>JAHLJT010008756.1:83423423-84023423 GCA_031308135.1 Acheta domesticus | reverse complement strand
AATTTATTATTTTATTGAAACAAAGATTGGGTATCTAATTAAGTTTATTTGTAGAGAATGAGCCCACGTTTGAACCTAGCGATACATTCTTTACATATAAATGATACATTTTTAATTTTAAAAAATATTGTAGTATTAGGATTACTGCTTTTGAAATTCAAAGCATCATTAACCATACATTGAAAACCAAAGCTGTTCAGTCGACGGTTAGCTGTTCAGTCGACGGACTGTTCAGTGCTATTGTCGACGGGTGTTTATTATTAAACTGACGGTGCATAAACATTACAAACCTTATCGTATTAAGTATTACGGTTACATTAAATATACTACTAACTGATCCCCTGCTAATATTTCGTAGATTTGGTGTCGATTGCATAGCACGCTATCGCAACGAACAAGAATTTCCTTCAATTAAACATTACCTAAATAACCCCACAAATGCGTCTCCGAGTGTCTTCAAAAATATTTACCCGAGCTATGAATTTAACTTGAGAGCATATATATCGTTCAAAGCTGTTATCCATTATACTCCCGCACTAACGTCGACTAAAAGCGATTGCGACGAATCAAAACCAAAGCTGAACTTCTGCAACCTTCGAAATTTTAGAGATTTTGGCGAAAATACGACATATGCTACAATATTAAGCGGCTTTCGCTACATCCGTACTAAAAATGTAAATAAAAAATAAGATTTTTTTTAAAAACTTCTTTTAAACTTTTCCGAATCGCTCAAAATTACTCAAAAACGACGTACAAGCAGGCGTGAATAAACCTTCAATTAGCAAATACACGTTCTTAAAGTTATATAATTTTCCCTCTTTTCTCCCGTTCTGAATCACTGTGCTTCGCGGCCGCAGGTGCCATAAAACGGCGTTCGATTGTGGAAGGCGCGCGGAATGGTAATCTGGAATCGCTTCTTTACTGTCGAGCCGCACTCGTTCTTTAGTCGGATTTGCATAGTAATGAAATTTCGAACCTTCACCTCCCGACGTTTTTCTGTAAAGGGGTCAAGGAGTTTGGGAGAGGAGGATAAACGCGCGACATGGGAACACGCGAAACGAAAGCTATCGCATTTCGCTGCAGCCGATGCTGGTAGAGTGGAACGAGCGTTACGGTAACGGCCGTTGTGGGGCGAATGCGAAATTATTCACGCTGCCCTTGGAGAAGTAAATAGGCTCTTCGCAGCCGTTTTGGTTAAATCCTTTCTAATACACGAGCAATGTATTTTGTTAATGTAATGTTATGTGTTGGCTCTAGCTTATGCGGCGAGATAGTAAATGCGATGGTCATATTTGTGGGTACCACGCTTTCTTAACATAACTTTATTACCTTCCAACTGGTTCCACTCCATTATTTGCGCGATCATTTTTCGATCTGGAGAAAATTTATGTAACACTTTACGTTCTGAGACATAACATCAATATATCTTGAAGGAACTGAAGATTTTAAAAATCTTGGAAATTCAATAAATGCACTTCGTTTTATCAACTTCTTCCATTATTGAATGTTGAACATCGGCGCAACGTTTTACAGCGTATGAACTGCTTTGGTAAGTAACATTTGTGGCTACTGAAATTTATCACATAACTTGTCGCCAAAGAACTTGTTACTCTCGATCATTTTCATTATAATATTTCGCTCTGGTGAACATTAATTTAATTCCTTCTCTTCAGTAATGTTCTCGTCTGTAATATCACCTGGCAGTGTTACAAAAACCGAAATATTTTAAGCAGTTTTAATATATTTTTACTATTACGAGAATTTCAATTATTAAACATCTTCATTACTTTTGAAAATGTAAAAAATATACTATTAACATTTTTTCTACTTATTCATCTTTCAATAATTCGAGTCTCTGTCTCTATGGTCATGTTAGTATTTTTTCTATGGCGTAGATAACGTTCACCCAAACACTGTAAAATGCCTTGGAAACTGTTCATTTTTGGACTTTACTCGAACAATGATGACTACACGTATCAGCATAATAGATCTGGTCGTGAAAGGTCGCTTCTAGTAGCACGAAGCACAATCTTCTTCGTGCGAATGAATGCGTGCATTTAACTTGCTCTCGACAATGAATTCTCATTACTGGTTCAGTTGCAATGTTCGCTGGTCGTTTTCATCAACACCTCTGCCTTTAACGTAGAACTGATAGCGCGAAATGCGCCGGCTTCTCGGCATTCTGTAACTACTGCTTTCTCGATTGTGTTGCACTCCACATTCCAGTTTGTTTGCCGCAGTCAGATACTGGGTAATCTGAAGTGGTCCGCTCAAGAAACGAATGTCAACTACATGACATTTCGTAAATAATTCCGCACACCTTAATTATCGTTATCTGTAAACTATTTTGCACATCAGTGGAAAGTGCTAGAATAATACAGATTTTCCCTAAAAGCGTTAAAAGATTTATTCCGTTAATTCAGAAGATTGGAAACCTGTTTTGTGAAAAGTGAGAGAGTGCGCATCCTGGAAATTTCACAAGACAACCATTATTCTTATATTGAAAGTGTTTATTGCAAATTTGAAGGTGAGTACTACTCATTCGATTGTAGAAAATTCACTGACCTGAACACTATAAGCATCCACAAACCCACTGCCCATATTTGAGACACATATAGATCAAAACAGTCCAAGGTCCCATGAAATTCTATGTGCGTGTAAAGACAGATTTTAATAAAATTAAAGTTCAATTTTTACAGCTAATGCACATAAAGTTGACAAGAGTAGTAATTAGGTTTTTATTATTACCATATTATTATAATTATTATTGATACCATTAGAGCTTTTACCATCCAAACTCAAATTACTGTTTTTCAGTTGTAGGGTTATCACGTCTTGGGTGAGAAGAAGCGTCCTGTTCAACGTGACACACGATCGAAATATCCACGTCCAGGACGAGATTCGAATATTATTTTCTTGCTTTCACTAATGAAATACGGCAACATTGACGCCATTTCCCTGTTACTATACTACTATAGTTTAGTCGGCATAGGGTTGACAAAAGAAGAGTGGTTAGTTCATCAAAATTAGGGGGAGATTCTTCATGTTTCCCAATGCCATTTTCGTAAGTTTTCTACAATTAAATCTAGTATTCTCATATTTAAAAATTCGGTTCGAACCTGTTCAAACAATAGATTTGCACGCAGAATCTCTGATCGAAAACTTGCTATAAATGAACGTGGCACTACATCGACCTTGGATGTCTCTATTACGCCAAAAAGGCCCAACCAGTACTTCAATATGAAGGATTCGGTGCACCAGTGCGCCCTGGTTGCAGCGAATTCGCTTCGCTTGCGCAAACGTTCCGCCGGGTCGGAGACGGGCACGCATGCAAGCGCTCGGCCACGAGACGAAGTTCTGCGAAGCGGCGAAAGCCCGGGCGACAGCCGCTCCCGTTCCGTCGCGCCTCGTCACGCACGCGCCAGCGCCGCCCCGCCGCGCCGCCTCCGCCACCGCACCCTCAACTTCTCTTCCTGACAGAGGCGGACGCAGCCTGAAACAACAGGCGGGCCAGCCTCATTTCTGAGCCCCCTCTTCCATTAATTTTTTTTTAATATTTACATAATATGTAAGTAACATTATATTTATATTTTGAGTGTACATAAATAAAATAAAATGACGACCTGAATGGCCGAGGTGGCTAGGGGAGTGTACCAACTCAGCGCTTCGGTCCGAAAGGGGTCCGCGGGTTCGAGTCCCGCCTTGCGCATGTTTCTTTGTCCCTTGTCTTTCCTGTATGTGTGGCCGTGAAGGGCCTCGCGTTCTGTTCTGTTATGTGCAGCCGTGACCCCAGATCATAGGAGCCCGCAAGTGTGTTGGTGTCTAGTGTATGGTAAAATATGCGTCCCATTGACACGTAAAGGGTAACCAGCTGTCGGCTGGATAAAAGACGCAGAAAGAAGAAGAAATAAATAAAATATTCTACGAAGAGAGTGAAAATATAACGTTGCCGCCTAAGGCGTCTAAGGACATCTCCCCTTACACACACTTACATTACGTTCACTACCACACTTGTCGGGAGATCAAATAGGAGTTCAGAAATTTTTCCGTTTTGGGCGTTGCCTATATAGGCTGAGGTACCTGGAAGGGGAAATCCTCCGCAAGATGACCTGTAGGTCAGCGCCGCATCTCACCCTCAGTGGAGGAGAAACACCGCCACCTCCAGGCGAAAAACATTCACCACACTAAAGGAGCGAATGACTATAGCAGTTAACGAACCCGGAGACTTTAATTACCCCCGCCGTCACCATCGTCGTCGCACCGGCTTACGTGGCTCGGTGCAACAACAGATGTCACTGCAGTGTCTGCGACGGGGAGGTCCACGGGTTCGAGTCCCGACCGTGGCGGAGTTTCTTCATTAGATACATAGTTAGGTTCAATTCAGCCACTGTGTGAAGGAAAATTCTAGCAGCCGGCTGCTCTGATCGGTAGTTTTCCGTGGTTTCTCCGATCAACACCAGGCAATGACGAAGCAGTACCCTAGCAAAAGGGCCACAAACCGCCCGCGAATGTTCCTTCACCATCCTTGTTTCATCCTCAAACCTTAGTTAAATACACCTGCACTCATACGCAGTACACTTCCTCAGAAACTTAGAGCTTGTTTCGGCTGGGGTGGTGTCCCGCTGATGGGAGGTACCTGGTTGAGGAAATGCCCGTTAGCATACGGGGAAGTCGGCGCCGGATCTCACCACCCAGCAGGGGAATATCACCACCACCACCGCCTCCACCACTTCACGAGGAAAAACATGCTCTAAACTTACGGGATTAATGAGCTTTTGAGTTGACGCGAAACAATCTCCGTCACCGTCCCTGCCTCGACTGCACCGCTTCCCGCCCCCGCTCCAACCCCACCCTCACCCTTCCCAGTCGGAGAGCGTGCCCGAGGTGGCGAAACTGTTGGCGACGGGGCTGGGGGGCACGGCACGCGAGGCCGATGTGTCGTGCCCGTGCACTCGCGCTTCAAGAGGCTCGCGTGCTGTCGACGGCGTATGTTGCGTTCTTAACCTTTGCGAAGTGGTCGGACCCTCAACGTGAATAGTTTGCGCACTTTTGTTCATAGAGTCCCGCTCGGAAATATTTGGCTAGGTCTCGGTCTTGGGTTTAAAACTTTAGAAACGACGTGCTGGTAAAGGCGTTATTGAAAGAAAATTGGCATTGACTCAGAACTTTAACATATTTTGAGGATGATTTTCTACTTTGTTCATAACAACAGAGGGAAATTCGTATCTCGAATAATAACTGGAAATGATAAAAATAGAATTATTGGAATTGCCGCGTGGTTTGGAATGCAGTACACAGAGTACAGGAAGAGTGTTAGGAAAAGAGTTAAGGAAAAGAGTTAAATACTAGATGTCAAGGAGCGAGGTATCATTGCATTAGCAAGGATCAACTGAATTTACAGCGATATGAGTAATTGAAAGAATTGGTGACATTATGAACGTATTTTTAAGTTGAAACTTTCCTTTGATTCGACGAAGAGGGTTGTAATGAGAATGATTCGACAAAGAGGGTTCATTGAAGCAATTGTGTTATAAATAACCTCACAAGTCATGGATTGTCCTAATTTATAATTTACTCATCGACTTAAGTCGTCTTATTCAATTGTAAAATTCTATATCAATAACTTAGAAAGTGTCAAACTTTTATATGTAATAAAAACAAATAACTGTTAAAGTTTAAAAATATTTAATTTGTTAGGGAACCTTAAAAGTTGTTCGTGTCGTTACCCTCATATCGATTACCTCCTTTTCTTTTTCTTGCATTGTGTTGTGGAAATCCGTCTTTCGTTCCGGAAGCAACAGCCGAGAATCTAGTACACTCTATTCAGAAAATTATTTGTAAAAAAAAGAATGCAGGTGGGAGATAAATTACTTGCTTGACTAATACTGACTCGAGCGTTCATGCCAGTATTAGTCATGATGGTGAAACATGTATTTGACATGAAAGTGGTTAAGAATTGTTGTGGTTATTTTTCCAAAGTCATATACTAAATTATTAAGTTTCGACTTGAATAATACATTATTTGCATATCACAAGCATTGAATTCAGAGCAACGTTGATCTTCATGCCTTCCATTTTCTCTGAGAATTGAAACAGCAGTCTTAGAAGCGCTGACGGCGACAGCACCCACAACTCTGCGTGTACTTGTAGGTTGGAGGTTCGAATGCCGCATATGGGATGAACATTTTCTCTTAGTAATTGAGGGGTGGATGGTAAACGTGTCACATGTGTCACATCACTACGTGTCACATGTAATTGTCAAACATTTTAAATATTTCCTAGGAAAAGAAATATTAGGACTCTGCACTTGCATAATCTGATTTGACATTAGTTGACGTTAAACTAATAAGTGAAATATATGTATATTGTGTATGTATGTATGTAGTATGTACTTGGCATTGCAGAATTGGATTAATCTGACTTCCCCCACCTAGCTGTGTTTCTAGATGTGGTAGATGTGGGTCCTGTTTTTATTTATTATCCATGCCTGGGGGTAAGGAAGACATGTGACAAGCATGAGGAATTCCCATCACCATACCTAGCTTATTTTGTCTGCCTATTTTTTTACTTTCCTCACACATCTATAGAAACTGAGACGATTGTAATGGAAAGCTACAGCTCTATATTGTACTCTGACTGCAAATGGAACCTGGGATCGCACCACGTGAAGCTACCACGCTATACATGAGCCACCTGGGGGAGGGGGGAATGAAAATCACACCAGTCAAATCACGTCACGGTTAACTATTCATACCCTAAAATAATAACATCGTACTCGCACTTGGACTCGCCTGACTGGCGGCAAACACAGACATCATACCACCGCGACAGAGCCCACGTTACCAGCAATCTCCAGGCGGCGTGCAGGAAGAGTCACGCAGGAACTGTTTGTCATCCTCATTATGCAAATGCCGCGAGGCGACGGTACAGACGGTACGATATCGCGTAAAACCCGAATCCCGCATAATTCGCGGCGAACGCGTCGTAACTTGAGACACACATTCGTTTGGGTGCGCGCGGCTTTCACGTGTTGCATCTCTCATGACGACTGTCCCCGCGGCGCCACCGGCCGACACACTGTGGTCCGAATCTGGAAGAAAGCGGACCAAAATCCTTCCTTCAGTAAAATAAAATTCACAACTGTCTACTTGGCTGTCCGGGAGACGCGTCCTGTGGAGTGATGCCGGGAGATGCCGTCACTCTTCGGTCGCGGAGGCCTACGCTTTCAAAATTCACAACTCTAGCGCGCATATAATCTCTTCCCCCATACATCATATACAGTTTTTACTGTTTTTTGACCAAATAAATAAATAGTTCAGCAGACTGGGAGCTTCTATGTTCGAAGTCGGATGACAGTGGATTTTCGATACCAGCTCAGTAGCTGGATCGAAGCCGTCTGCTGCTTAGATGAGTATTCCAGAAGCCTGTTGCTCTGACGGGTCGTTCCCGGACAAATTTCTAGTCAATTGTCGAAGAAAATCTCCAAAGTTGATATCTCGTGTGACCGTTTAGGCTCTAGCTTTGGCTGCATACAAATGGACGGACAGGAGTTTTGACGCCAACCAAAACAGTTCTTCGGTTTTAAGGACTCTTAAAGATAGAATTCTGATTACTCAACATAATGGAGAAAGTAATTTACTACACACAGAAATACGATTTCTTCACTATTTTGATACCAGGCTCCAAATTACAAGTTTTTCAATCGAAAAATAGCTAATTTTTGCCTCAGCATTACAGTACTTTCCCTTTGCTATGTAATGTGAGAAGCAAACACCACGGTCGGGGTACCGCACGTCTCGTCTTATTAGCTTAAACTAGAATATTAAGTGTTTATTAAATGTGCATTAAACATTTTATTGTAGTTGAAAGGAGACAGAAGTTGGAAATGAAACATTTATGAACACATATTTTAGTATGTACTAGTAGAGAGATATACATATTTGTATATTGAATCAAGGAAATGTGAATGCAAGTGTTGCTTCTAGCATTTAAACTAAAAATTAAATATATTTTAAGAAATATGAAAGATCACAATGTGTTTTCTAAGAACTACAGTTAAGACAGCAATGTAGGATAACGAGAGAAAAAAAATTCGAAGAGAAATTTATATCTCAGAGTAGCATGAATTTATTACTGGATGTATGATGTTTATTTATGTTTAGGCTTCTCGAAAATTAACCTGCTTGCTGGCTCAACACAATGGATTTACGTACACACATGGTGGAATTCCATTTTATTTTAGACTACTACTTTTGCCCACTTTTTATTCAGTTCGAACTACAGTGCGTTGGCCGACCGCTCACGAAAAGAACGTCCTCGAGGGGTGATTGTTGGCTCTGAGGTGTGTGAAAAGGCATGCTTTTGAAAGGGCAATGCCCATCTTCCTGACGCTGGAACCACGAATTTCCATTCTGCCTGAGTTACGGAGACCAGTCAATTTGCGAATAGATCCACTTCACGGTGAGAAAATGTATTAGGAAGTAGTCCCAACACAGGTTCTCAGGGTTTTCGCAGATGTTGTGGCTAGGTTTTTTAGTAGAAGGATCATGGCCAGCAACTCTTTGAGATGTCTGCATATCACGATTACTACGATGTAGTACTAGCATAAACCACGACCCTAATCGTTATGTGTTATATTCGTAGTACATGATATTTCTATGTTTAATTTCCATGCTACATTTATAATACGCAATAACTTTATTTGTAAAAATCAAAAATTAATACAAGAATTGTATACAATAATTTGTGCAACTCAGGAATTTGTAGTACAAAAGGCGTTATTCAGGAGAGACTTATTTCCCATTAGACCTTGATGTATTTAAGTTTAAGCCAATCAACAAATTCGTATACAGTTTCGTATACAGTTATAATCTCTATCGAAGTACAATAAACCGTATGCAGTACAACAGTAAAGAAGAAACGTAATATATTGGATAAAATAATGAAACGTACTACATAAAATTAAAATAAAACTATTATTTGTAACCACATTCAAAATACAAAAGTAAAAATAAGTATACGTAGGTCACATGTCAAGGAGTAAAATTAAAGACATCAATAAAGAAAGTAATCAAAACCGAATATGAAAACAAGTAGTTATTAATATTTCATTCTTTTGTGATCTTATCTCGGAAAATTCGTTATACATGTAGCATTTCTACGCATTATTTAAAAGTACATTTCGCTTTTAAATGCGTGGTAGAACCGTTGCATATTAAAGTTTTTCTTAAGAAGTCTTTGTAAGACCCCTTCCCTTGTACCGAATACTTAAGGTGTTTTTTTTCTTTCACTTTTACGACGTAAATTCAATGTGTATAAAAAGGAAACAGAATTATATAATTTGAAAGTGTTCAAGAAATAAGAGATTACAGAATGTGTCGGTAACTTTAACCACCGGGAGGGATGTAAGTGAAACAAGAGGTATTACAAGAAAATATTTCTCTTTTTATTCATGTCGCGTATTGCCATACGGAAACATTAGAGCTCCAATTTAATTTTGATCGGGAAACAATTTGAAGCCTACACGATTGTAGGGTTGACACTAGTATCTGAACTCTGATGAAGTTACAGGTGCTTCGCATCACACTTTTCAAATACCGCTGATTGAGCCCGCATTGCTCGGCAACCTGCATTTGGGTTGAGTGCAGCGGGGCACGGGGCCACGACTGCGCCAGGCATTCGGAACTCATCGCCGACGAGGCGCCCACCCAAGTGGAGCACAAAAAGCCGGTTATTAAAAGCAGGGCAGAATGGGCCGGAGACCGCCGGGTTTTGGAAGCATTCGCCACGCTCTGTCCTGCACTGAACCTTTTTGTCCCCGGGAAATGTGCTGACCCACGCAGAAAGAGCAGCGGCGGCGGTGGCGGCAGCGGCGGCTGCGACAGTGGAGGCGGTGGCGGCAGGGACGGCGGCGTTTGACAATTGACGGCGACAGGTGGCACGGCCCCGGCCGTGGCAGCGCCGGAACTGGATGGAACGATGACGGTGTTTCCACTGGCAATACAAGGGACAACGTCGCGGTGAATATTGCGGTTGGTTGAGGTAATAGAAGAGTGGCCGTGATGATAGGGTTTCTGTGGTGTTTGTGGTTTCGTTTAAAACGGAAGTAGTTTCAACAATTGAAATGGAATGTTAGGGAAGTGAATTTATGACATACGGGGTAAGAAAATTGCTACAATTGGGAAAGACGAGATGGCAAAGCACTGGTCCATTTATTTCCTTGTAACACGTAGGGCTGAGATAATACTGCAATCTCTATATTTTAGCTATGCTTAAAAAATCGGAGTGTGATGGCCCGTTTTAATTCTGTGAACTTGTTCTACCTGCTTGAATGTGGCTGTAGCTCGAAACCGCAACACTGAATGTTTTCCGAAATGCATATCTTGAAATCGATCTACATTAACACTCAACTCTGTGAACAAGAGTGAATGGGAGGTTTTAATGGTTTTTGTTAATGGGTGAAGTTTAACAAGAGCCTCAAATGTTTCTCTAAAGTCTCAGTATTACGATTATGGACTGCAAAACTGGCACAACTAGAAACGAGGAATTTGAATTCTGACCGTTATGTTTATTAACAATTATTGATAATATAACGTCTCTGAAGCATTTTGGTAATACTTAATCCATAATCCATGAATTATTTATCACGCAAGCCTTCACTTCACCTGCCAAGTAAAACTTGAAATTATACCTACGTTAACCTCAAAAGTTCTTGTTCGAGTTATCGAGTTGTGCTAGCAATGCAGCCATGAATAATTAGTCTGTTTGCGCTCTCGCTTGTGTTAAATCAAATGTCTTCAATAACTATCCAACTTCCTACGGATTATTGGCGCTGTCGCGTGGTGGTGGACGGGAGCGTCTGTCGAGAGTGGGGAGTGGGACTGGCGGTAGGGATAAGGCGGTATTTGTGGCGTTTATAGAACTATGGTGGCGGACACGAAACGGTGTAGGATTAGCGGTGTAGAGGTGACAATGTACGGGTGACGGGGTGTGGTGGTTGGTATTGGATGGCAGTAGTGGACACAGGCGGTAGACGTAGCGGTGATTATGAACTGTGAACGGGATGGTGGACGGGAAGCGGATCCACTTGGTGGTGGCCGGGAATCAGTGGACGAATGGCGGAGGATCAGAAGGGATGAAAGGGCGGCGTTGATGTTGGAAGACATGCCCGGAGAGTCGCAGCGATGTGCCATGTGCTACGAGCTATATGTTACGAGCTGTGTGCTGGAAGGCTGGGAAGGCGGTGGCCGAACTCCGCACTGGCCAGCGGGGCGGCGCGCAGCGAACCGACCGAGCGTGTGGCGGCGCGGCGCGGCGCGGCGCGGCTCCGGATGGTGCCGCGTGGGCCACGCGGTTTGACAATCGACAGCGACAGGTGGCGGAGTCGCGGCGGCGGCGGCTGTCCGGTCAGGTGCCGGCAACCTGCCGTTGGGCGCGCCGGACCCCGCCGCGCCGGCCGTCGCTTGGTCGGCCAAGCATCGGCCTCTTCCGCTGCTGGCGGCCCTGCCAGAGGAAATGCGGAATTTGGAGAATTTCCTCGCCAACGGTCGGGCCCTGGAAGGTGCCGCCGCGGCATTCGCCCTCGCCAGCTCGCAAAAAGGCCCAGGATTCCACAGCCAAACAGCAGGCACGAAGTAAATGGATAACAGGGTTCTGATGCTGAACACGTTTCACCTCTTGTTTGTTTAAAGTGTGGGTCATTAATCAATGATTTATTTGTTCCGTTTTCTTAAATGGTTGGGAGAATGCTAGAGTAGAATCTAAGAGCTAAATCTACATTAACATTAATTGAAAATAAAATAATGTGTTTGTGTTAACATATGGTAAGAAGGGAAACGATACGAAAGTGAAACAAGTTTTTGAGGTTAAGCCTCTAATGCTAAAGTGTAGTATCTCGAGAAAGTGAAGTTATTAAAATTATCGAAATATTAAGGGATGAAGGTAAACGAACTACAAAGAACTACGTAAAGGAGAAGACAAATGACAGGCATTCCCCATATCATCCGGAGAAATAAAGCAATAAATAAATAGGAAGCTCGCATATCAGATGGAGACCCTAACTTTAGTTTTGAGGAATTTAAATGCTAGAACGTGCGTCCACTTTGTGACTATATAACAAAACTGTATACGAAAACTGTTCTGTTTAAGAAGTTGTATAAGAAAACAAATTTATCTATGATTATGGGTTTCACAGATCTGTGATAATTTCTTTGTACTTTGAATTTTTCTCACTTTTGCCAATACTTTCAACAACTTTGTAACTGAAATATTCATTACTTCCGCTATAGTGTATGATAACGCGCTAATTGATATAGTATAACATTTATATTATTTAATTTATACAATTTAGGCTGAAGTGACAAAATAACTGCAATAGAAAATTGTTTAATCCCTTTATTCTAAACCCGACACACTTCAATATGCACCAGAAGCGGGTGGATGTAACTGCAGTAAAGGATATCTTGATTTTTTTGCAATGGAACTGCCATACTCGACACGTTTTATTTTTGTGGAATTAACTGAAAATAGGAGAAACAAGACTAAAGCACAGGTAATTGCATTTCTATTCTGTATTCTGGTCAAGCTAGGCAATTGTCAAGAAAACAGACAACTCTAACACAGCTTATTTTGTTAATGACTGCAATGAACTAACTTTTGAAATACAAAATTGACAAAGTTTGAGTATAATTTGTCAAAGTCCACCATTGTAATACGAAAATGAATACAATCACATAAACAAAATAATAAATTATTCATACATTTATCTCAAGAAAATATCATTCAGTAGCTTTTTCTTGTCGTTTCAAGCGCGACAGTTCGAAAAAACGAACAACCCAGAGAGACAAATAATTCGTCCTGAAGGCTAATTTCTCGAACTCACGTCTCAAAGGAAACCATAATTGCAGAAGAAACGTGTCATTAATGAAAATGAACTCAGCAGATCTTCAGCGATACAAACCAACAGGTGTTACCTGTCTCAGCACAAAAATACAATACCTGTGCAATTAATTTTGTTTTTTCGTTTCCACCAAGCGTCGCAAACGCCACAAAAAGTGTCACCTTGTAAATCTCGATTTCCGCGCCCGAGGTCGTCGACCAGAAGAAGAAACAGGTGCTTGGAAAAAGGGTTGACGTGCAGGGTGGTTAAATGACCTCGGGCCGGTTCCTTGCCCTCCCTACATACGAACTCCACTTCACTGCAATCCGTGCATCACGCAATCCCGGTGATTCGGCTGCTTATCGCAGTATCGTGATGACGAGAACACGGCTTCGATATCTGCGCTTCCACGAACACGAGTCGGCTGAATCGCATCTCGAATAATGGAACATTCCTAAATCTCCCGATCACGTGGAATTTCCCCCGGACAACTGAACCGATGTTTAACACCTTCCGTCCATTCAGCCTGCATTAAGCTCAACCGTTCGTGCCCGAACGTCGGCGCAGCTCGCCGTAGCATTTCGAGGAACAGACAGCCGCTTTTCTTATTTTCAAATCCGCGCATAAAGACTCGCGCCCGAGCCACGTAGGAGGAGCGAAAGGGAACATAGCAAAAATCAATTATGCAAATCGCGACCTCAAGAAACGGAGAATTTTAAATCTAGAGTCCACGCGTTCTTAATCTGAGACCACACACGCGACGACCAACCGTCATTATGCGACCGCGGAGGTTTTAAGTGAACATTTGATACCCACATTATATGCGAGTCGGGGATACGCCTTCGCTTTCTCTGAAAGGGAGCTACCGGACTTACAGCGGGGATCTCAATGTTGAGAAGGCGAGTGTAATTTAGTCGCCTCAATAAACCAGAGCGAAGCACAGCAGTGGACTTCTACTCGCCCGAACATCTGCGGCCCGTACGGGCGGCGGGCCATTCGCCTGTCAGGGAATTTATGGAGTGTTATGTGGAATACAATGCGAGGAAAGTATTCCAAAAGGGCAGGTCGGGAGAGCTGTAAACCGCGAGTTGTCGGATGAAAGATGTACCTCTTCGTGTTGCGTGTTGAGTACGTACAGCTGAACGAGGGAACAGCTCAGCTCACCAGAATACGAGATGCAGTTTATATGATTCTTGTGACTGTTATAATGAAATTTAAAAAAGGTTTCAGTGCACCACATGTTCCTCGTCTTGAAGCAAAATGTACGATCGCGAAAGTAACAATAATTCAAGTGTCTCTAGAACGGAGAGTACGAGATACGTGTTCATTCTACAGAGGACAAAAAGAACAGAACTATGCTGACAAAGAAGCCAAATGGCACATTATGAATAATGTGAATATATAGTTAAAAACATTTCTACAATGTCATGTCACGACGATCTCTTCGATTTTATAAAAGATAATTTTGCAAACAGTTCATTTCGATGCACTTAAAAAGAAAGGTAAATTTTGATGTTTTTGAAATTGAGTGGCCAAATTTAGGATCCTAATAGACTAAGACGAAGAATTAAATAATCGGTAATATATTGTTGCAATTTCAGTCCTGAACTCAACTATAATTGAAAATGTTGCAGTAGAAGAAATAGATCCGGTGCTTATCCAATCATATGCCGTCTGTTCGCTGTTTTATATGAATAATCTGTCAGGATTATGACCTCAGAAAAAGGATTCGTGTACTTCAAAAAAAGTAGTAAGATCACAGAATTCTACGAAGACATATCAACAACAATCAAATATATTCTAAAGTCGCCGACCAATTAAGCTTACAAACGACATGCAATATAATAAAAATTCTAGATGTCTCTACTTGCCGACTGTATCAACAGTTCGCGCCCTTTCCCATATCTTTGAACTTAATGCTAGCGCTAAAAGAGAAGTCTCGCAATTTATATATCGTATTTCATGTTGCAAATAATTATTGTAAACACTATAAAAGAAACATGTGTGATGTAATCGTAATGTAGTAATTCATCCTACGTCAGTCTTGTGAATTTGATTTTATTAGACCAGTAAATAATTAGATAAACGGAAATCTACAAACGTAATAGTAAAATACAAAGACTTCTTTGTGAACGACAGTTCTCATAAAATAAAAGAATCCCACTTTCCATTTTCTGAATTCTTTCTGAAACTGCTTAAGAGCAGAGTACATTTTTTAGACATATTAGAATTTTGAACTCTGGCAATACCAAGCTGTAAATGGTAGGGGGCATTACCAACATGTTACATTTTCAAATTCTGCAATTGAAAAAAGAAAAACTTTAGACAATATTTGTTTTTAATATCAGTGCCAAACTAATTATATTTTTACGCAAAGTTGAGGCAGATATAACTAGCAGTATAAAACTATATTACACTAAGATTTAAACTACTAAAATATTCCAAAAATATATTGTGAATTTTCATTTTTCGAATGAATACTAGTCCAGAATATTTTTTATCCACAGCCAAAAACGCTGAACTAAAATTATAACAAACACTTGTAAAAAATGGCTTTATATTTCGCACCAAAAGCACGTCATAAGCAATATCAATAATTTTCAGATAAAAAACAACAACATTAAAACCTAGAAAAGAAGGAGACGAAGAAACAATCGGCAGTGGGCCTCTAAGCCCCACCCCATCTCTTGACCACATGCCAGTACTTTCCCTGTCCTTTTGAACTTTTTTTATTGTTTTACTTATGATGATATTACATAGTTCAGTTACATTCACTCTACTTATGTTTGCTGACTTACTAACTAAACTAAAAACTTACCGCTAGCATTGCGGTTGAGGAAACTTAATGGTCACCTCTATTCAGGGTCCATTTCGGAAAATTGCTTTAGGAATAAGTGGAAAGTACTTTTGTTTTCTTGTGGAATAGGTGGGATTTGTGGCTAGGTTGAATCCGGTTAAATTTGGTATCTGCATTGGGGTGGAGTAGAACTGGGTGGATACTTTCCCTGTCCTATTAGGAGAAAGTGGGCGTGTTAGCCAAGGGTCCTCGCCCCCGGACAGGGGGCGCGGGTGGCCGCGGAGGGCGCCGCCTGGTGGACGGAGCCAAGCGCGACCGCGCGGCCGCATTACGCCGGAATATATCTTGATCTTGACATTTCCCGGGCCGACAGGTGCTCGGCCTTTTAAACATGCCGTCAGGTGCGCCACAGCGGTCACCACCACCACCAACACCACCACCGGCGCCGCAGACCCGCTGTTGCCTACCTCGCCGCCGTTATTGCCAATTCCGTAGGCTACTTTACGGAGACATACCACCTTGCTGCTGCTTCCCGTGCTTTTGTCGCGGGTAAGTCAGTGATCATCTCCGCCTTCTATCTCCAGCGTCACCTCCTTCTTCATCGTCGCCATCTTCCCTATCGTAATGTACTCTCTTATTACGGGCATTATTATCATCTTCATCGCCACCTCTACAATTACGGAGCTGTCAGCTGCCATATCCATTTCCATCAGAAGCTCTTCATTGTCGCCCACCGCTTCCTCCTCTCCCTCCCCCTCCGCCGCCGGTCTGCCACCTGTACCTCCGAGAGGGGTGGGGGCACCGGACGCGAGGGAGGGGGCGGCGGCCTGGGGTCCCGCGGGGTCTACCGGCGCAGGCGGCCCGACTTCCTTAATACCGTGACAAACAATGCCTGCCCGCCCTGCTGTCTCCGGGACATTTGTCCGGGGGGCTTTTAAAGGAACTTTACGGGAATCCGCTGACAGGGCGTTCCGTCTTGCGGCCTACGTGCGGGCTCCGGGAGGACAGCGCGAACATTTTTGCCTAAATCACCGTTCTTTATAAGACGCGACGCCGGGGCCTGTTTCCCTGGCCGGCGCGGCGGCCGGTCCGCGCGAGGACAAGGACGAGGACGGCGAGGGTAATGGGATGGGAGATAGTGGAAGTGGAAGCGCGAGTGAGTAAGTACTGAACTGACACTCGTCAACGACTGAGGCCATTCATTATATAAGTGTAGAATATGTTGTTATAGACGGGAGGAGGCGGTGTTATTATTTCGCTGGAACGTGAGATTCTGAGCCGACCTTCACGATGACTTGCCGAGGTTTTCTCCTCCAGGCATCTCTACCAGAAGATTGCGTAGTATCCTCCTCCCTTTAAGCATATCCCCTAGGGGCTTCCCGAGTTTTCCGTCTCTAAGATTCTCCCTCAGGGTCTTGCGGAGTTTTCCTTTTCTAGGCACCGCGCCAGCTGGAATAAATTCTCAGCTCCAGTGTGGTCTCCCGACATGTGAAGAAGTGTAGCTCGTGTGTTTCTAAGGTGAGCCGAGGATTGGTGGTATGGTTTGGTTAGCAACACACAAGACGGGGAAATAATAAGTAAATGGGATATGCGTGTTTAGTTAAGCAGGGACAAAGTTAACATTCTACGAGAGATGTTGTTGTAGCGGCGAAACCGGAGAATAGACATGGCCGTCGTCGGTGTAGGAATGTAGGAGAGGTTCTGAAATAGCAAGACACCAAAACAAAGAGTGGAATGGCGGGTGGCACAATAATGGAAAGGAGAATTGCCTAGTCGAAGAATCTAATGAGTTCGAGATGTCATAATGGCGACGTAATAAGGGACAGCATTAGTGATAAAGTAGTATGTGTTTGACATGTGGTGGGTCGGTACATTGGATAGACGACATAGTGGCGGGGAGGCAAATTGGCGACCCGGCATGGTTCAGGCGCATCCACACGACAGGATGACCGGAGCATAACGGTGACGAAGCGTCAAGGTAGCGTTGAGCTGAGTGCAAATTGCCGGGACGACCTGGACTGTAATTGTAGGGGAACACCCTGGCCGCGAGGTTGTCTGGTCGTAGCATGTTCACGGCACTGCATGTTGGCTGGATGGTAGAATGACGCTGGACTTAGACAAGGTGGTACGTTGACGGCGAGGCTTGTTGGTGTGATCGCATATTGATGAGGAGGAAATTGGCAGGAAGGGATATCTGAACGGCAAGTGTTCGGCGGCATGTTGGCGGGACGATAGGATGCTGCATGCGATAGAAGGCATGCTGCGGCACGACTGCAGATGTCGTGCATGTACGTTGTCTTGCTGGCCCAGCGGTAAGTTGGTGGGACGACTAGTTGGACGGACGACATATTCGCGGGTGGTTCTTGGCGGGACATCATATTGGCGGTATGGTAAGTTGCAAGGGAGCCGTCCGGTCGGCGAGACAACAGAAGAGAGTAGGATGAAGAAGCTTCTTGCCTCGGCGAGATGGTCGCCTCTTCGCATAGCGGCCGAAAGGCGGACCTCGTTAAGTCCGAATGGTGACGTTCTACCAGATTCAAAGGAGACGCCGACGTCTGACCGCACGACACGCGCTGGCGTGGACACGCACGAGGATGTCCGCGGAAAACAGGAGACGCTCGGAAGGGGTCACAGGGCGAGAATGCCGGGGGATTTAGCCCCAGACGGTCTCACGAGCCCAGAAATACACGAGATGGTAGATGAGAGGTATGGTTGTGAAATGGTAGTGGTGATTGCGTTAGCGTCTTTGATGTGGGCTCTAAATGGGCTCTAAAAACGATAATAACTCTCGGAGCGACGGTTTTCGTGGGTAAAGACCGATAAGAAGCAGAGACCAGTAGCTGCTATGGCAGTGATGTTGATCATGTATTTTGTACCATTTTAGAGGCAATGATTGGGATTGAGGCAACATGTAAAGTATGTTGCTGATAACAAGTAGGTAAGAAGACATGTAGTGAACGATATATCCCCACTTCTCGTAAAGTCGGTTCTGGCGATGGTGCAGGAGGAAGAACTGATGTGAGCAGTTCCTTAGGAGTGGCCATAACAAGAAGCCGTCGACAGCGCGAGGCAGCTACGACGACGGTAGTCGCAGAAGACTGAAAAATAACGAAAACCCAGTGACGTGTGTGTGAACGTGTAGTTGAGGTAGCCCCGAAACGAACATCGGCTCTCAACAGTTCGGTGGACGCAATGAAGTTGACGAAGCCATTGGAGACAACCCTGACGGCGGCAGCGATGCAGAAAGCATTGGATGCGACGGCGGCAGCGGCAACAGCAGCGGCTGTAACGGCCGCGGTGGCATCAGAGAACGTAGCAGCGACGCACGAAGGTCCGGATTGGGAAACAAGCGGGCAAAAATTTCTTCCACGAGCAAAACGAAATTCTTCATTGTAGCTTTGTTAAGTAGGTTTCAGGTTCGGTCCCGTCAGTGGTGGATTTGCAGTGCTTACTAAATAACCGAGTCGAAGCCATCGCTGCCTGGATGAGAAGAGTAGTACGCTAACAAACGAGCGACGTATCGCGTGAGATCGCTCCTTCTTTTCTCGTTATCTGAATCTGAAACCATACAAATATTGTTTGTGGTAAGGCGGAAGAATAGTTTTTTTACCTGAAACTCGTCACAATAAAGGTATTATTATTATTATTATTATTATTATTATTAATTCATTACTATTATTATATTAAATTATTATAATTTTACGAAGTTGGAAATGGAAAGTCTCTTGGCGGATGGGGAAATCAAGCTCTCCAGTGAGCTCTTTTGTAACATTAGTAGATGTTTCATGGAATACATTTGTACACATGTATTAGAAGTCAAGCATTGCAAATCTTCGGTTGCGTGATGTAAACTTATTTTTTTAAATACAAATAATGCGACTGTAAAAATATATTATTATCAATTTCCGTTAAAAACAAGAGAATAATTCCGAGATACAAATATTTTTATTCAACAATTACCGAGAAACACTGAAAACGAACATTATCGGAAAAATATATGATTGTTTAGCTTCTTAATAAATCTCAATATCTGTGGGCTTTCTAGTGAGACACCCCCCCAAAAAAAATTATAATATGAAACATTCAACCCTGGACATATTTCTTATCATAAGTGCTCGATTCACATCGGGAGGGAATCCAGCCGATCATTTTGGAGGGGGCCATCATAGATTTTGTTAAATAATAAACATTTGTTATTACATTGTTCATTACTTTTATTGTGTGTATATGACACAGTACAATATTATTTTTAAATAATTACATAATTCTAACATTAAATATTTAAATCAATTTCGCCGAAGAAAACAAGGTAACAAACGAAAACTGTTGTCCGCTCCTGATCCGCCACTGATTCATATAAATCGGATAGCTTTGTGAAACAAAAGAAATAATTTTGTCCGCTTTATGCGTTTTTGAAACCACCGCGCGACGTCGCATCACGTTGCACGGGCGGCAGAGTCATCTCGCAATCAACGGGCAGCGTTACGGTATTCCGAAGCACCTGCTCGGATCTAAAGAGGCCGACTGAACCTGCTTGACCGAAGGGAACGCGTGCGTCTTTTTCTTTCATCATAATATTCCAATCCGGGGGCCGCGACTACACTTTTATAGAGCCTCCCTTTTTATGGCGCAGCTCTCGGCCGCCGGCTCCCGAAGCGGCTACCGCGAGCGCTCCGCCGGAACGGTCGCCCACCTGCTCGCCCGCGCCCGCGCCGCCCCGACCTCGTGCACGCCGACCTGGGCGGATATCGGTCATCTTTGGTGGTGATTCGTTCTTGGATGCATGCACATGATCGGGATACATAACAGATTTAACTAGTATCGATTAATCCTTTAATTTGAACATGAGTTCGCCATGATTCCATTGATGAAACTTTTGTACGTGAAGTTTACTGTTCTTCATTTTCTTCAGGAAATGGCTAAGTGATGACAATATTCTGCATGTCTGTTCGGAGTTTGACTGTTGGCTCCTGATACCGGAACGGTCGTTCACTTGATCGTCTCTGTTCGCGTCGTCCCAACCTCGTGCTTGCCGACCTGGGCGGATATCGGTCATCTTTGGTGGTGATTCGTTCTTGGATGCATGTACATGATCGGGATACATAACAGATTTAAACAGTATAGATTAATCCGTTAATTTGAACATGTGTTAGCCATGATTCCATTGATGAAACTTTTGTACGTGAAGTTTATCGGTTTCTCATTTTCTTTAGGAAGTGGCTAAGTGGATTACAATATTCTGTACGTATGCTCGGAGTTGGACTGTTGGCTCCTGACGCCGTTACCCCGTGCTATTCTCCGGAACGGTCGCCCACCTGCTCGCCCGCGCCGCTCCGACCTCGTACACGCCGACCTGGGCGGATATCGGTCATCTTTGGTGGTGATCAGCTCTTAGATGAACGTACATGATTGGGATACGTAACAGATCTAGCCAGTACTGATTTATCCATTCATTTGGACACGAGTTAGCCACAATAATATTGATGAATTCTACAGATTTAACCAGTACCTTTTTTCTCGTTCATTTAAACACGCGTTAGTCACAATCCTACTGACTGAACTTTTGTAAATGGAGTTTATCAATTCATTTTCTTCAGGAAGTGGCTTAGCGATGGGCTGTCTCCTACACGTTTGTTCGGAGTTGGGCTGTTTGTTCCTGACGCGCCTACCACGAGCGGTCCGCCGGAACGCTCAGCCACTTGCTCGTCTGCGTCCGCGTTGTCCCAACCTTATGCAGGTAGACCTTCCGCGGATAACGGTCTTCTTTGATGGCGATTAGTTCTTAAATGGCGTAAAAGTTGCAAGAGACAAAGATAATTAACCGGTACCGATTTACCCATTCAGTTGGATTCCAGTTGTCCCCAGTCCCATTAAACTTTCGAGAACGAAGTCTGTGACCTCCTCATTTTCTTCAGGATATGGCTTCGTGGACGATAATATCCTGCTCATCTGTTCGGAGTTAGACTGTCGAACTCGAAGCGGCTGCTGCGAGATCTCAGCCGGATCGTCCGCCCACCAGCTCGCTTGATCTCCCTCGGTCGCAACATCGTAAAGGCCGACCAACGCCGACATCGGTAGTCTTTGGTGGTGGCCGTACATGATCGGGATACTAAACAGATTTAACCGCAACTGATTAGCCAGAGAATCTGTGTCGCCATCCACACAGATTCGTCACAAACGAAACACATTTGGTCCTCATTTTCTTGAAATTCAAATCTGATATTTACAATGTAGGGCCGTACGTTTCTGTGGGGTTAGACCTCTGGCTCCAGAAGTGGCTAACCTGGAGGTTCCACTGCACCTTCAGCTTACCGGTGCCCACGCCACCCTAATTTCGTGCATGTCGACCTACATGTATATCGGACACCTTTGGTGGTGATTACCCGGCAATAGTCCGTACACTTTCGAAGTATATGACATGTAGCCAGTATCGTTTTTACCCGACCGGGTTCTAACCGCATAGATACAAATGGGGTGCGCTGTGATGCAACGATGTCAAGAAAGGAATCGAGGGCGAGTCGCTGAGAGAAAACAGCAGAGCAGCGCGTGAAAGAGCAGCGAGTAGGAAGATGGAATTTGAGACGCAAGAAAAGTGGTGAAAAACGAATGCAAGGGACGGGAAAGGTTGAAGGAACCACGTGCACGAACGAAAGTAGTGACTGCTAGTGATTATTGGTTCAAACACCTGCGCATATGCCGAATGATAGTGCCAATCCATACAAAATGAAGGTTGTAGAAGCAACTAACTGAATTAGGAAAGCATGGTGTAGGGTTGTAAGGATAAACACGGGAGTCGTGACCACAACCACTTTGAAAAAACTACCATGAACATAACCATTTGCCTCATTTTCTTCTGATAGGGCTAAGCGAAGGCACCGTGAAACATTCTTCCACCTGCTCGTCCAAGCCCTTGTACAGGTCGACCTAAGTATATTTCGGATTTTTTGATGATGATGATAATAATAATAATAATAATACATAATAATTATTATTATTAATATTTATATACAAGAGTTTGGAAATCCACATCAACCGAATGTGGAGCATAGTTAAAGTCCCTAGATCTGCTCCGTAGGAAGCTGGTTGCAACCCAGAGTAGATTTTATATACAATCGACTCGTAACATCTTTAGTCGTGAATTAGAGGAATAATAATAAGTTATTACTACAAATGACCGTACGCTTGATGGCGGTTAAGCAAAAAGAGTAAAATAAAAAATTAAAAGAAACAAGACATACAAATATTCAAGAAGTAGATGTATACATTTTTAAAAAATAAATAAAATAAAAAATAATAGCAAAATAGTCAAATATAAAAAAAATAAAATGTACCCATTTCTATTCCAAGCCCATCATCCCGAAGTGACATGCAGTGAAATGGTTGTGGTGATTAACTGTAAAGTAAGTCGTAAATTTTCGACGCAGTTACCCCACCCTAGTGGAGTGCTTTTGTCTTAAATCCCCTGTAAACTGCGCCAGAGTTGCTCTGGCATAGTTTCTTTTTAGCATGGTATGCATAGTGTGAAAAAAAATATTTGGCCTTGTATAATTTCTTCTCCCTTCTAGTGTAGATGTACTTTATGTCAATGGAAGATGTCAAATATATTTTCCTATCTCATTGAACTATGGTTTATCGTGCGTGCATCACAGATGTAGAAAGGATACATTATACCACAAACAAGATAAATTGCTTACCTTACTGTATAAGTTGCATGATATACAATTAATAATTGGACCGTTTTCAGTTCGTCATAGTAAACACTAAATAAACAAATATTTACATAATCTTTGTCCTAATACGGTAATTTATTTTTTCTCTTCGCATTTTGTTTATTTAATGCCTTTCACGGGCACCTGAAACTAAAGTGTATTGTGGTCTTTATCGGAAAGTGAGATTGCTACTTTGTAGAGGTGGAACTTAATTTACACAAATTTGAAATCTATTATTGTCGTACGTGCCTAGATGCAAAGGAAATATAAACATGTGTATTTCGAATATCGCATTGATGATTGATATGATACTACAATGAAATAATAGACATAACAAACGCAGTAAGTTGATTTAATAACTAAAATTATATCTGGTGATTGCTCTTTTGTTTTATATTCTCTTAACAACAGATGTGCCTCACCAAACAAGCGATTGAAGCTGTGTAAGACATAAAGGTAAGAATTCATAATAATAAATCCTCCTGAATTTGAACTAAAGGTAAGGAAACGGTAGATATGAAGAGTATATATACACATCTCTTTTCATTTGTCACTTCTCACTTTATGGAACGCACCCAGCAATATAGATGCATATAGCTTGCGAGTAGTATGTAGCACGGCCAAATGTAATCTTTCAACCTAATCGAATTACTTAACATAAATCTTTCGTATTTAGATGCACATTCTACGATATCATATATATATAAAATATCTTAAGAAAAATTTCTATTTGCAGACTTATTAGCCTGCAGATGCAGGTAACTTATCGTGATGTTCCCTGTCTACCTACTGCGTCTTCTCACGTGAATGTCATATTTATTACAGATCGCATTTTGTGCTAATCCAAACAGATGGCAATGATGGGGCGATTATTATTCCTAACCAATTTCTTAGCGTACAATATTTGCATTGAGATGTACAGACATGCAAAGTAGGCTTAACTATAGGAGAATACGCTTACGCTAACTAGGCGATCGTTGCATCTGCAAAAATCATGTGAGATTATTGACTGCTTCACTATCTATTATCACTTGGAAGTATGACAGTTCGTATATGTATGCTGAACCAATCAATGCACGCGATTGTGTAGAATTGGATTGGTTGATTGATTGTTCGTGATTCCGGGCGCGTCAACTACAGAAGTAATTAGTCCCGTAAGTATAGTGGGTGTTTTTCTTCGGGAGGTGGCGGCGATCTTTTCCCCGCTGGATGACGAGATCCGGCGCCGATCTACCGTCGACTAGCGTGGCTTTCCCCTCAACCAGGTATCTCCCACCAGCACCGCCTCTGCTGGGACAAGCTCTAGGCTCCCGACTGATCTCCCGGCATGTATGGTAGTGTAGTGCATGTTAGCGTAAGTGTGTGTGTAAGGGGTGAGTATAGGACAAGGAAGAGGAAGGAAAGATCGCCCGCAGTTCGTGGCCCGTTTGTTAGGGTACTGCTCCGGCATTCGCCAGGTGTTGACCGGAGAAATCATGGGAAACTAACGATCAGAGCAACCGGCCGCTAGAATTCTCCTTCAAACAGCGACTGTATTCGATCTAGCTGACAAACTAGTGTGGAAAATCCCCGCGATTCGAACCTAGGACCTCTCAGTCAGAGGGACTGTAGTGACATCAGTTGATGCACTGAGCCATCTCTCCCGATTGTAGTATTGGAGTAAACATTATTCCATGGCTCCCTCAATGATCGAGTAACGAGTAATTCGTTTACGAGTGCGGCCGGTGGGCGAGCGGTCGGGGCCCCAACGCAAGCCCCGCGGCGGCGGCGGCGCGGAGCTGCGCGACGTGCGGGCGACAGGTGCACCGCGAGGCGTGCCGAGGCCGTGGCGGCGGTGGTGGTTGTGGAGTTGGTGACATGAAGGAGGAGGCGGCGACGATTGTGGTGGGAGCGGTGTTGGTGGAGTTGATGGTGGTGGCGGCTGAGGTGGTGGTGGTAGTAGTGATGATGGTAGTGGTGGTGTGATGTTGATGGTGGGGTTGGTGGAACTAGTGGGAGAGGGAATGGTTCTTGTAGTGGTAGTGGTAATGATAGTGATAGTGGTAATGGTAGTCGTAGTGGTAGTGATAATGCTAGTGGTGGTGGTGATGATTATGGAGGTGGGTTTGTGGTAGTGGTGATGGTTGTAATTGTGGCGGTTGTGGTTAATGTTGTGAATGTTGTTATTCCGGGAGGTTGTGGTGTACTTCCCCGGAAGATGGTGAAATCCGATGTCGACTTACAAGTCGGTTTGCAGAGGTTTTCCCCTCCACATGTTTTCCCCAGTGGGTCACCGCCGCAGCCGCGACAAGCTCCAAGCTCCGGACTGGTCTTTCGACATAATAGTGTACTGCATGTAAGTATACGCGTGTAAGGGGAGATTTTATGACAAGGAAGAGGAACGAAAGATATCGTGCAATCTCTGACCCGTTTGTTAATATATTGCTTGGTACTGCTCGGGTTCGCCTGGTATTGATAAAAAAAACACGGAAAACTACCAATCAGAGCGGCTGACCTCAAGAATTCTTCTTTAGACAGCGGCTAAATTCGACCTAGCTCTCTACCTAATGTGAAAAACCTGCATGTGAGAAGTCTTCACATACAACAAAGAGAACGAGGAGACCGGGCACCTGCAGCACAGCAGAGACGAACAGCGACGCACGTCGGTCCTATCTACTGAAAGGACCGAAACACGCCACCTTCACCTTCCGCGCGCTGCCCCACGACAGGCTTGCTACCTTGTGTGAGCAAGCGGAGGCAGCCGAACGCGGAGGGGAATACTCGCCATCGGCCGAGGGACGCACGGGGAACGCGACGCCGCGCCCAGCCTACCACGCCTCCCAATGGGCCTGAGCGCCACGGACACTTGAGTCAATTCAGTGCCATGGCGAACAGAAGACTACTAGAGTAGTGCAGTGGGCGTGAATGAGTAAATGAATGCATATGTGTGTAATGTTAAACAAGGGTGAATGATGTGTGAATGTAGAAAAAAATCACCTATCAAAAAAAAAAAAAATCCTCCAGTAATCAGAAAAGAATTCATCTTACTGTAAGTTAGGCATGCCAAAGTGTAGTTATCTTAACTTTAAAGTTCCTTAAGCTCCCCCCCCCCTAGCTGCTTGAGTCGTAAGGCCGCAGCTTAATGTATCCGAACTGTAAAAAATAAATCCTCGCCTCCACAAGGGAATTGTGGAGGGGACAAGAGAAAAAAGCACGCACAGCATCTCGGCCAGATTCGAGCCGAGGAGCCGAGAAGCGACAGGTGCAGGTGGCGTGGCGGGCTGGGACGACGCCCTGGGCGCCGGACGGCGCACCGGCCCGCGCGCCGCAGGAGGCGGCGGCCTGGAGACGCCCTCCTCTCACGAGCGGCCCGATAGCCGGCCTTCCGCACACTCCGATTGTCGTGCTGTCTGGCGGCCAGGGCGGGATTAACTGCTGCGCGAACCCCGAGCACAAAATAATGTTGAGATCTCCATCCGGAAGAAAGTCCTCTATATTTACTTAAAAAAATAATTAGTCGTTATAATTACCTTTTACGAACTTTCTGCCTTCATGTTGCCTTTATGAACAAATTCAAATGAGAGGTTATTTTGTATTTTTTTTACCTATGGTACGTTTAAGCACTGCTGGTACATCCTGCTTATGGTTATAGGAGGTTAGAAATCCTTTCTATAGCCTTTAGTGGCATTTGTTCTCCCTCTTCCAGGGCCTCTGTACAGGTAAGGGTCATAGGAAATTTTGTTGACGTTTTTAAAAGTTCAGAGAATGTGTAATGACAAGCGACATGCTTCAAGTGCATGTTTTAAAAATACAAACATATTCTGTGACTTTTTTCCGGCCCCCCTCATGTGGGCTCCTACGCATGTTCTTATTTCGCTTAGAAAAATATGGTCCTGCAGATGCTTTGTGCAGCGCTTGAAACAATTCGAGCCAGTGGTGTATCCACGCCTCCCATCCATTCATCCATTACCCCACGCCTCCTCAATCTATCATTAAATATTAGTTTATTAAATTTATTCAAAACAATTTATCACTTATTAATCACATTATTATATTCACATCATTAAAAACATTTTATAATTTAAGCCAACACGGGTTTTTTAAATTGTAATTTCAAAAATAAAAATGTTGAAGGTATTTCTTCCTTGGCAAGGTGATTGTAATCACTATTACGGAAGTGATTATAATCCCCGTAGTTGCGTGAATTGAATTTGCTTTCCATTTTATAGAAGAGGGTATGGTGGTGAAATGACGTTTACAAGAGATGCGTATGATGAGAGAACATGACAATCCCATGGTGAAAGTGCCCACGCGTCACATGAAATTCAGATTCTCAGCCTTCGGCTCCACAAACATGCACCTTGCTCCAGAGGTGAAAATGACAAACAGTGACTAGTGTGTGTGTGTGGGAGGGGTCAATAGGAAGTTTGTGCACGCTTTAGTGGTCAGCAATCGACTGCAATCTCGATCTTCTGCGCATGCGCAGATGCACGAAAATGATGCGAAACTAGGGAGTTGTTGCACCCTCGAACGTCAAGTACTATCGATCTTCTGCTCGATTGTGCCAGTGCCAGATTCGCATCACTATAGTGCATCTGCGCATGCGCAGAAGATCGATAATGCTTCGGGTTCGAGGGTGCAAAAACTCTCTATATGAAGTGTGCATGCGCAGAAGATCGATAGTGCTTTCGATTGCTTTAACGTTCGAGGATGCACGAACTCCCTAATAATTATTAACTTCATGATCTAACCTACAACAGAAAGTCATGTTTCACTAAAATGGAAGTTTTACAAATACAATTTTTTCCCCCCTTCCATCACATCGAATTGCTTCAAAGCGACTGAAACACTTGAAACGTGCAACGATGATGATCTAACGTGACACATGAATTTCTCCTTCAAATTCACGTACATTAGTTATTAATTGGTTCCGAAACAATGCAAACTTCTTGTTTCTGAATTGAGACGTTGATGTGAAATATACTAAAACTAATAATGATACACAAGACATTTAATTGTGACAGAAAATTATTTTGAAATATTGGTTTTATTTAATAGAACAGTTCATTTGGAACTTCATTTCATGAGGAATAAAATATACACGGGGACATATAATTTGCGAATATCAAAGGAAAATTGTTCAAATTTATTTCTTATCTCAGCTAACTCAATAACACAAATAAGTAGGATTCCCAAATTTAATTTCTTTTGAACTTCTCTACACTCTTAATTTCTGCAAACATTTAAAATTACTTATTTCGAAATCTATAATAAGAATTTTATTATTTTCTTTATATGTTAAATAATTAGTTGCTGATGCTTCATTGCAATATCTGCTTTTTGCAGTTTCTGCGAACTCTGTGACGTAAAATGACGCCAAGTTATGAAACAAATGTAAGTGTAGAGGTGGCAACTTCCAACTGAAGGAAACACAAATGGCTTCTAATTCATATGCCATGCACGGAGCTCACACCTTTCGTGGATTGCCGGTAATTTACATGAAAATTTCTTTTGGCTCTAAACGCCGTATACTGCTCCTTCGATACATCCAAGTAAGCGAGTCCTTGAACGTCGTCTTCTCCTCTCACAGGAGAAGTGTCAGCATCAAGTCTTGCACCTGCTGTTCCGACCTTGCGGTTTTTACTCATATCTCAATCTCTGCACGACACTGATGAAGTGGTCTTAATAAAAACAGGTCACAATATCCTCATGATATTTCTTTCTTTATCTTTCCCTCAGCATCACACCCGGTTTCCTGTATTTTTTATTTTTAGACGCTTCTGATGGATGCAATTTCATTGCACAACATTAATAATTACAAAGGGAAAAATGTTCGTGAGGAGGGAACTTGAAGTAGACTTTCATTTAAGTTGGGTGTAAGCAAGGAATGCAAATCTACCTTGCATAGATTATTTTACTTATAAAACAAAATTGTTAACAAATATTATTCAAAATAAATAGTGTCCCATATAATCATTTTTCTTTATCCTTAGGTAAATGAGAGTTTTGGAATTTACGTTATTTATTTTTATTATTATTATTCCAAGTACCGTATACTGGGTTCTAAACTGATGATGTTTCTCGCCTAGTTTACTAAATGATGAATTTTTTTAAGACTATGAGACGATCCAAAGGAATGACATCGGTGCACTCATTGGTTTAAAAACATTTGGCATAAAATATTTGTTTATATACTTTAAATAAATTTAACCAATTCCTGTTCATTTGATCCAGCATTTCTCAGGCTTCTCAGATTGAATTTAGACTCTTGATATTGGAGATTATGAAACAGGATTCCTTCATTATCCATTATTTGAACACAACTGGTGAGTTTTCTGTTTATTCTTTCACAGTGACTTTACTTACGTGTGTTTTCTTTCCTGTTCGAAACCACAGTATCTTTCAGATGCTTTCGCTTCTGCAAGGAACACTATAGGCTATCTCCTTTGATTTCAAGGAATTCCTCTTTCGCAACATGAATACATTCTAGAAAGATTTCGTTGATTGAAAAACCAAGTACCACACACGCATAAAAGTTTCCGTGTACCTAAGAAATACAATTTTTAATCGGTGTCATTTCTTTTCTTTCCTTTTGATTTCGCCGAAATATCTTACGCAACGTTCGATTTCTTTTTGTTTTTTCTCTTCTTTAATCCTGGAATTTTATCGCAACGTAGATAGAAGGAATGCGCTTGTTGAATTGAAACGAACAGTGCCTCATAATGAAAATAATTTTTTTCCACAATTATTGTAGGCCAGAATAAAATCAGAGTGTAATTTCAGACATTTTTAATAATGTACATAAACTTTCTTCTGTTTTCTACATACATTTTATACTTCTACCAAAACAAATGTTTGTTTATACACATGTCGATAACAAAGTTTCTATTGTGGATACATTCTAAGAATGTTATTTTTTTACACGCATCTAACCACGTGCAAACCATGCTTTGGACGCTTAATTTGATGTAAAAGGGATTGGTGTTTCCAGACACGTCAACTGCTATGGTCATTAGTTACTTTAGTCTATGAAATCCATAGTGAATGTATTTATATCGGAGAGTGGCGGTGTTGCTTCCGCACTGGATGGTCAAAATGCAACCGTCGAGTCTCGAATCCTGGGATTAGCCAGCCATAGCAGATACGCACTTTTTCAACGATACAACTCAGTCGTTTTAATGTCCAAATAATTCTTAGGTTAATATATCTTTTAAATCGAAAACTAGAAAATGAAACAAAAATTCTCTACATATTACAACCTACGTAAACAAACCTGCGCACTTTCATGTATGTGTCACGAATATTTTGCATTTTCCGCACTCACCTCAACCACCTCATGCAAGCCATGCTTGTGACGGTTGATTTGATTAAGTAAAAGTGATTGATTGATGTTCCCCCGTCAAGTGCTATGTTCATTAGTTACGTTAGTCTAGTGAATGTCTTTATCCCGGGAAGTAAATGTGTTTCTTCAGCGCTGGATGGTCTAATACCTACCATCGGGACTCAAATTCTAAGATTACCCGGCCAGAGTCAGTACAGATATACAGTTATACTACGATAAAACTCACAAAACTCCCCTACCTATTACTACCCTACATAAACAAACCTGCGCACTTCTTCGTACGTGTCACGAATATTTTGCATTTCCCACACGCACGTAACTATTCGCAAAGCACGCGGGACGGGCTCCGCGCCCGCTGCGGAGGTATGCGCCGTCCGTTGCGCGGTCAGGTGCGAGGCGCGGCGCGGCGCGGCGCGGCGTGGCGCGGCGCGAGGCAGGTGATGCTGCGCGCTCGCTGGCGCTTGGGCCAAAGCGACAGGTGAAATGCCAACCTTGACCAACCTGCGCGCGCCGCGGATCCTCTACCCACCCCGCCTTTCCTGACGACAGGCTCGATACCGCGGCGTCGGCAGGTGCTCCGGCACCTACTCACCCACTTACGCAATCACCACCATTGTCCCAGTCCAACGGTTCCGAACCGGAGTTTCGCGAAGCTCGGGTACACTTTCTAACGCCGTGAACTGTTTGTGTCACGGTGTATACTTCCTAACATTGCGAGCGCTTCCTAATACTGCGAACAGTTATTAACACTGCGAACACTTCCTAATACTATGAACACTGCCTAACATTGTGAAAACTTCCTAACGCTGCAAACACTTCCCCACACTACGAATATTTCCCAACAATGCGAATACTTCCCAACACTGATAACACTGAAATACATCGAAAACATTTGAACATTGCGAAGTTTACTCTGAGGTGTAGAAAAAAATGCAGAAATCCAAGTTTTCGGATAAACACACGTAATACGTACACGTATACTGTGGAATTAGCGTGTTCCAAATTTGTAGGAAAAAAAGAAAGAAGGTACATACTTTCCCTATCCTCTTCTTCGCCTCCTGAATTTCCTCCATGTACTTCGCACCATCCCTCACTCCGACTTATGGGATTCCTCAATCGCACCAGCCTTGTAGGGTCGCTGGTTGCACCGTACCTTTTCGTCCTTTATTCCGCCTCTCTTAATCGCCACTTCCATTTCTTACATCTAATCTTCACCTCCATCGCATTTACCTTGCACCCTCTTCGCATCTCAGTCGTTTTTATAGCCTTTCCCTGTGTCCTTTTCTCTCCACCGCATTACTCGTCATCTCACCGCACCTTTTTCAATCGCCATCCTATTTATAACCTTTTCATCGCCACCACCTTTACCCTATCCCTTAATGATTGATTGATTAAGGATTCCGGGCGCGTCAGCTGCTAAGGCCATAACTCCCGTGAGTGTAGTGCATATATTTCCGCAGGAGGTTGTGGGTATCTTCTTCCACTGAATGGTGAGATCCGGCACCAACCTACAATTAGGCTAGAAGGTTTTCCCCAACCAGGTATCTCCCAAGGGGGCACTGCCTCAGTCAGGACAAGCTCTGACCCTGACTGCTCGGTAGTACATGTGGTAGTGTAGTGCATGTGTGTAAGTGAGCGGTGAGGATAGGACAAGGAAGAGGAAGGAAAGATCTCTCGTGAACCTTGGAGCGTTTGTTAGGGTGCTGCTCCGGCACTCGCCTGGTGTTGAACAGATAAACCATGGAAAATTACCGATGAGATCAACTGGCCGCTCCTCCAGACAGCGGTTGAATTCGACATAGCTATTGTCGCTAATGTCGAAAATCCTGCCGTCGTCGGGACTCGAACCCTAGGACCTCCCGATCATAGGAACTGCAGTTACATCAGTAGCTGTTCTGAGCCTCCTTAGCCGGTCCTACCCATAAGGCATAGGTGGCGGCCTGTATCTTCGTCGCCTTATTCATCTCCAACCACATTCACTTTGTTCGCGTCTCAGCCATTCCCACCGCCTCCATTCCATTTGCAACCTTAACCGCCTCCAGGTCTTTTCAGCGCCTCCACCTCCACCGCCTCCGGCCTCTTTGCCGCCTCCACGGCCGGCCTACGCTCGCTACGTCTCCAGGAGCACGGGCGCGGAATGGTTAATCTGCCGCAGTCCAAAGATGGTCGCGAGTGTCACGACACACGACGTCCGGCGACTTACAAAACGCCGAGTCGCCCCCCACCCCTCCGCCGCGTGGAGCCTTGAGGCTTCACAGCACTTTCCTTGGCCGGCCATCGTTCGCCACTAATCGCTTAATTGGTGCCTCCGTTGGGGCAACATGCGACTCTGATTGAGCTATTGCTCTCTGAACACCTATTACTGACATTCCTTTACAATTGATTACCTGCAGGATTTCAATGCTTCCTTTGCGAAAGGCAAGAGACAACGCGTCACGATGTGATGTCTTATTGTATTATGTCAGTTAAAAATATTCAATGGTCTTATACCAAGAAATCTTTTCATATTTTTTTTAATGTCCATATGTCCAAACATATCTTAAGCTGTTTCCTTGGGTTGTGAGTTTTTTTTTTGCGAGACCAGGCATTGTTGGTTAGGTATGGTTACGCAAGGTTCAGAATAAGGGAATGACAATAACAAATTTGATTTTTTTTTCTTTCCAGCACGAACATCAATGATAACAATCACTTTCCTCAGAACGAAAATTCAACTAATACTCGTATAAGGAAACAGAAAACTTAATAGTAGTGATGGGTTTAAGTAAATAGTTGGGCTCTTACGTTATTAAGAAATTAAAAATATGACAATGTATTTGAGTTTATTTCATACGTCATAAAATTTCAGGAAGCTGTGAAGCTTTTCCCTTTACGCTTCCACGAATTTATCTAAAATTTGAAGAACTTCTTGCAGGTCTGATGGTGAGACCTGCTTGCAGGTCTCACTAATAATAGGGAAGATAAACATTAGAAACGATAACAATGTAATAACAGTATTGAACTAATAGTTTGGAAAGCATATAACGGACATGTGGTTTAGGATTCCCACAGATACACATCGCCTCCACCCGCTGCTTAACCGCAGGACCAGCCCTTCAACGCCGAGCATTACATCTCGAATACCTTCAAGTTCCCCAGCGGTCCGAACCCGCAGTTTCGAGAACTCGTGAGCCGTCGCCAGCAATTAAAAGCGCGCGGGCGGGGGGTGGGGAGGGGGGCGGCGGCGGTGGCGGTGCCGAGGCCAAGGCGCAGAGCGCAGGCGCGGAGGTGGGGGCCCGCAGCAGCAGGTGCAGGCCAGGAATGCGCCGCAGACAAAGCGGGAGGGGGCGGGGCGGGCGAGGAGGACGCGGTGCCACTGTGGCCGGCGGGAGTGTTGGCAATGGCACAAGACGTAGCAACAGTGATCGCAACTAAGGTAGACGATGGGCTGTGGGTTTAGATGAGGGTAATTGATTTATAGTCTGATTATTTTGTGATTACAGGAGCATCACTACTCCAGTAAGTTTATTGGCGCGCGATGTTGGCAATGGCACAAGACGTAGAAACGGCGATCGCAACTAATGAGATGCTGGACAGAGGATTCTGTGGGTTTAGATGAGATGGTTGATTTATTGTCTGATTATTTTGTGTTTTCAGGAACATCGCCAGTCCCGTATGTATAGTGCATATTGTATTCTGTGAGGTGGATGTGTTCCTGTAAGTGAGATCCGGTGCCACCCTACGTGTCCGCTGCAGGGGGATACCCTCTCGAGAAACTTCCGCCAGTAAGGCACCGCTCCAGTCCTCACAGGCTCTAACCTCCTGAGATGTATGGCAGTGTGACGCAGGAAATCGTAATTTTCTGTTTATAAACAGATTTGCTAGGATAAAGATGAAGAAGGAAAGATCGCGCGCGGTCCGTGGACTGTTTGTTAGGGTTCTGCTCCGTCATTCGCCTGTTATTCGCCGGACAAACCGCGAAAAACTGCAGATCAGAGCAGCTGGCCGCTAGTGTACTCATTCTAATAGAAGCTGAATTCGACCTCTCGTTCTAGCCAGAATCGAGCCTGGTATCCCGACCTTAGGAAAGCAAACACAAGGACTTCCAAGATAGTGGCACTGTAGAGTCAAAAGCTGCTGCTCTGAGCTACCTCAGTTGGTAAGATTGACTTATTTCAGATCGTGGGCAAGGAGAAGCAAAGTGTCGTTCTACCATCCCCTTCCTCGGTAGATGATCAAGCGGTGGCTTGCCTTTGTCTTGCATTGAATGTACGGAGAATATGAGGCGTGAATAATGATGAGAAATAAATGATTATGGATGAGATGATGTTCAGATTGAATACTTGATTGAATGATACGCGAATCACGGCACAACATAATGTATACACTCATGCATTAGGACTCACCATTTTCGACTTCGCGAACGTGGGCGCTACTTAAAGTCTACGCTACCTGGGCCGGCTATACGAAATGGGTGATCTATTATGTATAAAAATACAATTTGAAAAAAAAAGTGTTTGTTTGATTGGGTTCACGTAGCTTAGCAAGACATATAACTATACATGTGTAGAGTGGGTGTAGTGTAATTTACAATTCTACTTCAAATATCTTAAATATGTACAGATTGATAAATTCAATTGCAAAACCGTTGATTTAGATCAGCGAATTTTGTGAGAAAACAATAGAATGGAAATCGATTTTTGATTTCAGTGCGATGAGGAGGATTTTTGCTGAGTTTAAAATAGGTGACGTGAAGGATTTGAGGTAGGCCTTGAGCGTAAAGTAATTATGATAGTGAAGATTGTACTGGTGGTGGTGTCGGTACCGGATAGTATAGGAAATTGTCTAAATAGAGGAGATGTGCGTTCAAGAGGAGGACGCTGAGAAAAAATTAAAACTTCCACAATTTTCGAAACTTCAAAATATTTCAATGAAATTCGAATATGCGAAACTTTTACACGGTATGTTGCTCTTTTAAAATAAAAAGAAAGACAACTTGTAGCGTCATTGTTTAGAACATTTCCAAAGGGTTGGACTTCGCACAAATATAAAAAAAAATAATTTCCAGGGCCACGAGTGCGGCGAAATTAATCAAGGAATATCCATTCTATAAAAAAAAACTCCGGTGGTTTTAAAAAAGTTTAATGTAACGTTTGTGGGTGTTTCAAACCTGAAGGAGAGAAGTAGATTTTGAGAAAGAATTATATTCTCACGAATAAAGATCAAGTAAAGAATAACCGAACGACATAAGAAATGTGAGAAGACATTAAAAATCAAGATAACTTGGACTTCAAGTAGTGAATATTCGAATTTTGGAGACGATACTTTAAATATTTAAAAAAAAGCCCAATTTTACTATTTGTAAATAATATATTTTTTTAAATTCCGTCACCACCGCTCGGACTCTCGTACAGTCGATGTAGATAGCACTGGCTGCGGTCACTGGTCAGCGGTGAAGGCGGCAGCTGCACGCTCGCGGTGGCAGTAAGCTATGGTAACGGTAGAGGGGCCATTCCACGCCCCTTCCTCCTGGCCCGCGTGACACTATCTCCGCGGGCAACGCGCTGGCGCCTGATGCTATCGCCCGGCGAGGACTTGCGAGCTGGACCCGCCAGCGTCCACGCGTCGTGCCCCGGGCGAAATGGGCCAAATGACAGACGTAAAAATGTAAAAAGAAATAATATGAAAGCAAAATGGAAAAAATAAAATCAATAAGCATTTACTGCCAAGTTCTTCAAACCGCCATACATTAACGTTCTTGTATTTCAATGCTAAAATATTATTAAAATGAACAGACTTTAAAATATAATGTCATTAAATTAAAATTAAGTAAAAAATAACAATTAAAAACCAAAACGTAAATGACAATGGAACTGTCAGGTGTAAGACTTTCTGTTAAAATAATAGCTATTACTACTTTCCAATATTGCATGGAACAATACAAGACATTATTTTGTATGTGTTCTGAGAACATTTAGTGAAAACTATTAACTACTGAAATATATTCCCATCTAAACTCCCATTTTAGATTAGCAAGTTAGACTAATCGACCTGAACTGCCACAAAACATGATATTGCAATTTTTTTTTCTGTAGAAGTACTTGGTCGGAAATCATACGAAATATTCCACGTGCGTTTGAGGCTCCCTTCGGGCTCACTGTTCGCGTTCTCGCCCTGCAGAGTGCCAGCTGCGCGGCCGCGACTGGGGCGAATTCGGCCACAGCAGCTGCTCCGAAGGCGAACCTTTGGGGGTGGCAAAAAGGCGCACATGGACCACAATGTGCATGTGAATGAGTACGCGTGCCCTTAATTTACATGGGTATGAATATTCAGATTGTTTTTAAGTTCTTATTACTCGATTGACGAGAGATACGAAACGAAAGCAAACGTTCGTGTAGCTGAAAATTTATGGTCTGCTCCGCCTTCCCCATTGAGCAAGATAAACTACTTTTCATCACGAGTATTTAAAATGTTGTATATTGGTACAAATTGTTCCAGTTATTGTACATTTTGAAACGTAAATACCTATGAAAGATGTGGTTTGTGTATAAACGGCAGCATCTGTTGAGTGTATGAAAATTAGGCAAATAAATACATTCCAAAGAGGTCATCCTTCTTAACTTTCTGTAACTTACTAATAATATATTTCTTCTTATGTGTATCCGAATAATATTACAAATTGATTTGGATAATAATATTTAAAAGAATTTGAGAATCATATCGTATTATGTATACATCATCAGCAAATCACAAATGTTAATAATAATTAAGTACCCTAATCTTCCATCGTTCTAACCAATATATTTTGTTTATGAAACTTGAAATTTGGACAGTCAACACATACATTGTTCTATTTGTAGAAAGAATAATTACCAACAATATTAATGACATAACCGAGAATATACAGCACTTGACCTCACACTGGGTGGGTTTTAACTCCCCATCGTGGCAAGTACGTGATGCACGGACCTTTTACCGTGTACTTTGTACGCGAATTTTCTTCAGTGCATGATTTCGAAACATGTACACTAACTTAAGCCACGTAATAGGTTCTCTGAAAAATCTGCGAGTGGAATAAAAATCTCATCACGGTCTTTTAATACGTTGTGTGTATTGGAAAATCTACATAATATGTATCGATATTTATCAAAATTCTGTTAAAAAGACAACTTCAGTTTGATGATGAGTTCGAATCGCAACGCGGACTTGAACCATTTATACGTGACCTTGAAAATACGATAACATTAATTTGAAACTCCTCAATGTCGACCAATATCAAATCGTGCAAGTCTCTTGGAAATCCACCTGACTCAGTAAGCCTGTCTTTTACTCACCTTGCCTCGTGACTTTTTGACGGTGGACCGCGCATAAAGATGCCTGCAAGTGTTTGGGCTGCTCCTGATATTTCAGCACTTCAGCGTGTGTGTTTTCCAATAAGAATAATATACCTACTTCCTGTTTGCGACACAAGCCAGAATACTGCGAAGACGAGATTTGACACATTTCGAGAAGGACTGATCAGCATTGTGAGCACCTTAGATTTGCATCCTTCCGTCCTTCGCTTTTTGACTGAAACTCATCGAAAGCTTAAACTATGCCGCGTGTTTCTCGGAAATCTAACCTGACGTGCTCAAATATCAACAAGGATATTCGTGCAAGGTTTGAACAGTAAGGTGTCTTTTAATTAATTTCTCCTGAATGAAGGCCTACTCTTGCTTACGTGTTTCGGAATGACGATCCGAAACGTCCCAACACGAACTCAAACATTTGATTGCTTTGGAAAATCATCGAGATTCCATCCCAAATGCAATAGCGGACTTTCGAGTTTCGAAAATTCGTTCGAATATTCTCAACAAGGAATGACTGAAAATTTTAATTCAGAGTAATCAAATATTTTCCGCGTGAATTTACAGGAAGTCGAGCATGAATCCACCCGATACCACGCCACCTCACTTCACCCTACGTCTCCTTGCATTTCCCCTTCTCGTCCTCTTTGACATCTGTCCATTCGTAGAGAAGTGATACTCGGAAAACCGGTCCAAACCTCCTTCACTCCGAATGAATCGAATTTGCGAAGATCTAAGTTCGAATCTCTAAACACACATAATCCACTTGGGTATCAAACATTTGTTTTCTCCGTTGTTCCTCAACGAGTGATCAAATTTGCCTGAAATCTTTATAACGCGAACTCACGTCAAGTCGTGCGTGGCACGAAAAATTCGCCTGAACCCGCGACGCCTCACCTCATTATTCCTCTCTTATTCTTCCTTCTCCTCTCTCCTCCTCCCTTTTCCTCTCTTCTCCTCTAATATTTCGTCTCCTCTCTTCTCTCTTTAACTCCTTTTTCCTCTCTTCTCCTCTCACCATCCTTCTACTCTATTCTCTTTTCTCTTTCTCCTATATTCTCCTCTCTTCTGTCTTCTCCTCTATTCTCTTTTCTCCTGTTCTTCTCTTGTCTCTCTTCTCTTCTCATCTCTCTTCTCCTCTCATCTTTCTTCTCCTCTCAATTCTCTTCTCCTCTCATCTTTCTTCTCCTCTCATCTCTCTTCTCCTCTCATCTCTATTCTCCTCTCTTCTCTCTTCTCCTCTCATCTTTATTCTCCTCTCATCTCTGTTCTCTTTTCTCTTTTTTCCTCTCTTCTCTTTTCCCCTCCTCTCATCTCTCATTTCCTCATCTCGTTTTTCCTCTTCTCCTCCTCTCTTCTCTCCTCTTCTTCTCTCTTCTCTTTTCTCCTCTTCTCCCTTCCCCTCATCTGTCCAAGTCCTCTCCGACGGTGGCCCGTGCATAAAGAAGTCCGGGGCGCCCGTGATGCTATCGGGCGGAGCGGGGCCGCCTGGACCAGCAGGTGCAGCCGACGTCATCGCCCGGCGAGGCCGAGCAGCTATTGTTGTCCGCGCTGGCCGCTCGTAAAAGTCCACGCGTAATGATAATTCCGCAGTCGGAACGATGTACGATAATTGAAGACTCTGTACCACGACTTCCTAGGCGGAGTTTTTCAGAGACTCTTGCGAAATGGAGATGTAAGTTAAGGAGACATTCAACTAAAATATTCGTAAAAATTGTTCGTTGTATTAGTGTGAAACAAATGTTTTGCGTACATACCTCCCGACTTCTACATGCTGTCGATGCATTTTAGGATTTCCTCTCACTCATGTCTGTGAAAATTAGTATTAAAGGAGAATAGAGTTACATCAACATCGGTTTCGTTTGATCACATTTTCAATAGGTTTTGTTTGGACTTTTATCAAAGTTAATGGTCTTAAGAAGTACTCGTCATACAACTGTACGTGGTACATGGTTTCAAAAAATACTCGTACATATTTATTTCATTTTTTTCAGATTATTACAAAAACGTTGGGACATTTATTGTTGCACTGGAGTGTAATTTTCTGACATGCGATAATTAAAAGTCGTTAGTCAAATTCTGTTACGTATATCTGCGAAAAACGTTCAATATTTAGAAGTCTATTCACGTTTTATATTTAGCAATGATGCGGATATTGCGTCATTTATATATTTAAAGTGGTTGTTTGGACTGGCATTACCTTTCTTTGCCATTGTTTATGAGATACTTCATTCATAAGTGGTCAAACTCGTCACGAAATGTACTTGAATGTAATTTCATTGTATTACTGCCTTATCTCGGAACACAGTACTATTTATTGCAAATTATTTGAAAAGGGGGACAGTAAAGTCAGTATATGTCTAGTTAGATGTTCTTAACTTCTACATTAGTACAACAACACTAACTGAAAATCCTTCTATCGCCATTTAAATTTGATCTAAGCGATGCAGAGAGCAATGGTGTACTTACAAACAATTTGTCTTCCAATAATTTTTGAGACATAGAATACATTCTTTTTAACAGTATTTATTGTATATTGAAACACTTACATTTCGATTATATAAAACATATGGGATAATTAAGGCATATCAAGTACACGCTTTGATAATGCAGACCGAAAGAAGAATCTGAAACACCAACCCACTTCTCTGATCGGTAGTTTTCCCACTGTTCTGATCGATAGTTTTCAGTGGTTCGTCCGAACAGCACCAGACGAATGTCGGGGCAGTATCTTAACAAAAGTCTTATGGACCACGCGCGATATTTCTTTCCTCGTCCTTGTCTTACCCTCACTCCTTAAATACAAATACTTTTACATGTACTACACAACAACACATATCGAGAGACCGGTTGGAATGTTTGAGCTTGTGCCGTTTGGGACGGTGTCGCGCTGGTGGGAGATACCTGGTTGAGGAAAACTCCGCTAGTCGACGGTAGTTCTGCGTCAGATCTCATCAGCCAGCAGGGGAAGATCACTGCCACCTCTCGAGAAAAAATTCACTACCTATACGAATCTAATGACCTCAGCAGTTGACATGCCCGAAAACAATCGTATCCACATGGTAGTTCGCAACCCACTATACTAGTGACCTGCAGCAGCAAAAATGCTGCTCTAATGTTTGTGGAAACCAATCAATACACCAAACAAATTATCGTTACAAATTGTAATAATTCTCGTATGAAATACTCCAACAAATCGGGGTCTCGTAAATAATATTCCAACAAATTAAATAATTTAACAGAAATACCCTTCACGAATACTTCAATAACAAAGTAAAGTACGGTATATAAGTTCAAAGTTCTTTACAGACCAAAGAAATAAAAAATATCACATGTTCTGAAAGAGCACTCGCGGATTCTGGAAAGCAGATAACAATGGCCGACAGTTGTTTTGATTCTTCCTTCCTTGTCGCGTGAAGTCGGCTGTGTTAAACGCAGTGAAGAATTGAGTTTGAGAATGTAGTTGTAACTCAGGTGTGAGAAATCGCGTATTGACATCATCAAATATTTTAATTTTTCAGTCAAAATCCGAACTGACTCTTTGTTTCTGTATTTTTTCCGAGTTCAGTGCATCCACCGAATCCTTTGACACCTCTCACGTAGGCAAAGGCTGATTAGTTTTCCGACAATTTGTGAAATTAATTTCGAAATTAATAATTAGTAATAGTGACCTACAGCAGCAAAAATGCTGCTGAACAAAACTACAGAAAATTGTTATCCAAATAGTAGCACACACGCACACACTGTTCATGATCAAAACATAAAATCTCGCATCACACGACAATAAATTAATTATTTTAACAAAAAAAAGTCTTCACGAATACTGCATTAACGTAGTGAAGTGTATACGGATACATAGAACACTATTTCTTTACATAAGAAGAATATCCAAAAAGTTATTATTCCATAACGCAAAACGTGTATAGCAAATATTTCACAGCGGGCGGCCTTTTCCTTGGAGCCTCGCTGTCGCATGACGTCAGCTGTGACGTAAGCAGTGACACATTGCGTATAACACAGTATGAGCGTAATTGGAATAAAATAATAAAATATATGCATTTTCAATCAAAATCAAAAAACGTTCCTGTTTTTGGATATTTTTCGAGTGCTTGGGTATCTAACAAAACCACAGACACATCTCACGTGGTGAGAGGTTGCATAGTTTTCTTTAAATTTCTGTGCTCCTTGAAAATTAGAAACACTTGTAAACTAGATATAGTTGTTATTGTTTTAAAATAGCATAATGTTAAGTAAAGAACATTAGAGTAAGGAATTATGAATATTTTACTCTTGATTTTTTTAATACAATAAATTCTTAACGTTGACTTTTTGTTGAACATTGAACAAAATTTAAAAGTGAATTAAACTTAACATTTAATAATGTTATTTATAGATTGCTAAGACTTTAACAGCCTACTCTAAAGGCTCTTCTAAAATACTAATAAAAACGAAAGTTTACCAATCCAAGAATAAACCAAGATCACGTTTTCATAAGTCAATTCAACAAGCTCCGTGTTGGGACTGAAAAGGGAAAAATAAATCAGCCTCTAAAATGGAATATATTCCTGTTTGCCGTTTATCAAAACACATCTACGGCATCTGTGATTTACTAACAGCTCACCCGGTCGAAAACCTCTGCCCTCACGCCGACGCCATCGCGCGGAGATTTTGCAAAATCGAGCGTCGTGAGTCACAAGCCAGGCAGAAGCCCACGTGTAAATTTGGCACAAGACGTCCCGATGCTATCTGGGTGCCCTACGGCAGCGACCGGGGCGGCTATAAACTGCGAAAGTCTCCCGATCTAGACAACCAAAATCATGTTTCAGCTCGAGATTATTATCGTTTCGGAGGATCGTTCATGAGAGACTTCCTCAGATACTGGATGAGGATTTTTTTCATTTTGAAAAGGGCCGAGCAAAGAAAAATGGAAGCAAAATCAATATATTCTTTGATACTACTCAAAATAATTATTTTAAATTAAAGTTTACATAGAATAACGGTTTGAACTGAGGTTTTTATACGTCTTAAAACTCATCAGTAAATATTATATTCTAAAAGAATCCAGAATTACATGAAGAAAGTTGAATTTAAAGCATTCGGAAATACAAATGGTATAAAAGTATTAACTTAGATCCTCCGGGTATTATTGGAATAAGATATTAGTTTTTTGTAGATTGAGAAAGCAAAAACAACTGCGTGACTTGAAGTACGATTTAAGACTAATACATAGCCGCATAAATAGATCGTCTTTTGAAGTTTACAAAATAATTATTGTTCTTGACATTTAAAAAAGTAATCTAGATCTTTGAATGTTGTTATGGAAAGTGAATATTCTTATGTTTTTTCTATGCAAAGAAATATAAAACAATATTAAATGAGTGTTACTTTCATTTACATACAGTTTCTTGCATTTTAAACAGAATTCTACAGAATTATCGTACAAACTAAAATTATCAAACATATTAATAGTATAAAATGTTTGAAACTCATTTTGTTCTACAGTCTGCAATCTTCTATAGTCTTCAATCCACTTCTAAACTTTGTTTTCTTTAATCTTTCTTTCTACTTACACTTAGTGCTAGGTCTTTCTTATTTAAAACTTAATGTCGACAGTATTATCGACGGGAGTTTCGACGACAATACATCCTAAATTACGACTTACTTGTACTTCACGTCTTAATTTTTTCATTTTCCTCTTAGCTTATTAATATGAACCTCAACATAGATGCCAATAGGTCATTTGCATTGCTGTAAATTTTATTTCATTTCTTTGAGAGGTTTTCCATTAGTCAATCTCAACTTTCAGTTACAGGTTTGGTAACGGACTCATAATTTTTCTAGGGAATTTGTTCATCTAATAGCATGATATAGAAGAAGAGAATGGGATGATGTTTTCATGATTATAAATTGTGACTTCATATGAATTTATGGAAGCAGAACGTACCTTGGTTGCATTAGTTCATCTTCAATGCAACCATGGCAGCTCCAGAACTAATAGAAGATCATCCTTTAAAGAACACGAACAACACTTGAAATGGTCATAATGCAAAAGAAAAAGTATTCTACTTCACTGATTTAGTATATGATGACACGTCACAATTTTCTCATGAGTTCGTACTTTATTTTATATTTTCTATTCCGATGGACGTTACGAGAGCCATTTCTCAACATGAAGAAACCTTCAACGTTACCTCTGCACCATCACTGATCGGGAGGCCCTAGGGTTTGAATCCGATAGCGTATTTTTGACAACAGCCAAATACGTGAGTCATATTCAATCCGGCCTGGAGGAGAACTCTTGTGCCAAGCTTCTCTGATCGTGTAGACTTATATCTACAACCACATCACTATTATGCATGCATGTACATGGGAGCTTAGAGCTTGATCCGGTTCGGGCGGTGACCCTAGGTGGGAGATACCGGGCAGATGAAACCCCGAAAGTTGGTGTGTAGGTCGGTACCGGATCTCGCATACCAACGAGTGAGGGATATCGTCATTTCTTGTTATATAACATACATTATGGGACTAATGAGTATGGCAGATTCTTGGCTGTTCAGGAGGCGCCGCGAGTTGCCAAAGTTTTGACCGTCATTCTGCGGCTTTCCTCAGGGCGAAATGCACTTCGCCCTGAGGAAGGTTGCAGTATGATGCCGAAATGTTGAAAGCGGTGCCCAGAAAGCGGCGTCACCCGGTCGGCCAAAACCATTGACTCCTATCAAGCACTCCTACGTTTTCATAATGACCATGGTAGTTCGCGTGCCCGGAAGCTAAATTATACTGCGACTTTTCTAACTTTGCCTCCCCAAGGCCCATCTCCACGATGGAATATATCACGGAATTTCGACGTTCTCAGTCATGCCGCTAGATATCGCATGATCGCAACCGTATCATGCAGTGCTTGCAATCACTTCTAGCGGCCCGAGGAGAAAGACGCCAAATGCCGTGTGATATTCCATCGTGGCCATAGGGGCTGGAGGGGCAGAGTTAGAAAAATCGCACAATGCCAATCGCTCGATCGAAATACGCAAGCGTGTGGAGTGCCCGGCGCTGGACCGAGCGCCGCGCCGGGGCGACGCAGCGTGGGGCAGGTGCAATGGCTCGGCCGGCGACGCTGACGGCGACGCCGCGCGCGCGGGCGTCTATTGTTGTCGCGACGGCGGCGGCGGCGGCCGTCGCTTGCACCTGCTCCGCCCCCAGCCGCCGCTGCCGCCGCCATCGCCGATAGCCGGCGATCGCACAGCGATACGCGGCAGCCGGAGGCGCCACTACGACGCCACCGCTAGAAGAAGCTATGCTGCGGTGTACAGTAGTCCCTCAACATTCGCGAGAGTTAGGTTCCCCAGAACCTCGCGAATGTTAAGTTTATCTTTTAATGAAGAAAGATGGGTTAGGTTCCTGGATATCGAAAAACTGTATAAAACAGAAAGAAAAAATCTGACAATCAATTACAGTAGAACTGATTAAGCGCTACAACAAACAGAATTCACAATTCACGTTTCCAAAATGAAAAAATGAAATAGTGTTTGAAACTTATTTCGAAGTTGAAAATGATTGGATACAGGATTTGCTAATTTTTTTGTTTCATCACCTTTCTCGCTGTTCTAATATCCAAGTATGGAAGAGTTCCTGCTTCCGTTCTCTCTTAAATTTCGAAGTTATTTCCATGTTTGGAATCACATTGGAATGCCAGTTCCACCAGAGCTTGTTGATATTAGAATGACATCAACAGTTTTGTCATTGATGTTACTCCAGGACGCAGTTTTGCTTCCGTTACTTCAATATTACCGTCGAGGTGGTTTCCTTCACTGATGATTTCCCGAAGCTTTTTTACAATGAGCTCATTATAATGAGAATTGCACAGATCCTGAATGGCATTTCTGTTCATTTGGACAAAATCCTTACCTCCAATTTTACGCAACTGAATTGAATTATTTTACAATTGCCTCATTCTATAAATGTGAATTGACATTTCATCTGTGAAATTTGTGAAGAAAGTTATACCTCGGGCACCGAGGTCTGCCGAGTTCGTTTCCTGATGATGTTGATGATAAACACAATGAAATGTGCTCGCTTTCAAAGGAAATGTAGTACGACCAAAAGACGCACGCGAATGTCGAAGTCGTGATAGTTAAAACCGGTAGCATTTCTCTAATCGCGAATGTTCGGAACTCGCGAATAGCGAATCCGCGGATGTCGAGAGATTACTATATAGTTAGTTGCGGGCTGTGCGGCTCCCTGGACGCGCATGCGCGTTGGTAGCTCTTCCCTGTCACTCGGCGCGTTACAGACATCTAGAACAGTATAATATAATAGTGACAATTTACAGTGCATGCCATCAATCGCAAATTCTTTCGGGGCATTTTCTTGTCACTCAACGCTTTATAATGTTTCTCGCCCTCGTGGATTCAAATATCCGATGGAAACGAAGAAGCACCTATTTAAATTACTGGTTGAAAGTTGTTCAATACACGGACCGGAAGTCTGGACTTTGCCAACTATGCATGAAAAGTAGAATAGGAGCCTGAAAATACCTTTTGGAGCCGTTGCTGGAGGTTTTCCCTACAAGATCGAGTATGAAGAGACGTGATAGAAAAGAGAATGAAAGTGTTACTGATCAGACTGAAAAACAGCAACTTATCGTAAGGACATTATTAAGGAGAATGTCAGATGAAAGACCACTTCTGAAAGTTTGGGAATTGATTCCAACAAAGAGAAGAAGAAAAGGGAGACCATGCGTAAAATGGTCAACGACAGTCGTCTCTTTATTAGTATCATTTTTACTTTCCCGTATACGTACGTATAGACGGAGTGATATACGTAGTATAGGGAAAGTTATGTAATGCTGCGCGAAAAAATGGCCAATTTTCGGCGGAAAAAAATTAATTGCCGGGCCGTGAAAACGAATAAGTGGATAAAACCAGTTGCTAAATTAAGAAAAAAAATCCCCTAACACGTGGTGTAGCCAGAAACCCTGTTTTCTAGGTCCTTGATACCGAAAATCCAATTGAAAGGAAAACGTCCGTCTGTCCGTCCGTCCGTCCGTCCGTCCGTCCGTCCTTCTGTGAACACTGCTAGCGCCTAAACCATACGTACGATTTCTTCCAAAATGGATATTCCCCAGTCGATCTGATTCTAGTCAAAGCTTGAAAAAGATTCTTCAAAATCTGGGGGTACTTTATATGAAGCCCCCCGGGGATTTTCAAAATTTTCTCAAAAACGGCTCCAAATTTTTTCTTTAAATTTCTTGTATAAACAGAGTAAAATACACTTTTTAACACGGCATAGGTCCGATTTTCACGTACAGCTCTGAATTTTCGAAAATTGTGAAAGTTTGAATTTTTTTCGGCGTCTTTCTCCAACTACAAAATTGAAGATAGAGATTTTTTCTTCAAATAAAATTTGTTCTGTATATTAAGTTCTTTAATAAAGGTCATGTAAATGTTTTTCAAAATTTTGGTAGTTTTCGTGCAATATTGCGTGCAATATGTGCAATTTTAAAAAATTACAAAAACAAGATTTTCTCCAAAACGGCTCCAAATTTTTTCTTTAAACGTTTGGTAGGGATAGTGGTAAATGTACTCTATCAATGACATAAAAGCCATTTTGGTCTATTCGTTGTTTTTTTCAAAAATTACAAAAATGTAAATTTTTTTACTTGTCACTCACGTCGTTAATATTTACATTATCGGCGATTTTTTCACATTATTATATTTACGAGTATATATGCTTTAAATAATGTCAAGTAAAGTTTCTCGAAACACTAGCGCTTTCTGTGAAAAGTAGCTCGAATTTCGGCATTTTCAGAAATGCTCAAACGCCATTTTCTCAAATATGGCTGCAAATTTTTTCTTCAAACTTTTGTAACAGATAGTGCTAATTACACTCTTTAGTATAGCGTAAAGTTTATTTTGAGGTATTTTTTTGTTTTTTCAAAAATTACGTAATTGTAATTTTTTTGAAAGATCTCTCACATCTTTAATATGCACATTACCAGCAATTTGTAAACATTATTATATTTGTGAGTGTATGTGCTTCAAATAACTTCAAATAAAGTATTTTGAAAACTCAAAAATTTTCTGTGAAAATGAGCTTCAAATTTCGCACTTTTAGTAGCGCTAAAACGCCATTTTCTCTTGAACGGCACATCTTTTTTAAAAGAAAATTGCCATTTATGACTGGGGTTTATTGTTCTTTAATATTCTAAAATTAATGTTTCCGTTCTACCAATAGGAAACCGAAAAATTAAGAAAATTACAAAAAAATGTACTTTTGGCGGTGATAGATGACAGCTGGCAAGAAAGAGTTTGTGGTAATTCCGAATAGCTAGCGTCCGAATAGTGTCCGAATAGCTAGCGAAGACCCCAGGAAATAGAAAACTAATACGGGAAAGTCTGTGCCATTCTGTAGCACCACTAGTTATAACATATATCGGTAGCGTTGTTTTGTTCTTATACTCAGTAAACCAAAACATTTTAATTTTATTTATATTATGTAAAGTCGAAAACAGTTAAAATCTATGAAGGCGCTCGGTTGTCCGGGTCATGCCACGTGACGCCAATGTCACATTCTGGGGAGCTCTGGAATCCGCCCCTAACTCATACACGTTTAAGTTGAATTATGAATACAGGCAGCATCGTGCGTTTTTAGCAAGTGTTGAAAAGTAAATATTTTCTCCCGTGTAATACTCATAAAAACTGTAAAGGCAAGTCGGATACAGATGTTGGCTGTTATCACTTATCGAGCTCTTCGTGACGGAATCGTCTTACTGCTGCCAGAACATGCAAAACATGCAGATTATTGTGATAAAAACGAATACATTACCCACTGAGCTCAAGGGATGGTGGACAAATAGTGAAGTTACATCTACATATCACATACAGTTAAAACGCTTCATGCATACACATACAGTTAATTTGCTCGTTGTGTAAAATGGACGTGCCGAGAAAGTTTAACTCTTAATTTAGGGGTAAAGTGAGTTTGTGTTAATAACTTCTAACATGAAGGGTCATAGCTGCAATGAACACTGTCTCAAAGTCTTTAGAGACCTGCGAGATTGAGTTCACAATTCTTGACAGATGTATGTGAATCGCGGGAGGAGGGTACTCTGCTTCTTTGTTACTATATTCTCTCTATGCTAAGCACCGTGCAACGAACTGTACCTGCCGATGCCAATGGGATTGGTCATGCTCACAATCAAGGCACTGCTACAAACACAATACGCACCAATACAGTAATTAGTGCACGTAAATGAGATAATGATGATTTTTAAATTAATCACTCCCTGTCGTATTTCTTATAATTGGTTGTCCTATTCCAATTGCTCCTCCGGGTGGCCACTGAAGTCATTTTGGCGTTGCTTCTAGAAAACAGTCTCCTATCTACTCTATTGATGTGTTTACTTTCTGACACATTCTCTCACACTCAGGCATGACCGAACTATACGTTTTTCTGTAGATAATTCGTAAATATTTTAATTATTTAAAGGACGATATGGTATCCTTCTATATCTGCACTCTTCAAACTTTCACAGTAGTATAGTTGCATATCTTACATGTTTAACTTGGTATTTTTCTGGCAACTTTCGTGGGTTCACGGCGCCTATTCAACCATTCTGTTTCTTTTTATTGACGACATTGTGTATTGTATTGATCATTGTTTTCACGTTGTTTTTTCTCAACCTAAAATAATAATCTTAATTTTCATGAAAATTGCAATTGCTTTATTATGATCTTCGCATAAAATTAATTGAACCAATAAGAAAATACAAATTAAATATGAGCTGAATTATATATCAACAACTAATAAAATAAATATTAATAAAAATAAATATAACATTAATAATTGAGCCAACACATGAACTTATAATTAATCGTTCAGGCAATGATTGAAGAAGATCGATTCTGCAAGACAAATGAGGTGTTCTTTTCAAATTGCATAGAAAGTAATTTATAACGTGTGAGTCAATTTTCATGATTATTTGTGGCCCCTTTTTGAATCCCCTGAAAGTTTCAAATCTTCTTCTTAAACGACAATTACTTCAACTTCTTAGAATCCCAAAATATCAGATTCTAATATTTACACCTGAACAATAATTGAAAACAATAATCGATTCATTGAGAATGGAAACAAGTGTGTCAATTCCTGTCACAACTTGAAGTACAACCCAGGTTGAGGCGGAAAGCACCTGCTCGTGGCCTGGGAACTGAACGCGCCTTCGCCTTGAGAGAGCCAGCAGAGGGCAGAAGTGAGCAGCGGTCAGCGGCCTCCCCTCAGTTTACGAGTCTCTGTACCGGTTACGTCACTCCGAGCGAACATATACCACGCCGTCGTTGCCCGACGTGTGACCAATCCATCGGCCACGACTGCCAATTTTGTTAATCTTCCTCTCGCCGTGCATGCACCGGACCGTTCGCGGCAGACGCATGCGTTTGAATGCTCTAGTGAACAATTGCACGCACGTACTTCAGATGGTGTATTATTTACAAAAGGAAGATTGTACGACTATACTCTTATTTGTTAGTATCCTTGTTGACATTACTTAGCACAACTCAACGCACTTTACATTTGTTAGAAAAACCAACCAAAATAAAAGCACCTATACGTAGCACAAGAATATCAGTTTCTTCAAATCTGTAACCTGTAAAGACTTGCTCTAGCCCTGAAAATAGCAATAACAGCAGTTGCAGTAAACTTCACTTATAACTCCACACTAAGCAATTCACTTTGATGGAAATCTAGTCTAAATCTCTACGAATACATAAAAAAATAATTTTTATATTAAAATCTCTGCGACGATTAGAAACGAAGCAGAAAAACAGTATACGATTCAGAATAAACCGCACAAAAGTACATAAAATAATAATAATAAGCTTGTATATCAGTTGTCACAACTAAATTGTAGAACGCATGCGCACCTACTGTAGACGTACATTATAACAGGGAGAATAAGAATTTATCAATTTTGGAAATCGCGATCGGAAAGACGGTACTGTTTACATTTGCTGGATACTTTTCATCTTTAAGCGTAAAATGGATTTGAGAATGGAGAAGAGAATACGAGAAGTTGAATTTCGTGATTGATGTTTGTAGCAATGGCTTCTCTGAATGTTGAACGTCTGTGTGAAGTTTTAGTAAAGACATAGCTTTGAAAGTTCTTCAAGAATTCAATATTATTCACCGACCAGAAATGAAATAAAAATAAATAAAAAAAGAAATAATTAGAAAGAAAGAAAAAAAGATAGAAAGAAGGAAAGAAACGAAGTATGAGAATAGTCTCAAGTTGAACATTAGTTTGGATGAGGAGAAATATTTTAACACAAAATGCTTTGGAAATTATGCGTTGCGTAGGCTCATGATTTTTTTTATATCAATTGCGGACGTGAAAGTCTTGTCGCCAACGTAGACACGCATAGAGTTGCATCAATTGGACTCTAAAATTATTAACTATTATCTATAACTAAACTCCGAACTAATTAATGCCATTTCGTTCGCATAATCGCGTTGTCGTTGCCCGTGATCTCCAGTTGTGAGTTGATTTGTTCACGCAAGAACGATCATGCATAAGATCCTAAAAGTTCAATTAATTTCATTGTAATGATTTCTTAATCACATATTTTTTTTAAATTTTCCTTTGATCGAAAAAGATACGTTTTTTTGAGAAATAGGAAACATTCTATAATTACATAAGTATTATAATTTCGTTAATACTCCGTTCTTTAAGGTCACTTGAATTATTTTTATGCCTAAAAGAAAAAATTGAAGTCATTTCTTAATTTCGTACAACAAAATTAAAATTCCGCTTACTCAATGAGGAATGTCTAGGGATCTTCTCTTGTGAGCGAAAGAGCAGCATCAAGGACGTTGTTTACTAATTCTGTTCCAGGTGGACGGGCGCTGATCCGGCTGCACCTGTCTCGCAGCTAGCAGTTCCTGGGAGTGTCAATTAGGCCTCGAGGCCTCTACACAAGAGAGGCAACAGACGTCGGTCGGCCTTCGCTCAGGAACCGGTCTTCAATTCACCTGCACTTGATGGAGTGAAACTGCGAAAAACCGCAAGCATGGTCCTAATCGAAAGGTTTCCGAGAGCCAAGAGCATTCCTCGACAAGGGTTGCATTGTATGGAAACTAGCCGGACTAGTCCATTCAGTATGTTAATTTCATAGAAACACAGACACAAGGAAGAGGAAACAAGGAATTAAAAGTAAAGCGGAAACGTGTGTAGATAGATGTCATTATTAGGGTACTCAGAAGATGTGGATGATGTATTAATGAGATTCCCACAGGAAGAGGACATAAGGCAGTAATACCTCGTTTGTGTCTTACTTAACAGTGGTTTATTACAGCAAGCCTATAAAATGCAGAAATAATATTAATTTGTATTATTACTCCTAGAACATTATACAAATAAACGTATTTTGCAGAGAGAATCGTTTTCATCTGAATTATTTATATATTTTTAATTATAAAGTTTTAGTAGAATTTCTTAAAGAAAACAATGGAAACAAGATTAAGTTATATATTCGAAAAAGATTTTCCTAAAATTTCTTCATTAAGGCATCCATCACGAAAGTACAAACTATTTCACCTCTTCACGTACAATATTATGACTTTCCATATATTCTCCAGGATGCGGTTTGTTGTATTACTAGTGTACTTTGAAGCCAATATTTTCAACATTGTCTCTTAAATATTTCCAATTAATGTTTTGAAAATTTAATATTCAGGTCCCATGATATTTTATACAATATACTAATTCACATAATTTTCGTTCCCAAATTTTGGGTTAGTTATGGATTACGCAAACGGTTAATAAAAGTGTCTTCTTTTCAGTCTTTGAGACATTTATCAATGGCAGTTCATTCCTTAATATAAATCAATAAATGTAAATGTACAGAAAATGGCATCTCTAGAGGCAAAAAGCAACATCTGAAGATCGGTGACTTCCATTTACGGTAATATATTTACAATTTATATTTTGTTCAGCACTGAGTTGAATAGTATTGAAATAAAAAAAAGGCCTTTTAGTATTTAAAATCAAGTGTTACCAACTTTTCCAAGTTGAAATAAAATTACGTGCCTCGAAGTACCTAGACTAATGAAACGCATTCTTGTATGCATGTACCTGCATATTTCGATGCCCCTCACTTGTGCCCAGAACCCTTTGAACCGAGACTTCTACTACGGTAGTCACCTTCAGCCGGGCTGTCCGGTCGGCACGTGTATTCTTTACCGCCACAAAATGCGCCCCGCGTCCAGCAGGGGGTCGTATGAATTTTCATGGGGAGGCGACGGCGCCCCCGGGAGGCAACCCAACGGGGGCGGCGCTCCTAGGACATAAAACGAACGGCCGTTATCAGTGTTTACAATCTGTAAATAAACACTCCCAAACGTTCATATGCGATTTTAAACCGTGGCGTCCGGGAATTTATGTGCTATGCGGCGCATCAATATGCGGCCCTGCTGGTGGATGCGACGGTCTAGGCGGTAAATCTCTGGACACGGTAGCCGCCACCGCTCCGACAATCCGTTTCCCGGCGTTCGCTCCTCACTAACTCCTCGTTCCGCTTGCGGCATCGCCTTCCTCCCTCTTCTCTGTGACTGCTTTCGCGTGATCTGCTTCTTGGTCTTCCTTCCGAAGAAACTGAGAAAAATTATGTTGTTTGGGGAACAATATTTTTTACACCGAAGTTCTTTTTGATCGAGTAGCGATCATCTTCAGGCGGAAAAGGAAATTCTGTAGAAGTGGAGACTGGAACTCGGAAAAGAATTTCGTTTTCCACCCAGATTCTGCAAGCTCTGATGATGATGATCGCTACGAGAACGACCATTTCTTAAGTATTAAAAATATTGATACCTAGGCAACATTTTATTTCTCAATTCGTTACCTCACCAACAATATTATTAATTCCTTCCAAGATATTTCTCGCTTACCACTATTGCTCCGGCACCTTACGTCCCGTCGCGTCGTTCGCTCTTAGCTAACTTTACCTAATGAGCTATGGCTCTGCCCAAACAATATTTATTGAGTGAAAGTCCGAATTATCGTGCAAAACAAAGAGTTGTAAGTGATAAAAAACTTTATTTAGAAATTGTTACACTGAATTATTCAATAATTGAAGGTCCACACCAGCCATTGCACACACCGGCCATGCTCCCTTCCACTAATAATAAATGCAAATATCTCGATTTTCTGATAAATCTCTGGACACTGTAGCCGCCACCGCTCCGACAATCCATTTCCCGCCGTTTGCTCTCCACACGTTCCGCTTGCGGCATCGCCTTCCTCCCTCTTCTCTGTGAATGGTTTTGCGTGATCTGCTTCTTGGTCTTCCTTCCGAAGAAATTGAGAAAAATTATGTTGTCTGGGTAACAATATTTTTTACTCCGAAGTTATTTTTGATCGAGTAGCGATCAGCGTCACAGCTTGCAGCCTGTGGGCAGAAATGGAAATTATGGAGAACTGGAGACTGGAACTCGAAAAAGAATTTCGTTTTCCACCCAGACGCTGCAAGCTCTGATGATGATGATCGCTACGAGAACGACCATTTTTTAAGTATTAAAAATATTGATACCTAGGCAACATTTTATTTCTCAATTTGTTACACGGTATCAACCTCACCAACAATATTATTAATTCCTTACAAGAAATTTCTTCCTAGCCACCACTCCTTTGACACCATACGTCCCGCCGCTCGCTATCGGCTTACTTTACCTAATAAGTTATGGCTCTGCCCAAACTATATTTATTTAGTGAGAGTCCGAATTATCGTGCAAAACAAAGAGTTGTAAGTGATAAAAAAACTTTATTTAGAAATTGTTACACTGAACTTTTCAATAATTCAAGGTCCACACCAGCCATTGCATGATCCCCTCCACTAATAATAAATGTTAATATCTCGATTTTCAAGAAAGTGTTACGCTTAACGTGTTACTATTTGTCTTTGCATATTTATAAAGGGCTTAGGAAAATAATATCAAGAAGAGACATACTTCGATTAAAATCGAGATGTTAACATTCACGAAAAATTGGAGAACTGCTTTGGCTGATATTTTTCTTGTTTTTGCCCCAAATCCTTCAACTGTATGTTATACCGTTCTAACGCCATTCAATCTTCACTAACTTCGGCCTGTAGCCTCGTTTCGTGCTCTCTTATTTTCGACTTGTATCGCATTCATTGCTTCTTAGCTTTCTTTCCAATATGCTTCTATTATCCAAACAACGCCATTGAAGAGACGTTTTGTGGCACATTGCCTAGTTTCTCTCTCTTTTCTTTGAGACTAATGTCGCATTTCTCCGCATTTTAATTATACTTCCAAACATATTACATGCATCGTTAAAGTAATTCCAGTTCATTGATATTAAAGTCAAATTTCTAATCATTATAAACGTAAATATTTCTGAATCTGGACTTGGTGTCTGTAGATTAGGAGTTGGATATGCAAATCTGTGACGAAGAGAAATTATGTTAATCCATCAAGAGAAACCTCATTCCAACAATGACGGCAAATAACGAACTTCATCAATGCAGTATGTAAGCTCGGAGTTCAGGAAAGGAAAGAGATGGCTAAAGCATCCAATACGCAGATCTGTTCTACGGTAGCATAAAATGTCGCTTTCACAACCTTTGTTTCGCCATTCTTCACTAACAAACCTAATGCTTGAATGGTTCATTAATAGAAGATATTTTTCAAATACCAAATATATATATGAAAAAGAAGAATATGCGGATAGTTTTGGAAAGCAATACTTCTCTCACTTCTTTCCTCACTTCTTCAAGGTAAGCCATCAATGGTCTGTTACTTCTTACGGTCTTCGGAATCACCCAATATCAATGTGTCCACGATCTCTGCTGATCAACTATAGAGTAGTATACTAGCAAAATGTATGTTCAATCCAACACATCAAAGAAACTAAGGTCTTAATATCACTTTCGACTTTTTTTCTTGAATTCTTATTCCATTTCTTACAAAGTAGTAAATTTTATTTGCGTTGAACCGCAGCTCTCAAGCTCTCGTTGAAGGTCAATACCCTTCAACATCACAGAAATAATCTCGTCATGTAAAGGAACATATCGCCGCAGTATCCGACAAACTATCTCACAGAACAATGCTTTGCAAAACGCACGTACAATCCGGACGCTCGATAACGTCAGATAAGAGCGCAAATGGACTTCTCAGCTCCCAGACAGAAGCCGCTGCGGGCGCTCGTCACGCTCCCAAGGCGACGCTCAGTTGTCCGCGAAGTCGATATGCGATAAATCGACCTGCCCGCGATCCCTCCGATCGATACGCGGACTAGCCCAGGGCCATTGTTTCAAGGCGGCACTGTATCATAAAATGACAGCCCCCTGGTGCAGTGCCGCCGAAACACGCGCGAGCCCTACAAATCGCCGTTGCGGAAATTTATAACGGCGTTTTTTGTGTTGTTGAGCGGTACAATCTGGTAGTTGGCTAAAAAATTTCTCACGGTTCGTCGATGGGTCGTGAACTTAGACGGTATCACTAGAGATCTCCATATTTCATTTTTGTGGGGTCTACTAAATAACATGAAATTCCGTAAATGTAACTCTAGCTGTATAGCAGTTATTTTCATATCAAAATATTAATTGCAAGTCTCTCTATTTATGCAATTGCTTGAAATACTATGATGTATCTCTATGGAACTCTACGTTTTCTGTTAACAAAAAGATTTTACATACACTCTAAGGATCGTTCAGTCCGTTGGAATAATGTATTTGGTGCAGTGCACTCTACACTCCATGACTGCGTAAATTTATGGTTTTTTTTGTACATCATTTTTGGTGCTTTTTACAGAGATACAAACTGGTAGATTTCTCAATACCATTTCTCAAGGTTCGCCGCAAAATCGCAAAGGAATTCAATGTCTATCAAGTGATTTTCATAGTAATTTACAAGGTCAACTCAAACAACATGAAAAAATGCTCTCAGGTAACATTGAATTCCATTAATGATAGATCTCTATGCCAAAAATGAACGTATTTACCTATATTTCCAAACTTGATTCAAATAAAACAGCTAATCCTAAGTACTTTACCAATTAAATATCTTGAAAGCAAACAAAAACAAGTGATTTCGCCTTTTTGCCACACATTGCCAAGAAAATCACACTGTACAATTTTCTGATTGAATACTGTACAATTTTGCGAATTCAATAATATTGAATGCTACCAAAGAAAACTATTTCCCAATCTAGCTTCAAATCTGAATTGTTTGGGATTTGCAATTATCACAGCAGAGAAAATTGTAATAATGTGTAATAATAAGCTGTAATTGCATGTTTATGTCTCAGGGACAAATCATTTCGATAAATTCAACGCTTAAGCATGAAATCAAAGAATTTCAATCTTTTTACAATAAGTGTCCTTGCAATTCAGACGTCCTAAACTTTTACGGATGTACCTGCCAAAAGTCAATAAACATATTTTAAGAACCATAAAACGTATTAATTGAATAGGATTGAGAAGGAATATAGTCGTGAATGGAAGGTGAGTAATGCACGTGAGAAATATGCCGTTGGCTAATATTGTGTGTAGAAACTAAGATTACCACCGAGTAAACAATGTATATACCGGATCGCTGCAGTCAGCATGTGGTCAGAGGAAGATCGACAGTGAGGGTGCAGCCAGCACGAGACATCCGAAGAAGGTATTCTCATCGACAAAATTGTTTCCTTCAGTCACGACTTACGCGGTCACGACGGCCGTCTTTCCGAGAAATATTACGATGAGGGCCTGGAGGTTTATACCCTCAAACCACAGCTCTTACGACTCTTCAATACGCGGCTTCTGGCAAAGTCGTGGCGTTTTTCGATTCAGGCACAACGACTCTCCAGGCTTGTTCACGTAGATATTTCGGATGCCGCTGCAGGATACATTTGTTTTCGAGATACACAGACGGCTCGTGGGTTCGCAGATTTCAATTCCTTTGTTTTACCAACGGAAGTGCTTTGGAATTGTCCATGAAATTAATTATTGTATTTTATTTCATTAAAAATTATATAATGACAGGCAGGGATAACCACAAGATAACTAATAAATTAAAAAAAAAAATTATCACAGAGGAAATTCATAGCAAGAATTAACTTTTCATTTTCCTATCATACCAAACACTAGCAAAATTTATTTACATTGAACATTAAAAATACACCTACAGGACAATCTTGAGACAGTCTATGAACAAAAGATTGGAAATGAAAACCAACTCTGATACAAGACAATTATTATAGATCCCCGTCCATTATATATACAATTTTTAAATACCTTAGTTACAAAACAAACTCCAGATACATATCTAGGAGTTCTGATAGACACAAAATTTACTTGGAAAACACATTTACAATTGATTGCTGAAAAAACGTGAGCAAAATTGACTAAAAAATTTCCACCAATGAATCAAAGTCCTCAAAATTGAAACTTGAAATCAAAATCCATAAGAAGACATTTAATGATATATGCTTGCCTAGTTTGGAGAAGTGCTACAAAATCGCATTTAAATCCTTTGTAAATAATACAAAATAAATCTTTAAAAATCTGATTGAGCTAGTTTATACCCAATATTCAAATATAAAATTAACTCTAAATTCCAAAAGTGGTAACACATTTCCAAAATGTATCTCAAATGTATTTTATGTACTTCCTTTACCTTCTTCGCATATTTTTAGTACAAAAACGAAGGAGATGAACATTTGATATCTAATCACGCTTGTCCAAAGAGAAATAAAGATATCCTTAAAACAATACAAAATTTAATTATCATAGTTTAATTTACCATCATCACGTATACAAAGAACAAAAATCTGCAGCGAATATCCTTCGATGGCTCAGCTAGCTCAACTCTGTCACTGCAATGCCTTTGGCTCTCCAGTCCTCGGGCCCTGCTCCTCCGCACTCCACCCTTCACACCCCCTTTGCCGCTCTCCCTTCACCACCTTTCTCTGCCACAAATTCGACATGAATTAACTGAGCATTGAACTGCGATACCCAGACGTGAGAAGCTAGTGCGGTGATCGCACTTTTCAAATTGCCCCAACATTACGATTCATCAGTTTTCGATCTTCTCTGTATTCAGGATGATTGAACAACCAATAGAGGTCGGATGACTGTTGATGACACTTTTGTGAACAAATAGTTAGAAATCGCTGTAGTTTTAAATTATCCAAGACCGGTTGTACTCGCAAAACGGAGAGTGAGATGCACATGAAGAGTCAGGGTCCCCAGTTAATTTCTTGGACTGTAATTTACAATATGAAACCTTTTTTGTACCCTCAAGTAGATATGAGATTATTTAGCTTTTCGATGGTTCCTCACACAACAGAAAGGGTAGTCAAAAAAGAATAGATTCGAAATGTGGGTAAAATTCAATTGGTTATACGATGTGTTATAAATGTTTTAACGCACAGTTTAGGGATTGGTCATTCAAAGTTGTGTTCCAGTATTAAAGTATTTTTTTTCTATTACACAATGATTTACGAAATGTAGAATATTCACACAAATCCAGACAGTCCTTTCTCTGCACAACGAGATGCGATACCTCAATGGCAACATCGTTTCATCTGCAGCATCGTTGACAGGTAGGTCCTAGAGTTCGAGTCCCGTCGTTGGAGAATTTTTCATACTAGCTAGATAGCTGGTTGAATTCAACTACTCGACTCTTTGGAATGACAAAGTTCCAACTTACATTTCAGACGTTTCCAGTAAATTGATGTCGAAGGTGTATTAACTCATTATTCAGTCACCTGCAGTAGTCACTTCTACAGTAGTTATTTGCCCAAATACTGCAGTACGGCTATGTTTTACTTGTAATAAAAGTCAGAAAGAATCTTTTCACGCTAAACGTTTACTTTCTTGGATTTTGTTAGTATTCTTTCCAAAGAGTCATTCCAGAGAATCAAATTGTCTGAAGGAAAATTTTATCGGTCATCTTCACTGAATGGTAGTTTTCCTTTTCTCCTCTGATCAATACCAGGCGAACGCCGATGCAATATTTTAAGTACAGGCCTCGGACAGGGGCGGATCGGGCCGATCATTTTTACGGGGACATCACAGATTTTTGTTAAATATTTATTATATTGTATGTTATTTTTATTGTGTATATGTAAGATATTATATAATATTATTTTTAAATAATTACATAATTCTAACATAAATAAACATTTAAATCAATTTTCTCAAAAAAAGATGATAACAAATGAAAACTTTAGGCCCTTTTCGGGGTGGGGAGCTTGGGGGCCACGTTGCACTAGCACATATTCGGAGATCATTCCGAAGCACAAAGCCTGTCCCGGAGGGATTGGAGGCGCGTTGGAGGAGATACCTGAAGGAGGAAACCCACATGCTCACTTGCAGGTCGGCGACGGATCTCACGTTCCTGCGGAAGAGAACATCGCCACATGGCGGGGTATAAATTGTACTTCATTAGCGGGCCTAATCACCTCAGACGCTGTCACGCCTGGAGTCAATACTCACTCACACACGAACAAGCGACCGTCATTCTTCTCCTCGGACGCGGCAGCTGTGACTTCACGCGATGGAGGTCAGCGTCGGTCACCTGTCTCCGCGCGTAGCGGCGACGCTTCGTCCGCCGGATCCGGCGCCAGCGTCCTTGGCTACCTCTCCGCCCCGCCCCGCACCGTCCCGCCGCGCCGCGCCCCCTGCGCCGCTGCCCGCTACCTGCTCCATCGGGCCCCAACAGGTGCATCGCCGAGCGGTGATTTGAATGCGCGATGCCTATCTGCATGCGCCCCATACGGCCGGAGATTTAAGCGCGTGGTCCTCAAGGTCCCTCCGGCCGCGACCGACGCGCCACGTCGCGCGCCGCGGCTCCCGCGTCGCCTCTGCTTGCGGATACAGGGTGTACCGTAACCTCTTCGTACATCACGGAACGATTCGAGTAACTAGGTTCGAACTTAAGGGATCTAAGCCATACCATTTTTTTGGATACCTTAATAATGTTGGAATACTTATCACAAGGAATAAAAATGAAGATGAAAATGAAGTGAATTGACAATACTACGAGTAAAATAACAAATACAATATATATATATATATATATATATATATATATATATAGATATATATATATATATATATATGAGAGAGAGAGAGAAAGAGGGAGGGAGAGATAAAGATGTAACTCAAAACAAATTTTGTCCAAATTTTTTGCTGAAAGAGGCTGGAGGATGCAATATATGAATTGAATTTATTACTTCTGTTAATACATTCATTTCACATAATTTGTAGAACATATTTGCGGACAAATACAAAACTGTTTACACATTATTGGCTCCTATGAAGAGGAGGACCTGTGCACGAGCTGTTATGTATTAATCCACCCAAAGAGAAGCGGTATGCTTTAGATTGCATTCCTGGATACAGTGTGTCAGCGGGAGATTTAAGCGCATGGTCTTCAAAGGCCCCGGACGAGGGCGCCGCGCCATGCTACGCCGCATCTCTCACGAAGGCACACAGAGTGGGCGGATTCGGAGCGGCTCCCGCAGATACAATGCCTCACAGCCATGGATCTCTTCGCATTTCACAGAATAATACGAGTAATAATACGACGCTGTAACAATATGCTTCTCTGAATACAGGATTCAGTGCAGGATTTTTGTTGCGTCCTGTGTCGCTGTTACGCTCTGACCTGCAATGTAAAGTAAATTTATGTTGAAGAACAATAAAGTAACGAAACATTGGCATGAGAAAGAGTTACTATGGTCTCCAAAGGTTGTTGAGAGTTGGTCTGTAAATAGGAACAAGCTGATAAGTGTGCTTGAATAATTTCACCAATACTTTATAAAACGTGTGCTCAAGCATCATCATCAAAAGCGTTAAGGAGGTTGACAATCAACAAGGAAGATTTTGTTAGGTAAAATTACGAAATTGTCTAGTTGCAAAATATCGTCTTGATTGAAAGTACACGCTTCATAACTTTGAGTTTCCATTTACTTAGGAACAATCCTTAAGAAACGAATAATCGATAATCGGTGACGACGTAAGGATGCTGTAAGGTGAGTTATTTTCACCAGCCAATGATAAATTAAAGTTGAAGTAAGGAGCGAAGCTAGTCCCTCTCAGACCACGAGGTCGACCAAGGAGATTAATACTTTTGCTTATGGATACCAAGCGTCACAGCGCACGGCACCTCCTCACACGTCACAGAACGAGTAGAACGTAGTAACAGTTAACAACTTTTGTTGAAACGTATCTTTTGGTGGGACTGACTTTGTCTTTGGGTCATGGCGATGATGAAAAACAGCTCTGACAAAGCAGATGAACATAAGGACTTAGGTAGATCCACTTGACAACTTGCGTGGAGGCTGTTCATAGTTCACTGAACGGGAGTAAATAAGTTAAGAATTAAATAATCTCATTAAAGAAAACAACAGGATTTTATTGTTTAAGAAATCAAGAGATTCCACTTAAAATATTGGAAGAAAAACGACAAAGGACAGTACGGGACTAATAAAAGAAAATAAGTGCACCAATGGAAACTTGAATTACATTGGAGGAAAAATTTCAAGATCTTTTGCTGAGAGACTACTGGAGTTTTGGATCAATTATTTCTTATCATTATCTCATTTTTCATGAGTTAAATAGGCCAGAACCAATGCAAACTACATATCTGATATCGTGAAATTTAAAGAAATACTTGCAATAAAGTCAATGTCTAAATTATTTCGAACTTTCAAGCAAAATCTTTATGATTACCAAAAGTAATAAAATTTTTATAATTTCCCTTTTATAAGTCTAAAAGAATTTTATATCCATTTATTTAATTATTTATATAGCAGAATATTTTAAATAATGATGTTTCATACAATGCATGGGTGGGTATAGGTTTTTGGACCAGACTGTATGAAGCAGGTTAAATACTTGAAACACAAGAATTGAAAGTTCATTCTTCAAGAAGATCAATATGAAGATTTTATGATCGTTCAGGGGTACAGTATGAAGTCTCCAGAAAAATTTTTGGAGTATATTTTCACGACAGAAACAGCATTAGGACTATATTTGTACACTCTATACAGCGAACAGCCTTCGAAAACGGCTCGGCGCGGATATATTCACCTACTTCAGAGATTGAATGGCCCGAGAAATACAACCGGTTACCAAAGCACCTATATAATTTCATGTTGTTTTGTGTAATCGGAGTTATCTTGAATGACTTCTGTAACGTTATGAGGTAATATTTTCAGTGTACTTAACTCGCACTTCTCCTAGTTTTATTTCTAGTGGCTTCTCACTTACTTTTTCATCTTTATCTTTCTTCTTATCTCTCGCCCCCTATCGTCCTTCATTCCAAGACTTTGATTCTTACATCTTTTTCGCACTTTATGCCTGCGCTTCTTCATATTTTTACAGCGGCATTCCAAAGAGTAAATTCCTTTCTACAAGCGGGCGCGCCAACCGCCTCTGTCACCTGCGGCCGGCCCGTTAGCGGCTTCTCTAGCACTCTCCTCCTGTTTCTCTTTCTCTCTTTCCTTCTAAACGGTTTTCTTTTTCTCTCTCTTTCTATCTCTTTCACCGTGGCCGGTTTTATACGAGAGGGATTGCCCTATAAAACTCTTTTTCTCGAGGCGTAGCCAAGAACGCACGCGCGATATACCACAAAATCCGCCGACTGGACGCGAGCACAATATAGTACTTAAGCAGAAGGCAAGCGCAGTATATCTCGGAGATTCATGTGCGTAACTTCGCTGCCCGCCCAAGCTACAGCGAGGGCAACGGCGGCGCTGCGACGACGCCCTTTCCGAACGTAAGCGACGCCGACGCCGACGCCAGCGCTCCTGCGGTGAGCGCCTCATTTGCACGTCGTCGCCGCACCCTTAGCGATATATAAGGCGTTCAAAAACAAATAGGAATTCTAGGTGGTTCTATATATGGCTTAGAGGTTCACGCAGCACCTCTAAAAGTTAATGAAATAACATACAATTTATTTTAATAACATTGTTTATTAGGCAGTTATTTTCTGAAAAAAATTTAAATACTTAATGTACTTGCAGTCAAACCAGATAAACATTGCTTTCATATAAGGTTTTAATTGCGACTCTCCATAGTGCCGTAGAATCTCCTCAGTACTGAATAAAGAAACAATATACAATTTATCTATCTCTCTGTCTGTCTCTCCCTGTCTCCCTCTCTCTCTCCCTATTTATATATATATATATATATATATATATATATATATATATATATATGTATGTACAGGTGTGTTTGTGTGTGTGAGAGCAAAGTAAGTTGTTTGAAAGTAGTCGAATAAATGCCGCCAGAGATCACTTAAAAAAGTTCGTCTGACACAGCTACATGGCTGGCAGTTTTTGTGTGGTACTGATTTTTGTTTTTTTACAAATACTCATAAAAGAAGAAAACACACAAAAATAACACGTTTAAAGTAATGAGTATCGCTAAAAAGATGTATATTGATATTAAGGAGACTCTGAAAGAAATGCAATTGCGTTGCCGTGAAATATATCGTGTCTGGTTCTCTAGAAATAAATTTCATTCTCTACTCGTGTTAATGAAAGATCGTAACTGGTTACTCATGTCGCAACTGATAATTAAATCGTATAGGTAGTAGTGTTTCTGAAACTGCATCATTGGCCATTTACATCCTTGCCTCCCAGTGATTTAGTGTCAAGAATATAATTTCATATCTATCACATGTGAGACGAAACTGCTATTCTCTTTGTTAGCAATGAACAGAAAATGCTTACATTTGTTGTCATTTTACCACAGAAAATGATCTCTTGACAAACATGTTAATGGATTGAGATACAAACAGCGATATACTCGTATTTCTCACTGCAGCCGTTTTTAAAAACATCCCTGAGTTATCATCATGAAAAGAGTTTCCGGCTAAGTATGGAACGTACGTACTTACTTTGTATTCAGCAAGGGTAAGATTTGCGCAATTTCTTAATTATTGTAAAAATACTGTATCATTTATCTGCAAACAATATCAGATAGGTTAGATATACCCCACGTTTATAACATTTCACGCACGAGTAAATTTCCTGAAAAGAGCAGTTATTGAACCGTTTCACAACATGCAGGGCAGAATTAAAAGCACGTGAGAATGCAGCAGGCAATAAATCACTCCCCTAGAAGGATAGCCTCCATCTATTTATCCCGTAAATAATATCGGGATTATTGAAAATTGATGCTTCCCACAATGCCTTTCTCCTAGTTGCGATTGGCTACAGGTACTCGAACCGTCAATTGGCGATAAAATATCGCCATACCACCTTGATGCTTTCTCTGCGATTTTTTCACTTTCTACGCGAGAAATCACTATCAAGTTGCATCACACAATAAAAATCCAGAAAACATGCAAGACGACTTTCCAGCTACCCTACCCGACCTTCATGACACGACCCTTGTCATGTATAGACAGCGTGTAATTCGTTTTTACCTTAATATCCGCGAAAAATCTTGTTCGTCCACTTCGACGGAGAATCCTCCCATGTGGTGTTTTACAAGTCAACGAAAACTCTGTTCCTACCTGGTTCACTTTGTATTGCTGTAGAACTCATGTTCTCATGTTACGTTAATGTCCTATTAATTGGCAATGAACATTTTGTCCGAGATTTATAGATAGAATATTTTAAAGTAAGAAAGTTAATGTAGAAGGAACATTACCATTCCACTAAGTTTCATTTATGGAGTCACTGAAATTAGCGTCGTATGTGTATCATTCTAAAATACTGTTTTGCTCCTTTTTGGAGACTCTCACGGAATGAATTCTAGTACTTTTACCAAAGAAATAAATTGAACTCGCCCAAAGAAATAAAATATTACTTTTAGAACCATTATTATTTCTAACTGTATATAAAAATACTTCTTTCCCATTCTTTTCTACCGTTTTTCATGTTATTACATTATTTTCGTTAAAAACACCAATAATAAAACAAAAAGAGAGCGTAGGACTACTCAATATTTATTTTAAAAAACAGGTATTTAGTTTAATTTATATGAGTGGGTATTGTATAAAAACATACAAAAATACCACATTCTCTTTTGATATGGAGAGCAGAATTACTGCGTATTTTCTGCTAAACATGACATGTCAGATATTATTTACTCTCGAACATTTAATTTGTTTTTAATTTTCTAGTGTTATAATCTGATTTTTTATTTACGCATTTTATTGAAATACCCGGTGACCGCAATTGTAGTCATTAGCGATGTATCAATTTTGGGGTGAATTTATCCAGGTTTTACGATAATAATCAAACGAGATCAAATTCATTTGATTATTAGATAAAATCTCTCTAAGTGTGCTTGATAATGTGCAAAATTGATTCTAATATTCGTTAATAATGATTGTTATAATATTAAATTATTGTCAGTATTAATCGGTTAGTTATTTTTATGTTTTATAATATTTTACTATGACAGAATGTTGATGTACAGGTTAATTTGTAAAGATTATGTCGAACTAATGCAATGAAGCCCAAAATTATTTTAATTCATCATAATTTGTTAGACATACTTGATAACCGGTTCTCATATAATAATTTTTACATTAAATTTTATGATTTGTGTGATGGTTAAAATTGCAAAATAACCTACTTTTTTCTGTGAAAAAACCATTTTCTAGTTATATGGGTAAGTTCGAAATTTTGAGAAGAACCTCTAAGAAGCCAGCATTTCTCAGTTCACATCTTGCAATGATGTAAAAATGTTTGAGTTTAAAAAAATATGTTTGCAAATCTCAGCTACATCCATCCTCTCCATCTTTGAGGTAGCAATAGAATAACCGAAGTTCAAGTGATGCTGCGTCACGCGGGAATTATTTGCTTCCGTGTGTTGCCGCTGAGACTGTGGCGGCGCGGCGGCAGATGGGGAGATGTACTCTGCATAGGAGGCTGAGATAGAGGTGATGGTCGCGAGGGTGGAAGCAGAGGGGGTGGAGTGGCGGTTGTGGCAGAGGAGGAGGCGGCGACGGATGTGGTTGCGGAAGCGAAGGTAGTTAGGAGGAGGTGGAGACTGAGACGAAGGCGGTGACGGCGGAGGTGTTGTCAGCAGTGGCGTAGGCTCAATGTATGCGAGTGATGTGTTACATCCCCTAGTTTTCCATCACTTAATATTTTCAATAGAGTATTTTACTTTCTTCTGTTAAGTATTTTCCTCTGTTTCTCTATTCCCTCTTACCATTTACGTGCGCGGCCCAATGGTAAGATCCCTCGCTGGATGTGACAGGCCGAGAAACATCCCTTATTTTGTTTTGTTTATGTAAGTTAGTGCATGCAATGAGAAAATGATAATTTTCAAGGAAGATTCACAATTTGCAACATACACTTCTAAAATACTTCAGCGTAAAGTAGAATGATGCAGACTTTAAATATTTCGAATTATGCGTTCAATCTGTAATATCATGATCGCACCCCACATCTATTAGCCAGGAGACACCACTGGTTGGCAGATATAGAGGTGATGGACGCGGAGTTGATGGAAGCGGCGGCGGTGAGGGCGAGGAGGAGGCGTAGGTGAAGGTGGAGGAGAGAAGGAAATGGAAGTGGAGGCGGAGGCGAAGGCGGCATCGGAGGATACAGAGATGGATGTGGTAGCGAAGGCGTAAGTGAAGAGGAGGCAGAAATGGTGCAGGCGGAGGCGAAGACGGAGACTAGGGCAAGTCGGAGTTAGTGGCTGAGGCTATGGCGGCGGGCGGGGGCGGAGGTGGTGGAAGCGGGGGCGGGTGCAGAGGGGAAGGTGAAGGAGATGGCGCCGGTGAGGGGAGGTGGAGGTCTGGGCTGAGGCAAAGGTGGCAAGGGTGGAGGCGAAGGCGGAGGCAAAGGGGCTGGTGAGAGGACGGTGGAAGGGGAGGCTGATGCGAAGGCGGCAACGGTAGAGGCGGAGGAGGCAAAGGAGGTGGAGGGGGTGGAGATGGAGAAGGCAGAAGAGGTGGAAACGGAGGGGAAGGCAACGGGAAGGGGCAGGTGAGGGGGAGCAGAAGTTAAAGACGAGAACGCGTGGGGGAGGGGGAGGCGGAGGTGGAGACGAAAGGGGCAGAGGCGAAGGCGGTGGAGGCGGATGTGGAGGTGAGGGGCAAGCGTGGGTGTGGGCCACAGCGGCCGCAACCGCCTTATCTAGTGGCGATCTTGCCGCCCCCTGTGGCGGCGTCGCCGGCGGTGCCCAGGTGTGCTACCGCCGTCAGCTGTTTTCGCCCCCGCGCTCCGCCGCTATTGCACAGGCGTTTGCTAACAGCTCCCGCTCTGATATGGGGCGACTCGGATCCAATGTGATTTCCTGCCAGCTTCAGACACAATTGGTGGTTGACGCTACGAAATGGGGAAACAAACACTGAAAAATGTCTCGTCCTACGTTGAGACTCTTGTAATTTCATGACTATTTCAAGAAAGAAGCTGCCGAGTAAATTATTCAGGAGAAACTCAACTATTTAAGAAATATAAAGTTGACATACTTTGCATTGAGTGTCATTTACAAAATGTTTTTTTAAGGTCACATGCTAAAGGCAGAATCCATGTTCTGTGGGTCCCTGATACCGGAAAATCGATGGACGGCAAAACATGTCTGTCTGTCGTGTATGGTCAACGATAGCGCCTAAACCGTTGAGCAGATTTCTCCAAAACTGATATTCTCCGATCCATCTGAACGAACGTGAGGCTTCGGGAGTTTCAAAGGGGTATTTTGATTTTTGAGGGCACTTTACATTAGGCCTCAAAAACATTTTCAAAATGTTCTAAAAAATGACACCAATTTTTTGATTAATCATCGTCATCGGATAGCTTATATGATTCTTAACAGTATGGTACAGGTCTCAGGTACGTTGAAATCCCAGATTTTCGAAAATTGCAAGATTTGCAATTTGTTTACGACTAGAACTATAATATTCAATATTGAGATTTTTCCCTTAATAAAATTTATTCTTTAAAGACATATTGAAATAAGGTCATATTCACTTGAAAATATAATAGATATTCTGAGATTTTTTCTTGAAAACCGATCCAATTTCTATCTTTAGACTTTTTACATGGATCACTTCAGGAGCATTTAAAAGAATGTCGCGGATCTCATTTGCGTTTAAGTTTCTGAATTTTCGAATATTGCAAATTAGAAATAATGCGAGAAAGTATATGTGGTTGTAGCACCATAGTTTCTAAATACATTATTGCCAAGAAATAAAGGGATCATGTATTAAAATTGCCCCGTTTCTTGCCACGTACTTGTATACTCAGTTTATCCCGTTTCTCCCCAGTAAAGGTATCGCTCTCCAAATGCGACGTGAAGTGTGGTTCGGTTCGGTTCCGGCTTTGCGGAGTAGCGCTTTCTAAAAAATTCCCACTTTGCGACGACTGGCGCCCAGCGGGAAAGGCCGAGTGTTCACCGGCTCATCTGCAGGTGTTCCCGCTCGATTCACACTGGTCCCAACAGGGCCCACAAACACCTGTATAATGAAAGTAGTGATGCCACAAACGCAAATATTTTCTTGCATTATTTCTATCTTTTGAAATTTTCTAAAAGTTAGAGAGTTGAACGAAAGTGAGGTCTGCGTCTTTTTTTGTCATTTACACTCTACCCGTAAAAGAAAAATTAAAGAAAATATTTGAAGGTGTTTTTGAGGAAATGTTTTTTTTAATAAATTGTATTGAATTCAAGAAGAAATTCGGCGAAAAATACACATTTAAAAAAATGTACTTAACTTTGAAAATAACTGATTTTTTAGAACAGATTTCAATTAACACTAACATTTCTATCTTCAATAATCAAATTCAACTTTTGCAATTTTTTGCAATATTCGAAAAATACACATAATTCACCGAAATGGAACTAGCACTAACTTTCTTTTACCGTTTTTTGGTACATACAGGGAAAAAAATCAAGAAAAATTGAAGCCGTTTTTGACAATATGGTAATTACTTAAAAATTGCCTATATTTCACACAAAATTGCGGAAAAACTTAATATTTTTTGGAAAGGTTGTGCGTGTTCTTATTACACGATGTCTATGAAAAATAGATTTCATTCGGGAAAATACTCTATCTCCAGTACAGTTGTTGGAGGAAGAAGGCGAAAAAAGTTTGAACTCTTACACTTTTTCAAAACTCCGGGAGATTTGTGAATATGAGACACATGACATTTTTAAGACTTCTTTTACATTATCTGAGAGCAAAGTATAATAAAAAAAGTGAGATACATTACAGAAAATTTAAAAAATAATTGAGGCTTTATGTAAGTACTCCTTTTTAAACTTATTTCTTCCCGCTCGATAAGAATGTCTTTAGGGGTTTTTGACATTACAAATTGACATCACTGAACATTTGGATCTCACAGGTAACCTGGGGTAGGGATTATTCACAAAATTAAGTTAAAATATATATTCTATTAGGTTAAATATTTGCAATTAGATGATTTTCAAAATGTTTGTTGAATGAGGGAGGGAGGTAATGTTATGTGGTTTAGGAGGGATGGAATTTGTTTTTCGGAAATCAGTATGTTTGACCCAGATTAAATATGTGTGTTTGTTGCAAATCATCTAAGAAGTTGAAGAATTTCTGACTGTGATAGTTTATTAAAATGTGAATAGTATCAATTTTTAATTCATTGTGTAATTGTGTGTTAGGAATGTACCAAGGTCCTGAAAACTTTTCCGGATGAACTTATTTTGGAGTATCTGAATTTTATTAATGACTGCATTGGACCAGATGGGACAAGCGTACATTAGTGTTGGACGAATGACTGAAATGTATATTAGTTTGGCAGTGTGTACACGTAGTGGATATTTATAATTAATAATAGAGTGAAGTTTATTTATTTTAATGTACGTTTTACGAATAATATTTTTAATGTGTAAATTCCATGTAAGTTTTGTTTCTAAGAAGAGACCAAGGTATTTAATAGGAGGGTTAGAGGAAATCCATAGTGTGATCGAAGTGTAAAAATTTTGGCTTGGCATTTTGTCATATTAATTTTGACTTGCCAATTTGCAACCCAAGATATATACAGTAGAAGGTCGGATTGTAATCTGTCTCTGGCAGTTGATATATCATGAGCAAAGACGGCTAAATCTGAGTAGATGAAATTGGGAATGTCATAAAGATAGATATTAAAAAGAAGGGGAGAGAGACAGGATCCTTGAAGCACACTGGCAGATATTGAAAATAGTTGTGAAAATGTATGATTAATTTTAACAGAGAATTTACGATTACTTAGAAAATTTTGGAGTATTTTAAAGGTATGTTGAAGTTCCAATTTGATGTAGCTTATTAAAGAGACCGTTTTGTCAAACTTTGTCAAATGCTTTTTCAATATCTCAGAGAAGTGCAATAGTATGTTGTTTACATGGAAGGTATGTTCAATTTTTCTGTTATTCTTTGTAAGTACTCTGAAAAATAAAAAAAATCCGTTCCAAACACACAGAGATTTGAGTTCATTCAGATCGATTGAGAAATATTAATTTTGGAGAAAATGATCTGAACGGTTTAGGTTTCAGCGTTGACCACAGACAGAACGGACGCACAGACACACACTGGCAAACGTTTTGCTGTGAACCTATTTTTCGGTCTCAAGCATCCACAAAACATAATTTTTGACTACACAATGTGACAGAGAAAGTGATTTACCATATTCAGGAACACGATTTATCCAAATTGTCATTACTAGGCCCGGCAACAAGGGTTTTTCTGTCGAAAGATTTGGCATTTTCCTACGCACGACTACAAGACTCCATCTTCTTACGAAAAAAAAAACAACAAGAAAGTAAAAATCTTACAGTCATATTGACTACCCGAAAAAGTACTAGTAAATAAATCAATGAATTAGAGTTACTTCAAATAAATTATAAACTTAGAAAATAATTATATTTTGAATATTTTCTTTTTGTCTAACGGCATCTTCAAAGCACAATTGTTGCCCGTATTAAACTTTTCTCATCAGATCCCTGAAATATAACTTATTTTTTTCTCTAAATAATTTCTTTCCCAATGTTATCTAAATATTTTATAAATTTCTTTACGCAATATTGTATACCTTACAAAATACTTCCCAAATTTCAAGAAGCCATTTTATATTGTCTTATTTGTAAGTTTTAATATCAAATGCATTCAGAAACGACCAAGACTGCAAATTTTCTTATGAAGTGAAGAAATTTTGATCACTGTGAGACGCGACGCGACGGGACGCGACGCGTCCCGGCTCGGTGACACTTTCGCTCCACGCGCAGTGCCGCGCGCCGCGCAGCAGGTGTCTGCGCACGCAGCCGCCGCCTAACAGTCGAGGCGCGCGCAGCGTGTTTCCTTCGGCGCAGCGCTTGCCCCGAGGAACTCGTGACAGTCTGCATCTGCTGCGACACGCGCGTGCTGGATCGGCAGAGAGCGTCACTCTTTTCAGTCGTTCGTACACCGTAATATTTTATATCGGTCCAGATTTTTCTGTGAGTACGTGTATGTATGAATGTATTTATTTGTATGTGTGTGTGAGAGAGAGTAAGAGAGAGAGAGAGAGGAGAGAGAGAGGGAGGGAGGGGGAGGATACAGGTATAATGACCAGCTTACTTGATGTTTTCTTAAAACGAATTTTGGTTTATGTTGAATCTAAAAGTTATTTTAATTTGTTGACTTTTAGTTAATATTTATAACGTTAACAGTTACTCTATTAAATGACTTTATTCAGTATGAGAAAATTAATAAAAACAATATTTTTAATATGAATCATTGATTTCTGGAGAGGGGAGTCTTAAGAACCATGGGTGCCTCCCCATAGACACATACACACAGACTTGGGTGTACCATTGCATATGCGTAATCGCCTTGTTGTCGTTATATGCGATTTGTTTTCTTTCTCTCTGATAGTTTGCCACGAATTAAACCCTTCTTGAATATGGTAGAAACGAAACAACTTAAAAGCCGTAGATATGGATTTTGGGAGACGCTTCTGTAATGAGAGAAAGGTTGCAATTCAGAGGGTAAGGAGGTCAATCCATAGACATCTTAGGTACTGTTGAAGGTAGAAGTGCAATGTCAACAGAAATATTAACTTCCAAAAATGGTACCAGGAAACCATTTGAACGAAAAAGAGAGAGGTAATCCAGGACACTCTTCGGGAATTATAAACGGACACCAGCAAAGTAGGATGCGTTTTGTATAATGGTTAAAACAGAAGATGGAACCTTCAGAGCGAGAATGACGTAGCTCATCTTGCAGCACTACTACACTATATTTTCATTATCATTCCGTATGAATCCACCTGTTGTTCTTGGTGTGCTCTGTCACCCACTCCGCCTGCATTCGTTCTCAGGCGTTCTCTTCGCTCGAAAACAAAGGCACAGCTTAGGCCATGGCAGGCAGTGACGGCGACGCCTTCATATAGAACGTCGTGGACTTTCTCTCGCAGTGTAACTCCGCGCTTGGGCTCCCATTCTTCGGACGCATAGGCCTCCGCGCCGACCGGGCAGCGCCTGGCATGAAGGGTTCATCAGTAACGAACGCGACCGCTCAGGGACCGCCCAGCGGGGTTACGCGCCGGGGTCGTGTATCGGGGAATGGTTCACAGGAGAGATCGGTGCAGCTGGAGACCGCTGCTTACGACATCGGTGCGTGGACATGTTGGGAAGTGTTTGAATGGTCTCTTTGGAATGATAATGGCAGGAAGAATTTTCAAGACAACTTTCTCACATTGGTTTCCGAAAACGGGTCCTCGTTGCATGCCTTTAGCTATTACTCGGTTCGTTTTCACAGGTGATCAAGCATTAAAGTAAGTGAGAAATATTCACTTTTAGAATCCATTTGACATTCCCTTATACTCTTTAAATATCCTGTAATTGCATTCCTGGTTTGCTTCTTCAATTAGAACGTAGATAACAATTATTCTATGAGTTCACAATTTCTGAAATTATTGATACTGATAATTTTTCTCGGAACATGGATTTACTTGATCTTCTTCAAAAACAGTATTTCAAAATATATCTGATATTAATCCAAACAAAAGTATAATGGTTAGAGGTATAATAAACAGTTTCGAATTTAAGATGTTAAGAGACCTGCGTTCCAGAAACCAGAGACATAGAGCGTTCATCAAAGGTTGGGTATTTAATACATGTGATTGTACCACGTACTTTGCCTCCGAGAACCACTTTCCTATTAACTCTGTAGAATGAGAAATAGAATGAGCGTCTAATTCTCTTTAATACAAATTAATTTCTATACAAAGGGCAATAAAGTGGTATTTATAGTAGTAGATAAAAAGCGAACATATCTGCGAAAAATATCTTTCATTAGCAGTCACGCAAGAACTAGAACAAAATAAATTATTCTACATCAACAGCGTTCAAAAAATCTAATCCAATATATTTCACCTTCACTCTTAACAACACCAATTTCTGGTTATTTTCATTTGCATGACTTTATATCTTTGCATAAACATTTTGCAACATGTTATAGCATTAACGAAATTATTTTTCATGACATATTAATTTGAGCGCTTTATTTTGAGTACATATTAATTTGAGCGAAAACGTGACAAACTTCGAGGATATTGCTAGAATTTCTCTCGTAGAAATGACCGGCAAAGGTGGCTCAGGGCATCAGTTGATATCACTGCAGTTCCTCTGGCTGGGAGGTCTTAGGGATCAAATCCCGATCGTGGCAGGATTTTCGACACTAGCTACACTAGCTTCAACCACTGTCTGGAAGAGAATTCTAGCGGCCGGCTACTCTGCTTCCTAGTTTTCCGTGTTTCCTCTGATCAACACTAGGCCGGAGCAGTACCCTACAAATGAGCGACGGATTGCGCGCTCTTTTTCCTTTCTCTTCCCTGTCCTAGTCTCATACCTTACACACACACACAAACATACTATTCACTACTACACTTGTTGGGAGCATAGGGCTTGTCCCGGCAGGGGAAGATCTCCGCCACCTCCCGCGATAAAAACATTCATACTTATGACCTTAGCAGTTGATGCGCTCGGAATCAAACAATCAATCTATCTTGTAAAAATGAGGGGAAACACACGTGCACATTAAAATTTTCCGCAACTTCTTTAAAAAACGACATATTTTTCCATTTCAATTCCTCGAGAGCTATGACATGCGTGACGCAAGAGTACAAATTACAAGAAATATTATATTTTTAAAGTATGCATCTGTTTTTTTAAAAAAAAAATTATTTTTTAAGAAGCGATCATTATTCGTGAACCAATGGAAAAACATATATCAGGTACAATTAAAACTTTATTTTATTACTGTTAATATGTTTCATTACGGTAGAATAAAATGTTTTCTTTTACTGAAAGATTGAAGTTATATAACTTTACAGTATCATGTGCAATAATAAAATATTCATTTTCCACCTGAAATACGTTTTTAATACTGTATTTGTCTGCAAAACAAGGGCCAATTTTTAATAAAAACAAGCATGTTTCTAGAAATCCCTTTCATCAAAAGAAGTCGCAGGAGGCTCCAGCCCAGACTCCAGCGCCGGCGGCGTGGCTTCCAGAGGAGTAAGTCGATCTTCGGCGCGCGGCGCGGGACGTATGGCGGGTATTAAGGGAACAGTTAACTGCTGACAGGCGCCAGATTGGAGGCATTTCTCCGTTTGTGAGGGGTGCGCTCCTTTTTCCGTTTAATTATCTCTCTCGCGAGCCGCCCCCGGGAGGTCCTCGCGCACATGCCCACGGGCGCTCCCACGAAAAATGGGAGTACTCCCGCCGTGCATTTATCTCGGCGTCTTTGACGAACTAATATGAGATACGGGGAGTTTACTGCTGGCATTGCTTTTTGGATTACTCTTCGAAGAACGCATGTTGATGCCTTTGGAATAATACGAACTATTTAGTAAACACTGTTTCCTAAACATAATAAAACGAACACTCTCTGCTTAGTAGAGGAACGGGACTGTAACGTGTTTCAATTTTTTTAAGATCGCATCAACATCTAGGTTATTAGCGACTACTATTGGGTTTAACGTTATGGTAACTGTGAAGATGACGATATGGTGATGAAAGGGGTTGAGAGGACGAATACAAATACAACCATGCCCGAGGCGGGACGCGAACCCGCGATTCATCGGTCCGAGATGGCTATGACACTACTGTCTTAGCGATCCACCGGGGGTTTCAAACTTTGTACATCGCAAAGGGGGTACTCTTATGGGAGTGCATTCTTTGCCACACATACTATGTAATGTTACTGTAAAGTGTATGTAAAATGAGGTGGATGTTCCTTGAGCCGTTAGCAAGCCAATTTTGGCCTAATGAGACCGGAACAGGCAACACAGCGAAGATGAGGCGATCATGATATGATATATGTTATGTTTTTTTCTTATCCTTATCGAAACTATGGAGTAAGCATTATAATCTATTGAGAAGCACGATGAAGAATCTGAAACAAGTCAGAAAGTATTAAAAGGATGAATTTTCATAAGTCAGCTAATACATAAAATTACATTCGCATACACAAACGTTTCAGTCGTCACATGTCACATAAAACATACATATTTTCTCACGGCATTTTTATATATTTTTATCATTTTCATCCGAAATCTTAGTACGTTTATTGAAAGTGTAGAACATTACAGGATTGTAAGAAATTGTAAGAATTATATAATTTCTATGTCGAAAGAGTTCTAAATTGCGTGGGACTGTCATCCCTTCACAAACTAAAATATTGTCGCAAAGAAACTAACTCTCCAGTAACATATCTCCTACAAACATGTGCTGATGGACTGTAGGCTGACGCTGACGAAAACAATGGTAATTATAGTACATTAGGTACCGTAATCACTAAAAAAAATACTTTTCTTTTTCGGCCGAAGAACAAACACACTTAACACACGAATAGTAAATCTTATACTAACAAACTCCGAAGAATTGTAGTCTGATACCGTAAACATCCACGGCAATTACTTTAGGTTACCATAACCACCAAACAATGACGTATGTATTTCCGGCCCGAGTACCTGAATTAAACTCCATCATCCACGTAAGAAATTAATCTTATACTAAGAAATTCCGAAGAACTGAACCCTGATTATACAAACAATCCACAAACTCAATTAGGTTCCATACCCCCCGTCACATTGACCCATTCATTCCCGTCCCGAGTCCCTGCATCAGGCGCATCGTCCCGGTAACCCGCGCGGCACGCCGCCGCCGCCGTGACTCGGCCGACGGAAGAGCGAGCTGGTCCGGGCCGTGAGAACCAAGTACTTAGGCCGGGGAGCCGCGCACATATTAAAGCACGCGGTCATGGTCATACATCAAATATTATCTCCCGTTTCTTTGAATTAATTAAAGGCGCTCGTCCCGGCCGTCGCCGCGGTCACATTGTGCGAGGCGGGGCGGGACGTGCCGCGGGGCGCGGCGCGCGGCCTCTGCAGCTAATCCCGCGGGATGGAGCGCGGGCAGGCACCCGGCGGCGGTGGCGGTGGCGGCGGCAAAGGCGTGGTGACGCGTCCGTGTGGAGGACGGGGCGGGGGTGGCAGTTCGAGGTGAGTGTGGGAACGGGTTGAGGGATGCTCGTGTTTTTTTAGCAGTGTTAGATTAGAGTCCCTAGATACAGAGAGTAAACGCAACCATCGCCATTTAATATCCTCTCATCCGATAGCCCCATCAGGCTCCAATCAGGAACTGAAGGGATTTGGTAACATTATGAAAATTTTCAACAATACTAATATTGGTTTGGGGTAGGTTCATGGTTCTCGACACAGAGAATACTACGCATTTCTTCAGGAAAATTCCTGACATGACAGCTGAATATAAAATGTCGGTATCGGTGGAAAAATGGAATGAGCTGCTGCCTGTATCTAGGAACTCTATGTTAGATGAAAGTCGAAGATCGGTGGTAGCCTCCACCCCGGAATATATTTTTTAGAATGTATTCACCAGTTCGGCATTGCTGCCTTTCAGGGGTATTAATAAATATCTTTTTCTCACGTGTAGGCTTGACCATTTCTATTTTTGCCCTGTCGCTACTTCTAAACAATAGTAATTGAAGATACCTCCTAATTGCTAGTTGTGGCTTGTTGAAGAACTTTGAGGCACGTCTGAAATAATTTTAAGTTGAACACTAAGTGTGACATTAACTTTCACGTAGAAGAAACGGCGTGAAAGACAACTTTTAATAATTGTGGTGTACCTAGTTGTTGTACCAATGCTACATCTTCCACTTTGTCCCTAATGATTTTATTATAATTTCCAAATCTTGTTGGAGGTGGTGGCAAGTTCAATTACCACCAAAACATTTGTCACAGTAGCACTTTTTCCAATTGCTCGCAACTCTTACACTAATCTAACACTAGTATCATACAAATGATTTGCAGAATCTTCTTCACATTTCATAGAACTACAAAAGTTCATTTTATGATCACAGTTCATGAAAGTAATTTGAAATTGTGTGGCAAGTTCATCTTTCAGATGCTAAATGTAAACCCCCGAAAACAAATCATGGAACACATTCATTTGGATCAACCTACATTAGTGTCATCCTCATTGCACCGCGGATGAAATATATTGTACATTTCTTCACTTTCTTCCAACTTCTTTTCAGAAAGGTTCACACACCTAAGATCTTCCTGCAATGTGTCCTCATTTAAGATTTTTGATGCACTCAAAATTTCCTGAGTTGTCTTTTTACAATTGTTTTTCCTCTAGAAACTTTCAAATAACTTCTATCCATAATTAATATTAAAACTTCAAGGCAAATATCACAAAACACTCTGAAATTGCCGCACTAACGCCTAACCAGACTCTCATGAAGAAAATCACATGGACACCACACTTTCTGGAAGTGTAAACGTACACACCGGAATAAGAACAAATGAACATCGAGCAGGCTGACAAACCTCTCAAACAGTGACGCCATGAAAGTGGCGGTACTTTCAATTTATACTTTCCCGTATACGTACGTGTATACGGAGTATATACGTGGTATAGGGAAAGCTATGTAATGCTACGCGAAAAAACGGCGGATTTTCGGCAGAAAATAATTTATTGCCGGGCCCTGGTAATAACGACCAAGTGAATACATAACTTACAGAGCTGTCTTAAATATATAGAATACGCACGACTTATACATCAAGGAGAAAAATATCTACTATTTTAACAGTTAAAAAAGTAAAAAAAAAAAGTAAAAACCAAATTGTTTTTCAATTTTCAGCCAAACGGAGCACCAAATCTTTTTACAAACAGTTGTTTTAAATCTTTATTTTCTGTTGATATAATCAGTCTAGTTTGAATGATTCATTAAAAACTCATTGTTTGCTAACGTTTCGGAACTTTTTTCTTCTTTCCTCTGGGCGGTGGGGCACATATTTACACTAGCTAGTCCACATCAAAGTCAGGTCATCGAAGCGGATTCAGGGCACGGCAGCTGCTAAGGTCATTAGTCCCGTAAATGTAGTTAGTGTGTTTCGCGGGAGGGGGCAGTGATCTTCCGTTTAATGACGAGTTCCTTCACCGGTGTACACGTGAGTTTTCCCTCAACAAGGTATATCCCACAAGCGGGCCTCCGCCCCAGCTGGGAGAAGCTCTAAACTTCCGACTGGTCTCCCAATATGTGTTGTAGTATAGCATGTAAGTGCTAGTGTGTGTATGTAAGGGGCGAGGATAGAACAAGGAAGAGAAAATTGCGCCATGGCCCGTTTATAAGGATACTGCTTCGGTATTCGCCAGGAAATGATCGGAGAAAGCACGGAAAACTACCGACCAGGGCAGCCGGCCGCTAGAATTCTCTTCCAGAGAGCGGCTGAATTTGATATTTCTATGTAGCTAATGTCGAAAATCCTGAACTCGTCCCGGTCAGAGGCACTGCAGTGATATCAATTGATGCACTGAGCCACCTAAGGCAGTTGAATAATCAGTCTGGTTATTTTGCAGTAATCAGCGCTTGCGAACTGTCAGCCCTGCTCAAGCCTTTTCGTTATTACTTTTGATTAAAATATTTAGATAGGGAGAGAATGGCTATACGAGTAAAGTGAAAGAAATAGCTACATTTTTGTTGGTGAATCATTTTTATGATTTTTTAAAAATGTTGCTAGATTTGATACTATTTTTCTCCTTAAATTAACGAATTTAGTAAAAAACCTTGAATTTTTATCCCTAGATGTAAGTGACAATACTGGTAATCCATTGTTATACATTTGTCTTAAATTATTTATACCAATTTTGACCACTCGCTATTTACTTTCGATTTGTACCTTTCATTTCCATAATGGTATTTTTCCTTTCATTCACGTTTTGCTGCGTGAGGGCTCTCAGTCTAGTGGCATTTCAGAACGCAGTGAGACCACTGTAGGTTTAAATACGAATAGAGGAAAATGTATCACAGTGAAGAACTGTAATACATTTCGCTGTGAATATTCGGCAGATTGCAGGCGCAACTGGCCTTTCTCCTCTTTCCCGAAAAAATTGAAACGAAAGGTGTTAAGGGGATTGGTTGAGCTGTTCTTCGATTTGTAAGCCGTGATCGACAAAATACGTAGGTTTCAGATTGCAAAATTTTAAATATATCAAAATTAAAGAATTCGAGGAATTTCAAATTTTCAAATTTCGCTTTTTACACTGCTTGTTGCTTTCATTCTGTTATTCAAATACAGCCTGTTACAGCTAGGTTTGAAACTTTTTTGCCTGCTCAAGGTGACACAAGATCTTAAAATACGTAAGTTTTCGGGTCAAATCTGGAGAAGAGTCCATCTCATCCCGTCAAATCCGCAGAGAGACTCAGCGAATCAACACGCCTGTACTATACGCGCACTTTTTCTTGATACTTCACAACGGGGGGTGCGGGGAGAAGCGGGTTCTTTCTACGTCACAGTAGTGCAGTGCTGTCAACGCCATCGACAGAAAACAGCATAATGGAGCTACTTGGACAAGATAGCAATGAGAAACAACGCAAGGATTTTTTTAATTCTGAAGAAATAATAAATAATTGTAGAAATTTGTAGAAATTGTTGAGTAACAAGAAGGAGAACGGTACGCAGAGGTCGTTAGAAAGAGAGAGCGAAAACAGAGAAGTCCGAATTGTAAAGAAAGAAGGAGGGCATCACAGCAAAGTGAGTCGTGACGTTCCGAGTGGAGCTGATGTTTTCTACCGGGCCGTACTGTGCTGGGCTGAGCGAGAATTAGGGAGCTGGAGGGCCACGAAAAAGTGCGAGCATAGTAGGAAGGTGTTATGCATCCACCGGACAGTTTTGAAAAAAATGAGATATGGACGCCATCGGTTGCATTGGACTATGTTCTAAGTATACGCAAAACGTTTGGCGTCAAATCTGTAAAAATAGCCTGATAATTAATGAAAAATGTAAACGCTGTCAGTCATATCAGGGATTTTATGTTTCGCAAAAACCGGCTATAAACCTAGATCTTCAAATCTGCTGTACTCAATTTCACATTATGCAGGTAAGCGCCAGATATTCCACTCATGTTTGAGTAGTTTGGCACTTCAATGAATGAAATAATGAAATTACAGTTTTTAGAGATGTAATAAAACCTTTCAACACGATTATCTCAAAACTTATGTGATGTCGCATAGCCGGTTGATGCATACCACCATCCAGTAGATATTACGAGAATTAGCCAGCGAGACAACCATCTTCACGTACCCGGCGTCTCCCTTCGACTGCACGTCCGCAAAGATCGTCCAGCGGATAAGCTGTCGGCTCCCGACGATCGCCACGCAACCTTTTTTCTCTTCCATCAGCCTCTCCCCCCCACTTCGAAGCGTCGCTCGTCACCAGCGCGCCGCGACGCGTCGGTCGGCCGTCGATTGAATAAGCGCTTTTCCGGGCGGCTAATGATAATTTATGGTCGAACCGTCGCGAGATGACAAACAAATTCCCTGTCGGCGGACGAGGATTTTACAAACCAGTTGACATGGATGTCCTCACAGATTCCGCGATAAGCCGCGTAAAAAGACGCGACGCGAAGAGCGTTTCGTCATTCGATTACGCGAGCGGCGGGATTACGATTTCTGGCTGGACGCCGCGCCGCGCCGCGCCGCGGCCCTCGCTCATCCATCACGAGGCAGCGCAGCGCTAGGCAGGCATCGCGAGACATCGGCGAGGCATCCAATCGCGATGCGACCTTGCGGATGCATCGCATTGCTGCGAAATGGACGCTGAGAGGAAAATGGCTGTTAGAGGGTTTCAGTGAGGTCGTGAGATTTGTTTTATGGTGTCAGTAGTTTGCAGGTGTTGGGATGAAGAGATAAAGGCAACTATAAATCTGCTTAAGTAGACGGAGTGTGTGTGTGAGAGAGAAAGGAAGAGAGAGAGCAAAGGAAGAGAGAGAGGAGAGTCTGAGAGAGAAAGAGAAGACTCAGAAGAGTGAGAAAGAGGAAAAGAGATAAATTAATCATCTCTAGGCAATATACTACGAAATCATATTTTACAAGAAAAGCATTTTTCAAGCAGTTTAGAAAAATGATATAAAGGCAACTATAAACCTGTCAAATAAAAATTGAGTTTCTGAAAGAAACTACAATAAAATATTGCAATGAAGAAACTATATGCCTCTCTGCCAACTCTCCATACTCTGCAACATATTCTTTACATCTCTCGGTGAAAACGGAGTGAAATACTTAATGTTTATCGCTGATCCTCGTAGATAAACGATATTGAAAGTGAACTGAAAATTGAAAAATCCGGAAGAGAAAAATGTTATATTTTATACTTCTGCTTAAATTTCGAACTTTCATCAATTTAAATACTTCTTCATATTTGCAGAAAATATACGCTGTCGCCAAGTAGGTACTAGTAGATTGGTAGAGCGGCAATAGCTCTTGACGAACGTGCTCCGCTGACTTGTTAGACGTGCTGTGCTGTCCCGCTGTCCTCACAAAGGAAGAAAACCACAGTTTTCATCAAACCAAGGGCTCACAATTGTAGCCAGAGAACAAAGCACGGTGTCATTACCAAGTTGACGAACTCTGCTAATGCTGAGTCAAATGTATTATAAAGAGGAGTAGATGAAACAAAAATGGTTGTCCGAGCACGACATCTGCCATGAAAATTAGATCCGTTAGTGTAGTGATTGTTTTTACCATGGGAGGTGGTAGTGTTCCTCCCCTGAATAGTGTGTTTCGGCGCTGACCTACACGTAGGATTGCGTGGAATTCTTTCTGCAGGTTCCTCTCCTAGCAAAGCATCGCCCTAGCCGGGACCAGACCTAAGCTTCCGATTGGTCTTCCATCAGAGTACATGTAAATGTAAGGGGAGGGAATAGGAAGAGGAAGGGGAAGGAAAGATCGCGCGACATATGGTCCATTTTTTAGGGTACTGCACATGGTATTATTCGAAGAAACCTCAGAAAACTATCTATCAGAGACGTCCAATAGAATTCTCCTGCAGACAACGGCTGAATCGGACCTAGCTATCTAGTTGGTGTCGAAATTCACCATCGTCAAAATTCGACCCCTACAATCTCTCGATTAGATTTGCTCCAGAGACAGAGGCAATGGTTGCTTCATCCGGTGTGGTGGGAAGCGTGGTGTGACGGGGAGGGATGAGTTGAATGAGGGCGGCATGTGATGGCGTGATGCGCAGTGGGATGGATCGGATAGGATTGGGGATGCAGGGAGCGGCATGGAATGGCGTGAAGCGGCATGTGGTGTCGTGGAGAAGCATTGGTTAGTGTGGGGAGGCAAGGGATGGCGTGGAGCAACATGTGATGGCGTCAAGGAACGTGGGATAATGGGGAGCGGCATGGGATGGCGGGAGCGGAATGAGGTGGCGAGGAGCAACGTGGAATAGTTTGGGGTGGCATGGAATGGTCTGGAGTGCCATGGGATGACGTGGAGCGACACGGGATAGTGTGGAGCGGAACGAGATAGCGTGGAGAGGCATGGGATGCCGTGGAGGCGTGGAGTGGCACGGGATAGTGTGAAGCAGCATAGGATGGCACGGAGCGGCATGGAATGGTGTGGAGCGACATGGTATAGCGTCGAGCGGCATGGGGCGGCGTGCAGCGGCGTGGGTGAAATGGGCAGCGTGGGTGGCGTAAGGCACCGCGAGTCACTGAAGAGCAAGGCGTGGAGGCGCTGGAACACAGCAGGGATGGTGTGAGGTTGCGCGAGTCGGGTCGGTCGGTAACGGTGTGGGAGCGTGGCTTCGGGTCCCGATCCCCAAGGGGCGGAGGCGGGAGCGGGGGCGAGGCGAGGAGCGGAGCGGAGCGTGGCGGGGCGCGGCGGGCCGTGCCCCACGTCGCGTGCACCTGCAGCTCGGCGAGCAGCATATGGGCACCGCGCCGCCGCCATCCCCCCGCCCCCCTCACTCCCGCGCTGGGCAACGGGGTCAACAACACGCCGCGCGCCCGGATCGCCTGCCCCACGGAAGGCACAGCGAGGCCTAAACCGGAACTGAAGAGAAGAACAGAGAGATTGAGATGTGCGAAATCGGTAGACCAAACTAACCACTATTTCATCTGGCCCGAGTATTGTAAAAAACTTAATATTGCCACAATGCGTCACTGATTTTGTTCGGTCAGTACGACTAGGTCATTCAACTTTCTTACGCACCAAAAACGTACTATGATTTTATGATATTAAAAAGGTATTGTGGTACAATAATGTGTGTTCATAACGCACTATATATATTTATATTTATATACATTTATATTTATTTATATTTATATATATTTATATTTATTTATATTTATATTTATAAATATATATATATATATATATATATATATATATATATATAGAGAGAGAGAGAGAGAGAGAGAGAGAGAGAGAGAGATTTATAGATTTATATATTATATTCGGATTCGATTAGTTAATTGAGTGGTGACTTCTGAATCCATGCCATGCAGTCCACACCATCCGAACATACTGTAACGACTAATATATTAGTCGTTACATACTGTAACGACTAATGATATGTTGCTTATTGAATTATGAATTAAAACAATGATCGTAGGAGGGGGGAAATAATGAGAAGAAAAACAAGAAAAATGACAGAACATCTTGATACGACTGATAAGGATTTAAATCCTTGGATCAGCGAGACTGTTGTCGCTAGGCAATGGATCATCAATAAAATGGAGTGTAAAGAAACGAAAACGTTCCCGCCTTGGAGAATATTATACTTTGGATAATCAGATAAAGTAACTTAAATACAAAATAATGTGTCCTATAACTCTCATTTTTATTCTTTCTCCTATAGTATTCTTTTCTTTCTCCTATAGTATTCCGTAGAATAGAGAAATTATTGAAATGCGTCAAGGAAAAAAAAGCAGATTTTTCCTCAAAAACATTGGTTGTAGGTCCCTGGTATTAAAAAAAATGGATTTTTCTCCCTTCCTTTGGCATAATATTTCTTTTTCGAATACGTTGTATAGTCAGAACCTATGTTTTGTAGGTCCTTGATATAGAAAAACTACTTTTTGGCAATACGTTCGTCTGTCTAAAAAACATTAGTGCCTACATTGATCTGCCTAATGCCGCGGCCCCTTGAATTTGAAATGGCTATTTTCATTGATTGATAGTTTTGATTGATTGATGTTTTCGGGGACGCAAACCCTTACATTTATGATTTCCGTACAAATTGTGCATTAAAATTTCGAAGGTGGCGGTGTTCATCACCTGCGGGGACGTGAGATCCGGCACCAACCTATACGCCGGCTTGTTGAGGAATTCCCACTCCAGATATCTCCCCCAGCTCGGACAAGCTCTAAGCTCCTAACATTCGTGGTATTGGTAGAGCGAGTAAGGGTAAATGTGCGTATGTATAAGGGGAGAGGTGGCGACAAAGATGATGGAGGACATATCGCGCGCGGTCTATGCTAGGGGTCCAGCTATGTAGCTATACTGCGATTTAATTGTAATGGCACATAAGTCAGCTGTTACGATTTTATCCAATCGGGAGTTTGAACGTCACTACAGTGACTTCACTGTGGTGACGTTCAAACCCCCAATTGAATGACACCGTAACAGCTGATTAAATGTCAAATGCCTTTATTAATAAATCGAAGAATAGTGTCGAAAATCAGTCACCGTCGAAACTCGACCCCCAAGACCTCCTAGTTAAGAGCGGCAGTGCTGCCAGTGAGCCGTCGCTCCCGGCGTGGCGTGGATAGGAGCTCAGTCGGGCGCAAAAAGCTGGAAGCGAAGAGGCTCAGTAACGAGCGCCGCCTTATCTGCCCGGGGCCGCGGGGAAGCCGACAGGTGGCAGCCGGGCGGTGCGGAGCCACTGCAGTCGGAAGGGGTGGGGATGGAGACGGAGGCTTCAGATGGCGACGGATCACAAGCAGTATAGAGAAGGGTTGCTCAAATGCAAGATTTCGGGCCGAACAGCCCGTGGGCGCTGGACATTGCGGCCCGCATGTCTCTCCCCTTTCACTAGACTGCACTCCTTAACGCGGTCCTTTCACCTCTATAGGAAATGCAAGCAGAGCCTCCCCTTACCTCGGGAAAAACAATGAAATAGTTTCAATTTGGGCTGAAAAATACAAAGATTTGATTGAATTCTCATCCTCAGTGCGTCACTGCTTACGGCATTGTTGATATCATACGACAGCATGGCTCCAAGGAAGAGGATATCCAGCATTATATATTTGCTATTCATGTATTGTGTTATGGAAACCAACTTTCTTTATACTTTTGGTCGCATGTAAATAACTCTTCTACTTATATTACTAAGCAATATTGCGGTATTCCATTACAGTATAATGAAATAAATATACTCACAATTTATTTCATATTCTTGGCAGTGTGCATGCTACTTTTTGGAAAACCATTTTGTGTGATTTGGTTCAGTAGCATTTTTGCTGATGCTTGTGTCTTGTTATGTACTAAAATATTTTAAAAAATATTGCTAAGCCGCTTTATTTTATCTTTAGGAGTAGTGCGAAATCTGCGAACTCTGCTCACTCGAGCGAACTCTGCAGCATTCCCTTCGTAGTGCTATACTATATCTGCGACAACCAATATTTTTCGGAACTTTGGATTAAAGATCAAGAAACACAAGGTTACTGATGTTCTCCATATATTATAATATTCCCAGTACTGTAGCGTACTTGACGCGTCGTAGATAACTATGTAGACGGAAGTTATTCTAAAAGATTCCGTCTTCACGAGAGGCAATGCCGGTTAGCTGCACGCAATTGTACATCAGTGTGAGAAACAAATAAGCCGAATTTTTAATTGAAAACTATTTTACATTTCGTCAAATATTTGTTGAAAATAAAATTAACGAAAATTGGTAGAATATGTTTTGCAACATATGTAATAGATCAGCAAACATGTAATACAGTATAAAAAAGGTATACGTAAAAATGTAATACGGTATAAAACACCCAACATATGTAACTATAAAGTTGTTTATTATGTTAGGATTGCAATGATTTGTCAAGACTACAATTTTGAAAACTGATTACTAAAAGACCAAAAAAAAAAGTAATTGGATAGTAATCTGCACTCTATTTATTACTGTTAAAGAAATTCATTTATAGTGTAATAATGGACATTTCTAGTAATGGTTTGGGCAGTGTAGGCGTTTCTGTACCTCAAAAGGAAGCTGAAATAATGCAGACTGAATAAATCTACGAGAAATAAAGAGAGATTGTGTCATAAAATAACAAGAACAAAGAAATGGTAAGAGAATGGATTTTTGTGCGTGATAAAAAGCAAGTAATATCGTTGTATCGTACATGATCAGATATTAACGATAATGGCAGATTTATTATTACTGGTTTTTAAGGAGGAAGCAGGTGAAAGTGTATATTGGGGAGTTTGTGACGGATGCAGAGGCTACATCGCAGTCATTTGGGCATAATTGATGGCATCCCTTTTAATTTTTTTTACGGATGCAAGAAATCTTTTAATGAAGAGCAAATAACATGCAGTTTAAAATGAGTGCTGTTGTGTTAATAATATGTTTGCAATTTTCGTGATGGTACTGGTAGCGAATATATGGGTTTAATAAATGAAGCAGGATGACCAGGCGACGAAAATTCCTAGAGCTCCCGAGATATGACGGGTAACGATTACACTGCGGTTAAATAATCTCTAACACGTATGATCAAGTTAAAATTATTAACAAATAACAACAATAGTAACGCTGTGGATGCGTTTTATCTCTGCATTTTTGATGGGGCCTATTGAATAATTTATATTCAGCCGATGTCTTTTGTGTGTCATTTACTCTGTATTACTAGTTAACAAAATCATGATATGTTCTTGCTACGGTTCAGTATTGCAAGAAGCTACCATTCTACGGAAAGTGATAAACGCAAAAAGGTTGGTTACGGTCATCGCGTTTACAGCGAGTTGGATGAAGATGAACTAGGATTTAAACAAACGTAAAACACAATTTCGAAGAAATTTCAAATTACGAAGGCTAAGCTTAATTTTGAATGTGGAGTTCCCACGAAGGTACAGTGCCGATGCATTCATCCTTAAAATCTGGAACGGCGTGCCTTGGTGCTTCGCTACAGGATTTCGATTGCCACTCGGTAGTGTTGCGAATTGCAACTACTCAGTTTCTGATCGGAGACAGTCCATTAGATTCACAGACTAACACGGACCTTTCCAGCCCAACTTCTCAAGAAGGTTTCGTGGAATTTGTTGCTGAGGATAAAATAACTAAAAAACGTTAAAACTTAAAAACCAAAGTACTAATTGTAACCAAGAAGAGATACTTTTGCTCTCAATTTTTTACATTGCATTTAAGTTATGGTTAAGTCACTATACAAAGGTCATCGAAGCACAATAGAACTTGTACAATTTGGGGTAAATTTTGTAACAAAATTGTTCTAACAAGAAAGAAAATATGATTACATCAATCTCTAGGTTCTTGAAACATAAACATGACTAAAGATAATATGAACTCACGAAAATGGTAGCGATGTAAAAATGAGTAACGACAATGCATTGTGAGAACTTTGTACAACAGTACGCGACAGAACGCTACGTGTACAACAGCGTACTAAACCATAAGAACTGGTGAAACATGATACTGCATCTACTTGAATCACGTCATTACTTTGTACTGCAATCTACACTTTCTCGACCTAGTTTTTGTTTCGTTCTCAATTCTAGAATGAAGTTATGAGGTACCTTACATGGTTGTACGGCCGCGAGAAAAATGTTGTCGCGATGAAACTTTCTAAGCTGTTAACATGAAATATTTTAGTGTCTGTGAAAAATATTGCTACTAGAAATATTTTATACAGATACATGTGTGCTTTGTTTTTTAAATCTACTGGATACAGCTACCTGCACCTTGTATTTTCTTGATGAAGGCTGTTTGCCACCTGTGCATGCATACTTCGCTTTGGATAGTACTGCTTCGTCCGTTGCGGCAACACGTGTGAAAAAGTGTGATAGCTTTCACAACATAACCTCGCGCATTACAAATAATCCCAATTACGAGCCATGCGATTTCGTCATTTGTTTTCGCGCTAACATCTACAGGAATGTTGATAATATCTGCATGTATGCACTCCGCTTGAATATCTATAACACAGAGCTTGTCTCCATGTCTCTTCGCGTCCGTATCTACCATCAACCCAAGGGAGGGCACGCATTCATAGAATTCTCCAAAGGTCTTCCTGCAATTCGCGAATACCTGTTTGCGTATGTGTTGTTAAACCTTGACCCAAGAATTCATCTTGTGTGTTTGTGAAATCACATCATAGATCACATTGATCTTTGTAACCACCCAAGCGGAAATTAGCATTGTTCTTGAAGTGAATATTTCAAAAGTCAAGGTCTTTCTTAAAGTCAGTTTAAAAATTATTTTCTGCTGTAAAATCAAATAAATATCCCAAGAAACAGATTCGGAATAATTTTTTTCATACGGCAACAACTGGTAATTCGTTTCAAAAAAGATTATAATTTTAAAATTCATCAAAATTACACACTTGAAATAAATGCAAAAAATATTGTACTAAAAATGTATAATAGATTACTACAAATGCTAAAAGTATTTACTTTATATAAAATTGGTTCACAGCAGTTTGTTCTAGAGGGTTTGGACACACATGACTGGTAATGACAGAAACTTAAGAAATAAAAAAAAATGTACACATTTAAAATGTAAAAATTAATCATCTAACTGGAAATTCGCAATTATAAAATTACACAAATGCGAACTATAAAATGCGTCGATGTAAAAAGTAAGAAACCTATTTCCGAGGCAGTAGTGAGAATGATAATTCTAAATTGAATAGCAGCAAAAACTCTTTTCTTCTTCGTGCATTCCACTACCAAACAGATCCCATCCTCCGGCTCATCCTTAGGTTTCAAATTACCGCTACATTATTACCGCTTCTTTCCGAACAAGACGAACCGATCCCACAGAAGGAGGGAACACATACCAAACTCAAAGCACGCTCCTCAGTGGGCATTCAGACAAAGCGATACAAGATATCACCGCAACTACAAAAATATTATTCCCAGTGTTCACGTCCCAAACAATAAATCTCCCCTTACATAAGGCCTCTTACGTCGGCCCTGGAACTTCATCATCCCAAACTCAAAATGTCTTCATTCTATACGCATCGACTCCCGAGCGCCAAGTGTATGGCCAGGTTCGATCGCCGGCGACATACGCAATTTGTTGTGAACGAAACCGGTCCGAACGGGTTTTTTTCCCGTATATTTCATTTCCATCGCATTGTCATTCTGCGGGATTGGCCGCATCGCTCATCGTAATGACGCACCACGCCGGTGGGAGGAGGAGTGAGACGGTAAAGGACGGGACGGGCAAGGAGGCTTAGTGCGAAACGGGGCGGGGTGGGGCAGGGTATGAAGAAGTTGGAGAAGCGGGGACGGGAGATAGAGTGTGAGTGGTGAAGAGCTGATGAGAGCGGAGTCGAAAAGAGAAGGAAGGGCAGAACCGAGACGAGTCGGGAGTGAAACGGACGGGACACAGGCAGGCGGGTGGGCGGGTGGGCGGGTGGGAGGAGGAACGAGAGGAAGGACGAGCAGAAGGAAGAACAGAGGGCCGGGCAGAGGAGGGGGAGGACGACCGGGCAGGCGGGGGCAGTCGGTCGAGCAGACGCGCGGGCGAGAACGGGTGAAAGGGCAGATGGGCGGGCAGCTAGATGGGCAGACGGGCGGGCGGATGGACGTGGACAGAAGGGCGGGGGTAGACGGGGGGACAGAAGGGCGGGGGTAGACGAGGGCAGAAGGGCGGGGGTAGACGGTGGTGCAGACAAGGGTGCAGACAAGGGGGCAGACAGAGGGGCAGACAGGGGGCAGACGGGCGGGGGCAGACGGGCGGGGGGAAGACGGGCGGGGGGTGCAGACCGGCGGGGGTGCAGACGGGCGGGGTGCAGACGGGCGGGCGGGCAGGCGGGCGGGCGGGCAGGCGGGCGGGCGGGCGGGCAGGCGGTCGGGCGGGCAGGCGGGTGGGCGCAGGCGGGTGGGCGGGTGGCGCAGGCGGGTGGGCGGGTGGGCGGGCGCAGGCGGGTGGGCGTGCGCAGGCGGGTGAGCGGGCGCTGGCGGGTGGGCGGGCGCGGGCTAGAGCGGGCGGGCGCGGGCGGGGCGGGGAGGGCGTTCGGGCGCTGGTAGGCGGGCGGGCGCTGGTGGGCGGGCGGGCGCTGGTGGGCGGGCGGGCGCTGGTGGGTGGGGCGGGGCGCTGGCGGGCGGGCGGGCGGTGGCGGGCGGGCGGGCGCCGGCGGGCGGGCGGGCGGGCGCGGGCGGAACGGACGGGAGAATAGGATGGATTGCAAGCGAGGCGAGTTGGAAGGGTAAAAGGGTGGTTGGAGGGCGGAGCATTGTAAGACGGCGGCGCAGTAAGGACATGCGGGAGGTCGTCAGAGGCATAGGTAGCAGGCGCCCGGCGTGTTGTCGATACGGCGTCCATCATGTCGCTGGACCTGGGAGCGAACCGCAAACGGAAATCGCGCTGCGGTTGGCGGACGCGGACTACGAGGAAGGCAAACGCTTGTGGAGGTGGATGAGTTCCCAGAAGCAGCCGTAATGCTAACGTTGGGGAGACGGTTGCTTAGGAAACACCAGCAAGTGGAAGCGAAACAGGTGGTGGCTATGGAAGCATTCTAAATAAAACAACACCTACGAGTCTACAGAGGAGATGGATGACAATACAAGTTTACTATATATAGATCGAAAGAGGATATGAGACGGGAAAACAGAGGATCAACTACTCTCGATCATGACTTGGCATTAGTCTATAATGACACCTAATATACAACAGTAAATCAGCGGCTTCCATTACTGTGCACTCTTAATTCTTCAACTTTTATTACAACCATTATTATGAACATGAATATAACATTTCCTTTAACAAAACATTGCACTGTTTCTTCAACAGATTTATTTATTTTCAAACACTTTCTTTCTCTTAATTTTCGTCATCGTGACATCTAAAGTTCAAGGGATTCATTATTCCATCACATCATCCGGAGGTGTTCCAGCCAGTTAGTCGTCGATGCAAATATCATTGCAACTTAAACGGGCGAATTTGGAATGGAAATTTTGGATCGGTGAAATAAATTAAGATGCCATTTAAAAGGTGCGTTGGGATGAACAGTAAAATTGTCTCAGTAAATAATATACCAATTACTCTCGTTTATCAACATTGGCAGTGCCGTCTTTCTCAATAAATTAACCAATCAAAATAAAATCGTGAAATCATTAGCCGTCTTTGAGTGATATCATGTGAATAATGCAACATTTAGTAACTCATATCTTCTATAGCAAATAAAGTGCATATTCTCTCAGTATGCCCAGTTTTAAATAAATAAACGAAACATATTAAAATCATTTAATCATTAGTGTGTCAGTCAGAAATGATAACGTCAAGCATGCAATGTGACATAAACTACCATTCAACTACATGATAAACTATACAACTTCATGAAATAAATATGTCACAATTAAATAATCGCGCAACTTGAAAAATACCTTATGTATTTTTCCCATAAAATATTTTTACAGGTTTCGACCAAAAGAACAGAATAAATTTAGACGAAACAAATTCAGAGTTAAGAAAAAATTCCAGAGTGGCTGCTGTAATCTTTTTCTTGAAACATATTCGGAGGTTTGTTGTTTTAATAAATTATTCATTGTTGTTATATTGCCTGATTCATCCCATTCTACTATTCAGAATAAAACCTATAAATAAGCGTCTACTGGTGGCGGGCGTGTGCGAACGGAAACGGTGGCAGTACCGTCAGAAGGAACAGGTTCCCTTCCCGCCCCCTCACGAGGACGTGCGCTTCAAAGTCGCAACTCGCTCCACGTCTCTCATCGCCGCCACCAACTACGTCACCATCTGTCGTCGCCTCCTTCGCAACCTCCGTCTTCGCGCCCACCTTCGCCTCTCCCTCTACACCGGTGTCTCCGCCACCACCTCCGCTTCCATCTCCACTCGCGTCGCCTTCCTCCTGATCCTCCCTCTCATCCGCCTTCACCTCTACCTCCACCTCCTCCTGTTGCCTCCTCCTGTTCCCCCTATTCTATCGTGTCCACTCGTGCCTCAGTCTCCACTTCGACTTCGCCTCCGCTCTCCCACAGCTTCCAACGTCTCAACCCACTCTGATTTCTCTTTGCCACAATTTGGCCTTCGCCGCCAACTTCGTCACCTATGCCTGTCCTACCTCACCATTTCGGTCTTTAATCCTCCTCCCCATCACCGCCGCCTTCACCTCCACCTTTTCCTCCCTCACCTCCTCCGTCTCCAACACAGCCTTCGCTTCCATCTCTACCTCCACCTTCACCTCCGCCACCTCCTGCGGATTCATTACAGCTTCCGACTGCTCCTCTGCCTCTGTCACCGACTCCACCATAGCACCCGCCTCCCCATCTCCCGCGTCCGGTCCGCTTTCGCCACATCCGCATCTTCCTCCTCTGTGTCTGCCTTTAATAGAGTTTCCGTCTCTACTTTCTTGCCCCTGCCGCTACTTCCGCCATAAACTCCGTTGACTCCGCCATCGCCTCCGCTGCCTCCGCCATCACCTCCGTTGCCTCCGCCATCACCTCCGCGGCCTCCGCCATCACCTCCGCTGTCCCCGCCATCACCATCACCTCCGCTGCCTCCACTATCACCTCCTCTGCCTCCGCCATCACCTCCGCTGCCTTCGCCATAACCCCCGTTGCCTCCACCATCACCTTCGCTTCCTCCGCCATCACCTCCGCTGCCTCGCCATCACCTCCGCCACCTCCGTCATCACCTCCGCTGCCTCCGCCATCACCTCCGCTGCCTCCGCCTTCTCCGCATCAAAAAGATTCCGGAAGAAGCTGGAGCGGACGTACGGAAGGCCTTTCCTGGCAACGCTCGCGGCGGCGGCCGCGTAATGCCCTATCATGGACTTCATGGACTTCTCCTTCAGGCATGACCGCAGCTGCCAGGGCGGGAGGTGCAGGTCCACATTTCATCGTCCAGCTCTGTACTTGGAAAGCGCCCGACAATTAAGTGCATTCGTCAAGCAGAAAATGGAAAAAGAAAGTTTTTTGAATTACGTGGAGTGAAGGTGACATTGTATGGTAAAGAAATTGAGTGACATGACAAAGTGATGTATGATCGATGTTTGATAAGTCGAGGAAAACGGACATGTCTTACGTAAGTAGTATTGACTTTTGTTTTAGAGACGTCGTACAATACGTTCAAATCAGAAACAATAGTAGGTAAAAACCTCGAAAACACCGAAGATAGAAATCATAAATGCATCGTAAATGCCACACCATTTCCTACTACCGAAGATAGAAATATCGTTTTATCCATTTGAGGAAAATTGATTAAGTGAACGATGGTGCACTCCCGTCAATTACCTTGACTGTGCACCCATGCTCTATTTTAGGTTTATGAATTAAGCATTTTAGTATTGTCAAAATGTAAATGTGAGATCGCGGCTTGTGAATGACAAAATTATATCCGACAGAGAAAATGTGACAGGAGAGCAATTTGAAAGCCTGAAGGTGCCTAATAATTATATGAGAAATGCTATAACATTTTGTTCATAGACGTTTTATATAAACTTTATTTGCAAACTAAACTGAATACGTTGTAGATCTGTCACTGGAGAAATCTAAAATATCAAGCATAGTTTTCGTAAAAAGTGCCACCTTAAATCTACCCATTATAAAGACGCGATAAATGATCGATGCCTGATCAGTCGAGAAACTGGTGTAGTTCACGTATGCAGAATTGACTTTCATTTCAGTGAAATCGTTCATTTCGCCAAATCAGAACCAGTAGTCAAAATGGTAAAATTATAAAATGGGTACTTAGTCTTCCACTATTAAGTTAATTATGGAACCCGTGAAATTCTCATGCGTATTTCAGAAAAATGTCTATTGAAGTTAGCCATAAAAGTTGCAATGAGAAAATGGATTTAACTATTTGATTAACTACGATTTGTATTTCTACACTGTCTCACAAGAAATACTCACACCCAAAATCTTTTGACTTAGCTTATGCGGCTCTTTCAACAATTTCGGTCATTAACGCGGTCGGTAACATTAGATAGGTCTATATAAAATGTGCTGAGAATACAAGATGGAATATTATTTTTATAAAATATGTAAGGATTGAAGAAGAATTTTACAATTTATAAGAAACCATCGACACACAACATGTCAGAGTACTACTACTACTACTAGAGAGGTATTAATTTCTGTAGTCATGTATGAAAGAGGTTTTAAGACAAAAAATGAAGTTAAGAAATAATGATATAAGAACAGATTACTTCAACTCATTACAATCGCTTATAACTCGGAAATAATGCATCCAAGGCCCTTAAAACCTAGTTCCGATATCATTAGACGAATACGAGTTTCATGTGGGGACGACTTGTGGATCCAGGTGGGTGCATATGGGAGGAGTGGAAACACGCGGTTATGCGGTGACCAGTTGAGAATAGAAGGATCCTGAGTTATCTTTTTTTTATCTGTCACAATTTTCGTAACAATGTTCTCTAACCGTTCTGGCGTCGAGCATGGAATGATTGTCCGATAAGCTAGCAAGTCACTGTCTGCCGTAATCAGTCATTGCCTTTTATCTCTTCTGCGAGGGATCAGATCCCCGGGGTTCCCAGACGGTAGCGCATCCAGGAAACCGGAGGAAGTCTCGAATTACTTAACATACGTGACTTCACGAAGTATGGTTAAGCAATTCAAATACCGACGCCATCTTAAGTAGCATTACTCAATACTACTTAGATACCTTTTTGAGCATTGTGTTAATTTTTTTGAAGTTTAGCTCTTCTAGACCCCTCCCCCTCTGACGGGTTGAGTTCGCTAAGGGCGTCATCTGATGTCCTTGCAGTGCCTTTTGTTAGGGTACTGTGACCATCCGTTTTCCCTCCGAAATCTCAGGAAAACGTGTCACATTTATCGCCCGCACGAAGAGCTTCAGTACTCATAGCGCGCGCCGCACACACAGAAGAGAGCTACTGATTAGTTTTCACAAGTATCACAAGAGTTCATTAGAATCGCTGAGCGATTTCCTGAGCTTTCGGAGGGAAAACGGATGGTCACAGTACAAGTTCCAAACACATGCCCCAAGTGGTACGAACACTCACCAAAGCCGGTGACGTCTGTTGTATATATTGAACACGGATTGTGTTCAATATTGTATGACCAACAAATCCAAACTGATCGCACGATAGCGACAAACAAACCGGATATAGTTATCCGAGATTTGGAGAAAAAATCGTGTCTACTTGTCGATATTGCTGTCCCCTGCGATCAAAACGTCGTTATCAGGGAGGTAGAGAAATATCTTAAATACAAGAGTTTGGAAAACGAGATCAGCCGAATGTGGGGCGTAAAAGCACAGGCCGTACAGATAGTCGTCGGAGCTCTGGGATTTGTTTGTAACAGTCCCTAGATCTGCTCCTTTGGTAGCTGGTTGCAACCTGGAGTAGATTTTATATTCAGCCGACACATAGCATCGTTAGTCTTGATATAGAGGAATAACAGTCTCGATATAGAGGAATAACAGTCTTGATATAGAGGAATAACAAGATCAAATAATAACAGGATCAAATGGTTCGAGGAGAGAAAAAGGATACACAGTGAGAAGATGAAACAGTACTGGAGGAAGAAGAAAGAAGGACAAAGGAAGAAGTATTAAAATCGGTGTGGTCCCTAGTTGACGCAAACGAAAGAAGAAGAATAACAACAATTTATTTATTTTGTCATGTACAACTTCCTAAGCAACAAAACTAGTTCAGGGAAACGACCGAGCACTATTTACCCGATCACCATCGAATTACTGTTTTTGAGAAAATATACTTTCTGCAAAATATAAACAAATACATATATATTCAAAATATACAAAAATATGTTTCGCGTGTGCATCCCCGCCTTGACTTCCGCCAACGTCACCTCCGCCGCGCGAGCCGCGCCCGCGCCCGTGCGTCTTGGCGTAGCGCCGGGCTGCGTTGCGTCGCGTTTCCCGATATGGCGCTAAATTGTTCCGTGTGGGAACAAAGCGCGCGGCGGTCGCGGCGGCGGCGGCGAGGCGGAGGGCACGGCGGACGCGGAGGCAGCAGCAGGCGGCGACGGTCGCGGTGAGAGGCCGGTGGAGTTACAGCTGGTTGGGAGACATCGAGGAGTCACGGTGGTCACGGTGGGATAGGGAGCGTCTGGGTGTATTTTGCCGAGTCGATTCGTTATTTCGTGTTTCCGGGCGCGTCAACAGCTATGGTCGTTAATCCTGTAAGTGTAGTGTATGTTTTTCTATGGGATGTGGAGTTGTTCTTCCCACCACCACTGGATGCCGAGATCCGGCGTCCTCCTCGTCGGCTTGAGAGATTTTCCCCATCCAAGCATCTCTCACCAGCGGGGACGCCGCCCCCATCCGGGGCAAGCTCTAAGCTTCCGACATGTGTGGTAGTGTAGTGCGTGTACGTGTAAGCATGTGTTAGTAAGATAGGGTGAGGGCAAGATATGGAAGAGGAAAGATCGCATGCTGCTCGTGTCCTGTTTGTTAAGATACTGGTCTGGCATTCACCTCGTATTGTTCGGAGAAACCACGGAAAACTACCGACCACAGCAGCCGGCCGTTAAAATTCTTCAACGATGGTGGGAGGCTGAACACCTCCCACCATCGGTACTTGAACCCAAGAAGCTCCTGGTTTGAGGCATTACAGTGTCAACAGTTGTTGCCCTGAGACACTGCAGCCGGTGGATTGATTTTGAGAGGATGGGGAGGGAGTAAGGAGAGAACGAGGCATGAAAGGGGCGGGGACGATGCGGGTCGGGCTATAGCGAGACGGGGGCGGGGTGGGGGGACGCGAAAGTGTGAGTAGAAGCAGGGGACGTGCGGCCGTGGACGAATGTTGATGGTGCAGGAGACAAAGAGTGACACGAAGAAACGACACGAATTGAGATCGGGAAGGAGTGGATGGAGCAGAGACAGGAAGAGGAGACGCGTGAGGTGATAGCGTGGAGGCAAGGTAAGGAATGGAGTGAGAAGTGAGAGGAAAGAGAGGCGATGGAGAGACAAAACAACGAATATTCGGGAGAGGCGAGGCGGATATGGTGGAGACGGAGATGGTGGTCAGGAAGTGAATGAAGACAAAAATAAACTCTCGGGAAAGGGAGGATGGAAAAATGGCAGGAAAGAGTGATGTTAAGAATAGTGGCGGAAATGGTGACATGGAACGGACAAGTGAGGAAGATAATAATTCTCAGCGGGTAGGAGGCGATATTCATCATTTGGTTCCAAGCGAACCTTTCCATCTTCCCCTCAATCTACCTGCGTTCCTCCAATTCCTTCTTGCAAGACCAGCATTCTCCTCCTTTACTATTTTCCCCATTCTCATCAATTACGGCTTCCCCATCCTCAATCCTTATCATCCCATCTGCCCCCAGCGAGAAAAACATCGAGACCAGCGTTAGATCTCCTCCCTCCAGCCCACTAGAGCCTCTTCTAGTTACTCAACATTGCCAGCGCACAGAGGGTGGCTGCGGCGGAGGAGATGGTGGAACTATTCTCAGCGACGGCGCAAAACCGGCCTCCGGAGGAGGCGGCGGCGGCGGCGGCGGCTGCGCTGCGGGGTGAGTCATCTCAATCAGCGGCCGATGGGGACGGCGGCGCCTCGCCAGGCGGCACCTGGTGACTCAAGGCTGCGCCACGCCGCGCCGCGCAGCGCCCCGCCACCCACCCAGGCACCTGTTCATCTCACACGAAAGGACGATGCGGGGACGGGGCAGGAGCGAGACAGGGGCGGGGATGTGAAAGAGATTTGGATGGGCCGAGGGATGGACGAGAACGAGAAGGGGGTGAAACGAGGACCGGACGAGGACGGGTCGAGGATGGGACGAGGACGGGAGGAGATCGGGCGGGGGACAGATGAGGATGGATGGAGGTCGAGTCGAGCATGGGACGAGGACGGGTCGAGCTTGGGATGAGGATAGGACGAGAACGAGAGAAAGACGGGTCGAAGTCAGGTCAAGGACGGGATGAGGACGGGACGAGAAGGGAACGAGGACGTGACGAGCATTGGTCGAGAACATGGCGGGAATGTGGCAAGGACGATGCTGAGCGGAACGGGTAGGGGTGGGAGGAGGTGAAGCGGATAGGGACGAGAGGGGGCAGGGAGGGGAAGGTTCGCGGACGGTAGGTCGCCAGGTATCGGAGGATGGTTGGGAGAGGGACGGGGGCGGGGAAAGGTAGGGCAGGGGAAGAGCGGAGAAAGGGAAGGGATAGGAAAGGGGTGGAGAAGAGAGGGAAGGAAAGGGGAGGAGTTGGGTAGGGACGGAATAGTGGTGGGGAAGGGACTGGGCGGGGGCAGGGCCTGTTTCAAAACGCGTGTGCTTGCCCTCCAGTGCTTTTTTAAGGTTAGATCACAAAGTTCAGGTACCGTTTACGAAAATGCTTAATCGAAAATTCTACAAAAAGCTCATAAAACTGTACTAGTTGAATAAACGTATACCGTAATTAAGATTGATCAATTATTCCCCTAGTGATCTAGCAACGTATAAACGACATAGACTAATTTTAAACAACCTCTCTTATTTTCCTTTCTCAAATTATCGTCAAGAAAATTGCGAAAAACAATTCCCCAAACGTGTCTAACAAAATATACCATTATTGACCTCTGATTTTCTACTCATTTCATAATTGGTCATAAATGTTCTGTACAGAATAGTGATGGAAGATTCAATGTAGAGATGTACACTGAATCGATATGATCGCGGGATGAGGTCGCTGAGCCATCGAAATTTCTATCTGTTTTGCCATCTTTGGAGACAGAAAAACAATTTATGGTGAATATGGCAGTTCTGAAAAACACTTGTTCAAAAAATTTATTGTTATAGTTTGGTTTTAGGAAATTTTAGAGAAATGTAATGGGCACTCACAAAAACACGGAAGAATTCTAATGATTTGATTATTCAAATTAACCTTACGGTGGGTGAACATGTGACTTTGGAAATCAATGCTAAGCAGCTAAAATCCCAGTAGGAATGTCTTTTTATCTTTGAACGTTTTAAAAGGATAGAAAACAATACTCTGAAGTCAATAGTAAAAGTCACATTTTAATTTAAACGTTTAAATTTCCAAAATTGAAGATTATAATGTGTGTTTAGAATTACCCGCGATCCGTTTAGAGAAGAGCGTTTTTCAAGAGAAAACTGAAAGATCGTAGGACAGAAGTGGCAACACTACTCGCATAACATTACGTAACAAGTGCAAATATGAAGAAAATGTGCTCGGGTCCATTAACACTACTAGTATAATGGAAAGACAAGAAAACTTCCGTAAAACGTCCTAATAAAGTTATACAAAAATATTATTATTTATTCTCATGTTTTGTTTTGCTGCGCATATGTATTGATTAGTGCCCTCAGCAATCACAGACAATCTGAAATGATGCCTGTTCGCAAATCGGTCGTCATTTCTATTAAATGTAGCAAAAAAAATTGTAATGATAATTTCTTGGAATCTAACCACAAGATTTCGTCTTGCTAAGTGACAATGACACTCCGGACGGTGGAAATATTTCTAGTGTGCATTGCAAATTCCAGGATTTTTTTCATGACTTCTTTATTGAAGAAGCGGTGGTTAAGCAGCGCCGACTAGGGGTGTGAGGCAGGTGTCTGTGATTCCTGGAATGCCCACTCGCGCGCTTGTCAACACGTTCTGCAGTGGAGAAGAGCACTCGACTTCCTTTTCAGGGCACAACTATTTTGTAGCCTGCGCTTAAGGCGTTCTTTAGAACCTACACGACAACGCACTTAGAAGAAGGGGCTCTTAGCGTTGACATTGCAATGCGTTCGAGAGCTTCTAATTTTTCAATTGAACAAAATAGGTAGAAATTTAAGAAAAAGAAATAAAAATAAATACATTGTTTAATAGATATCAACTGTGGTCTCACGAAATCAATAACCTCCGTGTGGTAAGAATTGGCAAACTACGCAACGGAATACAAAAGAATTGGTGTTCAAAAGTCATGACGTACGATTCCAGCCGAAGAGAAAAATAGGGATTGGCAAAACAAAATGTTAACGAAAACGGTACTTCACTCGCAAAAAAAAGAGGTTTATTTGTAGATATGGAAAAATAATCGCAAAGATGACTTAAGAAATTACTAAATCATTTTGACCCATGCAGATAGTCTAAAGATTTAGGAGGGAAAAACCTTGAAGAAATAAAAATGAACATCCCGTTTCTAAAATAAGCGTTGAAAAGCCGTGTATGTTTTCTGCGTCTGGAACTCGATTATTGTTAATTTCATACAGACTTTATTGATGGATCAGGGCATATCCGAACAAATTATATGAATAACACAATTTTTAGGTAAGAATAAAAAATAAATATGTTTCGTCATTTTTATGTTTTCTAATCAAACAACATATATAGAAACAACCGGAAATTCATTCCAAATTAATTTAAAAACGAATCTACGGCCAATATAAAACCTGATAAACTCTTCGAAATACGTAAGCGTCGTAAGGCTTCTTGTAGCACCTGGGAATTTGCAACTTTTCTCACGACTGATGTTGCTGATGATTCGTTGTTCCTCAGAAAATAACAAAAGATCGCTGCCACCCGTGAGAGGTCACTTTTGGCAAATGCTCTTTGCTTTCCTCATTCACAGAGCCTTTAACCACCGAGAGAAAATTGACGAATTATTCTCCAATTTAGTGAGTATTCGTTTCTTTTCAAATAACATCAAAATATATTAGAGGTACTAGAGTACAAAGAAGTTTGATTACGTAAGTAAAGACACGAAAACATCAAGATTCTTTGCTGGTATCCTCAAATGTGTGGAAGTTTCACGTATACCATTGTGTAATAACGAATTTTTTCACACAAAATAAACGAATAAATAAATGGTTTAAAAATTAGAATTAATAAAATTCCTTTGTGAAATAATTCAGAATTTATCATTTTTATGGTTATAATTCTACATTATTTTAAAACGTATTTTATTTAAAAAATCTATTAATTAAATTATACTTCACAATATTTACAACAATATAAATAGCAACAAACAAATCGGACGAACTAAAGTCTCTCTGCAATGAGGCAAGCGAAGATATAACTTACATTTTAGCAATTTTAAGTCAATTTTCAAATTCAAAATTTAATTCGATTTTCGTCCGCTTTCTAGTTTTCTTTCTGTTCCCTCTTTAAAAATATTATTTCAAGAATAACTGGTCCTGTATCCATAATATTCTCGTTTTATTCAATGCCATGATCACGCAGAAGAGAAACGGGAACTCTACCAGGTAACTGGACTATGGTAGCCAACGACATTTGCCAAGATTTTGCGCCTGGGCGCGCGCATACGACTTTCGAGCTTCGGTCACCCGCAACTGCCAGGCTGCGCACTGCAAGTGGCAATGCCACGAGCGGAGGCCAGGAACGCGGCTTCCAAGGCAGCCGGGTGACGGCTAGTCCTGCAACTGCGCTAGGAGCAACAAAGGTGTGAATACATAGGCAGATCCGAGCAACCTGTCAGGAGACGTCTGGAGAGGAGAAATGTTCATATTACGTCGTCAAGGAAGTAATAGGATCAGCTTATGTAGTGGGGGCGGGGGGGAGACGAATTGTAGCGTAAACGGAGAGACGGGAAGAAGAGGAAAGGCATGACGTTGGTCATCGGCATGGAGGGGCACGAGAACAGCAGAAGGCAGCAAGTGTGGTAGGAAAATACGTAAAATCGTCGCAGTGTAATGGAGGACGATGGTGAAAACATGACACAAGAAAGGCGGAACAGCTTATAGGGAGTGTAATGAATAATGGCGAAACGGTGTAATGGCGAGACGAAGTAAGGTCAGCAGAAGCATAAAGACAGAGGGAATGATTGGGCAACAAGTCGGTGCGATATGAGATGGAGGCACGTGGATGGCAGGTGGGGTGACGAAGTGCCGGAACTAACGGCCAAGAAGGATTGGAGAAGAGGAGAATGACAGGAAAGTGATGTGTATCAGAATGATACGCGGATGAGATGCAAGGATGAGGAAAAGTAGTGAAATACTCGTAACATTGCGGCCGGAGAATAGTGTTTGCACTGGAGAGTGATGAACACAGTGGAAACTCGCCCTCAACCACATCACGTAAACGGTTGTCTGCATATGTACAAAGAGAGCTTAAAACATAGTGGGATCAAATGGAGGTTGCGAGGGGGCGGAGATGCAGGTCGAGACGACGTTAGGCGTCGGGACAACTGACCAAAGGGGCAAGGAGTTCACTGGTCGGTGGAAAGGCCATCCCGCGGAGCAGTTACGAGGTGGTGGAGACAGCAGGGACGAGGGCTCGGCGGAGACGATAAGGATGGCGTGACGGTAAGGCGGCACGGCAATAGGGTTGGGCAGTGAGGGCAGAGGATATTGCGAAGTGGGCAGAAGAGCAGCAAGGCAGAGGCGGAGTCGTGGCGGGAATGGGAGACAGCAGCGGAGCAGTGGCAGGCCAGCAACGAGACAGCCGCAGGGCAGCGGCGGGACGAAGGCGAACGTAAGTCGGGCGGAGCGCGGTGGAGGCGAGGCGGAGCTGGGGCCGAGGAGGAGCTAAAGAAGTGACGAAGAAGAGGTGGGGGAGGAGACGAAACAGAGGCGGGGATTGGGAGGGGAATGTGTGAAGTGGAGAGGACGAAAGCTGGGCGAAGCCGGACGGAGAGGCGTTTGAGGCGAAGAGGCGGTTCGGAGGCGGAGGGAGGCAGGGTGGAGGCGGGGTGGAGGCGGGGTGGAGGCGGGGTGGAGGCGGGGTGGAGGGCGGGGTGGGAGGCGGGGTGGAGGCGGGGTGGAGGCGGGGTGGATGCGGGGAAGAGGCGAGGAGGAGACGAGGAGGAGGCGCGGTGGAGGTGGGAGGCAGGGTGAAGGCTGGGTGGAGGCGGAGTGGAGGCGGGGTGGGGGTGGAGGCGGAGTGGAGGCGGGGTGGGGGTGGGGGGCGGAGTGGAGGCGGGATGGGGGTGGGGGCGGGACGGAAGCGGGGCAGCGGCAGAGCTGCAGGGGGCTGCAGCATGACGGAGATGGACCGGGCGGCCTCACACAGAGCGTGCGGTGGCGGGGCGGCAGCGGGGCTGCGAGACGGCGGCGGCATGGGCGGCGGGGGCGGCGCGCGGGACAGGTGCAGGCGCGCGAGAGGAGCGCGGCGTGGCGCGGCCGTGGGCGGCGTGGGAACTCGCCAACAGCTCATTAGCACGCTGCGCTCGCGCACGCTCTCCTGCGCCTCACGCGCCCGCACTCGCGGCCGCGCGCCCCGCCTGGCCACGCCCCTCCCGCGCCGCGCCGGCCTCCCCTGCGGACGGCGCGCCGCCTCATTTACGTATTCAGGCAATTCCATTGTGCTCTCAGCTCTCACTCCGGTCTGTGGAATTCACGACGCCCACTGTTGATACTAAGGCTCTATCATTTTAAGTTCGCTGCGGCAAGTTGGAGGCTCTTTTGTTATGAATCTTCTGAACCGTACGTTCCCGCAACAGCGTATGAAGATAAAGTGCCCGCGACCATTTGTAATGCCAATAATTAAATCAGGTGTAGGCGTAGTGCCACTCACCAAAAGTCACTCAGTTGCCCTCTCTTGAGGTAGTTTAAATACAAACACTTTATTTTCTAACTGCAAAACAAGTATATTGTTCATGAATTCTTACATCAAGGATCAATCGGAAGTTTACCTTCTCCGTTTCCGCTGGGAAATCTCCTTCCCCAAGGATTTACAACTATTTGTTTTTTTTCTACTTGATATTATATGGATGTTCAAGTGGCCTACACTCAGGCGTCCAATCTCTAGCAAACTCAATACAGTTCTCCTCTCAACAAAGCCGCATCCATGATAACAGATGATCCAAGCCAATTTTCACTCAATTGTTCTTTTTCACGAGTTACGCACAACTCCTATTCGATTCAAACATGTAACATCCTTCTCTCTTCCACCATTCCTTGTTCTTGAGCTCTCTCCATTTCAGCAAATCCCTCATCCACGTCTTTCAGATCATTTACACTGTTCATTCTTCTCTTCTTGCACAGAAAGGGGAAATAATGATTATAGTTCCTGCACCCGTTCCTGCCTAGTAGCCCACTTGGAAGTGTTAAAGAATTGATGGATATAAGATGACGTTATTCCTGATGCTGGAGAAACGACTTAATGCAAGGGAGAAACAGGAGAATCTCCAGTATATTATCCGCGAATTCATTTTGACCATTACGAATTGCACGTTGCAATGGAGAAGTTTAGAACTGCGGTGCTCAGGGAAGAAAAATTATCGCTTTGTGCACTCAGCTAAAGATTCACTCTTCAGAATTAAGGAAAGTTTCCTTTTTATTAATTTTTGCAATATCTCCTATCCGAAGCTCATGTCAATATCATAATTCATCAACCGGGATTGGACATAAAAATAAAAGTTAAATAACTGCAAACTAATACGAGAACCTGAAAAATACTTGTCTTAAATTGTAGAGTTAAATAGATAAAGATACATAAATTCTCATTTCTTAATTTTTCCTCCTACTGTTTCACCGTTTTCTTATTTCTTCATTATTATTTTCAGAATCACGCGTCATTTTTCGAGCCTCTTTGACTTCTACTTCCAGTAAAGACCTTCTTAATTTATTTAGTATCAGTTAACTCTCGTAATACCTCTACCTCTGCGATTACGTCGCACAAAAGAACTGTGGAAAAGTACAATATTTGCACTGTCAGGAATATCGAAAATCTCAAAATATTACCGAATGTCGAGTGCTTATTCTTCAAGTGTAATTAAATGATAATGAGAGGGTTTATACAATTCAGTCACGTTCTGGAAAAATTCAGTCACTATTCTCTCTGAACATAGATTAAACACGTTTCTGAAAATGTAATTGATTTATATTTAACAATATCTGTGCATCTATGTTGCAGTGGGCTGTAGCAGGGAATTTTGCTATACCCTCGAACTGAAAATGCAATGTCTCATATAATTATAAACACTGGTAACGTATTGTAAAACGACTTATGTGTAAAAAGGTTGATGACTGAATAATTATTGCATTTAAAAATATTCTCTTTCTCCCTCTTTCTCCTTCTTTCCCCCCTCTCCTCCCTCTGTCTCCTTCCCTCTCTCTCTCCCTCTCACTTTCTTCCTCTCTATCTCTTTTTGCTCCGGGAATCTTCGATAACCTCACGAAACGTCGACTCCTTCTGATAGATCAATTGCAAACTAGCGCAATGAAATGATCCATATACATCCATCCACACAAAGTAGATCCTGAAAATAACGGATGTAATGACAAAAGACAGTAGATTAGCGTTCTTACTGTTAATTACAAAATATTATTAAAATTTTGTGTTAATACTATACTATAAAAACTGTTTTATAGTATTTTGTGTTAATATCAACTACCTTTCATTTAGAATAAAAATCAGGAAATTTTGTTGAGCAGAAAGTTCATGTTACCTGGCTTTTTTAAACAGAAAACATAGTGTTTTGAACAAATATTGTTTTCTGGTGAAAAAAAAACATATACTTTAAGAAAGAATCATGCCTATTCTCAGTCCCACGCGTCCAGAAATAGAAAAACGTCCTCAATGTGTGTTCTCTGAGAACCTCTATAATTGTATAACGACTCAAAAACGGACAAAATGGAATGACGCAGAAGATGTATTTCTACCTGTCAAGAGTTTCATTCCTAAAATGTACTCATTGCTGCATGCTTACAGCTTTCTATCTTATGCACTCCAGTCGAACTACATTGCAAAAACTGGTTACCCTTATGTCTGGAATGCAGAAAATCGTCTTATTTATACGATATTATCAACGCAACCAATCACTGCATCAAGCGCATCGCATCTCGACTGAATAATTCTTTTCCTATAAATACTTAATCGACTGCCAGCATTCAGAAGATTTTGGGTTATTTTCCAATGATGCTAAATATTTGCAAGGAATAGAAATACCTACAAATCACAACAAGTATGACGATATGTCTGATACAACTTTAAAAAATTTAATAATTCTTAGATAATTGGTTTGGATTTTGAAAAATTTCGACATGTACAATTCTTTTCTTTGATGATACTTTCATAATTGAAAAATAAATATTGCTAATTCACACAATTTGTATGGTTTCGGTATAGTTTTTGTGAAATTCTGTTGCTTCATTTTCGTTAAATTATTCTATTTATTTCGTTCAATTATGTTATTCCTTACTATACAAGGGGAAGAATATTTAGATGTTACCGCAAAATGTCTATGGAGCATATGTTTCGAAGAATCGTAACCTCTCGTAACTAGAAGAATCGTAACCCCTAACTTCAGAGAATCGTAACCTCTCTGAAGTCATTACCATCAATGATACACGAACTGTTCAGTCTCTCAAACGAACGATTAATCTTATAAGATTAAACTCATCGAACGTGTGAATCCTCCAGTGTTACATCATCACTCTCCGGGATGAAGATCTGGAAGGCACTGGGAAAATACCAGCGAATCACATGTTCCTAACCTTAACTCTCCATAGTATCCCGTTGGGTAAGCCTCCATCGCTTTCTGCTTCATAGATCTTATTTCTACATCCACAGACACAAAAACGCGTGGTCGGATTTCACACTTAAAGTGTATTTTCATGTGTGATATTATCGGTAGTTCGTGTACACTCTCTACAAGATGCTATCGTGTGCGGCCCGATCGAGCCGGTGCGGCGGCGTGCGGCAATATAGGAGCAAACTCCGGAAGGGAGCTACTGTCTCCGCCACAGGGGGCGCCGTGGCCGCGCTACTGCCACACCACGAAATAAATCTTCCATCTGAAAGGTGAATTCATGGAAAGAAGTTGCATCAGAGCGCGCGCCTTAAAAGCAAGAAAGTGGGACGGAACGCAGAATAGAGCGCTAGGCTTGCACCAACTCTCAGCCATCGCGACTCCGCGGCGACGCGACTTCAACTCTATTCACATAAGTCGCCCGAAGTATGTCAGGGAAAGCATCAATAAAATGCTGTCGCAGCCACTCGGAACAGGTATTAGAATCTCAGACGTCGAAACACGATGTTTATACGTCTAACGATGCTCGTTAAGGTATAACGCTGAAATATGCGGAAGGAAGTTCCCGCCCTCGACGAAGGCAATAGCGAGTTAACAAGATGTCGCATACCACAGGCGCAACAATTCTGGCACGAGGATTTGAATGGAAATATCTTGAGGGAGGTAGAATGAAATTGCTTGCCGGTCATGGAGTCTCAGAATGAAGGCGTTGTGAGAAATACAGTGACGGGAAGAGTTGTTTGTCGTTCCTAACAAGTATGCGAGCTATGAGGTAAACATTTCTTTTAATTTGTATATAATATTCATCAATATTTAGGAAATTCGTAAATATCCTTACTAACAATTATTACATTTAAAATATTTAAGTATGACCGAATCGTATCTATTTTCACGATTTCATATCTTACTGAAAATAATTGCTTCCTTGATTTCACGTAAAGAATTAAAAAGATACATATTATTAAATGAGTGTGAACTAAATTTTTATATTTTCATATTTTATAAAAAAATCTTTCGTTGAAGGATAGTCCCGACGAAGTCCCGATATTCTTAGCACCACAGAAGATACTGATCTCAGATTTAAAACTTATTTGTGAATTAAAACCCTTGTTACATTAATGAATCAAATCCCTTTATTTCTAAGTACATTTATTTTCTAAATATAATTTATGTTTTATTCTTGAATTATTTTCTTTCTCCTAGGTTTGTTTGATATTCATGGATTCCATATTTCCCACGTGTTCACCCTTGACAATTCGTTGAAAATTTTCAGAAGACATTTACGACAGTGACAAGGAACATCCAAATTATTATCCAATTATCCATCTGAAGTAATGATTTGTAGAAACAGAGGTAATAACATGTAATATAATGACTCCGAAATTTTGAGCCACTCAAACTTTCACAATTATTTATCTTACAAGGAAAAGAAGAGAGGCATGGAATTACTTTATGATAATAGAAACTGAATTACGGTACAAGGTATGTCCCATTTCGGCGTCGTTTCTGAGTTCCCAAATAATACAAACCGTTTCTGCATCTTTCAACATTGTATTACGTGAGTCGTATAAGGTTTAAGAATGGCAATTATTGTGCAATCAAAGCAAGAAAGTAGATATTATTGACGAGAAAGATGGAGGTGGGATGTGAAGACAGGTGAAGAGCAGAAGTACTATGTGGGACTGAATCAGAGGAAGGGTACACTTTCAAACTACAACAGAAAACCAACACAATACTTCTCTTTTCCACACCTTCACAATATTAAAATATATACATTTTCTGTCAATAATCATAACTTATAATAGTCATTCTGCCCTCACAATAAGCGATAATTAACGTGCGAGTGATCAACTCTAACAAGCCAATTAATTTTAATTTTTAAAACCCCTGAAAGACTTGTACAGTCGAACAGGCAGAAAATAAAATTTAAAAAAGAGGAAGGGTGGAAATGCTGTGAGATTCAATGTCACTGAGGGAGACGGTGACGGATGGTGATCGGCCGAGACGGTGATGCACCATGGTTGGATTGATTAGTGATTCCAGACCCATCAATGGCTATGGTTATTTTCCCGTAAGTGTAGTGCATTTTTATCGTGGGACATGGCGATGATCTCCCTCGCGTGGGACATGGCTTTCGCTTATCGTGGGACATGGCGCGATGCGGCGCCGATCTATCAGACGGCTTGCGGGATTTCTTCAACCAGATATCCCCACCAGCGGGGTCCGCCCCAGCCGCGACGAACTCTAAGCTCCCGACTGGTCTGCCGATATGTGTGATAGTGTAGTGCATGTAAGTGTAAGTGGATGTGCAAGTAAGGAATGAGGGTAGGACAAGGAAGGGAAAGGAGTGATTGCGTGTGGTCAATGATCCGTATTTTAGGGTACTGCTCCGGCATTCGCTTGGTGTTGATCGAGGAAACCACGGGAAACTACCAATCATAGCAGCCGTCCCATAGATTTCACCTCCAGACAGTGAGTAAATTCGATCCAGCTATGTAGCTGTCGAAAACCCTGCTACCGTCAGGACTAGAACCATAGGACCTTCTGAGATACTTAAGCCGGTGGAATACTTGGGTTGGAAGTGGAGACAGCGATGAGAGGAGAGACGATTAAACGGCAAGGTAAGCACATGCCACGATAGTGAGAGAGGCAGGCACACCAAGGGTTGCCAGGCGATTGGAGAGTACCGTCAGGGTAAGAAGTGGGGACGCAGGCGCCAAGGGAAGTGGCGACGCAGACGGCAAGGCAGCCGGATGCCATAGCGTCAGGGGCAGCAGGACAAAGAGGCCGTGTAGAAGCGGCAGAAAACTGGTGGAGAAGAAGCGGGGAAGTGGTAAGGAGAGGAAGCTGAGGTAATGCGGCAGGAAAGCGCTGGACAAGCGAAAAGGCAAGAGAAGGCGTCAGGGCGGCATGGTGATGGGGTGAGGACGGCGCAGAAGAGATCGACATGAGGCAGGGAAGATTTGAGGAAGTGGAGGGGAAGAAGAGGTGAAGCGGCGAGAAGAGTAGTGAGAATGTTTTGGTAAAGAGGAAGGAAAACAGCGGGGAAGAGGATCGGCGGGGTATCACCGCAGATGCAGAGTGGAGGCGATGGGGTGTAAATGTACTCTTCTCTTCCTTCTTTTTTTTCCAGTTTGTTCTCAAGTAAGATATTCGGGTGTAAGAGATAACTTCTGACATTTTGTTGTGTAGTCCATTGCATGGAGTTAATGCAACTGGACTTTCCTACGTCACTTCATTTTATCATTTATCATTTTCAATGTGAAAGGTCAGTTATTATTTGTGCCCGAACTCCTCGATTGTATTTATGTAAATGCACAGATATTTAAGTTTTTAGGCGAAATAGACCTTATGACATGAGCCTCACCAGAAATATTTATTATTATTATTATTTCTATTTTTGTTATTATTATTATTAGGGGATAGTTGCAAGACGCGGAAAGCAGGGTAGTGGGACAGCACTACGAGGCAGGGAGATGGCTGATGGTTGGGTGGCGGAGCAATGGACAGCTGGATGTCTGTGCGGTGGAGCTGCAGGTCAGAGTGGCGGGGGGAGAGCGAGGGCGGAGGGAACAGTCGGGCCAGTAGGGCACCGAGGGAGATATGGGCTGCGGGGGCGGAGGAATAGTCACGACGCCTGGAGCGCTCGCCCTGCGCTGGCCGGGGATAGAGTTACACCCGGTTACTGGCGCGGTGATTTACCGCTGGAGGCTGCGGCCGCGCGAGGCCTGCGCCACCGCCCACCAGGCCGGCGCCGCCCTCGCCACCGCCATCGTCAACGCCACCGCCGTCGTCATCGCCACCGCCATCGTCATCGCCACCGCCATCGTCAACGCCACCGCCAACGTCATCATCACCGCCATCGTCATCGCCACCGCCATCGTCAACACCACCGCCATCGTCAACACCACCGCCATCGTCAACGCCACCACCGGCCCCTATACCAAAGCGATTATCCGCGCCACCGCTCGCATTATCATCCATGTCTTAGGAACATCGCAGTTAACAACCCCGCCAACACCCCTGCAACGGCCACGCCCCCGACCCCATCACCGGCCCCGCCCCTAACATCGCTCCACTTAGCCACAGTCACCACCATCGCCGTCTCTGCCAAGGTCAGAGCCCCGCTCTTGGCCCCACTCCCGCCCCGCCCCACCATCACCCCCGCCCCCGTTACCGTCCCCGCCGACGCCAACTCCAACGCGAACGCCAATGTCAACACCATCGCCAACGTCAACGACAACGAGAACGAAAACGCCCGAGCCACCGCCACCGGCCCCCTCACCACCAGCGCCGCTAGTGCCAACGATACCGTCACCGCCTGCGCTGCCACCCACACTACCGTCCACGCCGGCGCCAACACTACTGCCACCCCCAACGTCACCGCCAACGTCTCCGTTTGTGCGGCCACCCTCGCGAGCGTGCACTCCAACACCAACGCTTCCGCAAGGGCCGCCGCCTGCAGTGCCCCTGTATCTCCGTCTTCCTCTCACCTTCCGCTTCACACTCCTCCGCTCAAACACTTTGACCCGCACAAAGTCCCAACGAATGGCCACCTCATGTGAACCTTTAGTCACCTGATATCTTCAGTGAGCGAAATTCTGCAGGAAAGTTCCAGAAAATACGATTGTTCTCAGCAGAATCAAAAACTAAATTTTGAGGTATAACACAATGGTGGTATGACTCTCAGCTTGAAGCTATGTGTGGTAGTAGCGGATTCATGTGGGAGAGCTGGAGGGCACAGTCCTCCTGAGAACATTTTTTTAAATATTTTACTTAATTTATTAGAAACAATTTCCACGAAGTGTTTTCATCACACTCAAACGAGTAATCTTATTGTGAATATATCTTCTTTCATTTCATGCTAATAATTAAAAAATATATATTATTTCCAAATATACAGACGATGGGAACTGAGCGATCCCTCATTCTCTGAATTACTTCGTTGATATGCCCCTGATAAGTGGTAGTCTCTATATTCAATTTGAGATTTCGGCCTGACCTTTAGAAAGCTTGCATACCATTCAGTTCTGTTGCCTGGCTTTAAAATATTACTTAGGTCATAAAATTAATAATATTCTATGTTCATGATTTTATGGTTTGTTAAAGGTTGGTTAAGGAACAAGATGAGAACGACACTTTTGATTTACAATTCAATATTTTCGTTGGTTTTCTATTGTCCGCTGCACTTTCATAAGCGTTCTAGGCATGGTCATATTTTTCGTTAAACTTTGGAATAACGAAACGTCTTATTTTTAATAAGATGATTTATTTTCTACTTTTGAAGGGTTTTACGAGGTAGTTGTAGTTGATTAAATTCAGTGACACGTAAATTAAATTTCTAAAATATCTCCTTTTATTTCGACAAACGCAGAAGATACCCACAATTAAACAATTTAAAATTATTGATAACGTTTGAGAAAGCAGGATTTTCTAATTTTTGTTGAAAAGTTTCACTAAATCTGTTCTATGCAAACCCTTCGAAGCACGCAATGGTCAACCGAATTATAAATCAAGAAACCTTGAACCTGGTGCTCACCCCATCCCTTGCACACAAACGTTGGGTCACGTCCAGCGACCCTACACCAACATTACGTTCTTCGTTGGGCTCTTTGAGAACAAGGAAATAGCTTTATTGGATTCCTGAGATGCGCAGGCTTCGTAACGTCTCCGTTGATTTGCACCCCTTCTGTTGTGTGCAGGCGGCGTGCAGTCTATTTGCAATGGTTAACAGTGATCAAGAGGATCAAAGCGTGGCAATAACTCAATAAATTTAACGGGTTATTTTAATAAGATAAAGGATAAGTTAAAGGCGTTCATTGTCTTTCCACTGAATTGTAATCTCTCAAAACAATAAGATTTCGAATTAAGTGAATGATTACAGTTACACAAATTTTAAGATACGCACAATTACCCAAAATACATTTATGTATCCAATATTCATATGATTTTCCGAATCGTTGAATTCGAATATTATTTCAACATTTAAAAAATGAAAATCAACGCATCTAGTATACCGGATAAGAGTGAAATGAACACAGCATATTAACTCATTTAATTCCAACTCTTTGTTAGCTCTAATCTTGTACACTTTTAGAAAATATTTCAATATTTTAAACTCTTAACACTGAAAAAAGTTACATTAAAGTAGAACAAGTTGATGCTATACACTCAATATCAGAATACCAAACTTTGATCACATCCTCTTTGAATTCTTGACAATTTCTAGACGTATTTCACTGTTCCTCTGCTGTGAGGATAGAAACAACTCCGTTCCTACCGTCACACCTGCTTCCTTTGATTTCGCATCCAACCCTACCAGATACTCGGCTTCTAATCGATTTTCTACGCCACAGGATGATAAAAGTTATGAATTGGCCATTATTATAAAATTTAATCCGAATAAAGTGATTTTTTCACGAGCTTATTAACATAATCGTGACTACTTTTCTTCGAAAGCAGCTCTCCCACTTAGCGATTTCATTCCCTAAATATTACGTCATTTCACTGTGTTCTTAAAAGGCCTATATTTCAATTAAGGCGAAAATAATGATGTCCATCTACTTTCTAATAAGGGCAGGAAGAACGAAAACGTACAAGTGGCCCGGTAGGCGATGCTAATCTAAGGAGATTTTTCTCGCTTCCCGTCCCTCTTAAGTCTTCGCTTCGCGGTAAAAACACCGGAGGATTTTCAACCGGTTGAAGGAAGGCTAATTACAGACGATGGATGCCCGCAGGCTAGTGGAGGAGGCGGAGTTGGGATTAGCAGGGAATTTATTCCGAGTAGCGTCAACCATCAGCTTAATCCAGTGGCCCGTGCGCGAAGCCTTGTCTTACCTTGAATTAGAGCCTCCGTCGTGCACTGTGAGCGCCGACCGCCACCGCGCTGCTGATGCAATTGCTGCACGAACCGGTCTCCCTGTGAAGGCAGCCCGCACCTAGATACTGTCTCCAACAGTTCTTTGTGGCAATGCGATCTTTAGGCAAGAAAATGCACTAGCTTTTAAAAGACGAATTCGATCCGGTGTTCTAAACTCGAAAAACAAGCCACGAACTGCTCAGTGAGGTAATACCTGTGGCTAACGCTCGAACATTTACAAGCATGTAGACCTCATTCTTTGATGACAATTTGAGTGCAAGGAGAGCGTAATCTTTTCTAAGAGGTTCTCTTGTTCTAGGTATTGAACAGATAGAAGAAGTCTTGAAGCAAAGGTCAGTCACCCCTCTTGGAAGACGTTCACGATGGTACTTACCTTTGCATCGATAGTTTCTTGCGGTTGGTTTCATGTTACGAGTTCTGTTTACAGCCCACGGAATTCCTCTCTCACAGAATGCTGCCATACGAGGTGATCCAGAAGAAAAGTTGAAGATGAAAAGATACTCGCCAGATTAGAATGCGCTTTCACGAGTGCAATATATTACTAACAGCGCTGTGAACAGTTGTTTTCGAGCCCAAAAAGTATCAGATTCTCATCGTAATTTTTATATGTAGGTCCAATAAATCGAATGACAGACAATAGGCAGACGAAAACTCTACGATCGAGATCCGATTGGACAGAATCGTTGAAAGAAAAAATATTTCCTGAAATGAATCCATTAAAATGACCACCATCAGGAAACAGTCAAAAAATAAAAATCCATATATGTAGAAAGTGTTTAATGATTTCAAAGAATGTTCATGAAAAAAATCAAAGAAAACCGAACAACGCGATTCGAAATATGGAGGCGAAAAAAACAATTATTACAATATTAACACAATATTTTATAATGATTCAGAAAATTTGTAATATTGTAGTTCTCATAAACAAATTCTGTAATTTTAACGTTTCTTTTCCTCTTTTTGTTTTTTTTTCACTAAGCATTAAAGTGTTATTTCTCATATTCTATCATAACAAACAATGTTTTATGTCTCTTTAAAACAAATATTTTATGGTATGTAAACAGGGACAGAGTATCATTTGCATTGTTCAGTACGGTTTTTATTTAAATTTGTAACATGTGTGACCAAACTGGGAATATACCTAATTGCAAGAAGAGAAACATTTTGGAAACAAAATATATGGATAAGATACGATTTAGATCTAAAGTTTGTGTATGTGAATTGTTTTGAAACAACTCTAATGCATTAGCTGTCATTGTATTACTGAAGAAAACTCATTTTCGAAATGTATGAAGTTATGGAACCAATTTTTGTAGGGAAACACAGATTTTGGATCATTATACTTCTATTAAATTGAGAACTTTTTCCGTCATAATATTTGTGCCAAATAGAGTCAGATACGATTAATGAGTTTATCATCCCTTTGTTTATAAATTGCGATTACTTTATAAAGATAGAAACAGAATTCGAATTTTCTGAGTATATTTTTGAATTGTTGGACAAAATACAAAGTTTCACGCACTGCAGGTTTGCCACTGTCAACCGGCGGGAGGTAAGTGGGAGGGGCAATGAACTCTACTCATACTTCTTTTCTTCTTCTTCTTCTTCTTCTTCTTCTTCTTCTTCTTCTTCTTCTTCTCCTCCTCCTTGCCAGGATTAGGTCTGAAGTCTGTTCCGATCTCACCACCTCTTTCTCGGTCTTCTCACACTTTTTTGCCGTATAGATTATATTGCATTACTTGTTTCGGAAACCTTTCTGGTGGCATACGAAGAGCATGCTCTCTCCATTTTTCTTTGTAATGGATCGCCATTTCGGTTTTTTATTGCACCCCTAGTTCATTCCCAATTTCTTCGTTGCGGATTTTGTCTTCTCTGGTGCAGCTATTAATGAATCTACGAAATTTAATTTCTGAGACCTCTAGCTCTAGCTGTTTAAGATCCTTGTTCCTGAGCGTCCAGGATTCCGCTCCATATGGTAAAGTGGGGGCTGCCATGACATAGTAAAATTTTAATTGTGTTTCTTTTCGAGTTCTTGTTTTTAGAGTTCTTCTAATTATGCCACATATTTATTTATTTATTTACGTCAAAAACAGTTAAAAACTGTGTGTGACGAGGTATGGAGAAAAGTGAATTGAAATTGAAATTTGTTGATATACATTAATCTGTTTCTTCATATCTTGGTCTTCTTCATAAGATACAGCCCAAGCACTGGAAATGAGACAACTGCTTTATTGGTTTGCCATTTTCAACTATTTTTGTTCTAATTGGATAAATACCTGAAAAGTCCATTGTTTTGGTTTTTGTTAAGGATGTTTTCAGATTGTAGGTTAGACTTTGTTCGTTGAGCCTGTGTAGTGCCGTTCACAATTTATCCTCACTGTCTTGTATGATTACTTCATCACCAGCGAAAACCAAGGCGTTAATATATCTGTTTGCTCCGATTTTAATTCCTAGTAGTGTTCGGTCTCTTTTCAATTCTCTAATCATATAATCTATACAGATGTTGAATAGAGTCTGTAACATATTACATCCTTGTTTCACTCCATGATTTGTCTATTTTTCCTATGTCAATACTTTACCAGCGTCAATTCTGATTCTGGTGTCATTATAAAGACTTTTTTAGACCTGGATCAAATGTTTAGGGAATCCTCTTTTTTCCAATATATACAATAGCTTATCTATTTGGATCCTATCAAATGCTTTCTCAAAGTCCTCAAGGTTAAGTGTGTTTCTAAATTAAATTCTTTCCTCTTTTGTATTATTTGTCTTAAAGCAAAAACATAGTCTGTGCATGATCTTCCCTTGCGGAAACCTTCTTGTTATTTTGTTAAAATTGTATCAGAGATATTTTGAAGTCATTCGTTGACTATTTTACTGTATAGCTTGTAGTCTGAATTTAGAATACTGTTACATCTGTAGTTGGATGTATTTACTCTTCCTCCTTTCTTAAATATCGAAATGATCTTTGTGATTTCCCATTCATCTGGTATTTCGTAATTTTCCCAGCTAATGTTGAAAAGATGAAGCATTCTGAATTCTAAAAGAATATTTCCATATTTTATCATTTGTGAATTTATTCCATGCAAACCTGTAGATTATTTATTTTTCATTTTTAAGGGCTCTCTTTAATTCATTCGATTCAATATAATCTACCCCTAGAGATTGCACCTAATCAGCAATTTCCACAATTTCTGGATTGTACCATATTTCTTTGTAGTGTTTTATCCATTCCGATGTTTGTATAACATTAACTGTATCTCTCTCTTCTCTGTCTAGATGTTTCATTAGTTTGAATGCTATATCTTGCCTCCCATGGTATAATGTTCCACTCTATTTATAAACATATCCCATGATGTCCTATATGCTGTTCTCACTACCGCTTTTGTTTCATTCCTGATTTTGTGGTATTGCTCTTTAGCCTCTATTTAGTTCTTTTGTAAATATTCTTTGTAAGCTTTCTCTTTATCTTCAATGGCTTTTTGTACCTCTTTGTTCCAAATTTTCAAACATATTTTTTATTTATTCAAGGTACTCATACTCATACTCACCCTCAAGTCCGTGCTGAATTGATATCAACATCACCAAGGCATGGTCCAGGCAGAATAGCAAAGTAGAAATTCAGTTGCCGACCTCCAGAAGAACTTCCAAGAGAGGCAGAACCGCTGGAGTTGTCATATTGATGCACATAACTTCGAAGAGTTTTAAGTCGTTCGAATAATGACAATAAATGTTTTTTTATTGGACTAGTCGGAGTGATTTGGGAATATACCTTGAATACAATCCAAGTTCACAAAAAACTCTCCTTCAAACCATTTTTCTTTCTGATTTTTTGCAATTCAAAATTTACAATTCCTGATCCCAGTTTTCTTTCACGTTTGCATGGTTAATAATGTTTAATACTTTACACCACCGCGTTATAAGCAATCAACAGTCCTATTTAAGAAAAAAACGCAATTAATCTTTGTCCTGTTCTCATACTGGCTTATTAAAGCAATTGGAAATTTAGATAAGTACGAGTACACTAATGGAGCAGTGAACGGAAAATTAAACAACTGCACAACCTCAATAATACGAAATTTAGACTCTTGATACCTTTAAATGTAGAATTTTCCTTATTTCCCTATGCAGTTGAACATCTACTCAAACCTAGTTAAATTAAACCCTATAGCACCAGCGCGACATTACAATACCCCATCTCCGGTTCCACCAGAATAATTTCCCGTAAAACAAGAATTTCTGGAGCGCTGACACTTCAGGTATCATTCTAAGACATTCTTTTAGACATCAACTAGGAAAGTACTATATGTCTAAGAAGCTAAACCTCTTTGTCTATGTTAGAGATCTCAATTACCTCCCAAGATTATTTGCGCTATAAATACATAGAACATATTTCACTTCGGTCACTGCCGAGATCAACTTCTCGTTTGTTTCCCGAGCCAACATTTCTGTAGATACTCTGAGGAGAAAATTTCCGCATTTGCTTGTCTACAGTTGGATGTCAGTCCCTGGAGAAAGTACTAAGAATGTCCTAGCCTCCTTCATATGCGTTTTGTGTTCCTTAAAACATAATTTTACTTCGATTTTTTTGATAATAAATATGTTAATTTAATGTAAAATGTTTGCTTCTAGCACTCTAAAATTATTTAAATATGGAAAATGCACCAAAATACTTGTAAGTACATTATATTGTAAAACATCTGACCGACCCAATGATAGAGCAGCTTGGAGCGTTGTGAAAGTACGCAGAACTGGCAGCTGAAAGTGTATGTTCCATGTATTGTATGGGTGTTTTCACCATTTGGGGATATGTAGTTGGTTTCTCATAACATAGCCTATCACATCTTAACTATCCATAGTCATTGATTTTCCATCATTCACCTCTCATATTTACACCAACTACCATCCACTCAGTGGAATTCGATAGCAAACCACCATTTTGGTCATGTCTAGAAGGGACAGAGAACACAAGTCTCTTGCCTAGCCTAAGTTCGAGAACCACGAACATGTTATAATTTTGAAGATGCAGTTTTGTTCTGAGGAAGAACAATACTAGATGCAACCATTAGCGTCCCATTTGGCACGCGACCACTGAAGGATTAACTCGAAATACTTGAGACAGTGACTTTTTTCTCTCTTTCAAAATCGAAAAAACAGAGATTACACAGTACAAAGTGTACACTTACGTAAGCGATGGTCAGCTCGTCAAGCAGTAACACATCGGACAAGCCACTGACACGGAGTCGGCATGCATCGGAGCCGCCGGATTGCCGGTCGAAAACCTCTGACGGCGCCGACAGGACGCCCCGCCCTCCTGCCTCTCCGGCAGGGGGCGTGACCCCCAGCGGCCGCGTACGCATCTCCGCATTCGCATTAATTAATAAGCCATCACTCGTAATTGACACGGCGCCGTGTACCCCGCCTCTCCGCTTCCGTCGCGATTGAGAAGGCGCCTTGTTCCACGTCACGAGAGCGCCAGAAAAACACGCTCCCGTTGCATAAACAGTTCTGGAGCGCCTCAGCAACCAAGTAGCAGTTACCTGGGCAAGCAAACGTGAGTTGTAGGGCTGATTACAAATTGAACGTAACGTGATACGGGTATAATTAATGGGCTCGTACGCCGGACCGGTATAAATGAACCGCGCAACTAGGGGCCGGCCCCAGAAATCTAATTATGGAGAAATTTCGGGTACTTTGCCTCCGGAGGCGGCGGCCCAAGGGGCGGTCCTGGATGCGGGAGGTGGTGATGGCGGCGGGGAAGAAGGAGGCGGTGATGGTCCAAGAGGAGGCGTCGACGTGGGAAGAGATAGATGTGGCGGTGGAGGTAAATCATCAGTGGTAACAACTTAGGCTTTGGTACGTAAGATTTACTGGTGAAGATATAGGTAGAATAAGTGACCATTCGAATACCATTAACATTAGAAGTCACGCCAACGTTAATGATGGTTTTGATGCCGAGAGTCATGGCATGTTGTGGTTAAAGTCAATTTAGAGCGATACCGGTAGAGACTGATCCATGGAATAAAGCGCAGGTAGCAAGGAAGTAAGGTGGTTGTGGATGAACATGATGGTCAACGTTTGGTGACAAATAGCATAAGTGGTCCCATGAGTTTATTACGATGAACAATGACTGGCGTTTCCACGGTATGGGATGTAACCTCCGTTGAATGGAGCAGTACTGGAAAATATCGTGTCTCATGGTGATCATTGTTTACAGGAGGATGGTGGTAATCGACGCACAGAAAAGGTGCTTGAGGCCGGTGGTTTTTGTTATGAGGAGGCGAGTGACTACGGGGCAAGGTGGACGATGGAAGATGACAAAAGATGACAAGAGTCAATGACACAAGATTATTTTACAACGGTTAGTGGGTGGCAAAAGCCGATTACGGGAGGACGATGATGGGCGACGACGAGGAGACGGCGGAATACGGCGGGAGACTTTAGGAGACAGAGGGGAAGTGGCGGAAGACGGCAAGAGAAGGCGGTAGTCGACGAGAGTAGACGAGAGGAAAGAGGTGGCGGGAGATGGTGGGAGCCGGCGGGGGACGGAGGGAGACGACAGGACACGGCGGAAGATGGCAGGAGATGACGGGAGACGATGAAAGACGGAGACGGGACAGCGAGAGATGACGGGAGACGATGAGTGACCGTGGGAGATGGGGGCGGCGAGAGATAATGGGAGTGTCGACGGGACATGATGGGCAGCTGACGATGGGAAGTGAACGGCAAAGGACAGCGGTAGATGTTACGTAGCAATGGGCGATAGAAGGCAGAAACAATGAACGACAGAGGGCATTGGCAATGAGGAGACACTAGAGTCCCTAGATATACAGAGTAGGGCAACCGCCGCCATTTAATGTTCTCTTACCTGATAGCCCCGTCATTCAACAATCAGAAGCTGGAGGAAAATTATGACAATTGGTGACATTATGAATATTTTCAAGAATATAAATATTGGTTTCGGATAGATTCATGGTTCTCAACCCACAGAATACCTCACAGTTCCAGTTCTCCTGACAACTGGACATAAAATGGCAGAATCGGTGAACAAAGGAATGCGCTACTTTCTGCATCTAGGGACTCTAGGAGACACCAGCGGACGGAGGAGCGCCGCGCCGCGGCGGCGAGCGGCGCTAGCGGGCGCGGGCAGTAGCAGGCTGTTTCGGCGGGCTCCGGCAACCCAGTAATAGCCTTCACTCACAAGAACGGCTGCAGAGGCTGCCGGTTGGGAAGGCGGAGGCGAGGAAAAAACTACGCTACGCGAGTTCATTTAACAGTGATTGCCTGTGTTGAAAACTATCACGACTCGGAGTGGCCTTCATTAACTCATCAGCGGCTGCTGGGCTCCCGTGGGGCGGCGTTGGCGGCGGAGGGGGCGATGGGGGCGGCGGCGGGGTCCGGTAGCGGAGGCCGCGCGGGCAACACATTTGGGCCAGGCAACCGCCGGCAACCCGTTGCCCGGCCAGAGGCCGTCACTGAAAAACCACAAAAGCACCTGGATGCAAACTTTCGCGGAATTGTGATCAACTGATCTAATGATGCTTGCGATGTATAGTTTTTGGGAACCGGATTTCAAGCTGCAATGGTAAAAAGAAGAAAATGTTTAACAAAGAAAATTGAATCGAGATACAAAATATTTATTGAAAATTACTTATTTTATTTCTCACTTCTTATATAATGAGGAACATGTTCTTAAAAAGTACTGCTCCCTACCAACTGTTAACAAGAGTATCTCGAAAAAGGAAAATTTTCTCAGTTGCTCTGAAACTGTCTCAAGCTCATGATGTTGGTTCATGCGTCGATTACCAAAAAGGGGAGATGATAAATGATGAAAGAATCCGGTAGTCTCCTTTCCCTTTCCAGAATCTTCTGACATCAGCAGTTTCTTTCAAAAGTTTCAATTCATTGCGGATTGTCATGGGATGCATGACGTAAGTACCATTGTTTCCAACCATTACATATATTCATGGTTGTTTTTTAACGTTTGAAAGAAATCTTCAAAGTAGAAGTAGTAACAGATCTTTCCCGTACTCCAAAACAATGAAAGTGCATTTATGAGAAAAAGGCAATTGAAACTTTGAATTTCATGTAAAATTACAAATAACAAAAGTATGTGAACACATGTGTGTCAATATCGTATTAGACGTTAGTAACTAGAACACAAATATTTATAGACTTTTAAAATATTTAATCAGTATGGGCTTCAAAATTTCAATTGCTTTTTTCTTAAAAACGCACGCTTCTTGTTTTGGCATACGGACGACGATATTCGGAATAATTAAGTTGATTTGATGACACCTTTGACCGTAAATAGTATGTCTATTTCATTATTTATTTATCTGTCAATTCAATGAATTTCTGTTTCTAATTCCCTGCTATATACTCCTAACATTGACAAATTACCAAAAGTTACAGCATTTTTCTTCTGTAAAAAAAGTAACTCCTACTAAGAGACAGTAAGCAATCAAGTTGGTATCATTAAACACCTCATAGAGCGCTACTTATGGAGAAAATAGCAAAATGAGTTTTCTTAAATTTTACACATATGAAGATTTCATACTAATTCAAATATTCTCAGATTTTTAATCTACTAGTTATATTGATTCTTTCACTCCCGCACATTCTCAGCAGAACCTGCTCTAACCACGAACAAATTTCTTGAAACAAGAACACGAACGTAATTCCTGAACTCTAAAACAATTTTCGACAGTACATTCTTCAGCTCTGGTTCGCCCTCAACCTTCAGAGCCCTCCTTCGTTTGTTCAAGCACTCACGGCCGCGTGGATGATATACGACTTCGCGTTCTTCTGCTCAAAATTGCGTCCGTGTAGCTAAGTGCGGAAGCGGCTACTCTCGTAGGAGGCGGCAGGTTTAATTTCTGCCGTGTCAGACGCCGCCTGCCAATAAAAAAGAAATTGTTTAAGCGCGGCGGAGATCGGACTTTCCGTCCGGTTCGCGGTTCGCTCCGACTGAATACTAAATAGAACGTCCGCCAGCAGCGCTGGGCGCCTTTGGATATTCCCATCAGGGCCGACAGGTGTCGGAGGATGCGATATTAGACCTGCCGAAGATCGACATGATCTCCCAGAAGAAGTCGATTGACGTGAAGAAAATATCTTGGCTGTTTCAAAGCCTATCTAAAAATTAGTTGTACAAAGTTTTTAAGCTGGTAGTTTTCTTTAATTAAATGATGTAATACGAGAGAGTGTTGAACATGATCAAAATGTAAATTAAATTACCAAAACTAATGAACTTTGCCTTCACGAGAAATTAAATTGTGTTTTAAAAATGTAATAAAATAATTTTCAGGGAATTATTACTTTACTTTGTATAATCACATCAACACATGCAAATGGCCACTTTCAGTATTAATATATTTATTATTTTTTCATTGTTCTAGTCATTTTCATTTCTTCTTTAGTTGCATTTACTCTCAGATGACTACTTACTGCATTACCCACGTTTTTATTGGCTACCATAGCAATTACGTTGAGCACAACAATTTGAAATAAACTTAAAATACAATACGATGATCAGTCACCTCGAGAAGCGACGAGTTTAGTCGTTAGATTTCAGAGCCCTGGAGCCATTGAGACCAAGGTGCGAAGGATCGATGGAAGTCCAGTGTCTATGTCGTATTCGCATTATACGAGTAACAAAGGATCTGAATGAGTCCCCGGCAAAATTAAACGCCTGAGAATGCAGTTGTACCAGACACTGGAGACGAATGTGAGAGAATGGGTTAAGTGAACAATATGATTACTTCCCCACTACGTATTCAAAATATATAATATTTATGATCTGTGATTGTAGCAGGCACTGATCTGCCAGCCAATGTCTGCTACAATCACAGGTCTTAAAAATTGAATATTTCAAAGTGAGGTGGTTATGCTGTGTACCTACTGGATATCTAATGCGAAATTTTAATCAATGCAGCTCATTGGGAGAGTGAGCCAAAGAATTCAAGCTTCGGAACAACAAAGCAGCGACGTGAACGCACCAAAAGCGACGAACGTTTTTCTTTTAAGAGCATCAATGAAACGTTTACGAGCGGTCAATGCACCAATCGCCCTCGGAAGTGGCGGTGGCGGCGCCGGGGGAGGGGCGGCACACGTCGCTTACCGTGATTTACGCATCCTCACGCTCCCCGACTGCAGCCACACGAATCACTCCGCAATAAAGCGTTGAGTTATGCCGGCTGCCGTCGCGGCGACGCGGGGCACCGAGACTCTCACTGCACGCGATGCGACGCCCTGCAACGTGAAGAGATACTCACCCCCGCCACTCACGTCGCTTCCGCACCAGCCGCCCTCACCGCCCTCGCCACCCTCACGCCGCCTTCGCCGCGGTCATGCTGCTCTCGCCACGGTCATGCCGCCCTCTCCGCCCTCAGGGTTCCCTCAAGCTGCCCACGCCGCCCGCACGTAGCCCTCAGTACAGTCGTCGCCCCCATACCGTCATCATGCCATCCTCACCGCCCTCGCCGCCCTCGCCGCCCCTCGCCGCCCTCGCCGCCCTCGCCGCCCTCGCCGCCCTCGCCGCCCTCGCCGCCCTCGCCGCCCTCGCCGCCCTCGCCGCCCTCGCCGCCCTCGCCGCCCTCGCCGCCCTCGCCGCCCTCGCCGCCCTCGCCGCCCTCGCCGCCCTCGCCGCCCTCGCCGCCCTCGCCGCCCTCGCTGCCCTCGCTGCCCTCGCCCCCCTCGCCGCCCTCGCCGCCCTCGCCGCCCTCACGCCGCCTTTGCCGCGGTCATGCAGCTCTCGCCGCGGTCATGCCACCATCTCCGTCCTCAGCGTGCCCTCAAGCTGCCCACGCCGCCCTCATGTAGCCCTAAACACATTCGCCGCTCCCACAGCGCCCTCATTCCGTCCTCGCCGCCCTCGCCGCACCCAACAATACCTTTTCCACCAGTCAGGCTTTGAATCTTCTATTTATTCGGCCATCTGCCTAGCAACTTTAAAATAATGCAATGTTATACTTCGAAATCGATTAATTCCACGAACATATTGTTCCAATTGTGATGCTAATTTTTGTGGTAACATCAAATGTTTTGTTCCGTGCCTCACGTCACCTTCGCATTCAATATCTTTCCCACCAGTCAGTTCTTCAATCTTCTACTCGACTGAATTTAAAATGTTGAGTTCGAAATGGAAATTGGTTTAATTTGTTAATAGAAATTAATTTAATATCACCTTTAGATAATTTTTAAAAAGCTGCACACGGTATTCTACATGAACTCAAACTGTTACTGAAGTATCACAATAAGCGGTGCAGAATGATACTTAAGTTAGTTAAAAGTTGAGTTTTTACGAAACCAATAAACAAGCATAAATGTGATGCTCCGAGAGCGAAAATGTTAACAATTATCAAATATATGCCAAATGTATCTGGTATCCGTACCATTGTGCTTTATTTGTATCTCTTATTGGCGCTTTGATTGGCTCATACAATTCACGTCTTACGGGAAAAATGCATTTTGTAAAGCAATCAATAATAGTACAATTTGTCAGAAAATATGATAAACACGAACTAGATATGCATAGATATGCAAATCCACTCTTGGATTCTTCCCTGACTCTTTAAAACTAAATGAGATTAGAAACAATTTAAATTCTATTCGACTACAATTATTTAGGAAGCAGCTTACTTCAGAGCGCAATCTAGGAAAGACTGGCCACCTCAAACTTTTTATTCACAACTCCCTCCCAACATTGGTCGTGGTCGAAATTCTACTTAGCGCAATGTTTTTCGCCGATACCTTTTCCTCACGCCATCACTCTTCTTCAAAGCGCCTACTTTCTTCGCCTACTCAGTGGGTGGCGGATCGACCATGTTCTGGTTGCGACCACGTGCCGGCATTAAGAGATTTCTCTCGAACAAAAGCGGCGGCACACGCCGGCATCAGAGTGGAATGTGATCCTCGATGACTCAACGAACTTTACTGGACAGATGCTCCCGTGGCGAAGGTCCACGCGCAATATTTCACCAATGAAAAAAACAGACTACTTTCCCTTCAATTCGTAAGCTACTCAACGAACAATAGAGTTCCACGTAAATCTGTATTTTCTCATCGTAAACGTCCGCCTCCTTCTCGGAGGTCCGGTCGCGGTGTAAAATGGAAGTTACGTAAAAAGGAAAAGGCTCGCGAAGCGTTTTACATAACCCTTCGTTATCTTCCTGTACACGACTCTTCGTGGCGAGTTGCTGTTATCCTTAGGCCGGAGCTCCGTAACTTTAAGGATAAGACGATAGCGGATGTTCCGACAGCGGCTAAATGTAGCATCACTGAAGAAAGCATTCAACAGCGGACTCAATGCTGCATTTGCGAGTCGATGCAGGAGTTGTTCATGCTTGAGCTGAGGGAGTGCGGGAACAAGAATGGCTGCAAAAAAATAAATGTCGAACAAAAATGCTCTCAATAGCTTTATTGGTTGTTAAATGAAACTGGGAATTAACTTATGTGAACGAAGGAGCAATAAAAAAGGGAGACAGACAGAGGCACGAATATGTCGGAATGAAATAGAATTTTGTCGGAAAGAATTTTGTGAAAACTAATGAAATCAACGTAAAAAATGATAAATTAATTATATGTACTTACTGTATGTACTTACTTTAACTCCTATAAAGAGGTCCTAGACTTCTTTGTCTAGGACCTCTTGCTCTTTGAGACGATCCAATAAGTTGCAATTCAGCGGCGTCTACATAAATTAGATTTGTAATCCGTAATAATGGATCGCGCAATTGTTGCTGGACCGAATATTTTGTACAACCCCAATAGTATTTGCTCCCTAATGAACCAGTACATTTTTCTCGCCCGAGGGCTAGTTACGGCTTTCACCCGATAAGTAACGTACTGGTTGGCCTTCGTTATCCGCAGATTAACAGTCTCGACGCTCTGTGCAGTTGCCTATACCTAGGTGCGCTATTGTCCTTACGTGACAACGGAAGATTAGTGTGTTTTTCGTTCGACCACGTTAATTTGTAGGAGTGGTTTTATTGGTAAATGAAGGTTCACACTGGATAGGACGTAGTTGTATGAAAACAGTGATTAAGACTTCAATTCAGTTATTAAAGAATAGGGAATTCAAGTGTCCTTCACATTTGCTGTGTAGTACACGTCCACAAACAATTATCTTTTAAGAAAGTTGAAATAGTGGAACATTGGTCGTGAGTCAACAAGTCAAACTACTACTTATTTCAGTGTGTTTCACCCCAAGGGTAATCGTTGGAGAAATCTTTTTTTGTATTCCGGGAAGCAACAATAAAAAGCTTTAAAACTAATGTGGACAATACAATTGAGCCAATCTATGAATCAAGTCTATAGATCCAAATAATAAATTGTTAAAATCTTGTACAAAGGAATGGACGGGCAGCTGAATCATCGACAAAAGATAGCGATGAGAATTCAGAAAGGAATTTTGAAATAGTGTATTATTACCACTACGTGGATGAAAATACAAATAACCTAGAAAATGTAATTGAACAACGAGAGTATAAAATAGAATTTCAAAAATACAATAACACATGTTTATACATATGTCGCAAACATTGTAAATCTATATACATAATGTATTTTAAATGATGGAATACGAAATGCTTTTGTTTAGTTGTCAGAAAGTTTAATATATGTCAATATTAATTTTGCCACACACATCCCCACCCAAATTGTAAATAGGCGGTGTACAGTAACAAAACGCAAATCGTGAAGTAATGATATTTGCTTCAAGTTGTGTTATTATTGTAATCATTATTATTATTATTACTATTATTATTATTTTACAATAAACTTAAGCTTACCTAGCAAAATTACTGGGAAACTTTGACCCTCCCTTCTTAAGGCTGCACATTGTCCGATACGAAGAATTGTCTGCGTCAACCCAAATAGGGTACTGTAAAATTCCATTGATGTTTCTTGAGAAAATACCTTCAGCTTATATCAAGAAGGCATATAAATTTACTCTAGTTAATTCCTTAGTAACTATTTCAATTCATGTAAATGATTTTTGTATTTTGCTTATTATTATTATTATTATTATTATTATTATTATTATTATTATTATTATTATTGCTTTACAGTTATCTTCGCGAGAGCGGGGAAGGAATGGTGAGGTGCGGGGGTGCCTTGGGGAAGCGAGGGGCGTGTGCCCACTGCGGGGACGTAAACATGTCCTGTCCTCCGTGTGTAGTCCGCCGCGTCCGAAGCTTTACTGCTTTGTCACCTCGTGGCAAGAGTCCTCGACGCCGTAACTGCCTACGAGCGAAGGATATAGGAGATGGCGCCCCGCAGGAAGACACCTCGGGTCTCCGGCGGCCTCGAACGTCCCTCTCCCGCCAAGGCCGCGGTTCAGACAATATTTATGGGGTGATTTTTTTCAAAATTAAATAAATACATCTTAAAAACTGAATCTATATGATAATATCAGTATATGATAATATCATCAGTCACATCTGGATCAGCAATCTAAACAATGCTACTTTACTGGGTGAACCTTTACGAACAGAAAGTGAAAATAGCTTCATACTGGAATCCAAATTCGAATGTTTCCGATAACCGAATGGGAGAATATTTAAAAAATTTAATAGTACGTTTAAAATCTCGTTTTGTATATCACGGTATAAGATACAGAACGTACAAAATAATCTGTTAACAACTATTGTTTTCGTTTTTAATGTATTCGATGGTAATAGGGTAATTCCCTATACGGCAGCATTGTTTCCCATGATATCTTATAAATGCTAAATAATCTTTATTTTTTCTTAGTGTATTATGTACAGAGATGATCATTTATAAAATACTTTACTTGCAGTATATTCCAGTTTACAAAATGTTTGATAACAAGCATCGAAATCATCATTTTATTAAACTTTATAGTTAGAATTAATAATTTTCGTTCTTGAATTTAAACTTTGGACCTGGTTTAAAATATTAAATTATAAATATCCTTAGTTAAAAGTGTTGAAGCACATTCCCTTAATATATTATTTTGAAAGTTACGTTTTTAAAGGGGTGACAGAACATCATATTCACCTCTTGTAACCTCTCGTGTCTCCCACTGAATTGCCTGGGGGCACGTGGCTTTGGAGGTAAAATTCCCGGGAGGAACCTCTCTTAGAAAAAGGATGGCCAAGTCTTCCCGGGTTGTGGTAGTTACGTAATAAAAGAAAACACGAGCTTCTGATGGCATAAATCTTCTAGACCTCCCGTCAAAACATTACAGCATTACGGCGCACAGTAAAATGACTAATAAGATTGTTTCAAAATAATTTTATTGGTGACGGCGGAGTCACATTTTCAGGCATATGACTAAACTATGCTTTATTTTAAAAATTAACAATATAAAATAAGATCATAAGTCATGCGTCTTTAAAATTTAATTTATTATTCCTATTCATATTTCAGAAACGCTTACCTGAATGTGAATACAATTATTTGTTAAATTCACTAAGAAATACCGTATTAAAAAAATAAAACTATAGCCAAAAAATTCTGAATTTACAAGAGCTGTAAAGAAACTACGTTTAACGGAAATTTTATATTTAATAGTACACACTACAAATTAAGCACCTTTCAGAGAAAAAAATATTGCCGAGAGAAATTATGAATTAAAGAAGTTAATAAATTAAAGTACTCTATGTTCGTAACAGACAATAACTCCTTTTATCTTCTCTATCTTCTAAGTAAATGTGATTTAATATTACGTATGCACTTAAATTTCTCCAAAAATTACACAATTTTGTTTTTCGGAAAGAACATCCAGCGATGCCATTGCATGGCAGGGACATTAAATACAAAACGTGATACACTGACAGCTAAAACATGATACTACTGAAGAAGCTACAATTACGGAGAGGAGTTGCAAAAAGTACATGTTTTCTGCCGGAAATATTTTGGTATTTTCACATGAACAACACCTGACAGAGATATTTAACGACTTAAGACAAAACATTCCTGGAAACAGTAAACAAACGGTATTCGATTTGCATTACCTTCTAAAATATTTTCTGCGAATCTAATATCCTCGCCGTATATTTATTTCTTTATTTATTTGTCCAAAAACAGTAAAAACTGTGTATGACGTGTGGGGAAATAAATTTATCTGCGCACATTTTCTTGGGGGCCAGAATTAAAAATCAATCTGCAACTACACTATGATACTATAATTTTCTTACAATCCATAAAAATGATAACTTTTTAATAATACTTCTTACCACGATATCTTACATCATTCGCGGGCGACAATATATCCGCTTACCACTCTGCTAACCATCGACATTTTCATCGCCCGATGTAAAGGATTCATCACGCTTCATTTCATTAAAGAGGTAAATTAAGATTGCTGTCAAGAAATGCGCTTAACATCATACGCTCACGAGTTCCTAATATCACTGCGTTTAGTGTGAGTGTTGCCTAAATTGAAACTTGGTACGGAAGCAAACATGCTACTTGTATTTTATATAAAAAATTTACAAGTTCATTCAATGTAATGTTGAACAGAGTTTCTATGAAATTCTGGAAATTATGTCAGATATGTGCGTGTTTTAATGGACCATTGCTCTACTTACTCTTAAATGCAATCTTAAGCAGTATTACCAAAATAAATTATGTAAATGAAATGTAGCGAACGTTGTCTAAACTGAACTGAACTTCCTCCTCTCAGTGCTATTACTCAGCAGTTACTCAGAAGTTTAAAAATAGGCCATGAAATCCTTTAAAGATCTATAATTTCATGAATTTATGTAGAAAACATCCAAGCGAAGGGCACCAATATGGTTGAGAGAGTCTGCAAAACTTGGGATATACCGTAAAATTCCGAGGAGTAAAGATGCACGCCTAAAATTAGATATGAAGTACAACAGAAAAGTTCTACACATACACTCTAAGAAAAATTGAAAACACATTGTTTCGTGCCTCCAGTACTTAGTCTCAAAGACTAATGATTATTTCATTACACATTCTGAAGAAACATTCACTATTCATTGTGAACCCTACTTTAACATCTTTCTAAAAATGAAATGGAAATGTTTTACATTGTACATGTATACACTATACTTCGTACCTTACCTTAAAAATCTAATGACTACATAATTATAACAACTGACATTTCTGTAAAATCATTGTATTTAAAAACACCGTTTCAAGTTAAGAAAACTCTCTCTATTAACTTCTCCTACAACAACCTTAAACTTTTTCTTCTCTAATAAGTAATGTAGAATTCTTTAAATTGATAGATTACCACCGTCACGCATCACTATGAAATAATGAACAAATGGCTGCAGACAATGGTTCAGTCCATTAATGATATGATTTTATTAAAGTTTACTGATTATACCATAATATCGGTTAATAATAGCAAACGATAAAACATGTGGTGACCATTACCTTTCATACAAAGCAAAAAACACCAAATTTGGTTGAATGGAAAGGTAAAACTTTTTCTAAACGAAAACCCTTAGCGTTTTAAGTAAAATGATTTCTTCAATTTTCTAAATGGCAGTGTTAATATAAATTGGTACTATACCGTACTTAAAAATTCATTTTCTTTTCCATGAGCCAAAGAGTCAAGAAAACATTTTCAGGCTTTTTCCCGAAAATGTTAAAAATGTCATAGGGACTTCATGTAAAGTTCCACCAAAAATTAAAGATTTAATAATATTCGGAGAGGTGTAACTAGATCTTAATCCTGACGAATTTACTCATTTTAGCTCAAAATATTTCAAGCTAAGAGCGTTATGTGTAACACATATGTTCAACCAGGCATTCATCTATGTGTCATCATTGATTTCCTAGTACATAATAGCATGTATCATGCTTATTTTTCATTATAATACTCAGTTGTTTGGAGTTTACATATTTATAAATAGTCACTCCAAGAAAAAATAAATTAACGCGTGGATTGGAGAGATTCCTAGACATAAGAGTAGATCACAAGGATCTAGAGCAGAGTTTGGCTAGAATACTAAGAGGCGGAGAGAGAAGCGAATAGCATTATGAGGTTAGACTCGGCCAACAGCCACCCTGCACTGTCGTGGCATCGTAACACCAGCTTTAACTGCCACTTTATGACACGAAAATGACAGCTCTCCCTGATACCCCGCTCCTAAAGAGTTACGACGTGATTTTCATGACCGTAACCCTCGACCCGTGTTATTCCTCTGATCCATAAAGTTACAGTGCAATTTAAAACCATGTACAATATTCATCTACAATCGCTCCAAATCCATTGTTGTCCCGAGATTTAGATAAATATGAGAAATTAAGGACTGTCTGAGCGATTTTGTCACAGGGGTAACACAGTCTTCCGACAAAAAAGTAATTTTGTTGAAGGGAACTACGTACAATTACGATTAAGAAAGTTGCGTGTTTCAATGTAGAGTAGTTTACTTTTAAACGTTTTTCTGAAGACCATAACATGTTTACATATTTCCCCTTCCTGAATCTATTTGTAAATCGGAAAGATGGAAAACATTCGGATAAAAGCAGGGGGCTGTTTGCCTGAAAAGTATAATTTTTAACATGTTATCTACTAGATTGTCAGCTAGGTCGAATTCAGTAGCTGTCTCGAGGAGAATTCTAGAAGACGGCTGCTCTGATCGGTAGTTTTCCGTGGTTTCTCCGATCAGTACCAGGTGAATGCCGGAGTAGAACCCTAATAAACATGCTGCGGATCGCGCACGATCTTTCCGTCTTTGTGCTTGTCCTATCATCTCCCCTTACAGACACACTAACATTCACTACACTACACTCACACCGTGAGATTAGTCGGGAGCTTACAGCTTGTCCCGTCTGGGGCGGTGCCCCGCTGTTGGGAGATACCTGGTTGGGAAAAAACCGCTTGTCGACGGTAGGTCGGCGCCGGATCTCGCTATCCAGCGAAGAAAGATCACCGCCACCTCCTGAGCTAAACATTCACTACACTTACAGGACTAATGATCCTACACTACACTCACACTAGTTGTTGCGCACGGAATAACCAACAATCAATCAATCAATCAATCATTAACGTGTTCACTGTTGCAGTGAATATACTTATCAGTTTCCTTTTCACAAAAACACTCCTGTAAGTAGTGTGTTCATTGTCTCATTTAGTATTAATGAGTAGTGCTTGTGTCTCGATGCGTCTCGATCCAAACAACGCAGAGAGTACACCAGACACATCTGAGAAGTTATCACTGGAAAAAGCAACCCTATAGTGGAAAGTGAATAATAGAAGGCATTTTAGACAATGGATACTTAAAGTCATTTTCTGACAAAACCAACTGATTTTAATTGGTATTTGCAAACAGTCAATGCAATTGATGTCTGCAAATTGACAAACGCCGAGGGTATTAAAAGAGGTGTGAATTTTGGAAATTTATACGTACACCTTTGTACGATCATATTTAAAATACACTTAGGAAACAGTTCAATTTTACTTCAGTTTGTGAAAAAAAATTATATTTTTCTGAAAAATTATGGTATACCTGCCTGGCCATATCGAAATTGGTGAAAATCAGTACTGACATGTCGCATACCCGATAACAAGGCAAAGACACGTAACTATGAAAAAAAAAACAAGCTAGCACTAGAGGAAGACGAGCTCCAAACAAAGCGAGCTGGAAAGTGTTGCGCTCCCGGGCGCAGCACCCACATCTCAATTGCGATGCAAAGTGGATTTGTTCTGCGGCGTCGCGTCCGTGCGGGCGGCGACCGCGCGCGATTCTCCCCGCGTGACTGTGGAATCGCCCGCCAGGGGGACGCCCTCCGGCTGGCTGCGCCGGGGCGAAGGGACGGCGGGGGACGGCGGCGGACGACGCCCGGCCGCTCTTCACGAGCCGCGCTTTCGTCGCGCTTACTTGGCTCCGCCCGCGAATCCACGCCGGCGCGACGCCGACGCTATAAACTGCCGAAGCCCCCGTTGCGCCGCCCCGCCCCGCCACACCCCGTCCCGCCGTCCCGCCCCGCCGTCCCGCCCCACCGTCCCACCCCGCCGTCCTACCCCGTTCCGCCCCGCCGTCCCGCCCCGCCATCCCGTCCCGCCGTCCCGCCCCGCCGTCCCGCCCCGCCGTCCCGCCCCGCCGTCCCCCCCGCCGTCCCGCCCCATCGTCTCGCCCCGCCGTCCCACTCCTCCGTCCCGCTCCGCCATCCCGCCCCGACGTCCCGCCCCGACGTCCCGCCTCGCCGTCCCGCCTCGCCGTCCCGCCTCGCCGTCCCGCCTCGCCGTCCCGCCTCGCCGTCCCGCCCCGCCGTTCCGCCCCGACGTCCCGCCCCGACGTCCGGCCCCGCCGTTCCGCCCCGGCGTCCCGCCCCGACGTCCCGCCCCGTCGTCCCGCCCCGCCGTCCCGCCCCGCCGTCCCATCCCCGCCGTCCCGCCCCACCGTCCTGCCCCGCCGTTCCGCCCCACCGTCCCGCCCCGCCGTCCCGTCCCGCTGTCCCGCCCCACCGACCCGCCTCACCGTTCCGCCCCGCCGTCCCGCCCCACCGACCCGCCCCGCCGTCCCGTCCCGCTGTCCCGCCCCGCCGTCCCGTCCCGCTGTCCCGCCCCACCGACCCGCCTCACCGTTCCGCCCCGCCGTCCCATCCCCGCCGTCCCGCCCCACCGTCCCACCCCACCGACCTGCCTCACCTATCCGCCCCGCCGTCCCTCCCCACCATGCCGCCCCGCCGTCCCGTCCCGCTGTCCCGCCCCGCCGTCCAGATCTGCCCCGCTCTGCCCTTCGCCCCGCCCCGCTGTTCCGTCGCCCCTCCCCGCCGACTCGTCTCCCAGCCCACCCGCACCGAATCTTCCATTCTCTCCGCCGCCTCTGTCATTCCTTTCACTCCAACTGCGCCAATCCGTCGTCCCTACGCCGCCACCTCTCACCCCTCCACTCCTCCAGCCCAGCTGCCCATCTATCTCCACTGCCTCTACGATCCCTGTCGTATTCACTGCCCCCTCTCTTCGTCCCACCGACCCCAACCATTGTTCCGTGCCCCACCATATGTTTCACTGACCTCACCTCTCTGCCTAGCGCCTCCACCAGACGTCCCACCGTCACCACCGCTCGTCCTGCTGTACCGGCCGCTTTTGCCATCCCTACCGCCTCCACTGCCGCCTTCCCCTCATCCTGCCACCCGCAATCCCTCGTCCCTCAGCCTTGACACGTTGTTATCCTGACGATCCCGTCACCATGTCATCATGTAACTCTATAGTTTTCGTTGGCCTCACTGCCCTAATCAGCCCTCGTGTCACCGCTCATCAGTCTCATCGCCCTCTACGATCCCCTGCTCGCTTTTCCATCACCACGGCAGTCCAGTTCCGTCTCCCCTCAGCCGACCCCGCCGCTCCTTATCTTCGTCTCTCCTCCTCGCTGCGATGTCTCTGCCGCTCCACCACTCCTACATTCTCTTTGTCCATGCCATCCCCTCTGCCTCCGACGTTCCCTCACTCCTCCATCCCATCGCCTCCGCTGTCCCCACCCGTTCCTCTGCTCCTATCACCCGTCAATCTCCGTCCCGCCCACACCACTCCTCATATCTTGCATACTATTGCGCCTACAGCGAAATCCCCATTCTTCCACAAGCATTCCATACTTCCTCCGCAAATACCCGTCTCCGCTAACGCACTTCCGCCGCACGATAACGACAATGCCCAGTCTCAGCCATCACGCACGTCTTCTCTCCTCCTTATCATCACCCGAAAACCATTGCCTCGCTTGCGCTGTGGGCGTCCCCTCTTTCAAGAAATGCGCTACAATGTGTGCAGGCCACATGTGTGACGTGCAGAAGTGCTTAACGCACGTGTTATCAGAAATAAGTTTATGCTTCTGCCATCCCTGTACCCTATTGTGACTAAATTGAGTTTACACACGTAATAGACGATAAAACAGGAGTCTCAAATAAATTATTCATGCTCTGAAATTGTCACAGAAATTGATCATATCTCGGTGTTTGGCAGTGGAAAAAACTAAGTGTTTCCATTCCTGAAATGTAAACAGGGGTGATTAGATTAAATTAGTTGTAATTTATCAATAATCTCTTACATTTCTGTAGTACGTGAAATATTCTGAAGTGACATTTTAGTGGCATCGTAATAACAACTTATTGTTATCTTTTTACCATATATTTTCGAAGCTTCAAGTTTTTAGAACTAGCAGATGTAAAAAATATTGTCTATTAGTAGTTACTAATAGACATACATTTCGCCAAATTTTAATTTCAACTTTTATTACGAGTAACGGAATTTTCCATACTACCCCAATAGAAAACTAAGAAAAGTTTAGAAATACCATTTAAAGTGAATGACAAGGAGCAGTTTTATTCTTTCCTGCGACGCAAGTTTGATTCTCGTCCAACCCAGATTCAGCGCTACGTGACGGGCGGGCGGTCAGGTCCCGCGAGACAGTCGGGGACTAATCACCGCCGGTGGCTCACCTCATGCATCACCAGGGCGCTGCTCCAGATGCCGTGCGAAATCTGAAACTCGCGTGCCTTTGCGCGCGCTGCGAGGCGGCCGCTCTAAACGGTCGCGCTGCTCGTAAATTCGCCCGAATTATGACGTCAGACCGGGAACCGGCGGACTGTTTCGGGAGCGTAGAAAGCGAAACAGAAGTTGTTCCTTGGGTTGAACGTTGTTGCTTAAGTTGATGAAGATGCGACAATTACAGTAAACCATTCCAAACGAAATTTACGATCGTTAATGTTTTCTAAAGCCGTCGCTAACATTATCTTGATGATTTTGATCAATCATTGCATTCCTGCGTTTTAGACACATTCCATTTCGTCCGTAAGGGGCAGTCATCATTTGTTTCTTTTATTAGGTCATCTCTCTTTAAAACACGCCCTATAAACTTGTCCAAATTACAAACCTCTATAGTTTCGCTTTCGTTTCTTCCTGTTTAGTAGGCACACCATTCTCCTTACATCCTCCAGGGCATCCTCGTTTTTTTAATCCCCCTTGTGTAACTTATTTTCCATCCAATTCACATCTTTATTAAATGTATCATTTCTTTACCTTCTCTACCTAGCGACCATGTCTTGCATCCATAGAAAAGCACACTTCAAAAAAAATCTTAACGTCTCATGGCTGATGGATTTGCAATGTTATCTACTCCTGCTGAATTTTAGTGTGCCTGCAATTTATGATACACTAGTATTATTTTTAGTGTCATTAGCCCAGTTAGTGTGTGAATGTTATATCCCTGAAGTAGGCGAAGCTTCTCCCCCGCTGAATGATGAGATCTGGCTCTACTCTGCACGTCGCTTCATGGGTGATTTCTCCACTTGAGGTATTTCCCCAAGCGAGGCACCTGTCCCAGCCAGGGCAAGGTAGAAGCTCCCAACCGGTCTACTGATATGTGATTGATTATTATGTACGCGTCAACTGCTAAAGCCATTAATCCCGTAAGGGTCCTGTGAGGGCATGTTCTTCGCAGGAGGTGGCGTTGATCTTTCCCTGCTCGATGGCGAGATATGGCGCCAACCAACACGTCGGGTAGCGGGGTTTTCCACAACCAGGTATCTCCCGCCAGCGTTCGTCCTTGGCGGGTAACGTCCCGGCCGCAACAAGATATGAGCTCTCGACATGTTTAGTAGTATACTGAATGCAAGTTCATGTGTAAGTATGGGGTGAGGATAGGGCAAGAAAGAGGAAGGAGAGATCGCACGTGGTCCATGGCCCTTTTGTTACTGTTCCTGAATTCGCCTTGTATTGATCGGAAAAATCACTGACAACTTTCGATCAGAGTAGTCGGTAGCTCTAATTCTCCTTGAGATAGTGGCTGCATTCGTCATAGCTATGTAGCTAGTGTCGAAAATCCTGCCATCATCGGTACTCGAACCCTAGAACCTCCCAGTCAGAGGCACTGCAATGACATCAGTTGGTGCCCTGAGCCACCTAAACCGCTCCCAATACGTGCGGTAGTGTAGTGTAGTGTACAGTAAGTGTGTTTGTGAATATGTGCGCGCGCATTTTGTGTGTAGGTGTGTGTGTGTGTGAGAGAGAGAGAAGAGAGGAGAGGGAGAGGGAGAGAGAGTAAGAGAAGAGAGAGAGAGGGAGAGAGAGTAAGAGAAGAGAATAGGAGAAGGAAGACGAGGAAACGAAATCTCGCGTGGCCGGTTTGGTAGGGTACTGCTCCCTTATTCGTCTGGTATTGAACGGAGAAACCACGGAAAACTACCTATCAAAGCAGCCGGTCGCTAGGATCCTCCTCCATACAGCGGTTAAATTTGACCTATTTGATTATACAGCTAGTGTCAAAGTCGCCAACATCGGGACTGGAAACCTAGGACCTCATGTCAGAATCGTAACAGAGACAGTGTCGGACTAGAGCTAACTCAGCCGGTAAGCAAAATATTCCATTACACACTTTAGTACATTCATTAGCAAACTGAATAACAGTTACCTTGTGACGTCTCTCAAGTCAAATTGTTGACCAACGATCTCACCGGAACCCTTTACACATTAGAAGAAATTTGCGACAGGCAACATGGTTCCGATAGCCATAAATAAGTAGCGAAGCCCCGAATTCGCCTGTCCGATTTCTAGGAAGTCGTCCACTTACATTCACAGGTCAACGGGGCAAAGTGTTTCAGAGCGCCCGACACAGTACTGGAGCGTGCCCGGCGCTGGTAGCCATAAATCGCGAGCCTCACCGTTTGTGCCCTGGCCCGTGCGGCGCGCTGATGTCGCGCTTGTCGCCGCTGGTAGTAGTTGGGCGCAGTGGTCCGGATTGTAAGAGCAAACGGGCAAAAGTGTTTTTAAGCACTCAGGCATGGAAACTTGTGTCCTCTTGATTGGAAATGTTGCTTGGTGGTGCGCTTAGAGCAGTGATGTCAAGGTTTTCTACTGGTGGCAGTGGCACGCGTCGTGGCACCGTAGCATGCCACGAGCTTCTCTGTGCAACTAGCGTCGGGAAAAGAAACTATCAGTAACCCCGCCGTTTTACTATAGTGATGGCGTTGTCTCTGGTAGCGGGGTAATGAACTGGGGTGGAGGGGCGATTTCGTCGTGGCACTCGTGCCACGGACTCCCGCTCGTGCCATCGACCTTGTCAACACTGGCTTAGGGCGAAGAGTATTTTGCCGCACAGTACTGTAAAGAAGTGATGGCCTTCTAAACGACTGGGTACTGTAAAGTACATACAAAACAGGCAAACCGAACAAACACATGAATCAACATGGGTGTCGCCTCGCAAATTGAGAATGGTCCCATGAAAATGTATTTGTATGTTTCCATGAATTCGTGGCTCCTATCGTTCCCTCGGCAAATTTTCATTCGCAAGGCAAAGACTCACCTTCTGTAATAGGTACGGAATTATTTGCAAAAAAACTTTAATTCGTAGCTTTGAAGACCGGTAAATATTAGGTTTCAGGGTCGCTGACCTCGGAATACAACACCTTGCTCTCGGTTGATGATTCCATTGAAGAAAATTCTAGAGATCGGTTATTAAGTTAGTTGAACTTAAGGTCTCCTCGGATCAGTTCCAGACGAATAACGGAACAGTACATTAAAATCTGGCCACGTACCAAAAGCGATTCTTCTTTATTATCTTAAGTTTCTTTTCAATTTATTCAATTTGTAAATTTGTATGATTCAAATATACTTTGAAGCATACAACATTATTCTTTTCATACGTGCTTGAATCACATCATCTAATCATTTTCAAAAATACGATTTGCCCTCTTTTTGCTTCTTCCAGACCACCGTCCCGCGCGGCGGCGGTGGCGGCGCAGCGGCGGATCTGGATCGGCGACAGTGGCGGGGGCGGTGGGGGCGGCGGCGGAACGGTGTGTCGCTCGGCTCCGCGCCGCACCCGCAGAAGAAGAATCGCCCACTTTAGCGGAACACGTCGCCGCGTGATAGGGACAAAGCGCGGCGACGCGGGCGCGCATTCCTCTCGGTCGCGGACGCCGCCTGCCACGCCCCCTCCGCCCCTCCACCCCTCCGCCTATCCACCCCATCCACCCTATACGCCTCTTATGCCTCACTCCACTCCCTCCGCCCTCTCCGTCCTCTCCGTCCTCTCCAACCCCTCCGTCCCCTCCGCGCCCCATCCGCCTCCTACGCCTCCCTCCGCCCCCTACTACGCCTCCCTCCGCCCACTCCGCCCCTCCGCCCCCTCCTCCACTCCGCCCATTCGCCCCATCCCTCTCCTATGCCTTCCTACGCTCCCTCCGTCCTTTCCACCCCCTTCGCCCATCCGCCCCCTCCGCCCATCCGCCCCATCCGCCCCATCCGCCTCCTATGTCTCCTTAAGCTCTCTACGTCCTAGCTGCCCACTACGTACCCTGTGATCCTTGCACTCCCCTCCTCGTCCACGCCTCCCCCGGCGCTCCCATCCCCCATGCGGCTATTATACAGTTTTGCCTTCAATAATAGACTTATGTGGACTGATGGACTAAAGTTATTCATTTCATGGTTTACCCAAAATCGAATTTGATATTGGGATCTGAAGATCAATAAAAATGATTGCCAACGGCACGGGTTGGGCCTATTGCACAGTTCTGCCTTGAATAATAGACTTTTCTGAACTGATGGACTAAATTTATTCACTTCATAGGTATCCCAATATCTAATTTGATATTGGAATATGATGATCAATAAAATTGTCGTCAACAGCTCGTGTTAAGCCTATTACACAGTTCTGCCTTAAATAACAAACTTCTCTGGATTGATGAACTTAAGTTATCAACTTCTCGGGCATAGCCTAAAGGCCCGTTCTGCTTTCATTATTTGATATTTTAATCGAACTTGATATTGCGTGCTGATGATCAATGAAAATGCTGTGATGGAGCTTATTGGACCGTTATGCCTTCAATAATAGACTTCTGTGGACTGGAGAATAAAAGTTATCATCGGCATATTACTTGGAGCCTAAATGCCTATTCTGCCTTCAATATTGGACCTCTCAATCTATCTTGACTATTGTGAACTGATGACGAACAAAAATGTCATCGTTTGAGCGTATTGCCCCTTTCCATCTTCAAGAATTGCCTCCCACTGTCTATTGTGCACTGCCTTCGAGTGGATTTTAACTCGGAATTTTCAGTGCATGGTATGTATTAAGACTATTGAAATCATCTGTATTTTTATAAGAATATTACGTTACGTAAATAGAATTTACCTTCCAACAATTTCTACAGCTGTTGTTTGACCAAATCATACGTCGTTTCTCATTCCTTGTTTACATTGTGAAGAAGCAACTACACGCCGAAGTGTTACAACCAGAGCGATAAAACGTGGGTAATTAATTTCTGATTGATACAGATGGTATAAATACTTAAACCCTGTTGGTTTAAATTTCTTGAGAAGAATAGTCATCCAGTATCAATTGCTCAAATTGAATTTTTGGTCCATTCTGCTCTAATTGTTCGACCTCTCACACGAAAATAGTAATTTTGGTCTACTGATGAATAAAAATGATCATTATCTACACGAGTTGATCTTATTAGCCTTTACTACCTTCAATTTTCGACATCACAACTGAATTTTATAATTGTGGATTGATGATTCTAAATGTCGACTGCTCGACTTAAGTCTACTGCTTCTTCAAGTTTCTTTCATTGTCTTATTGGTCTGCTTTTTACGTTAAGATTATAGTTTTAGATAGTTTTCAGTATTCAATATGCTGAAAAACGATCATGCCAATTTCGTTTTTGTGGGTCAGGTTTGTTCTGTTTGTTAAGAATAAGACACGTTCTCACCACATTTAGGTAACAATAAGCTGGATTTGAACCCTATCCTCTCAGAAGGAATGAAAACTCCTTCTTAACTTTGGAAAAACTTAAGAATATGCATTCTGATAAATAATGTAATGAGTTATTGTTTTAATAGCAAACATCTCGATGAAATTTCCCTAACATTTCGGGTGAACAACCATGTCCTTCCTGATGGAGTAATTAGAAAAGGTGCTCTGCGGATTGATGTACAAATTACTGAAATCAGTTTCTGATTATTATTATTAACGGTCTCCGATTTCTTTAAAAAACCGAAGAGGAATTTATGATCCAAAAATGATTTTTTCAAACAAATTCTGTTTCTTCAAAAGTAGACAATTTCTTCTCTGAATGCCGTCCATCTATCTCCAGAATTATTTCGTTTCGACGATTGCACGTGCCATCGAGAAGTAGCAACGACACCTTTGAATCCTCGTGTGTGGCGGAGGAACATTCTTTTCGTTCCGGGTATCCATGACTGAGCGGGAAGACGGACGGCCGACACACCAACAGACACATGGAGCACTCTATATTCGGAAGGACGCAACATTCAACACAGGGTACTTCTCATAAATAACGTAGAACTCGGAAGGGAGTCGAGTAAGAATGAAGAGAAATGTCTTCGCAGATACTTGTTGCATTCAAACACTATTTACAACACCCCTCAAAAGATAAGCGTTGCAAGTTGTTTTCTAACTTGTATGTCCACAATTGAGTCTATTACTTAGTTAGTACATAAGTTAACTGTTTAAATTGTTTTATTCGACTTCTCATTTCGTGTTAGGAATGGAGAGGACATTTATGGACTCTCGTTGTTTTCCAGTGTTGACAATTTTGAAGCCAGAACGTTTCTAAGAGTGCAAAATTGACAGATGTCGCTAAGTTAAATATCTCATAACAAAATTTTTATTTCTTAATTTCCAGACTTTTTTACAGAGTGCAAATGTCTTCAAAATGATTGTCATATTACAATTTGATGGTTTCATTATTTAATTAGATTATTTCTTTCCAATTAAAATTCAAAGACCTTTTTTATTTTTCTGGTTTCTCTTTTAACGTTTCTGGTTTCTCACAGACGTAACGAAGATGCTGCTTTATTCCAAAAGCTTGCTTAAAGCAAGTTCTTTGTAGTGTCTTACTGAATTAAAATTTCTGAACTCAACCGCTATCTATTATTATCTGATTAATTCCCTGCGAGGATTGGAAATGAGAGTATTATGGATCGAAATATAGGTGTCATTTAAAATCGTAGAATTCAGAAACTCCAATTACTGAGAAATTACTGTTACTAAACAAAGTATTAATTGCATAGTAAATCAAAGGAACATTTTAATAAAAGAAAAATGTGGAGAAGAAGACCAGAACGAAAACGTGCGAGCAAACGTCAAATCAAAAGATGAATTAGCAATGGAGTGGATCTTAAGGTAAAAAGACTGACATGAAGTGAGCACTAGTACGATCTCTTGATTTAGCCTCCTATAACGAGTGTTGGGCACACAGTAGCAACTCGTACTGCCGTGCTGGTGTCGGCCGCATTCACCGGAGTGCGTGAAAATAAGGGACCACAAGCAGGGCGGCGCGCCGCGGCTCCGCTGCTCGGAGCGCATTTCTCCAGCACCACTGCCGTGGCTTCATGCCCACCATTGCGCACCCGCCCATTAAGGCAAGGTGTTAGAGCAGTGTTTGTCAAGGACGATACCATGAGCAGGAGTCCATGGCACGAGTGACACGACGAAATCGCCCCTCCACGCAGTTTATGACCCCGACACCAGAGACAACGCCATCACTTTTGTAAAACGGCGGGGTTATTAATAGTTTCCTTTCCCGACGCTAGAAGAAGCGCAGGGAAGCTCGTGGAATGCTAAGGTGCCACGACGCGTGCCACTGCCACCAGTAGAAGACCTTGACACCACTGTATTAGAGCAACATGTTCGCCGAGCAACATTCTTTAAAATATTTCTACCCTAATGGTTCTTCTTCCTTTTCTCTTTCTTCTACTTAAATTACATCATCTTCTGCTGCTGCAGATATTGCTGTTTTTGCTTCATCTTCTTCTGCTTCTACTTCTGTTTATACTTCAAGTGACATACTCACATCCCTAATTCAGAATCAAAGAATTGATACTTTGGACAATGTGTCATTTACTTATCAAAAATTCTGAATGATCCTTTCATTATTTAATGATCAATTATTCATAAGACAAGTTGTAGACTTCGCGACATCTAGGATGACTAATAAGTTTCTCTTCTGGCAATATCGCTTCGCAAGCTAGTTCACCATTATTTCGCTTCACATAATTCTTTAAACACTTCAGCCCTGAAGTAAATGTCGAAGAATCATATTGCGCGTTGGCATTCAAATAATGTATTCCAACAGCAACGAAATGGTGGATATTGTCCCTTGTGCAATGGCTTTACGATGGAGAAACTATTGAAGTCAGTTGTGAATTCATGACGATGACGGCGATGAATGAAATAGCTCATGTGAGGATTTGCCGTTGATTTTCGTGCCACAATCATAATTGAAAACAATGATTGATTGTTAATATTGAGAGGAGATTAAAATTTAAGGCAGTATAAAGAATATTTCACAAATGAGTATGGTCTTCATATTTGAAGGTGTTCTCTCCCACATCTGTTTCACACTGTTTCTTCTCGAACCGAAGATGCCCCAGTTTTAAAATTGTCCTCGCAAAGCGTATTCTTATCCATACCTTTTTGTGGATACGGTTTCGAACTCACCTCACACTCATACTCACCGCGCCATACTCGCCATCGCCTGAGTGCACACCGTCCTGGTGACCCTAATGCGTTCACCGGTTGCTGTCGCCAAGTCGCGCGGATATCGCACTGACCGGGAGTTATGCCTCGCAGCCTGCGCTCCTTAGGTAGCGGTTCTATCCTCGGCGTCGGAGGCGTCGGCCACGCCCTGGCCCCGGCGCGCTCAAGGCGTTGATAGCAACAGGCCTTTCAGCGGAGAAATGCTCTCGCGAAGGTCCAGGTGGATCTGCAGTAACAGGTAACCTTACGGTGCGGCGCGCGATTGTCGTTGTACAACGCACAAATCACTTAGCTCGCTTCATGTGGTCAGATAGTGAGAGATCTGTTTGTAACCGTGGCACTTCGCTCAGTGTGAAGTAGTTTAGCCCTAAGGAATAGAAAAAGTAAAATAAATAAATAAATAAAATTCTAGTAGCCTGCGGCAGCAAAAGTGTTCCTGAACACAAACCGTTCAAACAAGTAGCAAGCAAAATGCAAAAGAAGAAATAAAATACTTGTGTAGCTCTAAAAATCACACGAACAGTTTTCACCATTACTGAAATAACGTAGTATAGTAAATATAAATAGTTTTTACCTTCCGAAAACAACAAAACAGTCGCTGTTCCATAACGCAACACGAGAAAAGCTAATATTTAATGGCGTGCACGCCCTTCCTTAGAACCTTGCTATCACATGACGTCATCTGTGTCTTAAGCAGTGGCGCACTGAGAATGGTAATTCAGTCCATACCCGCAGTATAAGACTAGACAAAATAACACAAGTATTTCCATTTTCTGTCTAAATAGAAACACTTTATTATTTTTCGGATTTACCTGATATTCTATACATCTAACAAAACAGTAGGCTCCTCTCATATAACAGAAGGATTCATACTTTTCTTTCACTTTCTGTGCCCATTGGAAATTAGTACTGTAGATACGAGAGTACTCTTCAATTATAAAAATGAAGGAGAATTCACAGTATACATAACAATACTTCAGAATAAATAAGGTTTCAAAATTAATTTTATAAGTGTAATAAAAATGGTTGAAGGTGGCAAAGTGAAGGAATAGGGAGAGGGAGGAGAGGTGATAATAATGATGGTGGTCGAGGTGGAGGTGGTGGCATTGTCGAGGGGAAGGTGACGGACATGGGGGAGCTGAAAAAAGAGTCGTCGGAGGTGAATGGAAGAGACGGAAGGACAACCGCGTTGTGTTGCAAGATAAAAATTGCCACATGATGGATTGCAGAGAAATCCGAATCGAGATTTTTAGACTCGGAGCAGTGACGGAAGAGATAGCGCCACTTCGGGATTTGGGGCAGAGGCGTATCTAGGTATTCAGGCGCCCATAGCAAGCATCAAATTTGCGCCCCTGTCAGGATTCTTCAAATGAGGGTTGTTCTTATTTGTTTTGGCGGGTATTCTCTAATTAGCGCCCCTTGTGAGTGGCGTCCATGGCACGTGCCATGTCTGCCATACCGTAGATACGCCTCTGGTTCGGGGCCGGCGATAAAAGTCTGCAAGTCGCGGGAGGCAATGTGTGTACGACGGAGAGCAAACCAACCGAAATTTTCACGGCCCAGCAGTCAGTAGTCGGGGGGATCCAAAACGAATTGTTTCGAAATGAATCTGTCACATTGTTTTCAAAATAATACTTATTTTGTCGTAATTAATATGCACAGTTCAATATTGAATGGATTCACAGTTTGGAAGAAACCGTTCATACTTTAGCGAACATTAAGATTTATACAGTTCATTTCCTGCATGTGGGTTTTATTTCAGGTAAATAAGTAAAGGAAACAGAAGAACTACTAAATACAGTTACAACATTATTATATTAGTTTAGCGTTTGTGTGCAGCGTCCACGGTTACGACAAACGTCCGAATCTGGCTAATTTGCGAATTAGCTGGTTTAATGTTCACGTTATACAAAACGGATGAATAATGTCCGAAATAGGATCAGCTTCAACACATACTTCGGACATTAACCAAGTTAAGTACACATCAGACAAGAAGATGTGGTTAGGGCAAATGCAATACTTTACGCCTGGTAGATTATATGAAAAACAGGAATCAGTTTTCCTATGGGAAGTTTTTATGGGCAGTGAAAGATACGGTGTGTAGTTTCGAATTCCAATGTGTCAATTGTAAATTACTATTGGCATGATACCATCTAACCTAACCTAATTTAACCTAACCTAAACTACCCAACCTGGCTGCATACCTCACTTGACATTTCGAAACACCTTTCCAGGTGAAGGCGACAATGGTCCGGCCTTCGATCTTCGAAACTTAAAACCACTTGGAGTCAGCGAAATGCTTAATTTTCAAATAATTATTATGTCAAGATCTCTCTGGCGATCACACAAGAGTCTTTCGCTGACCATCATATTTTTAGCTTACGCCCTGGGGATACCATCGTTAGCGGAAGAAAACCGAAATGACCCGTACTTCGTAATTTATAGGCCTATATCCCAACAGTCCGGCTACGGTGTGAATTAACAGGTTAATTCACGAATTAAATATACTTCGAACTTGAGCAGTAACATGATATATGATCAACAAAAAATATTTATTATAAAATATGTCTACCAAAGATTTATTTCTATTTAATAGAAATAATGACGAATACAAAAACATGATTTAATGAATGTTTATCATGACAGTGATTAATTAGCGATTATTTGTAATTACCGTTTCAATTAGTCAAAGTGATTCATTATTAATCAGTTTGTCAGTGTGCTAGTCATTGTTCGTAGCAGCTACTGAAACTTAACTGGGGTAATAATTATCTCAAGGAATGAATCACTTTGTTAAACCAATAAGTATAATAGCTAATATGAATTGATTGACGCAATAATTTTCTGTTTTTATGAGCTTCATTTTACTAGAGTATAGTTGTAGACGTTTCGCTATGCGCGACCAAATTAGTGATAAGATTTCGACATTCCTTGAAACAGTCCAACGCCCCATATCCAGTGTATTTTATGCAAAAATACTTTTTTTCGCACAGTTTCTTTGTGTTTTCGTTCAACAAGAGTAATTTTTCAACTACAAAGAATTTTTCGTTTTTGTTCATCACTTTGACCATTTCTAGTGTATACTACACGTAAAGGCTAGGCATTATACATAATGACTGGATATTACACATAACAGCTAGATAGTAGTGCACGTAATTGCTAAATATTTTTTACAATGGCTCCATTATTTGGTTTGAGTGTAACTTACCGATTTAATTTGACGCGTAAGGTTTATTACCTATATTACTAAAACGCCAAAACAAATGCGACTAATAGAATCAACACAATCGCTGAAAACTCAATTCACTCCAAGAAACGATTCTTAAACAATCGTGCACCCCTAGCGGCGAGCTTGATTTAGTGCGGTGGCGCGCGTTTCGGCGGTTCGGGGGCAACGCACCACTGCCGCCGCCGCGTCAGCGGAGAGGCCCGCCATAAACATCTCCATAAACAAGGCGAACAGCGCCCGCCGCCGCCGCCGCGGAGAGGGTGTCCGCGTCCATCGCGCGCACCGCTTGTCCGTCGCGCGGCGCGCGCCTCCCATAAAACTCCGCACCACTCCCCTCCAATGGAGGACACGGGGATACGACGAGAAACACTCGCCAGTAAGGCCTCATTCACAATGCAAACTTAAACGTAACGTAATGCTGTAAACTTAGCCGCAAAATTTATTCGTAAAAACAAGCGTTCACAATGACGAACGTAAGTTTCGCCTGAACCAATCAGAATTCAATGTACTGAAACTTGATCGATTCGTCTCTTACATGGTGAAAAAATCTTTCCACCATGGTTTCTAGATTTTTCTTCGAGATTCCTATCGATTTGCCTTTATATACATGGGAGTAGATGTTGTAGTAGTGCTCACACTTCCTTCATCTTATAAACAAGGATTTTCAGGAACCAACTTCATGAGTAATTCGTGGGATATAATTAGTTTATTCACCATCTCAGGTTAAAGTCACAATAAAAATTGTCCAAATTCTTACATTGAATTCACTACACGCATCAAAAGCGTTCGTAAACTAGTTCTCTATATTAAAATAACAACGACATACCCACACTACCTGAACACAATCTGAAATCGAACTTCCATGCTGCTCTCTGATTGGTCTTTGGTAGAATTACGACGTAAACTTAACGTAAAAGCTTTGAGCTTGCGAACTCTTAAGTTTACGGTCTTACGTCAACGGTTACGTCAAGGCATTGTGAATGGTCTCGCTTAAAAACACATTTCTAGGTTTTGCGGCTACGTTACGTTTACGTTTAAGTTTGCATTGTGAATGAGGCCTAAAGGACCCGTTGGGCGCGATTGTTGAGGGAAGAATTTAGCAGAAAATAGTGGATCGTTACAAAAGTTTTCGAAACATTTCAAAATTTGAAAAAATAGTGAGATTGTAAACGATTAATATGTAAACTCACACGTAAATATTTTGACACACCATAATCAACATTTGATGCCACTCTCTTGACGCCGATTTGTGCCACTCTCATTATTATGACCTCACTGAAGAGCATCTTCAGGAAATCAGCGAAGAAAACCTCGAAAGTAATGGAGTAACAGAAGCGAACTGCGTTCTGGACCAATTTCAATGATAAAGCTGTTACTCGCGTTCTAAAACTTCAAGAAGCTCTGGTGGAAAGGGCATTCGAATGTAATACGAACATAGATATAACTTCGAAATTTAAGAGAGAAATTGAAGCGGCGACTTTCCAAGTTTGGTTATTAGAACAAAGAGAAGGGTGATGAACAAAAAGAAATAAATAAATCGTATATTCAATCACTTTCAACTTTGAAATTAGTTTCAAATATTGTTTGATTTCTTCTCTTTGGGATGTTAATTGTGAATTGTTTTAGTAGCACTTAGTTCTTCTGCACTTGTTTATTAGAATATTTCTTTCTTTTTTAAACAGCTTTTCGATATCCTGGAACCTAACCCAATTTTCTTCATTAAAATGTAGATTCAACATTCGCGGATTTGACATTTGCGAGTTTTTTTGGGAACCTAACTCTCGCCAATGTTGAGGGATTACTGTATTAGTAAAGAATAAATGATTTAAGGGGCGCGTGTCCCTCCATCCTCCATGCCGGTAGGGATGCCCTTCGCGTTTGCCCAAACTGGAGACCGCCGTCTGCGAAGAATGATCGCCCGGCTTCGCGGGCCTCGGCGAAAACCAGTTCCACACTGTCACACATTCCTGACGCATTTCAGCTGGCAGCACTTCATTCGTCACCCACCGGCGGCGCCACCTCCACCGTCGGCCTGTAGCCCCGTCCACCCGAGGCGCACCTTTAGCTTGCGCCAGTGGCCCGGAACTGTCAAAGGCGTAGGAAACTTGGCACCCTTCAGGTCTGCCACTCCCCACCCACTCTGATAGCTCAGAGCAACAACATTTAAATATGTATGTAGCATCGTTGATCGATTGCCTTTGTGGTGAATTGTCGTTGGCATTTAAAATTAAATGATCATAGGTGTTATCATTGCCAATAATACTGTTTATTTGAAGAGCAGTTTTCGATGGCTTAGCCATCATCATCAGCTTCTGCTGTCTTTAAGCCACAAAACGACTAGGTGCTAGAGGATTGAAAGCTGCTTTTCAAATAAACCGTTTTGTTGCCAATGACAACACCTATGATCATTTAATCGTTGATCGAGGGTCGGGTCATTTAATCGTTAATCGATTTGTTCAAGGGTCGGGTTCTGACGGTGACGAATTTCAGACACGAGCTACGTGGGTCGGTCAAATACAACCGCAGTCTGGAAGAGGATTCCCGCGGTCGACTGCTTTCTTTGTGGATTTCTGCGATTTATTCGATCAATAACAGGGATATGTCGGAGCTGTATCTTAACAAAAAAGTCACGGACAGTGCGCGATGGTTCCCTCCTCAGAATTCTCCTTTCTCTTCCCCTTTCCCTCACTCTCTCACTCTGTCTCTCTCTCTCTCTCACACACACACACACTTACTAAAAAAATACACTAACGCACATAACGGAAGACAATCGAGAGATTAGAGTTAGAACTGTGGGGCGGTGTCTCACTGTAGGAGATATCTGCAAACTGACATGAATGTGGATGCCGATTCTCACGTTCCTGCGAGGGATCACCGCTACCTTTCGTGAGACAACGTGCACTTTCAAATAATGATTCCATTCACCACCAATCGCCAACAAAATACAATCTCCATCTGCAATCCTCTATTTAGTACGTGTTACTGTTTTAAAAAGTTTTGTTATAGTGAAAGACAGAAAATGTTGAGAATCCCCTGGACTGACAAAGCGCGTAATGACTACATACTAGAGAGAAATGGTATATGCCGAGAGATATTAAAAATGTTTAAAATTAGAAAAACAATGTATCTTGATAATTTACTTAGAAATCCCAAATATGAACTATTACAACAAATAATGATGAGGAAAGCTCAGGGTAGAAGAGGAGTTGGCAGGAAGACGATGTCCTGGTTGGCAAAAAATGGACAGGTATCTTGTGTGCTTCTGAGTTGTTTCATGTGGCACAAGAGAGAAAAACGTTCGGGGAAGTGGTCGCCAACCTCCAATAATGGAGACAGCACTTCAAGAAGAAAAATAGTGAAAGACATTAAAATGCGTACTGCTTATGAAGTAAAATGTTCCAAAACTTTTCTCTAAAAAGCATATACTTTACTCTTGAAGTGAATAAAAAAATAAAAACCAATGTATTCATATTTTAGTCACGCGTCGACCCGTTGTTGTTGTAGGAGAAAGAAATGACAGTCGATGTTCATATTGAAAACGAATAATAAATTAGTGTTTTGCTTGTCGACTCTATTTGTTAGTGAATATTTTAATATTAAAAAATAAATAACAGCAGTATCTCTGATGAAACTTCACCTTGAAAATGAATTATCAGGTAAGCGACAAATTCTTCTTAAAATATCATTCACAAATCCTTATTAAAGTAATGCTATAAAATTCAATTAAAAATTGTACTAAAGAGATAATATTTAATAGTGATTATTTAATTTTACAAAAGTAACTGCATTTATTAAATTTAATTAGTAATTTGAAAATTCAAAGCACTGTAATGTAATAAAATACTACGATAATGCAGCAAATAGAAAAATGGGCTTGGAGATAAATGCATTTACCTCTCAAGAATTTAGGTTGTTAACATCCGCACACTTTGTATCAATAAATATGCAATGTAAAGTGAAGATATTAGTCAAAAGATATCAAGAAATGAAGCAGTTAGTGAGAATGTAGTAAATACATTACTTTCTGAATGCAAAATGCAGCAGAATCTAAACTTTCAGTGACGGAGACCACAACCACAGCATTAGGGAAGGTGTTTGTGGTGGTGATGGTGGCCATGGAATTGGCTATGATAACCTTGGGGATAATTATGTCCGTGCTTGTGGTTCTTATCGGAACCTTAATAATGACAGCAATTGCAACTGTCGTAGCAGGATCACAGTGGATAAACTCTAGGTGATGGTGAATTCAAATTATTATATTCTTATATTGAGTAATATCTACAAAAAAATTAAAGTTTGTTTCCACACAACTATCAATCTTGGTTTACTGTTTGTACAATAAATTACACCATAAATTGAAAATTATTTATTGAAAAATGAACAACTTTCCAATAGTAACTTTTATAGAATTAAGATTTCTGCTTCCTAATTGATTGAGTGCACTATCACACAAACGAATTCACACACCCGTGCTCTTTATCTCTAATCCAACAGACGCCGGAGATCATGCTGGAATGTCACTCCTCTTGTCAATATTACCGTTGACAAAGTTCATAGCGATTCTCAGTTTATGAAGCTGGAATAGTCATAGAAGTTTTCACTTAGTGAAATTTGTGTGTCAGAAATTCTTCTTCTAAAATGTATGACTTACATGCGTATCTGACACGAAAAGTATCTTGCTGCACAGGTAATGTGTGTTTTATTAATTCGTATTTTTCAGGAAGTTAATAAAGTAATGCTATGGAATAGAGAAATCCTGATGTTCTAAAGAAACAATAATGTCTTTCAAAAATATTGTATACAACCGTACAATGTAAGTCCCAATAAATTGTATTATTATTCCATTATTGTTCATTCTCACATAAAATGAAAAAGATACATATTTATTTTCATATTTTTCACATAATTTGGCAATTTGAAGAGTGAAGATTGTAAATACATTACTATCCTTGTGTATTGTTTTTATTGCTGGTTTGAGTTAAAAGTCTATTCCTACCAAGAAAAGAGAATTCTCAAGAGAGCACGACAAGTTTTGAGTTCAGGGTTATAGATATACATTTTCATTTTTTGATTCATCAATTTCAGACAATTGTGAGGCAACAGGTAGTGCATTACCTGAAAGTTCAATTTCAATCAAACCGGAAGAAGACTTGCAAACTAAACGAAAAATTAAAAAATAATAAAGAGTTTGGTGTTGATTTTCATGTATGTATTTACAATATATAGAAAAAAAATCTGGCTGTCTAGCCGGAAATTTTTTTGCATCTAGACCTGAGGACAAAACGAAAAAAAATTGAGTTTTTCGTTTTTACATCAACTAATAGCAGAACGATTGCCACTCAAATAAACGTTCGAACTACTTACTCACAGGCTTTGAAATCGCTCACGGAGAGGATTATAATCCAAACACGTGATCAATAATACAAAGCAGCTTGTAGAAAATCTTTACAACCACCACATACACAATGGTGAATGAACATTTTTCACTGCGATGAAACTCGAATTGTCTTGACAACAAAATGATATTATGAAAAGTTCTCATAAAACAATTTCTCCATACAAAACGTAACAGAATGCAAAAAAACAAACAAACAAAAAACAACAACACTAGATTAGCCTAAAGATATTAAAGTTTCAGAAAGGTTTGCTTTCATTTCGCTGCGAGGTTTCCTCGATTACAAGGTAGAACGCTCTTGTCAATTGAATCGTAATTGACTTTCTGCAGAAACATTTCAGTCAGCTGATTCTGACAAGTTAATAAACTGAACCGTATGTAATGATTCAGAATCATTTACAGTTAATTACAGCAATTTTAAGTTCATTTAATAAAGAAAAATCAACGTAAAGAGAACAGACTATAGCAAAACAGACAATGGATTGTAAACAAAGTATAGAATAAACAAAAGATAGCCGTATTGCGTAAAGACAATACTTTTTGTTTATTAAAACGCCTCAATAAAAACGTAATTGAGTATGATAATTAGAAGGCCACCGAATCAAGAAGAATTCCAGTGTTTGTTTTTTTTAAATCGAACCACGGGTTATGTTATTAGAACAGTTTCAATAAAATTCATGAGTAAGCTTCGACGCCATGTACGGGAAAAATAAACATTTTTCCAGATTTGAAGTGAAACCAGTAAATTGTGCAGTAATAGTAATTACTAGACGGTGTATCCGAATTGCGGCAAATTTATTAACATGATAATAGAGTTTTCGGATATCGGAGAAGTTTATTTTTACAATTTTCAAGTTACGAAACGTCAATGAAGAACAAATGACATTTGAATTTACAGGTACGTGATATAGAAATAAGCGTTTTTCGGCGAAATGGGGCCGAAAACGCGCAGTTTGGAAACAGAAGTTAGACATTGAACTTGGATAGCAATTTTTGAACATGCACAGCCAGAATGTTAAAATTGCGAAAAATAAGAATTTTTCTTATTAATGTGAAAGTAACAAAAATGCTGGCGGGAGTATTTTGTTTCAGCTGAGGTTGTAAAGCCTACGGAGACAACAATGCAGGAGGAGTGGAGTTTTGAGCATGTGGCTGCACGCAAAAACTATGTTAGGAAGTATCGTGTTAGATTTTTATTAAGTTTCGAAGTTTGAGATTTTATTTTTACAAGTTTTAGTTGCAAGTTAGTGGAATTTCGAAATAGTAATTGACATTTTTGGAAAGTGTTGCAGTGCGAAAGTTTTAAAGTTTTAGATTTTGTGATAGTAGAGAAAAGACGCGTAAGAAAAAGACGTGTAGTTTCAAGTATAAAAATTTTGATTTTCTGTTTTAACCACGAACTGAGTCGATTCGCCAGGGACGGAGCGCGACACATAATACAGATTTGTCGGTGATTGGAAACCAGCGACGACGGGTGATACGTGGTGCCGTGTACGTCGATGGAGTGTTTGTGTATGTCGGAGGAATTGGTTCGGAGCCCAGGAACTGGGACGTGGCGTCTGAGCATCAAGTAGATGACAATAAACAGGGAAGTGCACGCGGTTTTTTCGTCATAAAGAATTTTCTTGCAAGACGTAATAGATTATCCAAGGCCTAGACTGCCTTTTAGTCATTAGAGATAATGAATGGCCATCAAAGAAAAAAAATTAAAAAATACATTCAAAATTTCAGAAACTCAAATAACATTCAAAGTAGTATTCAGAATTTTAAATAACATGCAAATTAGCATTCAGAACAATAAACACCCGTTAAATTAACAAAACAATTCAGATTTATAACATTTGTTCAAATTATTAATGAGAAAATGGTTCGATTTGGAAGAACGTGCCATTAATTTAGATTGTTTAAAGTATTAATTGAATTTTGAAACGAAAGCACGAGCGGAAACCAAAGAGAAAGTAATTCCACAGAGAAATAGTTATTGTTGTATATATTGATGGTTGGCGTATGTTTTGTTTTGTTAGTATTATGCGTATGTATTTCAGGATTTTTATTAATGAGTGTTATATATGTGTATTGTGTATTAAGTTGATTAGCTGGTTTGGACGCAGATCCAAATAAGTGGATTTTGAAAAAAATATTTTTTTATTTAATAAATTAAATGTCGGAAGGTGAGATTGCCGACCGAATTTTGCTCTCTCACACGAATGTGTTATTATTCCAGTAGATAGAAACCTAATTTCACGGCAAAAATTGAGCTACAGTTTATGGTCTAATCAGTATGGAGCCGGTCACGACTCACTTGGATACAAATTTTTTGTAATTGCGTATTTTTGAGAAAATCGGGTGTTAATTTCGAGAGTAAATACGTATGTGTGTGTTTACCGTGCGTTCATTTTGTTGTGTTAATGAGTTAATTAGTAAACAAATAAATAAGCTAGCCGAAGCGAAAAGGGAACGCACGTACTGTAATATGAGCACACACGCATGACGTTGCGATAGGTTCAGTTTCATAAGTGGGGAAGGTACGGCGAACCGATTACACATGTTAATATCAACAAACAAATAAATTTAAGAAAAGCTCATTCTGAAAATGAATCAGAAGTTCGATGTGTCTTGATGACACAGTTCTTCCTAGCAGGAATTTTATTATACGCCTGATGTCGAATGTTGAACAACGATTAGGTTTTTTACTGGTTTAATTTGTTTCTATCACACATAATTTTGTTTTTAATGCGTAAAATGTGTACAATGTTATGCACTTAATTTCCTATCATTAAAACTTAATTTAAACTTCACGGCTTTAAATATACAGGCTTATTCCTCAAAACACCTAGTTACCTTTCAGATGAACATATATCAAAACAGAAGTTTCATCATTTCTTTCAACATTAATTTATCTTTACTATGATATGCAATTCTCCGGTTTATAGAAACAAACAACACGCTGTACCAACCTATGGTTTAACATAGGGCCTTCAGTTCGGCAACGATACTTTTTCCATAAGCGGAGTTCTCGTGACCGGGTGTGGCAAGGCATCCGAGGGGAATTACCAACTTTCTGCTGCAACTTAATTTTATGAATTTCATGTTATTGAAAGTAGACAAATTCAGTCAATTATTGACGGTATAGAATGAATGATTTATGTTTGGATAATTTATTTTCATTTTATGTTAGGTTTTATGTAGGTTGATTCAATACCTACATTTGACGAGACTTTTGCTTAAAGTTGGCCATTCTGGAAGAAAGTACCTTTCTGTCTCTCACGGTGTGTGCATCTTAGCGGCAGCCAGTCTGCGAACGACGTTGTGAATTCCACTGCATGGGTAAGATTTTTCATTATTACAATACCATATATGTAAGGGTAGTGACATTTTCGAAATGAAGTAATTTTATATGTGTAAAACGTGTCCCAACAATAGTGCGGCAATATTCTGGAGTGCGATCACCGTATTTTCGAAACCAAGATCTTCTTTGTTTTGTATGAATTCTACTACCGTCAATTGTCTTCATGCACAACAAATACAAAAACTCAAGTGCCCACAGGAAATCAGTCACAAGCACGTTCCGCGAGGTGAGAACACTTGATAAAAACACTACGTATACAATTATGAAAGTAATGTTTCAACATAGACTTTTATTGAGAGGCGTATCTAGGTATTCCGGTCCCCATGGAAAGCACAGAATTTGCGTCCCTGTCAGGATACTTCAAATTAGGGTTGCTGTTATTTGTTTTAGTGGGTATACTCTAAATAGCGCCCCTTGTGAGTGGCGCCTATGGCACGTGCCATGTCTGCCATACCGTAGATACGCCTCTGCTTTTATTAAACGTAGTTTTAATTAATTTACATTAACTGAATACGTTTTATTATGTATTAATATTCTGAAATTTGGAGAATACCTTTGCATCATTCGATGGAGCTGCAACACCCAGTTTGTTGGGTCACCAGCCGCCACTGCAAAATAAAGGAATTACCGGTAAATACATACTTGCTTCGTATTAGAAAAAGAAAAATATAAATGAAGCTACAGGATCCAGAAATACTAAAAAATACCTAGATGAAGAAGGAGAAGGAGGAGGAAGAGGAAGACAAAGACAAGCTAATAAGAAGAGGGAGGAAGATGAGTTAAATGTGTCGCTCTCTACCGAAATCGTAACGCTTCAGGCTCTCGACGGGCTACGGGTCTCTGCGGCGATGAGGGGCGGCGGAGGCGGTTGTGGCCGCGGCTGCTCCCGCGCGCGTGGCGGCCCCGCGATGCCCGCGGCGGTGGAGGCGGCGAAACCCGTCAGAGCGCGCGCCGCTGACAACCCGCCATTAGTCGACTTCAATTTACTGCGAATCCCGATTTCGAGCAGCGACGGCGGCGGCGACGCAGGGTGCTGCGGCGGCGCGGAGAAGCGGGGAGGAGCGGAGCGAGGCGGTGGTAAGCGGGTGAGTGGCGGGGGGGGGGTACGCTGAGGGCGCGGGGCGCGGTGAAAGCCGAGGGCAGCCCGACGACCCCGTGCGGATTACGTCTTGTTACGGCCGTTATGAGCTTCGTCTCAATTACCGCGGCGATGCGGGGCGGTGGGGGCGGGTCGGGGAGGGGCGGGGCGGTCGACATGCGCGCGCGAGCGCTCCGGCAGGCGGAAGCGCCAGGGGCGGCCGTGGGCCAGACAGAGCGCGCGCGCGGGCTCACGGGCGCGTGGTGGGCACGTGGGTGGAGCCACGCCGTCTGCTACAGGAAGAACCGTTCACGGCAGCCGATGGGTTGCAAGGCACAATACGCTCCGATTTAAACATTGCTGCTCTTTCAGGTTACGAGCTGGATGGAGCAAAGCGGACACTGTCGTTCGAACGGGAGCTTCGTTACGACGTACATTTTTGGTAATGGAGCTCCCGATTGGATGACAATGTTACCCTCTCCATGTAGCTCGTGACGTGCCACTACGTTTAAATCGAAGTACCATATCGTTCATTTAGTTCATCTTCCTTTTCTCTTTGGCAGGTCCTAGGTGACTGAGGATCAACACCTCTTCAGGAGCTTCCTCGTCGTTTTCGTTCTCCTCCTCCTCCTTGTGTTATTACTCGTTCTCTTCTTCGTTTACTGAACCATCTCTTTAATCGTCCTGTTCCTCGCTTTTCTTTTCCCTCCTCTTCCTTCCCATCTTCTTATTCTTGTTCATCTTCTCTTCCTATTTTTTTTACCTTTTATCATTCTCTTCTTCTTTTTGGTCTTCTCCTCCTATTCTTTCTTTTTTGCCCTCCTCCATCCCCTTTTCCACCTCTTCTTCTTCCCTGCTGAGATTGTTCGGGGCAATAATAGGGCGTTTCTGCCCGCGAGGCCTACTACTGATGGTGGCGGATTTTCAGCAGGTAGAGAGTTCAGCAGGTAGGTCGAATTCACCCGCTGTATGGGGAGAATTGTAGTGGTAGTATGCTCTAATCGGTAATCCAAGGGGGACAGGGCACCCCATCAAAAGGTCTAAGATTTTCGTTTGTGACCTTACTTTATGCAACAGAATTGATTCAAATATTTATATTAAAATTATGAAATTATTTAAATAATATTGTATAGTATCATATATACACTAAAATAATATACAATATACTACATATGTTCATTCTTTAAGAAAAATGTATGATGACCCCCCTCTCCCCCCCAAAAAAATCAGGTGGATCCGCCCCTGGGTACAGTACAATGGGTCCATTTTTCCTTCCTCCTTCTTGTCATCTCTTCTCCCATTATTCACATACATATACGTATATTACACTCCCCATACCTACAACACAAGCTCCCGATTAATCAACGGGTGTTCAGAGCTTGACCCGGCTTGAGATTCAGTAGCGATTCCTGGAAGGGTAAATGCCTTCAACTGGACGTGTAGGTCAACGCCACATATCACATTCTAGGGCAAGGCACGCCGCCACCTCCCGGGATAAAACATACACTACACTCATGGGTCTAATGTTCGTAGCATTTGACGCGCACGAAAACACGATATAATCTATTCATCAAATTCTCTTCGTTTCTGCTACTTCTTTTTCTTCTCTTCGCCTTCCGTCACCTACTCAGCTCTCTCGAGTTTGTATAAAATAATGGTGGCGGTAGCTTTAAGAACTAACGGCCGTAATAAACTCCTCCAAATTGAATTTCACAATCATTGCCTCCTCGACACTGAACTTCCAGCATTGCTCTGGTTTCCCTTCTCGTTTTTTTTATTCCTTCTCGGTAATTTGGAGTACGTAGTTTAGAAAAGTATTGGATTCGGGCTAAAAATTCATGGTGGATATTTCGGTGGTAAAATACGGTATAAGAGTTCATCGTACGAAAAAACGCCACTGCAACACCATTGGTCATGAATACCGTTATAAATCAGTCATTTGGAAACCTTTGAAATAATCAGTAACTAAATTGTTACATTTTCTCAAATTATTACAATACCTGAATTCTGCATAATTATTATTGAGACATTTCGATATGACAGAAACTTAATCCCCTCGTGTGTTTAAGAGTCTAATCCCAACTATTGTAGTTTTGGCTGACAGTCTTCCATGATTCATTCGTATCATCTTCATGTAAAACGAAACAGGAATGAAAAATTAATTCGTAATTTGAAAACTTTAGTCTTACGAATAACGAACAAAATATTGAATAATTTAATATTCTAAGATAATGAGTTTTGAGATAGGCATTTCACGTCATGCCGTCAACAGTCAGTTTTATATCTGCTGGTGATATACGGATTATTGTGCACTTACTAACATACATGTACTCGCACATGACGAATAAGAGAATTTGTCTTTTATTTGTTTCTTTTCAAAAGATATCATGACGCCTTACTCGCTGAAATAGTGTATTTTAAACGTTCCATCTATAGGCCTAATACTATCTCTGTGAAATATAGTACCTTTCCGACAAATACATTTAAATTCAAAGAGTTCATGAAAATGTATGTAAAAGAGTGGAGTATTATCGCCAAGGTAAAGCAAGTAATATCTACCACATAAACGCTTCGTCTAATTTCTAGTGTCAACAGTAAGTTACGGAATGTATAAACTAGTAAGAAAGTCAGACTGTACTCGTAGTTTGAAAGTGATTTGTTAACCAGATGTTCACTTTCTTCACATCTTTGAAATACTTGAGTCCAATTACCTTGTTGGTAATGCAAACTTGTCATGAAATAAAAAAAAGGGATGTTCCACAGTATCTAAAGCTCAACTGTTTGAGCCAAGAAATAGCAGTTTTTAATTAAATTTCTACTAAATTCCACAATTACAGACAATCCGACACAATCAGAAATGTGTTTTCTAATCCATGAATAATTTTCCATGAATAAAAATTAACTAAATTAATTAACATACAATTAAATATTACCAATTTATTTCTTCCATGTCTGTTATTCTGGAAACGTCATTGATTAATAATTTATTAATGATATAACCCATAGCCTCATACGATTGTTTCGGTAGATCGTTGTTAAACACTGAATAACTCTAAAACTTTCATTTTACTCGTTGAATATCATAGCTGTGTTGATGTTTGCAGAGACTTCGTTTCATTTTCTTGACGTTAATTTTGTATAACCATGAAAATTCTTTCCCGTGGCATAAGCTTGTGGCGAGTGGCAGATAGTGGGTATTTCAACCGGACATGCTACCACATTAAGCATCAATGTGCCAAGAAAACACATTTCCTATCTGGGTAGATTATGTACTTTGACTTGTACAATATAATCATGTGTCTTATTTGGTATGGTCCCATATGGCTTTCCACTCGGTTTATCGACCTCGTCATCGATGCTTAGGCTGCATCTCGACATGCAACTAATGATAAAACAACCTTTGACTACGTGTTCTCCAATACACGTAATGGATGTTCTTGCATAATCCTTCCTCTAACTACTAAATCCCAGATGAGGTGTGTCAGGGAATGCTTAAAGCTCAGGGTCATATAAGGTGAGACGAACCAATCTCCGGCTACATTATTAGATTGCACGAACACTCTTGCTTAAGCTTTCTCCATCAATTCCTACGATCTCAGAAGCTAACGAATGATTTGAGAATATCCGTGACGTTCGTGAAGGCTATCAGTATTCGCATACGCGTTTAAGGCTTGAGACCTGTGCCTTGTCTAATATCTACACCATTCTAGTACGAACAGACGGTATAAGCTATATTACAATCTTAAATCCCATGACAACTTAATATTTGTTCAAAGTACTGGTTCTCTTGCTGAAATAAAAATGAAAAAGGAATTGAGTTTGGTCTAAAGACATCATTCTAATTCGAGGACATAATCAGGTGAATTATACAGGAAATATTTCTTGCGCGAACTTTGTGAAAGTTTTTTCCCTTTTCTGTTCGACATTCATTCTTTCATAGATGATTGGAAATGAAAATATATTTTTAACTTTTTTAGAGGAAACATTATCAGGGGGCACGGTACTTTGCATTAGCTTTTTGTAATTCTTAAAATATAGTCATAAATCAAATTTAATAAGAAATTTCATTTTATTGAAATTTAACAAGAACATTTTAGGTGCCAAAACATATTATTACCAGATTTAAATTTAAGGGAGAAAAAAAGTAAGACATCTATATAGATTTCAGTTTATCTTTGGGGAAATTTATTCAGTGGGAACTCTTCAATGAAACGCCAAGATTGAATTTGGAACAGTTCGGCATGAATTCGAATGTAGAGTAAAAATGTCGTGAGAGCTTGTTAACAGGAACATTCAGTGTAACTACATTTAATTCTTTTGCTATTGCTTCTTTGAAATGAACTGTTAAAATGCCTTCTCTTGAATTTAGTTTCAAAGACTTGTACGGTGTTTATATTATTAGCGGCTGCAGTAAACCAGTTTGAACGTGCACAGGCGAAAGAAAAGTGCATACTCGTTTTAAATATAAAAAACCCATAATCGGTTCCCAAGGACAATTTGAAATCGATTAGGGGATGACGTGTAGAAATTTTGGCTTCATTTTTGTTTGGAATAGCTTTTATATGTGGCTTTCAAATCTGTCCTAGATATTTAACGAGCATATGTTTGGGAGTTCAATGTAAACTTTTCGCATTGATATTGAACGGGGAGGGTTGTTAAAGGTCGAAGAGTGAAACTTCAATTATTATTCTCTGAAAAGCCAGGTCGGATGAAACTCTTTACATTACAGGAAGTACAGGAAGTTACATTTACAGCACACTAAGTTACAGTAAAGTTACAGGAACTACAATAAAGATGAGTAAATATTAAAATTAATCGAAGAAAGTTTTCACAACACACCTGAAACCTTCACAACATACAAAATCATCAGTGTTTAAAGCGAGTTCGTCGTACCAGTATTTGCACAGATGTTAAATATACAGTGATCTAAACCAAACTAGAATTATTGCTTCGAACGACTCATTGAAAATACCCTAGATAATCACTAGTGGAGCTCTTGAACGTCCGCTCTCGGACGCATGTCAAGCATTACTACGTGAAACTCTTTGATAAAATCTTCTAAACTTTGATTAAATTCCTTCTTTCTATGCGCGAGCTCCGTGTGGATTAATGCAGCAAAACTATTCTCAACTAATTACAATGTATTTTTTTTATCCTGTGTAGTTAACATGGTTCAGTATCAAAATATATTCACAAGTTTTTTTGACGCTATTTTAAAATTCCGAACAATTACATCTTTACATTATTCATTAGGGGGAGGAGGAGACCTCATGAGTATATCAGAAAGTATCAGCAAATTGTATGTAAAAAAAAACTTCTTTGGATAATCTATTTTTAAACATGGTGTTGTATCTTGTTGCTTTACCTAAGTTGTAGTGGAAAAGTTGTGGTATGGGTGAATGTAAAATTGTGGGGAAACTTAGTGATGCGATTATTGATTGGCTGTAATTGAATTTATTTATGAACTTATTTGTCTGGAAGAATCTGGGAGAATCTGGTCTGATCTTGGTTATAGTCCTTAGGAATTTGTTCTGAATTACATGTACTTTATAGATATTATATTTTGCAGCATTGATCCAAAGACGGCAAGCATTTAGTATTAGGGGTCTTATAATTGCTGCGTAAATGAATTTAGTTTTTTCAATTGTTAAATTACTTTATTTTTGTTTGATGTGTTATGATATATTTCCAATTGATATATTTCCAATTTGATGTGTTATAGTTTATTTCCAATTGAGTTCAATGTCTCGGTGGAGTCCTTGGTATTTGAATGATTTGCTTTGTGGAGTCCAAAGGATGATATTATTGTTTGTTGTGAGTGGTGCTTGTATTCAATTTTTTATGACAATATATTTGCTGCTGATTTAGAGGGATAATGATTTTCGATTTTTTTTGCAATAGAATCAATTAGGTTTAAATGTTGGAGAAATGTGGTTTTTAATGTGTATAGTGTAGTGCTGAAGTAATAAATTGATGTATCATCTGCAAATTATTCGGTACTAATTTTGTTGGATGTAGGTATATTAGCTGTATGCAAGCTATTAAATAATGTAGGTGATCGTGGGAAACCCTGCGGGAATCCTGCCAATATTGCTTGTGTTTGAGAGGTGTTTATCTTTAGAAACAGAGAGTATTGTTGAAGCTATTAACAATTGATTAAATATTTTGGTGTGCCGTTGATTGTAAGATTGTATATCACATCCATGTCACACTCTGTCACATGCTTGTAGAATCTCGAGGAAGGCTGATATAGTATGTAGTTTTGTTTTTATTTTTTCTGGAAAGTGTTTGGATGTACTCGGTGATTCTTGACTGACTGCTGAACGACTAGAATTGAAAACATAGTACAGAAAGTGCCCATCATTAATAATTAACCAAATGACTTTTTCAATTTGCTTTCCGAGGCACCGTGTGCGCCGAGAGCGACCCACGGAGACACGTCGCGTTCAGCGGGTTACCTCGATCGCCGGATCGGGCCGCCCTTCGCTCGAAATAACTCGTTACGCGGCCCCGCCACCTACAGCGGGGCGCGGGTACTCCACAAATTGCTTCGCTACACTGGCGCTCTGGAATGCGGGGCACAGGTGGTCCGAGGCGCAGTGGCAGCAGCCCCCACCCCTCCACGAATCGCCGCTCTAATTCGAGCTCTCGCGCGTTTTACAGGGGCGCCGCTACAAAGGTGCGGAGTTACATGGTAGTTTCTCTCCGGTGAGTTGGAGACACACCGAAAGGCGAGAGTTTGTAACATTCCAAACATGTTGGGCTTGTCTTGATCGGGGTCGTTTTGTTCGGTCTGACTGACAATGTCTGCCTTGTAATTAGCTCAAACGTCAATGTGAAAATTTGAAAACTTGTGTATTTAAAACGTGTATTCTTATACGATCACTCTTATCAGATTCTGACCCAAAGAGGGATCACGCTTTATTGAATTTCTGCAATACTTCTTATGCGAACTCATACTCTATTCCGCACTCCGAAAGATGCGGAGTTACATGGTAGTTTCTCTCCGGTGAGTTGGAGACACACCGAAAGGCGAGAGTTTGTAACATTCCAAACACATTGGGCTTGTCTTGATCGGAGATCGTTTTGTTCAATTGAGTTGACAATGACTGCCTTGTAATTAGCTCACTAGTGAAAAATTGTCTTTGAAACGTGCATTTTTATCAGATGACTCTTATCAAAGATTCTGACATAAAAAGAAGGGATCATGCTTTAATGACTTCCGGCCTCTATGCTATGTTTCTTATACGAACAAACTCGTACTTTATTCCGCGCTCCGAAAGGTGCGAAGTTACATGATAGTTTTTCTCTCGTGAATTAGAGTCACAAAGAGAGGCGAGAGTTTGTAACATTCCAAATAGGTTGTGGTTGTCTTGCTCTTAATCGTTTTGTTCAGGTGAGCTGACAATGTCTGTCTTGTAGTTAGATCACAGGAAAAAAAAGTATGTCTTTAAAAACGAGTATTTCAAAAGAGAAGTGATCATGCTTCATTGAGTAATGACCTTTGTACATCGTCTCTAACGAGAACTATCTGGACCTCCCTCTGTTCAGGAAAATTACACACTGCTTTTTTTTATTCTCGAATACATGATTTCGATCGGTAAGTAGATCGTATTACTTACATCATAAGCAATTGCTATCTTTAGTGCTTAGGGATAAATCTGGCCAAAAGAATGAATGGAAGTGCTGTGGAATATGTGAATAATGGTATTTGTGGCAATTATTAAAAGATTAACAGTAAAAAAGAAAACTTACACAGCGTTCACAATTAAAACGCTAATATAATGAAGGAAGAAGAATTTACTTAGATAAGAGGATAGAAAGGTTCCCTCCGCATGCTTGAACAATGGCACCATAAACAAATACGTATGATCGATATTATTACAAAATTTATCAATATTTCTCGCAAAACTGGCTGAAATATAAAACCACAAATAAATTTGCAGTTATATTAAAATACCTGAATACATTTTGTATGTATTTTCCACAAACTGTTCGGTATGACCTAAGTGTTTCTCAATGAACATGTCCTCAAGAAATCATTCAGGCATATTTTGCAGCGATGTATATCAGATGCTAGATACAACTGCAAAGAAAACGCATGAAAACTGCAATGAAAACGCATTTTAACTAGACCTATGATAAAGTCACTTTACCATAGTCTAGTAAAAATTGCACAGTGGCAGCAATTCCCTAGACCACTCAACCCATCGTAGGCGCTCGCCGGATTTCTCCTGATGAACTCATACGTTTAGAAAGCGCATGATATACGTGATTACGATTTAAAATATGGTGAATAGTTCATGAAAATTAACCTGATAAAGCCAACAGCGCGAAAAAGGCAGAGAACGCACACAGAACTAGCCGCGAACCCCTTTGGTTCATCCTACATTGCACATCGAGCGGTCGGGTTTTAACACTTGAACTGCCACATATATATTGAAGTATTTTTTGTGGGAGGCAATGCATGCTTTACAAGATGTGTATCATAGTTATCCAGATCCTACTTTGTAGATCATTTGTATAGAAATTATATACATTTTATATGCGAGGAAAATAACATTTAATAGGAAACTATATACGACCTTATTCCAAAATCTATCTTTAAGGAACAGCTTTCTTCAAGGGAAAAAATCTCGGTATTTAATATTTTAGTTAAAGAAAGACTCCAAATAATTTTGAACATTTGCAATTTTCGAAACTTCAGGGTTTTCCACGAACATGAGACCTGCCTCACTCTCTTAAATGTTCTTCACACTATCCACACTTCACACAAATTTAATAAAAAAACTATGGATCCATTTTTTAAATTCTGAAAATGATCCAGGGGCTGCTTGTAAAGTACTCTCCAGAATTAAAATATTGGATTCAATTTCAAGGGACTCCGGCATCAGCCACATGGATTGGGGAATATCAGTTTTGGAGCAAATCGTCGGAACAATTTAGCCACTAGCATTGTTCACGGACGGACGGACAGATATTTTGCCGTTATTCGATTTTTGGTATCAAGGTCCAACAAAACATGGATTCCGGCTACACCACGTGTTAAAGGATTTTTTTCTAATTTTAGCAACTGGATTAATCCACTTTTTCGTTACCAGAGCCCTATAACAAGAGTATTTCTGATGAAAATTCGCCCTTTTTTCGCGCATTACATAACTTTCTTTCTACTCTGTAGCGAGAAAGTAAAAGAATAAAACATGCCGAAAAGTAATACACGGATTGAGAAACTTACTCACTAGCACATAACGAGTAATCTCCATAGCGGGAAAACGATTACGCTGACAGCTTCGAGTAGCCGCTGCACGCACCAAAGTTTCCATGCCAAAAAAATGCCAATGGTTCAATCACAAATCCAACGTGGAGTGTCAAGCATTTGAACTCCAGAGGTGTCCCATAATGAGCGCGTTCTCCGGTACTGTCACCTCACCCCGGCCCTAACGGTTTCGAACTAAGCCTATGCCAAAACAACTGTCACACGGTCGCGAACGCCGTATATACCATTGCGGGTTCTCACCGACGCGCTTCCCGTATGCGTCCTCTAGCGAACAAAGCGCTGGCCTCGTGAAGCGCGTATCGCCCTGGCGAGGGCGACGCGGGGGCGTGAGCGAGCGCGGGCGGCTGACCCTAGATGACACTTCGCGGCGTCGTCGTCACCGCACCTGTGTGTAAACTGCTCCAAACGAAGGCAGTGGCCTTAATTGGAATGCGGTTGGAGACGATGGCTATCGGGTGACCGTTACTTGCAGCGCGCTCTCGGCTCGCGGCTTACTGGAGCGGAAACTTCGTGCGGCGGCGGTGGAGGCGTAGGAGGTGGAGGAAGCGAGGGTGGCGGGGGCGGAAAGGATGGCAGAGGCTTAGGAATGAGCGCGTGCGGTGACGGCGGAGAAGGCGATGGGTGGGGGGGGAGGTCGGAAGAGAAAGGAGGGAAAGCAAACGTGCAGCAAAGTAAAGTAAAAAAGATGGAGTTGGAAGACGAGAGGTGAATTTTTGTGGAAGCATTTGAGATCCAGTGAGGTTAGAGACAGACGCAGTTATAAAGAAACGATCAAGGAATAGAGATGTCTCAAAGAAAGAGGAAAATGAAGGAAGTCTCCGACTGCAAAAGTGTGCCTTAAGTGATGCGTAGTGAGCAAAATGTCCAAGTGCAGATCATACTTTTTTCCAGCCGACAGCCGATTAACCTTTACGTCCAGATTAGACGCTCATTAGATCATACACTAAATATCAGCACACTTTCCAGGCTCCTTGTGGCCCTCCGTGGCAACAGATACATGAGAGACAAGGGAACAAATAACCATGCCCAAGGCGAGATTCGAACCCATGAGCATTCGGACCGAGGTTCTGAATCGGTACACGCTCTTAGTCACCTCAGCCATCCAAACCAGAACAAATTACACATAAATGTTGAAAATATGAGCAATAGGAAACATAATTATCAAAATTTGTAAGTGCAGAGTAACTGATGAAGTCAAACCCAATACGCAATAATTACTTTAAGGGGACATCACATTTCCTCGAAGCAAATATCTTGGAAAAGAATCAAAGGACTTTGAGCGCCCTCCAATTCCACCGATATCCACTTTACTGGTCGCGAGTCCTGTAGAGCGAGTGACGAGGCAAGCGCGAAGGACCACGCCGAAGAACCGTCGAGTCGGGCGGGGGTAGGGGCGGGGGCGGGGTCGGGGGTGGGGGCGGCGAGCGGGTCAAGGCTGCCCGGCGCCCGCCCCCGCGTGACACCTGCCGTCATCACCGCCGCGCCGCCGCAGGCTCTGCAGGTTCGCCTTCCGCACGCGAGTGTCGCCCCGGAGCGAGGGCCACTTCGGCGCCATACCGTCGGCACAGTGGTTGGGAAGGAAAGAATGACGAAAATACAAAAGGTAAAACAGCAAGGTATCAAATGTTCAAGTAACATTTCGTGTTCAGTTCCTTCAAATGTAGGTTTAGATTCTGTTTGGTACAACAAAGCGTTTCCGCGATTGATTTTATTTTGAAACGGTTCCAAACTGTTTCTTCTACCTTTCTATTACAATGTATTATATTTTTTGTAGTCAGTTTATTAATCTGATGCTCAAACGTACATAGAAATAACTCAACATTATAATAAAATATAAATAGTATTTTTTATACTTTCTCTATGTTTCGGCACACTACATGTTAGAAGACCTTTTCAAGAAATTATTAAATTTAAAACATTAAACTGTTTAACAATTTGTAAAAACGTCTAACTGTAATGGTGTCTCCACCTCACATCCTTTTGTAAAATTAGTGGTGCTAAAACAGCACGTACATTCTCCCCCATATGTTCACGCAAAATTTTGCGAAACGAACTCGAAACGCTCAAATTTCGCGAAACAAAAATTGTACATAAACTTATTTGAAAATCTATCTTTAAGGAACATATTTTATTAAGGGAAAAATCCGAGTCTTCATAATTGTAGATGAAGGAAGACGGCGAAAGAATATTGAATTTACGAAATTTTTGAAAATGAACTTTCATCGAAAATGAGATTTGCACTCGAAACCTATTCAACAATAAAATTTAATAAAAAAAACCGATGGAGCCATTTTTCGAAAATTTTGAAAATGTCCTAAAGGTTTCATTTAAAGTACCGCCCAAAACTAAAATATGTTTCAAATTGAAGGGGACACGACATGAAGCAGATCGATGGGGGAATATCAATTTTGGAGAAAATCGGCTGAACGGTTTAGGTGCTAGCGTTGTTCACGAACGGAGCGACGGACGATTTTTCCATATCACGGACCCACAAAACATGAATTCGGGTTACACCACGTGTTAGATATTTTTTCTCTCTAAGTTAGGTAACTGGATTTATCAACTTTTTCATTACCAGGGCCTTACAATAAGAGTTTTCCTGCCGAAAATTTGCCGTTTCTTCGCGAATTTTACTTAGTTTTCTCTCTACTCAGTAGCGAGAAAGTACAAACAGTGAACTTGCGTAGGTAGTAAATTAAAAAATGCACACGCTCCCTATCTAAGTTTACCGTCAAATATAAATACTCTTTATTAGCAACTTCAATGTATTATTATGTAGTTTCAAAGTCATTAAAATGAACTTGATTTAAAATAAGGGAAGGTGGTAGACGAATTTTGCTAGTCCTGAAACATTCAAATGATTGAAATAAGTACCTTTCGAAATGGAATTCTTCGTACGAGTACGAATTCTTTGTCCGTATGATATGCAACAAAACGCTATTTTCTTTTTTCTCTTTAAAGTTAATGCTGATTCCGACCCACTGCCCGCCGCGGCGCGTTGTGCTCTCCGTGCTGCACGCGTGACCGTCCGCGTGGGTGTCCCTCGCTCGGTCTTTGCACGGCCGAAACGCACGCGGGGGCCGTTACGTGGGGTCAGGGTAGCGGCGGCCGCGGCGGGCGCCGCTTTCCGCCTTAATAAGAGGGCGCGCTCCGATGCGCGATGCGTCAGCCCCCGCGGCGTCCACGCGAGCCGAACCGCATTCGATGGCGTTTCCGTGTGCACAAATGTGCGCACTCGTTTTTTTTTCTTTCATTTATATACCTCTATAATTTTACACTGACAATTTTTATTAACATTTACGTTACTTCACAACGTTTGGGAACTCATTGTGGCCCCAATATTAGGTAAAATAATTCATTATTCCAATAACTTTCCATCACGCAAAACACATATCACAAGATATATATATATATATATATATATAGTATATATGTATTATATATGTACATGATATATATGTATATTGTGATAAAATAATGAATGATTTACTAGCTCAGTTTTTTGTTGTTGTTGTTGTTTTTTTGGTTCTATACGATGACACCACGCTTACCTGCAGGCTGGTTGTCACCGGATTGCCCTCTATACAGAGAAGCCTGAAGTCTGAAATTATTCATATTACAAGGAATTGCATATAATTTGGCACAACAATAATTTCATTTATTGAAATTGATTTGAATTTAAATCAACAATATTAATGTGATTTATTGCATGCATCTGGTTAACACGGTACCGAATTGTCTAGGCGTTGTGAAATGAGGCCCCGCAGTTCGTATCACCCTTGGCGTCCGCGTCGAAAATCCCTCTTCGCGCCGGTCGTCGTCGAAGTCATCTGCTTCTCTCTTGATGTTTTACTTTACTCCTTGCACTACTGTTCCAAATTCTATTCTCCCTATTACATAGAACACGGCGATGTCCCAATTAAATTCATCAGACCACCTTCGCGCAGCAGACAGTAATTGCAGGTCGAAAGATAGCGAGGAACTAAGAAAATATTTATTTCATATTATTTTCACCAGACCAGACTTATATAAAATAAAAATAGCGCAGTTATCTGCAGGGGCGTCTAGAGATCCTCATTTCTAACAAAACATTCCCTCCTCCCTCAATTCATAAGCTGAATTAATTTCTCCATGCATCAGAAATAATTGCGTTAAAATATTTCGTTAAATTTGGAATAGAGATGAACACATTTTTTAAATTTCTTTTGAATGAAATAAATTGGCGCTGCAATTAAGTCGGGGTCTGTGACAAGTTACCCCAGCTGCACCTCCTTCTGATCGCCCTTGGTTATCTGCAATAGATATTCGAACTTGTGGTAGTTGTTTGCAACTGATTTTCTCAGATCGAAATGTTTCATATCCTTCTCGATGGTGTTGAATTGTTGACAAAATGTTTGGGTTAATAAATTTAGGCGGTTCAAGGTAATTTGTAGTGTCTCCCACTACGCATTCCTCCCTTCCTCTCCCTTCTTCTGAACACTAGTAGGAGCCGTTCAACTTTCGCGTTTGCGTATATAGTTGGGAAGATGTTCGTTGTTGCCACGAAGTAAAGAATGTATGGAGAGGAAAGAACCCACCTAAATAAGTTGTCAGTACTTCTGCGAAATATCTTCGTTGAGGCCAATCTTTATGGAGTTTATAATTTTTGAGAATCGCTATCGTCTCCGTGGTTCTCCCGACCAAGGCACCTCAAAGAACCCAGGTGGCACCTCAAAGAACGCACGTGAATTTTCCTCCCCCACCATATTCTCACCTCATCTCTATGGCCGGGCGCCAATATCCACGAGGGCCTGGGTTCCCTATCTCCACTCGGTCAATGGTTCCCAATGTTCACCTCTCTCCACATGGCTCATTCACACTAATCCACCAATACTGAGAGCACACTGATGTTACACCGAAGCCTATCGATCGTGATAGCACCGTCGAAAAAGTCTGAAGAATTTTGAATTATGCAATAGCTGACTTTCGATTGGTTAAAATAGATTATCAACAGTAGAGGGGGAAATAATCTTGTCGCGTATAAAGAGTAGAAAAGGCAGCCCGCAAAACACGTAGAATCGCATTCTCCCCTCCTCCATCAGTTGCAGTCTCGTCCAAATGCACAATTATCTCAAGAAATACATGTTAATTTTGGGTTTTAATATGTTCTTCTTTGTAAAAATTATTTTCCTTATGCCATCTCCAAATAATCTTCTAACGTGCAAGATGTTCAAACATAATGTGGAAGAACAGGTAAATACAGAGTAACTGTATTTTTGTTTTTTTTTAAAAGGAGATGCCATTGAAGGAATACTCTTTATTGACGTTCCAGACAAAGGTTTAAGTGTAAATGACTTATCAGAGATAAGTTATAACAGAATAATGGTATGAATGTGTTATCAATATTTCCTATGACACATTTACCAGAATATAGGTATGTAAGAGTAAATCAAGATAATGGGAAGGTAACATTTAGGTTTAGAATTTTTGAGACTGCCTAGCGTCTCCGTCTTTGAAATATAAGGCAAGGTGAAACCCTCTGAAAAAACTATATTACGAACAATCAAAGCTACAATCTAGTGATTCTAACCCACAAGTAAATAATTCATATTCATTGACGACCTACATCAAAAATTGTTACTCGAGTTCAAAAGGTACATTCCTTTGTGAGAAAATATTCATAAAAAGAGCCTTCCGGGTGATCTGTAAAAGCAGGGTTGCATTGAGCGATGCCGACATGCCGTGCTTAAGAATAATAAAACAGCTCCTTTACGAGCGATGCATTCGCAACACGCGGTGTCGAGTCGTAGACCACTAGTGAGCTACATTCGACTTCCTCTTCGACATATCTCCTGACCCGGAGGAATATTTTTGTTGCAAGGCAGAGTTTTAGAGTCAGGACTAAAACGCTATCAGAAAGGAACTCAACAATATTCCAACTTCTGCGGAAATTGTTTAAAATTGACGAGTTTCTATGTAACACGTTTAAAATAATGAGCTGAAATACTGAAATCTGAAAACTCTTCTGCGAAGACTGGGATATTTATAACTATTCTACAGCTTGTTATTTCAATTTTTCCCACGAAGGAAGCTGAGGGTGAAGTATGCTTTACTTAATAGTCACAAAGTACATATTTCGATACAGAGTTATCGACAACTGTGGGTTTGGTCACTAGCTGATCGTTAATTGCTACATCTTTCAACAACAGACGGGAGAGAACTACTTTTCACAATAGCGTTATGTATAAAATAAAATTGATTCCACGTATGGAAAGTTAATGAAAACTCTTGGTTGCTCCCATCACGTATCTAAAGTTTGCTGATAAAGTTATTAAAACACTTAGAAAATATCAAGAGACATGAAGTTGTACTTCTCATAACTAATGTAATGATTTCGACTTCAGTCTCAAAGCATTCACTGATACAATAGTCAAAGCAATAACTCCAAAACTTTGAGAAAAAAAGTAGTTGTACTCATGAAAGTGGATCAACATGTTTTATATACGGTTTTTTAAAATGTATGTATTTATACTTAACTTTAATGTATACTAATTCCTTCGTGAAATGAAAGCAATTCCAAATCTTTCTGAAAAGGACAATAATCGAAAGGAATAAGAACGTAATCCTTTCCCTTTGTTTCTTAAAGCATCAGCCGTACTTCTTGCCGTCTCGCTGCGCCTTGTAGTCAGGAGCGAGAACACTTGAAACAAACGAGCGGGTGGATCCAGGGGGGAAACGCCAACCGGCAAAAACGCAGCCGCCAGTGAATGAAGTCTGACCGGCGCTGCGCGGAGCACCTCTGTAAACTTTTAACTTCCCGCGCGCCAAATAAGACGCGGCGGGGATAAAACGACGAGACAGCCAGCGAGAGAGAACCTTGGCCCTCGGCCGGGTGATTCTGGCAGGTGCCATAAACAGAAACTTGGTGCGCGCATAAATTGCGGCTTCCCTCCGAGGGGGCCGTCTCGACCCTTGCGGGAGGCCGATGAGGGCGGCAGGAGGTTGGGGCGAGGGCGAGGGCGAGGGTGAGGGGTGGGGAGCCGTCACGCACGTCGATCGACACGCCGCCGTGCGGCTGGGTGATGTATGGGCGCGCGTGCGGGTGGGTGAGCGGTGAGTGATCGGGTGTTCGGGAGTGTCTCCAGGGCACACAAGTGTAATTGAATGTGTCGCTTCGGTGGAATGACAATTCAAAAAGTTGAACCGTTTCGGCGAGGATCGTGCGAAGAAGCTGGTGGTACAAGTGAAACTTCTGCATTCACTATGATAAAAATGTCTTTCTTGACATATTGGTTCAGAAGAAGCATTCTTCTGAAGTAATTATAAGTAAATCATTCTAATCAGAAGTAATCCTTCTTGTGTAGGTAAATATTGTAGTAAGGACAGCACTTCACACCAAAAAATATTTCTTATCGCCTAAGCCGGGAGTGCCCAACTTGCGAGGCCTCAAGGGAATAACTAAAATCTTTAATATGTTTTTGGGCCGTATTTACATTTCTCGGGCGATCCACACCTGACCTGAGGGGTTGGGACTTCCCCGTTTTGTTGATCTCGGCAATTTCCCCGTTCTGAAACGGGAAGACGGTACATGACTGTATGCGTGATATTAAGATGCATCATGCACAACGCAATGAAATACATTGAGATGACTTTGAATTTCTGAATTTACCAGAAAAAATTCTTAAATCTAAACTTCAGCCTATTTTTACATTAAGGTGGTGCTGACTTCGACGGCACGAGCGCAAGATGCGCTATGATCTCTCTTGGTGGATGCACGGGACTTTCACTTTTGACTAATTTCTATCGCGGGCCACAATAAACGACACACCACGGGCCGCCAGTTGATCAACCCTACTCTAAGCGGTATTAAATAAAATGACTTGTGATAATGAAATGAAGATGAATGAAGATTGATACAGATAATGGTTTGTCCACGCCTAAGTTTGCATCTTATGATTTTTTTAAATGTCATAATAATGTTACTGGTATCAAAGGAGCAGATAGTTGCATTGGATATGTTGTTTAGGAAGGGGATCTGAACGAGAAATTTTAATGTCCTTTGCATCCTCTTCCCAAAATTTGGTGCTTTGAAACTAGACTCAATGGATAGGCGATTAGAACGGTAGTTTTTTTGTAAAGTAGGACTATTTTCTATTCCGCTCATGATATATTTAATTAATTGGTAAATATTTTAGCGTTACAGTTTTCAGGGGATCATACGCTAATAACATGTATCATCTAGCCATGTCATCTTCAAATATCGTATAGAAGTGTACAGTATATACTTTTATTTTTTACGTAGAAATAAAGATAGCATTGATAATGATGTGTATGCATTTTAAAAGAGCTTAACTTAAAATTCAATTGAAAATTTTTCACGCGATCATATTTAACAAACACATATCGTCTGAATCAGGAGTGTAGGGAAATACCAGGGTACGACAAACGGTAATTACAGTATTAATTTTTCACAGGAATAATTTCATCGCTGTTTTTTATTTAAAAAATAATTGTTCATGAATAAAGACAATTTTAACCAAACGAAGTGCCTTTTAATGCACATGTACACTGTTGTTACCTTACAATCACTGCTGCCAAAAAACTATTCTAGAAAGCCACTTGTACTCGTCATTTCGCTTGTGGGCAGAAATAGTCACACAACTAAAAAATACGAATTTTGATTTTTCCCGATTTGCAGATTACTAAACATTCCATCAGCAACAGCAGCATACAGTACAGTATTCCGCCAACAAATGGCAGAAGTTATTACATTACATTCCATTTGGCCCGTATTATTGAGAACAGACTATTATTAGTTTTATAAAATGTATAAATAATTCACTTTAATGTGCATTTCATTTAGCTACAGTTTCATGGATTATTTTCTTCATTTTCAGGCTAGAATAAAAAAATTACTGAAAAAATTCATTTTAAGAAAAAGAATTTTTAACAATTTTTATGTTTTCATAAAATTAATGATAACTCAATATAATCAGATGGAGCTTACCTTAAATTCTTTATAAAAATCTTCATTTCCAAGTCGAATGAATTTGTTATCTAATACATTTTGTTGCTAAGGAAGGGCACCACGGTTTCATAAACAACTGATTGTGGTTTTAGGATATGATTTACCATTCTAACCCATATTAAAAATTACTGAGGAGTGAATAATATAAATTAGTAAAAACCATTAGATTAAACTTATGTGTTCAAACATTTATTAGTTTTTGTAAATAACGTTCCAAGAATAGTCTTAGAAAATTATGTTTGTTCTATTACTAATACAACGACATTTATTAAATCAATCTTATGTCCCATTTCCCATATGGAAAACTCATGTATTTCAACACCCTATTTTTTGAGTTGTGCCACTATCGCAGCCCAGGAACGATTTGTGGCACATTTTCAATGTAATGAGAGGGGCATAGCAATTTTTTTTTTTCAATTTTGCTCAAACAGTGACCACAGCAGCGTATAAAAATCCATGCTTGAAGAGATCGGCAGAACGCAGCCACGGCTGCAAGGCAGCTCTCAAGCCGACAGGCGACCGCAAGGTGGCAACTAATTGCTGCGGCTAATGGCTGACCGCCGCGGCGACGCGACGGCAGCGCGCCGCACGGAATTTTTCCGAGCCCTCGATCGCAGCACGTCTAGACGACGCGAAACGCCGCGTAAAAAGGGGAAACGCTTTCCACGAACCAAACGACACTTAACAGCGCTCGGGATCGACTCCACTTCCTCGTACGATTAGCTCGCGTGCTTCGGCTGCTATTGTTCTAGAGACATGGTCTAGCGCAGTGTTGTCATGGTCGATGCCACGAGCGCGAGTCCGTAGCACGAGAGACACCCTCCACCCAGTTTATTACCCTGCCACCAGAGACAACGCCATTCCTATCCAAATGGCAAGTTTACTAATAGTTTCCTTTCCCGACGCTACTTGCGCAGAGAAGCTCGTGGCATGCTACGGTGCCACGACGCGTGCCACTGCCACCAGTAGAAGACCTTGACACCACTGGTCTAGCGTGTTGCTCGACGTCTACAACGCCTCTGAGCCTCCTGAGATATACAAAAAGTTACGTTGCATAATTTACTTTCATTCGAGTTTGCTTCTTAAAAGAATTTTCTACATTACATTTACCTGCTATAGAAATGTTGATTTAAAAATGATTCTTCCAATGTTGAACACTTGACTATTTTCAGTAAAATATTTCAAAAACGTTTTATTGAAATGTGAACGTTTTATAAAACATTCCAAAACTTTCACTTAGTGAGATGACATTTACTTAGTGAGATGCATTCAACAAAAGCACTCCCTCATGCAATGCCATCAATCTTAAAATTTAATAAATCCCCAATTTCTTTGGTCAATCATTACGTTTAAACATTCGGACTATTTGGTGTCACAAGAGCTCATTTGAAACGGGTATTTCGACACTTCATATTTATCGCTTATTTTAAAAATTGTGCTGAATTTTGTTTAATTGATTGATTATTTTGTTCCTGGGCACTTCAAATGAGCGCATCATTAAGTGTACTACAGGTTTTATTCCTGGAGATAACAGCGTTCCCACGCTGGAATGTAGGATTCGACGCCAACCTACACTTCTGCTTTCCGGTTTTCCCTCGAGGTATCTGCGGCAGTTGGGCCCCCACCGAGACAGGCTCTAAGATCCCGACATGTGGATTACTGTAGTGCATACAAGTATAAAAGTATGTGTCTTGGTGTCTGTAAGGGGGAGGGGAGAAAGGTTGGGATAGAAAGATCGCGCGCGGCTCGTGGCACGTATTTTAAGGTACTACTGCGAAATTCGCCTGGTAGAGATTAGGGAAACCACAGAAAACTACCGATCGAAACAATTAGCCGACTTATTTCTCGCGCCAGTGATAAAAATCCACAACCGCCCAGACTCGAATTTTAGATCCTTGTTTTGCCGAATGTCTGTGCCATTCAGTAGCACCAATAGTTTTATTTGGCACACGTTCGTTACTTGGCGAAAATTGTTAACCTGTCAGAAATGTTGGGTAGACTGTTTATAAACGAATGCGTAATCCTAGTTATTGAAAAAGACAGTTATAATGATTAGTTGTCTATAATTGCCTAATTGTCGATAATTAATAAATCTACATCTGAGTAATTTGATTTATTTATAAACAAGAATGATTAATATACCTAAAACAGAGTAATTTGATGTATTTTATAAACAATACATAAATCTAAACACTAAAGGGGTTTCTTGATTTTATTTCAATGATATAAATACTTTCTACATAAAAAACAGCAAAACGTTGTAAATCATGCTGGAGAGTGAGACTTTTCAATAATTTAAATTTAAATTGTTTAAACATTGGTGAATTTTTTTCCAATTATATTTTGCGCGATTTTAAAACTTTTAAAGTGATAAAATTGGTTTTAATTTTTCACTATCGTGCAAATTGTTTAAAAATCTGAAAAAAATATGTGTTATAGAATGTTGTGAGACACATTCTAGGGGAAATAACTGAGAGAGTACTCCAAGTTTATCGTGTCGAAAATCAATTTCAAATATTTTTTCTACTTGATTTTGGTGTAAAAATTGGTGGTCAAAAATATCTTCAAATGCAACTACTATTCTCCGTCTCTTCAATTATTTTTTTCAGCCTGATACATGCAATAGCTGAGAAAAAATACGACTTGAAAATCACGTTTCTCATTGTATCTCTGCAAACGATTACCCTTGGAGGCTGATTTTTTGGGAACCTGCTACAATTTGTATTCTCTTCCATACAAGTATCGCGTTTATCGATTTGATTTGGGGGCATTTTTCACTCCCTTATTCGGCTACACACTTTATATCAAGATGAAAAAAAGAAGTATTATAGGGTAGGTCGTTAATACATCTTCGAACTCTGTCTTTTGTCAATTGGTGTTTCCCGGCCTGTCAATTGCTGTGGTCATTCATCCTGTTAGTTTTGTGCATGTTTTAATGTTTGAGGTGGGGGTGTCACTCTTCCACTACATAATAAGATCCAGCACAGTCTTTGCAGGGGAGTTCACACTCCTGGTGCCTCCCACAGTGGGTCACAGCCCCAGCTGGGGCAAGCTCTATACTTCGAACATTATTAGGTATTATAGTATATGTAAGAAATCGTGTGTTTAAGGAATGGGGAAAATATTGCACAAGGAAGAGGAAGGAAAGACCGCGTGCAGTCAGTGGCCCATTTCCTTGAGTATTGCTCCTGTATTCGCTTGGTAATGATCAAAGAAACCACGGGAAACTACCTGTCTGAGCTGCCGGCCGCTGGAATTCTCCTCCAGACAGCTACTAAATTCGACCAGGTAAGTGTCGAAAATCCGCCACCGTCGGGACTCGAACTCTAGCACCTCCGGTCAATCAGTGCAGAGACAGTGTCAATATTGGTTCTCAGTAGAACTTACACGGTCTGCGTCTATTAAATTACCTGAAAATATTTGCATTTTTTCATACAAAATCAAAACCTTTATGATTATTTTTCCCGAGTTTCTTGAAATCTAACGAAATACCTAACAAACACCCCTAACATGGCCGCCGGCTATGTTGTTGTCTTTCAATGGTAACTTTAAAATATTAAAACATATTGACGCAACAATAATTTTACTGGGAATGATTTGTCAGCGCTGTTTATATAATATCAGTTTTATTTGGTAAATTACAGCTACTTTATTTTTGAAATTTATAAATTTATGATACAAAAAGCTTTAACTCGGACTTCTTATACGCCGTCTGTACATCATAGAACCTAATTGAACACAGCTTCCTTGCATTGTTCCTACAAATATGTTTACTACTAACAAACTTTCCATCACTTTTAAGATGGACGTTAATCAAAGTTGTTATCAAATTGAGTCGTTATACTCATGATTCCAAATGGTACATTTGCGTAACCGAGGATTATTTCTATTTCTATGTACGTACTGAAACAATCCGTGATTACTTAACACTGCCTTGTATAAGCCACGCACAGCTGCAGATACAAACAATGGAGAAAGATAAGTAATGGTGCAAGAACGGTCACTGCTCTTTCGTAGAGAGTACGCGATTCGCGACAAGAATAATAAGCCACATGGGATGACGTAAGAGCGAAGAGGGCACATTGTAGAGCGAAGGTGAGACAATATTCTATACAATAATGGCATTAAGAACTGGTCATATGTCGTAACAGATTTCATCGACCCCAGAGTATAAGGCGAAGTGAATGATGACTCTCTTATTTCCATTTGAAAGGAGGAAGAAATACAGGTACACAAACATCTTAGTAAAGTAAACATAGTTTCAGTTAATTATTTTAATTCAGCGCTCTATTATTCAATTATTCTTAAAAGGAAAAATGTAGTGTATCGCCGAAATCATTATTCATTTCCGAGCACCCCCTGTTTCCAACACCATACGTTTTGGACAAGTGATACTTTTTTCTTTTTCTTTGCTTTCATTTTACCCCTTCATTTAATATGATTCCAACGGTCCATTTCATTATGGTCGAGAATAATCCTGAAGGCATAAATGACACCAGGCTGTGTATCTGAGAACTGAGATATATAATACTTTGTAATTACTACGAGTGTTGTATCAAATGGATAAGAAGTACATTTTTTTTCTAATGAATTGAATAAAATCATGCTGCAGAAGCATATGCTTATTTTGTTATGTGAAAAATGCCTAAAGTGTCGGTTTCTTCCTCTCTTTCTTACTAAAGAGAACAGTTATTCAGTTTCTAATGACTAGGCTTTTCGTATTTTTACAATTTTCAAGCACGATCCTTCATTTCTTAACGTCAGAAAACGGAAAATCTCTCTCTATTAAAGCTTGAATGATAGAGTAACCGCAATAGTGATATAACAAATTAAAGACAGGGAAGAGATCCGGAACCATAAGCTGAGATACCAATGATGAATTACAAAATTTAATTACGGTTTGCTATTAAAAATAGACTTTCATGAAATATTACCCACGTCTGATCAAAAAACTAATTATTTCGGAAAATTAGCTTACGCGGAAATCGGTTTGCTTATAGCTGGAGCCTTCGCCCCATCCTGGGATCCGGGAGCTGATTTATGAAGCTTTGAGTGAGAAAGGCCAGGCCAACGAGACCCTCTCAGAATTAATACTTACTATCCACCCCAGTGTCGCGACCCCACTTGTACGGTTTTCTTGAGATAGGGAGGTCAAGAGGTAAAGAAGAAAAGGATTTTCAAACATTTCGAAAAGTAAATAAAAAAAGTATCCTTGGGTGTTACAGATGCTCACGTAAGGCAGAAGTAAGTCATTAGGTGAAAAATCACGTTAGAGTTGGCACATAATATATTGAAATAAATCTAAAAAACAAATTTATATTGGAGATCATGAGATGGGATGGTTTTGACGAATTTATAAGGTAGATTTTAAGTTACGTTTTAAGACCGTATTCCGCGAAATCAGATCTTTAATTACATTTTGGGAAGATTTATCTCTCGTGGCGATCTCCACTATCAATGTTTGATTTGAAACAAGTAAAATCTTGAAATCTACGTAAAATAAGTTGACTCTTCTATTTTCCAATAAATTGAACTCTAGCAGTACCAAGAGCGGGCAATGTTTGTAGTTCTGTTTACGTAGTACAGAACTGTTTACGTAATACTACAGTAACATTTTGCTTTTATTGTACTAACTCGATAATTACTACTACAACATTATTCCTCAACTTTTTGTGTGTAATTGCGTAGAATTAATTCTTTGCTGGTGGGCATATTTTGCCTACGCGTGGTATTCCGTGTCATCAAAACAATAACGATCAGACCACAGTTGGGTAGGAGAATGCAAAAACTTTCGGACGCTGTTTCCCTTTTGATTCTTAATCCCGACACAGTATATGTAAGAAGTGCGGGCAGTCACCAGTTGTTGAGGTCGGAGTTATTTTGAGACGCCGCGCGCGCCGTGTAAGATGGTTGATGATAACATAATAAAACATTACGTCTGTAAATATTTGTGCGATCTTTTTACTGTTTTAAAAAAATAGGGAATAAGGTATTTTTTAAGAAATGAACTTGCAAAGTTTTTGATATCTTGTATTGGATCTTCGTTAAATTGCATTTTTTCGAACATGTGAAGTGAAAAGTGGTTGTCGAGATGCAAAAGGAAAATTTTGAAAAAATATGCCTCGCGAGTATCCTGTAATTTGCTGAAATTTTATATTCCAAGTTATATTTTGTATTTCATATGTCCCAAAGGAACTTTTGAGAAGTTGTAGCTTTATAGGTGAAATAATTTTTTAGATGAACCGGTTTGTTTGGAACTGTGTGCCGTCTTTTAACAGTATTATTAGTTTCACAACTTTGCTAAACACGATTTTTTCTCCGTTATTGCTAAACAAACGAAAATAAGCTTACTTGTAATTTTTCCCTCTATTCAATGGAACTGTTAACAATTTTCATTTATTAATAGAGAGTTTTTATAAATTATTGAAATTTTGAATAGAAGGGGATTTGCTTCAAATGATTTCTTATGAAGTTTCTGGGAAACTTTAAACGAGTTCGGAGCTCAGAAGTGCGCAGTTTCAGAAACTCTCGAAAGAAATTTCCTCAAAAAAACGGCTCCGAATTTTTCATTGAAAAATTTGCATAAACAACTAGATTTTACTGTTCTGTGATATTCAGAAAGTTATATTTAGTTTAATAATAGGGAACTGAAAATTGAGAAAATGCTAAAAATAAACTTTTTGATACAATTATTTGTATTAGTTTTCTTTTAATTGTATTAGTTTTAGTTTATCAATTTTATTTTTATCAATTTGATACGTTACAAAACGACTACGGTCAAGTGATTCAGTGTCGTGAGATAGAACTCGCTGCGATTGGGTTAGGTAAAGTTAAATCTGAATCTCTAAAACACTTCCGTGATTTTTTCAGACTTTCTGTAGCTCTAGCCAACAAATCTCTTGGCTGCCGATGTCGGTAACTACAAATAATGAGTAACAAATTTTAAAATCAATTAAAAGACAATAATTTTTATGAAATTGAATTGTTTGAGGTTAGTTAGATTCATCAGCGGCAAGTGAACAGTGACGTAAAATAATACACGTGCTACATAAGATTATTTTGCAGGATTTCGAGGCAAAAATAAAAATTACAAATTAGTGAATACCTGATGTAGTAACAATGTATGCAATATCAGTATAGACGTTCTTTGAACATTCCATTTATGTTAGAGGCGAGACGTTATCTTGTGTTTAGAGGAATTACCTTGTGTTATTATTAAGCTCGTTTCATTACTTTTCCCTACATACTATTGTGGTAGGGAAAAGTATTGTATTGTCCTCGTAAAATATTGTACAAATTTGCAACATGGCAGGTCTCGTGTTGGACCCGAGTGTCACTCCGCTGTGAGGTTGAGTCGAATTCAGTTCCCTCCAGAACGCCCATGTGGGTCAGCAAGGCTGTGCGTAGTTTTATATTTCGGGGACGCCGGCCCGGTTCTGGTTCCCTTCGAGTAATTCGAGAATAATTCCGTCGTCGCTTTTTCCACGCGAGTCCTCTTTTTTTCCATTTCGACGCGTCCTTTATTTTTGCCCTTCTCCAAAACTGGATCCGCTGCGTCTTAATAAAAGAGCCTATAAATACAAACTTGATACAGGTCAGTTCGTTTAGGGCGCCCTGAGCTCTGTGTCCGCGTGTGAAATGGGAGTGGAAAGTCGACCGCAAGAGTGTGAACCGGTTGTGTGTTCACTCAGAAAATGAGCCAACATTGCAGGTAAATCAAATCATTCTTGAATTTCAAGAAGACAGAAGAAATCGATGCTATTTTCCTGAGAATGAGTAGCGAATTATTCACAATTTTAGATGAAATACAATAGTTGTTGATAAGTTTAAAATTCTGAATATTGGTTATGGTGAAGAATTTATATTTTTTTAGGTGTAAAACAGAAAGAGCGAATGAACAGATTGTACCCAGTAAGAACACATTGATGGTGAAGAATGATATTTAGAAAATTCCTTATAAGAAATGAACTCGAATACAATTCCTTTGATTGTTTAAGTCGCGATCGACATATCTTCATTCAAATACTCTATTTTACAAATTTCATTACATAAAATCGTATTCTTAATATAAATATTATACTTCATTAATATTCATAATATTAAAAATGTTGAGAAAATTCCTTTAAACTCTGGTTTATAATGTAACTCACCTCTTTTAAATCTAGTTTAATTTAATATTTAGTAAGCCCCGAAAATATGCTTCTTATTCGCTATAAGAATGAACTCACATTATTTAACTTCGTAGTACACTTGAAAGCAGCTAAGAGTCCAATTCGTCACTTGATACAATAATTGTGATCCATTATATGAATTTTATTACATTATGAATAATGATACATACAAATATAAGCTTCACTGAAATTCATTTAAATTATGCATTGCTGGAAGGACAGGGACATCGAGGAGTTCGACTAAAACCAGTTCAAAGAAAATCTTAAAGATGCATCTTGGAAAAAATACGTGAAGACTACTCTGCTACAATTCTCCGGAAACCTGTCGAAGCATACGCATCCAAAGGAGAACATATGTGAAGGCTCGGGCATCTCAGTCATTATCTCAAATGCATGGTGGATGCAATAAGAACAGATGTCGGCGTCAATGATTCATTCCTAAGTGGCACGCCAGAGTCGTCTCTGAATGAGATGAACACAGCCTGCATAAACGGCGTGTAATCTTCCGAATCCACTTGCTTGCAAAGCCCAGGAGCCCACATATGGGTAAACGTACAACGTAGATTAGACCTATTCACCACAAGGTTTATCCCTTCTCTTCCCTGCAAGTATTGGGGTTTCCAATGACACACAGCTATTTTAAGAAGGGAATAGCTTTGGAATTTTTTCCTAAATTAACCTTTTGTATCGTCGACTGACCTTAATTTAGTTTTCGATTAAACATTTGATTGCGGTGAGAAACGAGTCGGAAACAGCTTATGCTGAATTGCCCTGAGAACTGCGTCAAGGACTTTTGAAATATGAGGAAAGAGCATTAAATGCTTCAACTCCACATTACTAGATGGAATAGTCCCATTATGCAGCTGCAATACCGCGAATTACGCATCACTTGAACCAGACCAATGTCGACATCATGCAGGGTACTGAAGGTAACAATTGTGTCTCAATGAGAATGTCAAAGAAGAAAAAAGGTGTTACAATACGGTAATAGACTATTTGTCTCAAGAAACAATTCTCGTAACCTTTCAGGAAAATTATAAGACTGGAGGCAGCATTTAAGGGGTAAAAAAACAGTAAAATGACTTTCCAAATGTCAGCTGTCCGATCTCAGCAGCATAAAAATAGATAATTTTCAAATATACCGACAAGTTGTAATATTTCGATGTCGTTATTACACAAAGAAATATACCATAAATTGAAACTTTTCTGAAGTGATATTAAAAATGAATAGCACAGAATTGTCTACTGTTACCTGTAACTGTTGGCTGTTCGTTTGCGAACAGCCAACTGATTCTATCACAGGTAGTCATCACACTACATCCTATTAAATAAGACATTCGTCATCAAATCATTAGTTTAAGGTGACATTTAATGGAATGTAAACGATCAACAATGCTCTCTGAGACCAATGTTTATTATGTTTGATACGTGTTATATATAATTATGTAATAACAGCTTTTTTCGAATATACTGACTTTTCTATTGCATTACGTTCGATTTTTCCAGAAACTATCAGCAACCGATTTCATACGTTTCTTGTCTGTAAGGGGAGAGAAGGGGACAAGGATGTGGAAGAAAAAACGTAGATACGCTCAGGTGCCAGATATTTGCCTGATATTGATCGAAAAAAAAGGAACAGAGAAGTCTACCCTTGAGAACAGCCGATCGCTAGAATTTTCCTCCAGACAACGGTAGAATTCGACTCATGTAGCCAGTGTCGATTCGGGTCTCAGCCAGGCCCGATGGATAATGTGCGTATGGTGAGTTGCTACACCCACACGAAAAATTCCGAGTAGGCAAAATACCCACTCGGAATTTGGGGTTAGAGAAATATTTCATAAATGTAAAATTCCAAATACGAACGAAGTTTCTCGGTATTGCGTCACCTCAAAACGTTTAAGCGATCAACTGTGTTGCAAGATCGGCTCAACAATATTGCGATTTTACTTGTTTGTAGCCACATGACCGACAAAATCGATTTGCAAATATTATTCAATGAGTCTATATAAAAAACGCAGCGTTTTTAACATTGCAAAAATGAACTGCTGAAGTTACATAAAATAAAAGTGATGACAAATAAATGTGATAACAATTTGATAATAGCTTAATGATAAACATGATACTTTAAAAAATTGTGTTTTTTTCCTTCATGTTCATTTTCGGTGGAAGGGGAAAGGGGTCCCCCATCCGGGTCAACTACCCACTCCGACTTAACACCTTCGCCGGCCCTATTAGTGCATCCAAACATTTGATTGCAGTACGGAGCCTTGTGGAACATTGCCTTCTCTTTCTATCCAATACAGTTTTACATAAGACTCTCTCTACCGCAAGCTGCGTTGCCAATTCACGACACTCAGGATTATTCGGCTCGTCCATCCTATCCCACGCGCAAATATTTAACATGTTTACTCAACGATTACACTGGCCAACAAAAAAAGGGTTTCAAAAAACTTTTTAAATCTTAATAACTGATTTTTATAGTTTTTGGGGCGCTGAATCCGCATCTGAACTTTTATTTCTTTTCATCACCCATTGTTTGGTCAGAATTTGATCCATCATTATATGGGAAAATATGCTATATATGCTAATAAAGTGAAGCATAAACGTCCTGTAAAATACCAACAGAACTTTATTTAAACATAGAAGATGGCTTTATATTCTTAACATTACATTCTGCAAAGTCTTTACGTGTCCATTGACGTACATTTTCTTTGTCTCTTTTTTTTAAATCCCCTGAAATAGCTCTTTCTCCCCTACGCCGTTTGTTGACTCTCAGTGACCAACGGTAATCTCCCATCATATTGGTGTTCCAGCGTCCCTGGTAACGTTTCTTCATCACTTTCAGATCTTAATGAAAATGCTCACCTTGTTCTTCACTTTCATCACCTGAATTGTCCGGAAATAATTGTAAATGACTGTTTAAGAAGTAAACTTTGAGGCTCATTAAACATCTCAATTTCTTCAAATCTTTCAGCATATTGGCAACAATTGCTTGATAATCTATGTCTTTTTGTTGGCTACGAACTTAACAACGTGATTAAAAGCACTCTACGCCTCATTTTCATTTTCTGTCAAATGTAGCACAAATTGGAGATCAACCATCACTTCTCTAATATCAGTCTCAATGAAGGTACTTTCTTTTAATAATTTTGCTGCAGAAAAATTGCGTAAACTTTTCACAAAGGTACTTGAATCACTGTTCATCTTTAGGTAAGGCAATTGTTTCATGAGGCATAATTTTATGTGCAATGAAGGCAGGAGAATCTTGTGTTGATCCACCATATGTTCCCGTAGAATGTTCTTTTCCCCCGGGGTTTAAAGATTTTGTTACAGGCCAATTCTTTCTAGACGAATGCTAATCTCGTGCCCTACTATCCCATTCACAGAGTAAATATGGAATTTATAACTTCCTGCATCTCATACATATCTAGATACTCAGAGCAGCATTTGCCTAGCTATACAGATAAAATGTTAAAATGTGAACAAGTGGTGGGTGATACGGCATTTTTATTGTTATTTTTGGAATCAGCACACTTAAAATGATAAGAATTAGGTGAACACATACAAAAAGATTTTTGTTCGTTGGCCTGTTATTTTATTATTTTATATTTAACTACTATTTTATTGTCCCGCCCTCTAAGATATCCCAGTTAACGATGTTGCACAGGCAAGGGTATTGCTTCCGAGCTATCGCAGCCGGCCGCCGCGAAAAGAGCACGCGCGGTCAGGTGCCGCGGAGCGTGGCGGAGCATGCCGGAGCGTCTTCGCGCTTCAGCTAGCACAGCTCCCTATCATTCAAACGACCGCCTCTTAAACCCACATCTCATGCAGGAGGGCGGCGCGCGCCGGTGGAGTCGCATTGTATGCGACAGCCTCATCGCACTGACGTCACGAGAGCGAAACGATGAAAATGGAGGATGCCACGAGGATGATCCAATCTTGAAAAATCGATCGCTTCAATGGGATGGAAGCGGTGGTGATGTAGATGTCAGGAGTGGGTGGAGCAGGAGATGGTGTTTCTCGTTCTGCTAGAGTTGGCAAGACGAATGTCGGCACACCTGTGGTAATTGGAGGAGTTGAAAGTGGTCGGACGAAGAGGTGCAAATATTTGACGAGATATTAAATTGTGTTCCGTGATGGGAAATTGTGGAAGAGGGCAAGTAATTTTAGATAGGAAAATTATATTAACGATAGTAAACTTATAATATTATTAAACGAAAGCTACTCGCACAACGATATTTTTTTATCTTTCATGCATGGAAACAAGTACTTGAATCAGTTATTTTTAAAACCCCGCATGTGAGGAATTTTAAATTTGTGGGAAAACAAGAAAAACTGAATAATTAAGTACACAGAGAACTTTTGTCACTTTTTTTCTATTTGATGCATAAATCGTGATTGAGAATGCTATGGAGATGTGTAATTTACTTGTATGAATAGTACAATACTCACTGGGCTTGTTTGAAAGTTTATGACTTACGGGATTTCAAAAACGAATAAGGAATTTTTTGTACCTAAACATGTAAATAAATACACACTGCAGGTTCAGTTTGTAATACATACATACATACATACATAAACAGTCATTTATACCCCGCAAATCAATGACTTACACAGTTTCAAAACCAAACCAAAACATTGCAGTATCCTCACGGCCATTCTATTAATCTAATTTACGGAATTTACACATGGAACGATTTATTTAACCTGCAGCTTTTATTTTCTCACAGAAGCGAAAATGCAAAGGAGAGTGACTTTCCAGGATTTTAAAAACAACCGATTCACTTATCTTCACTGTTTATTGTGTGAAAAGTGCTACTTTGCAGGATGCCTGAGATAAAATTGACACTTCCGTACACATTCCTCAAAGAAGACATGGCCGTATGAAACAACTGGGTACTTCCAAGATAGCCAAACACTGGGTAACATTAATCAACATTGCTACTGCTTTGCGTTCGGAGAATGATCCCAAGAACATATATTTGTAAGTTTCCATTAATTCATACAAAAAAAACAACAACAAAAAACAACAAAGTACGCAGTTCCTAAGGAAGGGTGTTGGGCATGCCCATTTTAGAATTACAATGTTTCAGAATTCCGTGTTGTAGTTTTTAAAATTGTGTTACATTACTAAAACCGTCATAGGGCACGTACATTATTCGTATGTGACGTCAAGGAACAAACGATTGCTGTACTCTATTAGAAAGGACTGTGAGACTCATTGCATTCGTATCTGGGCATCTCAGGTTGACTATCTTCGGTCGCATCTGCTCAAAAACGTTTGAAATAATTGTGTTTTACATTAGAGAAAAAAATTGGCGCACATTTGAGAAATTCTGGAATTAATTAATTATCCAAGCAATACAGATGCAAAAATTACATCAAGTGCAATTATTTCATATCGGATACGGGCAGATGAGAGTACCATGCTAGATCAGTTAAACTGTCTCCTGTTAGAAAATTGTAAATGAAATCACAGGTCACAATCTTCATAGTGGTAAAAGCTGTTTTGCGCGTTTTCACAAATATGAGTAGAGTTCTCCAAAGTTTTACTTTTATGTCCACTTTGGTTACGCGTATGTGCAATACTACAACACTTCAAAAATTTGCTGTCATTTTATATACACATATTTCATTATAAGGAAAATCGAGTTTATGTAATTAACCATAGAACACTATTGTTGAAAATTATTTCTTGCTATAAGTGAAGAGATATATTTACTCGCTTCAAAATTGAACAACATCCGCAATAAAGTGGTTGTCGGTTAGGCGATTACTAATTACAACATCGCTTGACAACTCCATTAAAGCACTCCAGAACTTCTAATTTAATTTTGTAGCAACTTTTACATTAACGGTTAACAACTTTATTACCAAACTTCCTGTAGGGGCCCCTTTTGTAGTAGGGCTCCTTAATACTGGAGTAGTGAATGGATTTTACACACAGACTTCGCACATTCACTTACAGGAAGAGATCAATTACAAACAACTGAGAATACGGAGATATTCACGTCCAAAGAGTAAATATAACACTGCTAGGAAGTTGTATCCCTGTACACCATGGCAATGATACCATCTGTAAAAATACAACATGCTAGTGAGTAAATTTTACTTTAGAGTTAACCAACAACATTACATCAAAGTGAATGTTACAACAGTATCTGTGCAGATTTATAGCTGGATAATACCGAATCAACCTAATCAAAGTAAGAAACGACAGTAAATGAGTATTTATTTCTTTGTTCATTGTATCTATCTCCCTGTTCTCCATTTTGCATTCCTTACATTCTGACCCCCCAAATATACGATGAAAGAGTGTGTCCCATGACTCAGAAAAGCGTTGGTGTGCCATCACAAAGCCCCAAGAACAGACGCGGATGCCCGCATGGACAGACACAAGGCCGCTGTAACGAACACGCAATTGGAAAGCTCGCGAAGGGCACGGATCGTGTTGAGGCGGGCCGGTGGAACAGTGGCCGACCACGCACGCAAAACCTGTAATTTCACCCGCGTACCACAAAGCGCCCACAAAGTGATTTCAATTTAACCCATATCTGAATCAAACCATAACTTAAGTGCATTTTCAAGGTGGTGGCGGCGGGGCGCGCTCAGCAAGGATGGATCGCGAGTTAAGACGCATTGTGTGCGCGCGCGGGGAAGGCAGGATGATGTCATGGTGGCGCTAGGTACAGTGGTAAGGAGTGTTGATTCTGCGCAAATGAGAAGTGGTTCGTACCAGTGGCCTCCAGCAGTAAAAATGCTGCTGAACCAAAGGACACAAAATGGTATTAAAAAATATAACATGCTCACAGCTCAATGACAAAATACTCGCATATTACTGCAATAAAAATAAATATTTTAACAATATCTGTCTTTACGAATACTGCAGTCGTACAGTTGAGTACGATAGTTCTTTACATAATAAAAATATGAAAAAATTGATGTTTCATAACGCAACACGTGAATAGTAAATATTTAATGGCAGTCCGTCACTTCCTTGGAACATTACTGTCCACGATGAATGTCACATGATGTTAGCTATGTCTTAAGATGAGGAGCACAGAGTATGACAATTCAATCGTTAGGCAATATGGGAAATGGAGAAGCGACATAGTCAAATATTTCCATTTTTCAGTCAAAATTGTAACTGTTCAGTTGTTTTTGGATTTTTCCGAGTTACTATGGGTCCAACTAAACTAAGGGCACGGAAAAAGGCTAGAGACAGCATAGTTTTCTTTCAATTAGTGTGCGCATTGGTAAATAGTAATGAATAATTAGGAATAGCTAGGAGTAATGGATTAGAAACAGTATTGCACTTGATAAGTCATTGATAAAAAAATAAATCCAAACGTCCTAGACGAAAAATTAAGAATGAATTAGGAATAAAAATGTTCGGTCAATTTAATTAACACAAATGTCTTGTGAAATTTAACGTTTTATTGTTTATTATTCAGTTATTTGGATTTGCAAAAACAGGGCATCGAAATTCAGGAGGAATGATAAAAATGAGATGCGTATGTGGCCAACTTCTGTAACTAACTTCTGTTTAGCAATATGATACAACGTAGCTTCATTTGTATTTTAAGTGCTTTGCCAGCATGATCGACAAACTTAATTACAATAAAAATTGCTCAAAACGAACCTCAAGAGACCAGAATTCTTTTCCATTTTAGACAAGATTCCGCTTTATGCAGTGTAGTACTGTAGAACATGTGATTGACAGGACCGCGAATTAAATTCACATTAGACAGACAGTATACACGGCATTGAGTAAGTTTTACTGTATTTGTAAATAAAATTCCTTGCATCACACATCCCCGTGATAGTATTTGCCGAGTCCTCGGATGTGAGTCCAGAACAACATGAGTTCCTCTGAAATACTTCACATTGTAAGGCAAGAAAAAAAAACAACACATATTCCACCGACAAAGTTTTAAAATAACGATTATTGAGTTCGCGGTCGTCTATTATTCGACAGATCGCGGACGATACAACCTCTCACCACTTAATGCCGTATATCAGACGTAAGTGAAAGTATTCATGCCTTACGGAGTATCAGAAGTAAGAAGACATTCATGCCTTCTTATCAGTATGCCTTCTTAGGAGTATCAGAATCGACATTCCTTGAGCGGCAAGGGTTGCTCAGAGCGCCATCTGATGTCGTACCAGTTCCTCGACCGACTGTGATTGATTGATTGATTGATTGTTCGTGATTTCGGGCGCGTCAACTACTTAGGTCATTATTCCCGTAAGTGAAGTGCGTGTTTTTTCCCTCGGGAGGTGGCGTTTCTTTCTGGGTGATCTTTTCCCGCTGGATGGCAAGATCCGGCGCCGACCTACCGTCGACTAGCGGGGTTTTCCCCCAACCAGGTATCTACCACCAGGCGTGCGTGTTAGTGTAGTGCATGTAAGTATAACTGTGTGTGTAAGGGGGTGAGGATAGGACAAGGAAGAGGAAGGAAATATCGCGGGCGGTTCGTTGCCCGTTTGTTAGGGTACTACTCCGGCATTCGCCTGGTGTTGATCGGAGAAACCACTGAAAATTGACCGACTGTGATTTTTTAAATTTTTTACATATTTGTTTATTTAGAAATTCATCTATTTGTCTCCGGCTGTGTTTTCCACCAAGAATCGCGTCCCCATCCACTGCCCGGCGGCGCGACGTGGCGCGGCGCGGCTCGATGTTAGGAAGTCGCGAGTTGTCGCCCCGTGGCGGCTCGGCGGCGCCGCTTGACAATGCGCCCTTTGTTCCCGCGCGCGCGTTTGGCGGGCGGTGGAGGCCCCCGCCCGCGCCGCAGGCCGCCCCCACGCACCACGCCACGCCGCGCCGCCGCCACCGGCCGCGCCCCGCGCATGTGTGTCGCGGGGTCACTTCGGTCGCCGCGGTCTCCTCCTTCGGCAGCGTTGACGGCTCTGCCGGTGGCCGAGATTTCAAAAAAATACTACAAAATAAAATAAAATAAATAAATAAAATTGTTCATACCAGTTGGTATACATGTGTATTTTCAAGGAAAAATAGTTCAGTGTAATTGCAATAGTGCTTTGACTTTAATATGTAACCTCTGATGAACCTGTAACCAATTAAAAAAATCTTTATATCGTAATAGTTGTCCAGACGATGTTCGCGACTTGACAATTGACAATTTTCTTGGAAATGCTGTTTGTTTATGATGTAGTTTCAACAAATCTGGACAATAGATTTTTCAAAAGGATCCCAAATAGGATCGAAAAGTAAAAAAGAAAATGTTAAAAAATACTTTCGAGTCTGTTTCATTAAATTGAAAAATTGGAATTAAATAAATAATAGACGTAAATGTATTATTAAGATTAATGTAATGTTCAAAATGCGGGTTGACAGTTTTCAGGTCCTGCTTTCATCTTTAATAACAGGACGGATAGTTATATATCAATATGTTGGTCCATCATTTAAAATACAGAAAAAAATTCTAGAAATAACAATATTTATACAATATTAAAAGAAATACATATTCTTCACAACGTTTCGGAATAACTGGTTTCCATGAGTGGTTTTGTCACCTGATGATGGAAACCAGTTATTTCCGAAACGTTGTGTAGAATATGTATTTCTTTTAATATTGTATAAATACTGTTATTTCAAGAATTTTTGTCTGTCTTTTCTTTTACTAATTCAATTAACGTAAGAAATTGACTCGGTGTATTCATGAAAATTACATTATAGGTTTTTGATAATGAAAATCATTCAATTGTCTGTCGCGGTTTGGACAAACTTGATTTCATTGATTCAACTCTGAGGAGAGGCAGTTTGATGCATCTTGTAGAAACAACCGCGCCCTGCGAATGTGTGTCGCAGGGTCACTGGGGTCGACGCCGCCCCTCCTCTGCGGCTGGATCGTTGGCATCGTCGTCGTCGCCGGTGACAGAGACGTCGTGAGCAATTTTGTCGTCAATTTTTGAGTTACTGGTTGACTAGATGGCTTTCACAATTCAGTGGAACTACAATATTAAATGTTACTTCTTGGATATTAGTGCGGATTATCGTATCAGAATCTTGATTCAGAATATTGCAGTTGACGTAATTATGGGCTTTTTTGTACAGATTTAGTTTGATTAATTCAACCGTTAGAAAAAGCGTGAAAGTGCAAATTACGATCTTTTAAAAAAGGTAAATCTCTATTACGACTTTCTCAACATCTGAATTTCTTGTAACCTCATCTTCGGCTACCAACACCAATGAAACACTATTTTGTATTTACCTGTGACAGCTCAGTCTCTTTCAGAAATCAGTGCCAACATCCGATCTACTTCTGGAACTTTTGCGTGTGTCGTGGGTCGACGTTCGGCGTTTGTCATGTGTAGAAAGTCAAAGAGCAGACCACGCTTTAAAGTATAGTAACGCTACAGTTGTAAACACCAACGAGAATAAAACAAATTTTCGGGAAAAGTGTTTCATACGAAATAAAAATTTTGGAGTAATTACCATTTGTCTATATTTCATATTTCGGAGTTCGGTATATTAATTTTCATTGACGCTTTTTGTTAATTTATCACAAACCTAATTTTATACCTGAAATCAACTTCAAAAATGTTTATTAAACTCGCAGTGTATTAAACTAAATTCGAACGAAAAAATTATCTTTCAAGCAAACATGTTTTGCAGGGAACAAATATTTGGGTCTAGATATGACTAATCTTTTTCAAATCAGTGTTTACCGAACTAGAAATTATTCTCCTTGCCATTCACCCTCCACAAGTATGTAGCACAATCCTATTTCCTGTTTCCTCGATCGGATCAGTGAAGCCTAACGAGGCCACAACAAGGAAAGGTGTTGAAAATTTCCAGCTTAATTAAATCAAACATCGAATGATGGAATTTTTCTTTTAATGAAAGAATATTTTAAGTACATAAACAACACTTTGAGTTGAGACATATTCACCAACTCTACTTGGTCACTAGAATATTTTCCTCAACAACCCAATTGGTCTGGTGGTGAGATAGACCTTTCTCCAAAAACGTTGGTCATCTAATTCCAGGTGCAACTGGCGTAGGTGTTCCTTTCGATTTCGTCTTTCCTGGGTTAGTGTTGAAACGCCTCTGAGTCTATAAAGAAGCAAAAGCACTAGTGGTGCATCGCAATGAGACTAGTCGCAATAAAACTAGTGGTACTACAGAATAGCACAGAATTTCTCTCATTAGTTTCTTTTTAATCTCTTTACACTAGTCACTTTTTGCTCTTGCCCCTTCACCTTCCAAGATGCTACCCATCGGAGCCTAAAATACACTTTTGCACTTTTTCTCAATTGTTCGGGCCCCTACAAGTAGAATTGAAATTGGCTTTAAGAATATTCTAAAAGACAAAAACATGGTTGGGCCTGCAAATTTTCAGTGAAAACTTTTGAGCCGTTCTTGCGTAAAAGACGATTGAGCGTTTTTGAAAATGCGTAATTTTAAACTTATTTTAACAATAATATGTAATAATAAATAATATGTAAGAATGTACAAAAATATCTACAATGTAAATATTAACAACGTGAGATATATTTTTAAAAAATCCATTCGTGTATTTTTTTATTCGCTGCATCATTAACTTTCTCTATATTACGCATGTAGTATGCGAAAAAGTAAAACATCGATATCAAACAAAGGATTTTTGTTAATGAAGAATGTTTTAAGATGAAAATTGAGTGTGTGAGAGGGAGTGATAACGTTGATAAATTCTCACTGCCTTTCCTAAGTGGTTCCCTGATGGTGTGCCCAACAAAATCACAATATGACCGAACAAAATAATGATTAGGAATAAACATGTATTAAATTTCTTCTGGTATGCGGGATTTAAATGAAAATATTTATTTAGAACATCCATTAAAAAATCAGTTAATAAAATATGCAAGTAAAATACGCATCATGAAGGAAAAAAAGCTCTATAATTATACAAATAGTACCCTCGCAATAGAAGAAAATGGAGGAAAATTAATTAGAACACTAACATTTGTAGTTAATTACGTCGTAGGGTCTCTAGTAGACACGACATAGGAATATCACTTAATTTCACAATTTTCTCTCTTGACTATCTATCATATATTACTAATTTGGTGATGATGAGACAATCACTCCACTCATGACAGTAAGCCTCTTTTCTTACAGTTCCCTATACGTTGCAGTTCCATTTGGTTTCTTCGTTCCTTTACCAGTGTCTGGTGGTCTGTGGGCTGCCAAAAGAAAATAGATTCTACACTAGTCCTGCCCGAGATTATTTCGGCAGTTACCCCAAAATCCGCTAGATAGCAGTGCAGGATGACAGGTTTTCGCTTGTCGCAAGCGAAATGTGCTCAGTCAAGAAACCTGACCGTTTGACGCACGGTACTTGGGACTCTACCAGCAGAATCAAGATTTCAAGTGTATGAACGCAAAATTAAAGGCGCTGCGAAGTTGAAACGTTTAAACAAGAAGTACAAATTATATGAAAAATTGGAAATGAAAACTGTAATGTACCTTAGGTTGGCGGAAATAGAATATTTTGCATTCGTGACTCCAAATTCAGCAATTTTTAGGTAACAAAAATTATAATAGAAAGAAACAACATTAAGAAACTCTCCCATCCTTCTCAACAGATAAGAATCTTGTGAAAGTAATTAATGATGCGCTTGCAAGAGTCACCCCTTTTACTTAAGGTCGTCATAATATTCATAGAGCAAACAGCGCATTTGCTGCTTTTCGATATCGTCTTTCCTGGGCCAAGTTGTGAAAGAAAGAAAAAAGAGATCGTACAAATATGCACATCCCGTGACAAATAGAATAAAACTCAAAGGTAGAAAACAATTATTATTTTGACCCACGACATCTAGATATCACAATAATAGAAAAAAAATACCAATTTTTATTGTAATATCTGAAGATTAATTTAATTACTGGCTCTAAATGATTACTGACCTAATGGCAAGTCAATCACCCCTCTCACTAACGTAGCCCATCTTATTCCACGTGCAAATAGCGCAGCTGTGCCTTTCGATTTCCTGTTTCCTGGACCATCGCTGAAACGGCCGGTGGGCCCACAAAGAGGCAAGGGGGCGGAGTGCGGACGGGGCGGCGGCGGCGGCGGCGGCAGCGTGTCGGGTGACTGTCCGGTGCTTGAACCGGCCGCCGCCGCCGCCAACGCCGCCGTCGCCGCCGCCGACGCAGTGGCGTCGCGGCGGTGCGTCTCCACGGCGCCGGGCGCCGGACCCGCACCGCCCACCCGCCGCCCAGATTTATAGCGCGGGCGCCTCCGCACGCGCCGTCGCCGCCGCCGCCGCCGCCGCCGCCGCCGCCGCCGCCGCCGCCGCCGCCGCCGCCGCCGCCGCCGCCGCCGCCGCCGCCGCCGCCGCCGCCGCCGCCGCCGCCCTGTGGGCGCTTGATTGCTTCATCGCTTCCTGCGCCGGACCCAGATCGATCGCCCCGCTACGGTGACACACACTCAGATGCACACGAGTCATTCATTAAAAGCTGCTGGGGCTGTAGTTAAAATGTTAGTTTGCTGCAGATGATATGTCACTTGCCAATATAAGAAAGTGTCTTTTGGTGGCGTAATCACTAAACGAATGTACAGTCCTGTATGAAATATAATACCATCATTGAGGATGTCTCTGACCGGGAGGTACAAGAGTTCGAGCCCTGGTGATGGCGGATTTTCCAAACTAGCTATAGAGCTGGGTCAAATTCAGCCACTGTATGGAGGTAAGTTCCAGCGACCGGTTGCTCTAATGGATAGTTTTCCATGATTTCTCTGATAAATCCGGGAAAATGCCGGAGAAGTACCTTAACAACAGGACACTGACCTTACATCCCCTGCACACCAGTGGTAGATCCAGGGAGGGTGTGGCATGCCCCACCCAAAAGGCCTATGGTTTTCGTTTGTTACGTTCTTTTATGTAGCACAATTGGTTCAAATGATTATTTATAATAAACTTATGTAATTATTTAAACAATAATATTGTATATTATCGTATATACACTACAAAAATAATATACAATGTTATAAATATGTTTATTATTTAAAAAAATCTATTATACACCCCCCCCCCAATGAGCGGCTGGATCTGGCCCTGCTGCACAAACACTAAAAACCTACACTTTCATGTCCTCCACTAGCACACTACGTTGTCGGGAAACCAGTAGGGACTTGGCCACTTCCTAGAATAAAATATTCACTACACACTGGACAAAATCACAACGGCAGTTGACGTGAGAAGAAGCATCAATCAACCAATAAATCACCAATGTATGAAAGTTTATTTTTAGTGTGTCCTCCTAACTCATTATGGCGACTAAACTTATGTGAGATATCAACTGACCATAGGAATTGAGAATTGGGTTTTGATCTGATGTCAGAGTAATCATCTCGGAAAGTTTGCTCAAGTTGAGATGCACAGGAGTTATTCTTAAAATGCTGCTGCATTTCTTTTAAAAAAATACAGAACTGATATTGGCCTGATTGTGACAGTTTGCAAAATGTTTCATAGACGATGTCATTTTCCTACAGAATTAGGAAATTAAAAAATAATGATTGAGATGATTTTGCGTATTGGCAGGAATTATTTCCATTCTCGCATCGGCTTTCTTTGCTCGTCAATAAAGTGAAACATTCGCATGGTTGTAGTTAGATACTCCTGCTTTCCAGTTAATGACTAGTATTCATTATAGTCCCGAATAAAAAGCTACAATTCTCCACAAGTAAAAACTCTCAATGTTCCTGCAGTAACTAGATAAAATGGAGAACACTCTTCTTGGGAAAGTAAGTAAAAGGATACAGATTTTACACTCGACAGTACTACAGCGATTCCAGTTCCCTTGCACATGAACAGACACGGACAATAGCAGTTCTATAGAGTGAGAAGACTGAATTAAAGAAAATGTGATTGTTGAGTTCACTAGCTGTTTACACTTTATGATGACATGAGAAGAACTTGTATTTTTGTTAACTAATGCATGTTAACAATTTTATACCATATGTTGGATTCATATGGTTGCCAATTACATTGTCATCCACAGAACAGATCGAAAACGATAAGTCATCACTTCCCATCCTTTCACACACAGTTCATTGTTAATTCCCAGAAAGTTCTCACGTTTACTTTGGTACTTTCATTCTCGCGGTTTCGTCCATTTTCAGCGCTTATATAGGCCGCCAGCTAATTGCCTAATGAACGAACCTTTCAGGAAGCTGTTCTGTCCAACCGCCACGTCAAGTACCCTGGTGATTCTGAACCGATGAGCACTCTTCGCTAGCGGCAATCGGCCAGCGAACATTCGAAGCATCCACTCTTCCGCCAACGAGCTTTTAGGGCTGTTAACAACAACTCTGGATGTGCGAATACACGTATTACGTGGGGCATAGGGGCAACTGGGGAGTTCCTTTTGTGGCGTCTAGACAAGGCATAGTTTGTGATCTTACGCAACAACTTTTACCGCTCGACGCTCGTACAGAAGTCGCCTCCACGGTACTTGAGTGGGGCAGCCGCCCTTTTTCAGACTGCCATTCTTTTCGCTCCATGTTGTGTCAGCGAACTGAACTGCTCCTTTAGAGGCGGGGTCAGGTGAAAACAACAACTTTTCAACACACAGTGGACATTTGTTTGTTGGGTTCTGATTGAATGAAATTTGTTTGTTTGGCCTACCTAATTGAAAATTTCCGGCATGTTGCAACGGCTACGAAATATACATTTTTTGCTTAAATGATACTTGATGATACTTGATAGCAACATTTTAGTTTAAGGAAACTTGCATTTCAGTGATAGAGAAAAAAAATATTCGTACAATCCACCAAATGTTTCTGTTTCCCATTTTTGCATATTATTCTCAGGAATTAACGCCGAAGATTATTATTGCACTTATTATATATTATTATTATTATTATTATTATTATTATTATTATTATTATTATTATTATTATTACTTTCCCTTTAACATCACGACTAAAGATGTTATGATTCGGCTGAATGTAAAACTACTCCAGGTTGCAACAAGCTAAGGGGCGGATCTAGGGACTTTCGTTGCGTCTACAATACTTTGCGAAAAATGTGGACTGTTCCAAATAAAGCGATTTCTTGCACTTCCCAGTCTTTTGAATGACCTGGGAATTTAGCCAAGTTCTTACACAAATTTTGCTGAACAAATCCTAGAGCTCTAATGACTATCGGTACGACCTGTGCTTTTACGCCCCACATTCGGCTTACCTCGATTTCCAAACTCTTGTATTTAAGACGTTTCTCTGCCTCCTTGGTAACGACGCTTTGATCGCAAGGTACAGCAACATCGACAAGTAAACACGATTTTTTCGCCAAATCCCGGATAACTATATCCGGTCTGTTTGCTGCTATCGTGCGATCAGTTTGAAATTGTTGGTCGTACAATATCGTATACAGTCCAACAGACGTCACCAGTTTTGGTGAGTGTTCGTACCACTTGGGGCATGTGTTTGGAACTTCGAGGGATATACAGATCGACCGGTGGAGGTAGCTACACACTCTGTCGTGTCTTTTTAAGTATTCGGTCTTTGCTAAGACTGGTCAAGCTGAGACAATAAGATCAACGGTTTCTACGTGTTTCTGGCAAATGCGGCATTTATTATCTTGGGAAATTTTGAGAATTGCTTTATCATAGTGTCGTGTTCTCAAAGCCCGATCGTGTTCTGAAAGTCTTGGGCAGCTATTACAAGTGCTTCCGATTTTGGCATCATTCTTCCCCTTTTGAGCCACATAAATGATTGGTCTTTATTGATCTGTACTCTGTCCATTCGTTTCATATATTGTCCGTGGAGTGGTTTGTCTCTCAACGATTTCATTAACATTTTTTGTGTCTCATTTTTCATGTTAAGTAGCATCAGAAGTTCAGTGTCACTGTCATTCTGCGTGTCTTGCAGTCTTGTTCGCAATGCTTCCTGCTACACTAACAGTGCCTCTCTTTCCCATTTTTTGTTCAGATTTCATGACCTGCCTCATTAGAGGGTCATCGTGATGACTGAGTACATACTTTCCCATTCCAACTATTGCATTGTGCCAGGAGGCTTCAATTTGTCTGAGGCCTCTTCCTCCTTCCTTAAGTGACACATAAAGTCTATGTACATCAGATCGAGGGTGGGCGACATGATGCACTGTTAGCAGTTTTCTGATTTTTCGATCCATGATTCGAATTTCTTGCTCAGTCCAGTCCACTAGTCCGAAACTGTACTATACTGCGATTTTTGTAGGAAGAGCTCTCAAGATAACTCAAATCCCATCTTCGCGATGGAATATGTCACGGCATTTCGTATCATTCACAGTCGTTCCGCTAGATTTCGCACGATCGCGACCGTATGAAGCAGTGCTTGCGATCATGCGACTTCTACCGGCAAGACCGAGAAAAGACGCGAAATGCCGTGACATATTCCATCGCGAAGATGGGATTTGAGTTATCTTGAGAGCTCTTCCTACAAAAATCGCAGTATATATACTGCGAATTACGATTATTCGAATTGGCCACTATGGATGTCGTTTATTGGTTCTTCCTTCCTTCCTTCTTTCTTCCCTTCCAATTTCTTCTTCCACCAAAATTCTTTCATCCTGTGCCGATGTTTTTCTTTTCTCTCTTCTGTCCACGTGGCTCCAATCTTCTTTTAAGGTTTCTTTAGAAAAACGTTTGACTTGACTAATTTGTGTCTCAGGGGTGAACGGTTCTGAATATATTATTGTATATTTATATATTATTATATTTATTATTACATTTATTATATATTAAAATAGTAAAACGGCAATCAATAAATAATACGAATTTAGCAAAGAATGCAAAAAGATGTTCGACATTTTGATGAGAGTTTAAGTATAGAAGAAATAGAGCACGTCCCGATTGTGAGGACGCAAGTATCTAAAATCATTTTTCCACCTACTTCTACTAATGTTTGACGATCTTAATATGACATTGTAATTGCAAAGATTTTGCTAGTACATACAGGAATAACTACATTTAATGACTCCCCAAATACGTCAATTTGATAGTTTAGAACCTAATTATACATAAACGAATTACAAACCATCAATGAAGTAACTGACACTTCAAATAAAATTAATATTTTTCACAAATTTTTCCCCAGGATTTTGTTTATGTGAAAGTATGTTTGAAGGAACCACTGCAATGTAAATGAAGTCAGACCAGATTAAATGCTCTAATCATGGACGATAGTGATGTCGAAGATGATTCCGCCCTACATTTTTGAACTAGTAAGTTAGGTGAAAGAAAATCGCAATAATAAATTACTGAATATGATAAATTGTTGTTTACGATCCCCTTGCAATTAAATAGCGCTTCCAGAAATCGAAATTCCCCTGCCAAGCACGTAGTATAGAAACAGAGCCCGTCTACAGCAGCGCCGCGAGTTCGCTTTCCTTACAGATTGCGAAACGGTCCACCGAAGCCCGCCGCTTAATAGCGTTCAGAACAATATCTTTAATTGCTTAATTTGGGGCCAAGGAAGCGCGGGAGGGTCGGCCCGGGCGGCCCGCCCGCGGCGGCGCGGTGGGGGCGGCAGCGGCGGCGGCGGTGGCGGTGCAGGGGGAGGGGCGTGGCGGGGCGGGGGCGGCCAGAAAAGAGAAGTAGGCCGTCGACACCGGGTCAAGCACGCCGAACTAGCGCGGAATGCCCGGCGGGTCGTGCCGGCCCTGGGATCGAGTCCCGGCTAGACAGCCGACCGGCATGCGTTTGTTTGGCGGGGAACTAGGCCAGAGGTCAGGCCTCTCTCGGACAGGCCCCCAGAGAGAGAGAAAGATGTCCATAAACCTCCGTCGTGATGGCCCTCGGCTCGAATACCGGCGTCGGAGCGGCCGGCGCCGTTTGTGTGCGACGGCGTGGCGCGGCGCGGGGCGGCGTGGCGCGGAGGAGGGAAGAAAAATCGCGGGAGAAAGATGGTCGATACGTTTCTTCGGGGAAATTGCTCAGGCGCGCGGTCCGCGGGGTGCCCTTCTCCTAGACGAGTTGCCGCCCTTCCTGTCACTCATCTTAGTGATGCTGCTATGATTCGTCATTCTTCCTTTCATTCTCTGCTTTATCCTTCTTCTCGGACCAGATTACCAGGAGAGGTGGCTCAAGGCATCAACTGATGACGCTGCAGTGTCTCTGACCGGCAGGGCGTAAGTTCATGTCCCGACGGTGGCAGGTGGCTGCTTGCCAGCTAGGTAGAATCTAGTCGCTGACTGGAGAAGAAATTTAGCGGCCGCTGCTCTGATCCGTAGTTTTCCGTGGTTTCTCCGATCAACACCAGGCGAATGCTGGAGCAGTACCCTAACAAACGGACCACAGACCGCGCGCGATCTTTCCGTCCTCTTCTTGTCCTATCCTCAGCCCTTACTTACACACACACACACACACACACACTTACACTAATATGCACTACACACATGTCGGCAGACCAGTTGGGTGCTTAGAGCTTGTCCAGTCTGGGGCGGAGTCTCACTGATGGGAAATAATTTGTTGGGGATAACCCAGCTAGTCGACGGTAGGTCAGTACCGGATCTCGCCGTCCAGCGGGAGAAGATCACCGCCACCTCCTGAAAAAAAAGTTACGGGACTAGCGACCTCAGAAGTTGACGCGCCCGGAATCATTAGTAATCAATCAATCCTTTCATTCCCTGATTTCTCCTTCTTCTCGCAGCAGATTATCAATCTTTCCTCTGTTCACCGCCCTTCCCTTGATTTCTTCATCCTCCTAGATTTCCTCTGATTTGTTTATAATTATTTCTGTGTTCTCCTTAGTTCCTGATTGTCTCCTTATTTCCTTTGCCCAGTTTAGCAGACTTTTTCTGTTCCTTTTGTTATCTCCTTTGACATTGTTTCCTCATTCATTCTTAATTCGTATTATGTTTTCTCAGTCTGAATGGCCTTATTCTGTTTCTGTTCTCCAAATTTCCTCTGATTTCTAACTCTCGTTCTGTGTTTCCTCGTCCAGTTTATTTTTTCTGTTTGTATGCTTCGTCTTCCCAAATCCTCCTGCAACTTGCCGCCGGATAGATGTATTCGTCGGTGGTGCTCACAGCTTCTAGCGGGTTCTGTATTACTTCAGACTCATCGCAGATCTCCATCGTCGCCATTTCATAATTAGTTTTCAGTGTTGTCACACATGTAAAACTTTCTTTGTTGCTCGACTACTAATCCCTTATCTTCTTCTTATGGTAATCCTGACATGTTATGAAGTGAATTTCCAGTTTCGTCGTCTCCAACAATTCATTTTCATTTTCTGCCTCCTTTGTACTTGTTCCTATACTACTTACTAGAGAAAGTGCTGCGGCAAAAAGGTCGATGCTTCAACAAAAAATCTCGTTTCTTTCTCCAATGACCCATTGTATCCATGCGTCTTCTTCTTCTTTTTCTTCTTCTTCTTCTTCTTCTTCTTCTTCTTCTTCTTAGTATTATTATGTTTCCAATATTTTCAACAATTACACATTTTTTTTCTTCATCATTTATTTTGATTTTTCCCTGCGGCGCATCATTATTATTTATGCACTCATTATTATTTATGTACAAGATTTGACTCTAATCGGTCGGTTCCCTAAATCTAGTCTTCCTTTCTTATTGTGTTTCCGTACCTTCTGTATCCTGTCTTGAAATGGCATGAATAGTATAGTTCTTCTGTTACAATTTGAATAAAAAATGATTTCTACTTTTCGATTTTATTGATTCTACATTCAATATTTAATTCAATTTAATAATTATCACAATTTTTAATTCGTTATATTTTAGCTCTCCAATCTCTTCTTTTGCATCTGACCTGTTCGTCATTGTTGCCTGTACTTCTCCCCTAATTCGATTTCTTAGCTCTCGAATTCTTCTGACTAGACCCTCACCTCTTAGTTCTATCATGCTTTTTCGTGTACTCCCCTCTCATTTTTTCCCTTAATCTCACGTCCTACTTCTCTGACTAGTAAATCATTCTCCTCTCCACCTATCCTTCGATTTTTTAATTCCTTCTTCCGGTCCATATGACCCGTTTTTCTCTCGTTTTGTGACCTCACCTTCTCAGACCCTCCTCCGCGCGTTCCGTTTGGGGCCCAGCGCGCCAGGCCCTAATGTGGCCCTCGTATTGTTCTTCATTAACCCGGTGATACACGGGCGGCTGCCTCGCAATATCTTCATCGGCGGCGGCGGTGGCGGCGGCTGCGGGCGGGGCGCCCCGACGCTCGGAGCGCGCTGGCGCTGGGCGCTGAACGCGCGGCGCTCGCCCATTGTTCCGGCCACGCCATTGTTCCGTGGCGGTGGCGACGACGGTGGTGGCTGTGGCTGTGGCGGTGGCGGTGGCGGTGGCGGTGGCGGTGGCGGTGGCGGTGGCGGTGGCGGTGGCGGTGGCAATGGCGGTGGCAATGGCGGTGGCGGTGGCGGTGGCGGTGGCGGTGGCGGTGGCGGTGGCAGTGGCGGCGCCGGTGGTGGTGGCGGTGGTAGCGGTGGCGGTGGCGGTGGCGACGGCGGTGGTGGCGGTGGCTGTGGCTGTGGCGGTGGCTGTGGCGGTGGTGGTGGCGGTGGCGGCGCCGGTGGTGGTGGCGGTAGCGGTGGCGGTGGTAGCGGTGGCGGTGGCGGTGGTAGCGGTGGCGGTGGCGGTGGCGGTGGCGGTGGCGGTGGCGGTGGCGGTGGCGGTGGCGGTGGCAGCGGTGGCGGAGGAGGAGCAGCGCCGGCGCCCGCGCGCCCACTCGCGATGGGCGCGGCGGGAAGACGGGCGAGATGGGCGGGACGGAATGCGCAAGCTCGGTGGCGGAAGTGAGTAAAGCGCCGTATTGGCAGCTTTTTGCGCAGGAGGGATTGGAAACGGGTTAAGCATTTTATTAATTTTTTTTTATGTACGTCGTAAGTAGTAAAACAGTATGAGATACTTGGGAGGAGAAAGTTAATTTAGTGTCCAGATGTAAATCTAGGGACAATCAATGTAATTTGTTCGATGGGAATGGGAAAGTTTTGGAAGAGAAATTGGTTGAAAAAAAAGATAGAATCGTTTTACATTACTTTCGCATTTTATTATCTTATCATACCCGTGTTATATCACGCAATATAAAATAATAAGTTACTAAGTTTTAGCACATTTTGGTCGGCGCGGACAAGTTCCTGCGACTTCCGCCCACCTGGGCACTCTTTGTGATACTCCCGCTAAATTATGGGAGTTCCATGCTACACCAGTGTGTTATGCGGGCGCCAACTCCAAAGTTCGCGCGTCCCACTTAAAAAAAATAATCAATCAACAATCAATCAATCAATTAATGATTGAATTAAGACATTAATTGATCATTGTTTCCCCGCGCCTCGATGCGTGTGGCGGTTCTCCCGCCGCCCGGTCAGGTTGCAACCAGCTACCCTCGGCGCCGACACCGATGACGTCACGTCGACATCACCACCGTCACCGCCGCTACCACCACAATCACGCCGTCGCCGCCCGTATCTCCCCCCGCCTACGTCCGCCCCTCCGCCGGCTAGCCGGCTGCCCGCCCCCCCTGCGCCCTGCCCGGGGTCTGAACCCGGGGCGGGGCCAGAGCCTGGCGGACAGCGGGAGAGATGGCTGGTGGAGTGTGGACCAAGCGGAAAGGGCTATGGTGGACCTCGAGCGAGAAGCATCCACGGTGGTGAAAGGCATTTTCTTGATATCTGCATTTGAGACCCTCTACTAGACAGCTGTGTAATTTGGAGGAGCTGTGGTGCTGCGAGAGTGGACTGGGTTGGAAAATCCAGCCATGTGTGCCTCGTAACCTTTCAATACATTCTGTAATGTTACATTAATTTGGGTTTTCTTGCTGTGGTAGTCAGGTAACATCGCTTGGTCAGTGTGTGCCTTTAATTTTGTATTTTCGCAACATTGCAAGAGTTTTGTGAAATTGTTAAAGTTTTTTTTTGTATTCTTTGACACTAAGAAACAACAAAAAATGTTTCAAAGCTACCGGAAACGCAGAGAGAGAGAGAGAGAGAGAGAGAGACTGACAGACAGACAGACAGAGAGGGAGAGATACAGACAGAAAGTCAGTATGAATTATATGCAAACCTACATCACGCATAGCATCACGTTAAGCAGTTATTTGAATGAAAGGAAATATATTCTTCACACGTTTATGATAACATTAAAAAATTGTATTTTACGTAGATGTATACCTAATGTTTTTAGAAAGAAACTAGGTGTAATGTAACAATTGAGATTACACACAGTTTCGTTGATTTTCCTTAATTTCCAATGAGTCAACTCTCATAAAATGACATTTCACAAAACATTGACAGCTGAGCATGAATCGCAACAATTACACAACCTTTTCTTGTCGTAATGCTTGAAATAAGTGAAAAGTACCAACATCATGCAAAAGACCGTGCAACGATCTTCTCTGCAGCTAGAAGTTTCAGTTGATTCCGACATTTTATACACGAACGATTATTGTCCATAGACTGAAAATCCTTTTCTAAAACACGTATGCATTTCACTCTATGGATTTTCAATTTTAACGCTATTTTATACTGCTCCTTTTTCTTCCTCGAGATGTATGGTTATTCAATCGCTTTGCCAAATGTAAAGAAATAATTGTCGCCAAAGAACGAAGCAACATTATTGACATATTTCTTGGAGCGAACCTGATGAATGCAAATTTTTGACCCACGCAACCACCTTGAAATGCAGCGCTATATTTCCCCAGTCGCAATTCGAATTCGTTCCAACAACGCAAACATTATTCAGCCGTCGAAAAGAATCCCTTTACACGCGTCACCTGAAACGAACTTAGGGGAAAACGGAGCTCGAAATCCTGACCTACAATTCCCACTGAAGGGTATTCCAACAAAGGGCCCAACCTTACACCCCGCGCCCACTGATATCAACGCGGAATCATTTCGCCATCCTGCCCCGCCGCTTTTGTCCCAAACTAGTTCCGGACTCAACACCGCGCGTATCATGACAATCGCAGCCTTCCGACCCGCGTCACTCACAGGCGAAGAATAGACGCGCTGCGCGCACGCGGTGGCGTGGAGGCGTGAGAGGCGGCGTGGCGGGGAGGAAGTCGCGGCACTGCGCGGCGGAAGGAAGGAAGGAAGTCGTAATTGCTAATGCACCCCAAAAGAAAACGTGCTGCAGAAAGAGCCACCGGCTTCTCCAGAACTGGACGTGACGCCGCTGGAGGTCGCTGCAGGGGGACCGGCCGTGCCTTGTTCCGGCGCGCCCGTGCTATTGTGGGGTCGCCCTCTATTTTCACTCATTAAACAGCGGCGTCTTTTGGAGGGCCGGTGTACCGTACAATGCGCGGCGGCGACCCGAGGGAGGTGGAGTGAAAAAGTCAGTCGTTTGGCGTCAGGCGCCGAGAAGAAGGCGGTGGTGGTGATGGAGGCGGAAATGGGGGAGGTTGTGGAAGATGGTGATGTCGGCGGCAACGTCTAAGGAGGTTGTTGTGGTGGTGGCATTGGCGGTGGCGGTGGTGGTGGTAGTTACGAAGCCGGAAGGGGTGGCGTACCTATGGTGCGGAAAAGGGTGCTGAGAAACCTAAGAAATAGCGGGTGAGAACTTTCACAACCGCTGAGTTTTGACAAGTCGCGCGCTAACGAGACGAAATTACATTGATGTCAGATACCATCTCATCACACTTCCTTTCAACAGAATATTTGAAGGGTGAAAGCAAGGACGGATTAACACAAAACATATTATCATATACATGACACAACGAATTCAATACATTGGCCGTTTGATATTGTTAATACTTCTTTCGCTGTCATTACTTCAAAAGGGTTCCCAATGATATGAGCGCTGATAGAGATTTAAGGAACAAGTCTGCAGGAGACTGACAACAAAATAATAAAGTGGGCGTGTTGGTAACTGCCAAAAAATAACTCATAGTGGTGCACACGCAAAGCAATATGAAAATGGAAAGTAGTGACAAAGATGGCAGTCACAATAGAGCTGAAAAGCCAAAATGATTGTGAAATATCTCACAACCTTCTACGTAATACAGCGCATCTTGGAGTAATGCGAGATAACACGGCCTTAGAAACATTCGCTCTTTTTTCAGTTGAAGCCGATTTGATATTTTGAACAAGAACGAAAAAGAATTAAAATTTTGCAGCATTTATTACATACTAAGAGGTTTGAGAACCATCAAGAAACAAGGTGATGTAATGACACTGTATGTTAGCATGTATGTGAATGAAGATTGTGAAGTTGAGCAGATAAACTACTTAGAATTTAATCGACGATGAGAGGGGATGTGAAGGAGATGAGCGAAATAACTTTTTGTATACATGCAATCGCGAGGTGATTGGTACAAAACTTATTTAGAAATCATTACGGTCAATTGGGAATGATGAAGACGTGATGTAGAGGAAGTGACTGGAGAGATGCGAAATGAAGAAGCCGATTCAAGCGAAAATCACCTCTAGAATTATAAATACAAAGGATCTAACGATGGCTGTTGAGAGAAAGCGTAAAGTATTAATTTACGAAACGTCTTAGGCCATATTCTTAAGAAATTTGCAATATAAATTTGCTGAAGGTAGCAATAAATTGGGAGCATGCTCACGACAAATAAAATTAGACATTATCACTGTCTAGTCCCGCAACTGCAATTATTCTACCCTTTCTTTCTTTGCAGTTTCTGTATATTGTCAGCTGTCTCGTATCCTCTTCTCCAAAACTTTTGTCATTCCTATTTTCATTTCCTAATAATTAATTTTTTACTTTCCTTATGCATTATCCACCCTTACGAACAAGCCCTACGTAAATTGGAGGTCAAGGCATATTTACATTCTTTTTATAAGATGAGAATGATCGTCGATTCGATCGTCGAAATCAGGGCCACGTTTCGCAAACGAAAAATCAGTGTGTAGTGGCAAACAGCCCGAGCGTTGAGCACTCTTCCGCTGTTCCGGTCCTCCACTTCCGGCCGCGCCGCCACCGCCGCAACGTCTCCGTTTCGAGGTGAAAGGCCGGCGAAGGGCCCGTGCCAAGGAGGCCCAGACCGGTTCCCGCATATTGTGCCGCTGAGCCAAACGTAGGGCTTTGACGCGGGGGTAGGGGAGCCTCAGAGGCGGGGGGGGAATCGTGCCATATGAAGACGCACAGTAGACCAAGTCATTCGAAGAGAGAGAATACTGTATTTTCTGTGATTTCATCTAATGCATATCCATGAAACATTTTAAAATGAAAGCGTAGGCTTTTTAATATTAGTCAAAGAAAAATATTTTACATTTCTCCGCGAGTGGGAAAGGGGCAAATATCTAGAGATATAAAGTTAAAAAGAGAAGTGGATTAGAGAAAAAACATACGAGTATTATTGTATGTGAGCTGCAAGGATGATTCTCTACTGTGTGAACCTTCGTCATTTTCTTCAGTTATTTCACCTGTTGCGTCATAAAGAAAAGAGCTTAAAGAGGTTTTTTGTTCATGACCATTCTCTCCCTGTGCTTTTCATTTCTGTCTCAAAGAAGTTCTATTACAGATTTTAGTTACAATGCGAATTTGATCAATAATTACCATTTACGAAAATCAAGTCCGTCACAACTATTTAAATATTTCCCCCAATTAAATTCATGCTATTCCATTAATGAATAATATTTTCTTTTCGTCTTCCCATGGGTTGCAAGCATAGTTGTTTAAATAGTTAACAACTCCATCAATTCAGAAATAGCAGTAGTCAGTTCTTCTCGCGACACATTACCGATTATAAATGTTTGTATTTATTTTAAACGTCACTACATCATTTCTTTTGCCACTCAGACCTCTCAGTCCAGTTTCGCCCAGTGTGAAACGCGCGCCAACCGTCGGCATTGTGTACGAGGGCCGTTTACCTTGTCACAATAACCAAACAGCTGGGCTTTTACCTGTCCCCTCGTAAGCTGTCTGGATGCTTCCAGAACACTCTCATGTTTATTATAGGAACAAGAATTTACCTCAATGTAAATACAACTAGCAATGAAATTAGAAAACAGAAGCAATTTTAATTTAGCTCCTTGAGATTTCATGTCTGACAAAGTTTTAAAGTGGGGTTTACTTGTTCATATGCAACTCCAATATTCATTAAAATTATTAAATAGAAAAAACGTAGCAAGTAAATGAGAAGGGTGCGTGAAGAAGTGTGTCTTAAAAAACACGAAAACGTGCTGTTTCAAACATGCTGTTTCCTATTGTGTTATAACTTTTAATTTGCATTTACCTCTAGGTCGATAGGCGGTTTTGGCAATTACATCATCTGAATCGTTTGAATTTTCATAACACTTATTAATGATGCAGAAATCGTGAATTTCATTGAGTTGTGGATTCCCACATTTTTCTGACACTTTCAATTGAATGATATTTGTTCGTACTTAATTTTTTTCCTAATACGTATTGATGAAAGTGGATCTTTAGGAGTGGGTTAGTGGGCTCTTTTAGGAGACAGTTACATTACATTGAGTATTATTTGTGTCACACGTCAAATTCTAAGTGATTAGATGATGTGTTTTTCGTGTTATATAAATTAGTGAGAATATTGGATAATTTATTCAGAACACAAACTTTATTCTGAAAGATAATACTTCAAGTAAAGAAAAGAGAACTTAAAATATATAACTTTTTTATTAATCTTAAACTCTATTTTATAACCAGAATTGAAAAGCGATAAAAGCAAAATCTGCAATACCAAGTCTTTTATTTTTACTTCATGTTAAAAACGAAAATTATTAATGATATACTGGGACCCCAATAGCTCTGATCCGCAAGGGAAAACAAAAAAAAATCGGATATTAATAGAATATTTCAACGTAAAGAGGTTTAAGTTGAACACTTTAAAATTTGTGAAGAATTAAGAGCATCAACAAAACTTTAACACCAACAAATTAAGAAATTGAATAAAAGAATTAAGAAATTATGAATTATTTAAGTTCTTCGATCGTCATGTCATCGTTCAGTTAGAACATAAAGGGAAGAGAAACTTCTTTCGGCCTTTCCCCAAACGTCCCGCCCTATTCCTCCACAGAATATGAAACGTCGGGCGCTGGAACCGCGATTTGAATACAGCGCGTCAAGTGTCAGTCCCGTCCGGCCTGCAGTTGTGCTCTCTACGCTCGGGGCGTCTCGGTGCATCTAATGGTCTGCCCGCACCCACCGCGACCCGCGGCTTTTGTTCCGCATTTTTCCAACTGCCGCGCCAAGTCCTCTCTTTTGTTCCGTGGATCTGGTGCGAGGTGCTTGATAACAGAGCGCAGCCTCGCACTCCCAAACGCTGGCCAGGGCCCCGGGGAGGTTTACGACGCGAAATTAAGGTAAATTATATATCACGGCCCGAGAAAAGCTTTGCCAGAGACGTACTACACAGGCTGTGAAATAGTGTAATCAGATAGGGAACATCGCTGTGTATGCAGATTTACATGCCGCCATGGTGCGTTAACGGTTCTCGCCGCGGCAAGATATGTATTCGGAACAGCATGGAAACCTTGTTACGTTTCCTTGGGCTACGGCGTCGAACTTCTCTACCAGGATGCTGTGCAGCAGGTTTGGTTGTTTCTTTTTCTGCGCAGTTCATATCTTACCGCAGTACACTTGCCGACGTAATATTTGGAATTAAATTGATTACGCGGTCGTACATTCAGCTGCACTCGTCGAAAATCAAGGATTAATCCATTAACGTAAATGATTTCAGAATTGCAGAACCCGGCACTTTTCTTTTTTGCAGAGAGTCGCGGGTTCCAAATCTCTTCTCAAGGACTCGGAGGCGACACGCTTATTAAATATTGCATCAGCTCATGCCCTGTGATTTGTGGCTCAAGTAGCCGTTCCCGGAAGTTTTGCATTTCAAATCTCGCCAGAGCGCGCGGAGAGCCGTGTTTGTCGAAGGAACGAAGGTGCAGCTTCTAATTAGACTGCCAACGCTTCGTAACGAGTACTCAACGCACGCCGTGGCGGAGAAAAACGAAACCAATAAGCAAGTCCTCCGCGTATTAGGAGTACTCGGCGAGCCATCACAGTATCTCTAGCTCGCAAGAAGATAAATATATCCTACACGAGAGGAGGGGCTGCGTAGTCTACACAGACGTAAATATTTAAGTGTTAAGAATCTCATAGAGGCACTCCTCGGGCACGCACTACGTGACAATACTTCAAAAATATAAGTACACAAACTGTAAATATTAAAACCGTCTCTTAGGAGCATTTTGTATGCAGCAGACACATTGTAAACTCGTTTTAAAAGCGCATAATGGGAGTCTTTAGAATCCAGTAATTGAAATATAAAGAATTCATAACCATTTTAGCAACAGGAATAACGCGTCTAAACACTGACATTAGCTTTTATGGAGAGGAGTAATCGTTACGTACAAGTCACATGGAAGCAAGGAGAACCGTATTTCCACTGGGGCCTTCGCGGCTGTCGCACATTTACACGAGAGGAATCGCGTGCAGGGAATACCTAACGAAGGCGCACGAGAAACAGCTGGATTTCACGTCTCTCTTTTCGAACGAGAAAGGAGAGCGTACAGGTGCCAGTTTCCTATAGTGTCCGACGAGGGATGCTCTCCAAGAAATCGGGCGTGACAGATCGCGCGAAGGGCATGACTTGCGTTTGCCGCCGGGCAAAACGCACCATGTCCTACATCAGGCACGTCAAACAGCGTCCGCCCGAGCTACTTGGAGCTAGGTCGATTTCAGCCGCTGTGTGGAGGAGAATTCTAGAGCCCGGCTGCTCTGATTGGAAATTTTTTCCGTGGTTTCTCCGGTCAACACCAGGTAAATGACGGGGCAGTACCCTAACAATCGGGCCACGGACTGCGCGCGATCTTTTCTTCCTCTTCCTTGTCCTATCCTCACCCCTTACTTACACAAACTTACATGCACTGCAATACCACACATGTCGGGATACCTGTCGGGAGCTTAGACCTTGTCCTTGCTGGGGGATGTCCCACTGGAGGGAGATACCTGGTTGAAGAAAAACTCCTTAACTATCCTAGGGCGGCGCCACATCTCACCATGCAGTGGGGAAAGATCTCCACCACCTACATAAGATAAAACATGCACTACACTTACAGGAATAACGACCGTAGTCGTTGACGTACGTACTTGGAATCACTAAGTAATTAATCAATCAATCAATTAACCGGTTAGTTGCCGCCCGCTATACCGCGCGCTCCTGCGAGCACGGGGAACTTCCCCTCATTCCACTCTCATTTCCCTCCAAATCCAGAAAGAAGTTCATACCTGCAAGCTGAAGGGACCCGAGGCGGGGAATAATGGATTCATTCCAAAACATTTTTGCCCGATTTGTTGCATCAAATAACCGAGATCTGTCTTATGTTTATATTCTTTACTACTTGTTACTATTTAATATTTATTTTCTCTTTTTAAATTTTACCTTGTACAAACATTTTTTTCCCAAGAAGTAGGAATATGTTTGAATGTCGAGTTCTTTCTTTCTTTTCGTTTTGTGTTGCTTTATTAAATGGTTAAGGTACAAAAACGATTACAAAATCCAATAATTTCCATTCAAAATGTTTACGTTTACTCTCAACAATTTGAATTATTACATTTTAATTGATCATTTATTTTCTTTAGTAGAGGAAATGGTAATCAATATAGCTAAATATATGGCAAAATCTGTCAAATGACTTCTGAAAAAAAAAAAAAAGATAAGTACCAGCTATCTAGTAATGTGCCCCACTCCAGATCATTTTTAAATCTCGCACAAGTTGCTTTGAAGGCAATGCCCGCGATCTCTGGTAAGCTAGTTTCTTGCCTGCGACCTTGGCATGCCTGTCCTACATGGTAGACGAACTACGAACGCGAAAAAATTGCGCGCGAGGTGCCAGCGGGCGCGCCGCAAGAAATAAATTACTTCATTGTTCTGAATCATCGCCGTCGACGAGTCAAAGCAGTGCGTGGCACTTCTACTCACCTGCACCTCTGGCTTCGAAATCTTGCTGACAACCGAACGCGGAAGGCAACTCGTCACGGCGAGAGTACTGCATTATGGGTGTTAAAAAGGAGCAGAAGGTGTATGAAATGTGGGGCACAGAAAAAGGAAGGAAATGAACATGCTGGGAACGAAAGATGGGGTCAACTATGAACTTGATTAGAAGAGAAACGAAAAGAAATGGCGCTAAAGAGAGAAACTATTACAAAATAAAGAAAATAAAAGAAAAGAGATGTCACTGAATCAAGTTTTTAATGGTGGACCCAAAAGAAAACGATTTAGCGTTTTCAAACAAAACCATCACTACCCACCCAATATCCCTCACTGCGACCTTGGTGTCAATTTAGTCTGGTGGCCTGAGCCTACATTGCCGTATTCTGAAAAATGAGATTAACAAAAACGTTTTAGGTGTTTTAAATGTAAACGAGTAAAGTTTAGTGATATTATTAATTCGGATTCCAGTTCCATCCTCATCGTCTTCGAACAAAAAAGGGGTCAATATCATGACCGTGTTGAAGTAATAAATTTAAATAAACAAATATCTGCAATAAACAAGTTTAGATAAAAATACTACCAATTTAAAAATATATTTATTTTTCATTAAAATTAATTATATAAGAAATAAAAGTATGAACATTGGAAATCTGTAATACCTATTTTCTAAAGTGGCATATTCTGTTTTGGTACATATGTGTATTTCGGAGACTGTTTAATAAAAGAATGAAAAATATTGTTTACACGATTTATCATTTCTACAGTTTACATAGAATACGCAAATAATTCTATGTTCACATTCACACAGGAAAGATTCATAGTTGCCCAGTTGCCGTTGAAATAATCTGTATGCATTATTAACACAATAAATAATAGTCGTTCACTACAAATCCTGTCACAAATTTCCAAGCGTCTACTCCTTTTTTACGCTTGACGTCCCTGACCTACAAGAGAGCTGCGGTAGGTCCTAATTAAATCAGGGGCGAGTCCTCAATGAAAGGGCTCCTTTTGTTCCCTCCACAGACAGAATTCAGAATTTCTGATAGTTCATTTGTCGCATCTACGAGTCTCGTGTTTAATTCAAGAAGTCGGAGGACACTGCGGGGACGCCGGTGGACTCGGACGTAGACAAAGTGCACCACCTCCAGGGCCATGCGTTTATGCAAATTGATGACGTCTGGCGGCTCCTGGCGCTCCCGCCGGCCGTGGGAAGCACGCGATAGGGCAGTGCTCAATTTTGTGTTTCGGTGCGAGGACAATCAGAAAAGAAATACGGCCGTTGCTCGACTGTCTCTGGAATTGGTTGCACTAAAGGTGATTTCGAAAGCCAATTGTTATTGTTGTTGTTATTACTATTATTATTATTATTATTATTATTATTATTACTTTTCCCTCTACATCACGACTAACGACGATGTTATGAATCGGCTGAATATAAAATCTACTCTAGGTTGCAACCACCTACTTATGGAGCAGATATCTAGAGAGTGTTTTTATTGTTGTTTTTGTTATTATTATTATTATTATTATTATTATTCCATTACATCACGACTAAAGATCTTATGAGTCGGCTGAATATAAAATCTACTCCAGGTTGCAACCAGCTACCTAAGGAGCAGATTCGGTGACTATCAGTGCCTCTACAATACTTTACGCAAAATGTGGGCTGTTCCAAATAATGCAATTTCTTGCACTTCCCAGTCTTTTGAATTACCTGGGAGTTTAGACAAGTTCTTACTCAAATTTTGCGGAACAAATCCCAGAGCTCCGATAACTATCGGGACGACCTGTGCTTTTACGCCCCACATTCGGCTGATCTCGATTTCCAAACTCTTGTATTTAAGACGTTTCTCTGCCTCCTTGGTAACGACGTTTTGATCGCAAGGTACAGCAACATCGATAAGTAAACACGATTTTTTGGCCAAATCCCGGATAACTATATCCGGTTTGTTTGCCGCTATCGTGCGATCAGTTTGAATTTGTTGGTCGTACAATATAGTACACAATCCAACAGACGTCACCGGTTTCGGTGAGTGTTCGTACCACTTGGGGCATGTGTTTGGAACTTCGAGGGCAGTACAGATCTGCCAGTGGAGGTAGCTACACACCCTGTCATGTCTTTTAAGGTATTCGGTCTTTGCTAGGATTGGACAAGCTGAGACAATATGATCAATGGTTTCTGCTTGCTCCAGGCAAATGCGGCATTTGTCATCTTGGGAAATTTTGAGAACCGCTTTATCATAATGTCGTGTTCTCAAGGCCTGATCTTGGGCAGCTATTACAAGTGCTTCCGATTCTGGCTTCATCCTTCCCCTTTTAAGCCACATAAATGATTGATCTTTATTGATCTGCACCTTGTCCATTCTTTTTAGGTATTGACCGTGGAGTGGTTTGTCTCTCCACGATTTCTTTAACATTTTTTGTGTCTCACACTTCATGTTTAGCAGTTATTATTATTATTATTATTATTATATTATTATTATTATTATTATTATTATTATTATTATACCCTTTAGTATAAAATTAACCACCATTATAATTATGTGATTTGCTACTGAGGAATATGTAAAAATACATCTGGCGGTTGCTTGTACCAAATTCATTTAATAAAAATCCACAAAAACAATATTAAAAAGATGACTTTAGTTTATCAAGTATAACATCTACCTCTTAACCCAAAATTTCATTATGATTCAAGATAAGACTTAAAAAGAAATACTTACATTACTACAAATTAATATGACTTTCAAGACAAGACACACACACACACACACACACTTGATATCCACAATACTCGTTTGTCAATACCCTTTTCACATAAAGCGAGTCATCAAACGTTCTTCATCTGCACACACCACACACATTTGTACAACGAAGTGTAGTGAAATGTAACAGTTCTCAAGGACATCAAAGCAAACCTAATGGAATTTAAAAACAGTGTGGCTACAACAGCACATATTTCCTCGCATTAATTCCAAGTGCTCCGCTATATTACACTACTACATAATCAGGCAAAAGTATTTTCAGCCTGCAAAAACTATTTTCCGCACCGAGATCCTAACTCAGTACCACCGAGATATCTTACCGTCAGCCACACCACTACGCTACAGAAGTTCGGTGATTCGAATTCGGGCCTATGCTTACCAATTTAAATGTCTCAACGCAATATTTCTAACAATTTCTAACACTTCTTTCTATTTTTTCTATTTCTAACAATTTTTAAAAACGCATTAAAAAAATTTGGTGTTGAAAAAAATATTATTTTAGAAATTGCATAAACTTCAGTCCAATTACGAGAAATCTGCTTTTTCCTTCAAAAAAAATGTACGACTTTTTTAAAGAGTTGATTTTTTACAACAGACTTTGTCTAAGGCAAAAATCTGTAACTTCAATTTTGTAGCTTTGAAATGGTAACATTTGTACTTTAAGAAAATACCGAGAGTTCGCCGAAAATGGCATTAGGACCATATTTTTTACTGCCTCTTGATACATACGAGAAGAAAATTTAAAGAAATTAGTTTGTGGCGTCTTCGAGAAAATGCGTTTAAAAAAATAAAAACGGCGTACATTTCGCAGAAAATTACGCGAAAACTACTCATATTCTCAAAACATTGTACATGACTTTTGTTCAAGACCTATTTTTAAGGAACAGATTTTACTAACGAAAAAACCTCTATCTTAGTATTTATATTAGTATCTATTTATAGTAGTTGTAGGAAGACGCCTAAAAAATTGCAATTTTGCAATTTTCGAAAAACCTGGGATATTGACGAACATGATACATCCAGAATTCTCTTAAGTGTCCTTTGCACTATCCGAGGACATAGTTCAATAAAAAATTTGGTGTCATTTTTGAGAAAAGTTTGAAAATGTTTTTGAGACTTCATGTAAAGTACCCTCAAATAACCAAATATCAGTTTGAAACTGTCAAAACTACCAGTTCGTTCAGATCAATTGGGGAATATCAATTTTGAAGAAAATCGCCTAAACGATTTAGGCATTACCGTGGGCCATGGACGAAAGACATTTTGGCATCAATCGGTTTTTTGATAACAAGGACCCACAAAACATGGATTCTGAATGCACCACATGTTAGCGGAAGTAATTTACTATGTACAGTAAACAGAATTTATCCACTTTTTCGTTTCCAAGACCCAGCAAAAAGAGTTCTTCGGCCGCAGAAATTTGCCGTTTTCTGGCGCACGATTTCATCTTAACTCACTCAGACACCTGACGTGTAGTTCATTAATTGATGCGATGAAGAAAATGATTTACTCCAAACATTCCATTATGTAAATAACGTTTTATTGTTAATGCCTATAAGCTAGTGTAATGTACGTACAGTCCATTTACCCAGTGTGGGCATTCAGGCAATGCTGCCTCCCAAAACTTTTTTTTGTAGTTTTACTCAATTTAATCAACACTATCGCAACATTTTGATCGCATCATATTACAAAGAATTTTCTCATTAAGGTTGAGCGGACTCTTATCATGAAGAAATTAAAACCATTGAAAAGCAAATTTTTTCCTTGAACAAACGAAGTTCCGAAATGAAATTGCCTCTTCACCTCTAAACACATTCTGAATTAAATCCACGCTCGTTCAAATAACGTTTTGATATTCATTATGATCAAACGTAAAATGAATTGGGCTAGTAGATGAATCAGACAGCACGTATTTCCGTAAATGTAGTAAATGTGGCCGCAATGAACTTTCAATCAAAACTCTGAAAACGTCCTACATCCATGACCCATTTTTTTTCCATGGCCGACTTTCAGGTCAGCAGTTCGTTCCTTGAAAAAAACTTTGTACAAGATCACTGAATAAGAGATAAACTAGTCATTCTCTGATGCTGTCAGCAAAATACATTAAAAAAACTGTGAATGATGGCGAACGAGTTTTTGCACGATCCCTTTGAAGAAAGTAGAGATTAGGTTTGATCGTTTCTAAACTGTGTGCCTTTCATTATGATTTTCTAGGTTATTTTCTGATTGCTTAAGATGTTAATAGTGAAAAGATAACAATAAACTACGTAGACTATCTGACCAATCATCTCAGATTTCCCGACACATTAGATTAGATAAATTATGCATTTAATTCGTGATACAGATACAAACGTTAACACATTTCATTATTTTTGATTTAATATATATTGAGGTTTCATTATGCCTCCAGGGATTCCTTTTTTCTGTATTATTGTACCACTGTCAAACTGTTCTCAGATATAATTATATCTGGAATATACAAATAACTCGTGGAAGGGTGATTATGAAGACATGATATAACTGACGATGGAACAATGATGGAATGAATGGCAGGAAGGATGATAATAACATACCTAAAGCAATGTACAGCAAACCCGTTTTGTTCATCGCAAATTCCATACGGATTGACCGGGATTTGAACCCACAATCCAGTGATAGAGAGCGAGCAGCCTGACTACAACACCAAGGATCGCCTCAATCTTCGAGGAATCGTGATATAATTGTTTCGTCTCCACAAGCGGCTGTCTTCAAAATCTCATTACACAACGCGCAACCACCGAGCATCGCGTCGGTGCCGCTGCGGCATGCAGGCAGGCACCCCTCCCACGCTCCGGGCCGCCCTGCGTTGACCGCAGGTGTCCTCACGGGGGACCCCGACACTAATTCCCCGCAGATCTGTATCTGTCACTGTCGCCCGCAGCGCGATCCTCATCTGTCTGCGCGTGACGCAAGACGCGGCCGCGGGGAGCGCGCGCTCGCGCGCGCCGGCGATACGGCGCTCGCCCGTGACAAATGAGCATCGCGTCAGCGGCCCCGAGAAAAGGAGTCTGCAGCGGCGGGGGCGGAGGCGGTGGCAGCTGTTTGGAATAAGGAGTCGTGTTCGCATTAAAAGCTTCTTAACGTCTTTCGTCAGCTTCTCCGTGAAATTTTAGCGACCGCTGGAGGGGACTTGTCGAGGCTGCGCGGTGCCGCAATGGCCTTTCAGTCACGGTCGTATTATAGGGAGGCGTGATCTCAAGTGTTCAGAATCCTCGCTTATTACATGGATATTCGCGAAGAATGTACAGCTGTAGAGAATAGCTCTATTCCATAAGAGCTGAGGTGACTATAGTTTCACGTTGTTCTTTGAGTTGATTGTAAAAGTAAGGCGTCCACGTTCTCAAGTACAACTGGATTTGAGTTGTTTCTAAAAATAACGCGATTTGAATTTGTAAAATAGATATTTATAACCACCATTATTACTTAAAAAGGAACTAATGCGTTTCATAATTCCGAAATTTGCATATGAGAAAGAAAACATTTTTAAATTAATAAATTACGCGTAATTGAGGACTTACGGCAGAAAAGAAATGGCGGAAATGAAACTAAATAAACAGAAAACGATTTCATTACCTTTAAATACGATTCCCTTTAAGGTCAAGTTTGTAACTCCATCTTTCGTAAATTTTAAAATTAGATTGGTAATCGTGATCAGGATGTGGCTATTAATAGCACAAGTGTGTAGTTGGACGTTACTAAACAACAGTGTAGTTAGGAATATTAGTTAAAGCTGTTAGCGGAGCAATCCATCTGTTGACAGGCAAAGTGGTGAAGTTGAGAATCGCATCACTTTACCTGCAACTGGTTTGTTTTGTCGTTTCCCTGAGAATATTCAATCGGTATCAAAACAGTGCACCAGAGCTAAAAGAAAGGCAAAAAGAGGTCCATGGTCCATTACAAAAGAGAGAGAAAAAAAGTTAATGGACTACGTTCTCAGTGCCAGAGTTCAATGTGACAACGCGCCTTCACGACAATAAACAGTTACCTACACTACACGAGAAAGCAGAGCAGGCAGCATTATTTTTTTGACCAACACATGTATAGTACTAGTTTTGCCCAAATTTGTTCATTGCTTTTCGTCTTCTAAAATCTGTTAACATTTCGTAACTCTTTGTATACAAAAACAATTATTCAACAATAGAATAAATCCAAAGGACACTTTACCAATCAAATAAAAGTATAAAAGCAAATATTCCTCATGTCGCTACTGTCAATAATTCATAAATAATAATCAATAATTACATTGAAAATTAAGAGAAAATGTTTTGAAGTGTTGCCAATTCTCCAATGAGAATTATGAAGCTCAAGGAAATTTTTACGATCATTCATTTGTTTATTTCGTTTCGCCTCTTTCTAAAAAGGTTATTCGACTCAATGTTTAAAAAGAAATTATTATTTCTAGTTAATATGTTTCTATTTTTAATGTTCTTAAAAATGACTATCTAAAACAAATCTGGATAAAAGACTTTAAATAGAAACTAAATGACAGTCTGAAGGTAACTGAGTATTCGACTCTTTAACCTATAAACACATGATGAATGTAACACACTTTAAGCACACCTTCTAACACTTGCTCTGCTTTACTTTGCTAGGGACAATAAACTTAGGCTGCTGGATGTGATTTTCTTTTTCTTTCCACTCTCAAATCTCTCGTCCTCTCCGGATTAAGTAGTAATTGCTTAGTAATATTTTAGTCTGCGTATTTTGAAGGAAAATGCTGTTTTGGCCACAGATTGGGTCTACTAAAAGAGAAAGGGACCAGACCAAATGTTTCTTTGCTATCTAAGGCAAAAGGACATCCTCGTAGTTTTGTTAACGTTATTGTTCCTTTGTACTAAATGGGCTTAGTATACTGGGCTGCAGTATGTTATCAATGAGCTGCACAACAAAATTTAATGAGCAATTATCATAACTTTCAGAGGAGATCTTTTGCCTAAAAATTTTCATTTTCTATTTGTAGCATTTTTAGTTCCTAATTTCTTTCCATGCCACGATTTTGATTCAGCTGTAACTCATTAAAAATTGCAAAATGTTGGTAATTGTCTCATATTGACTCAATATTGGTCACTCCATATTCTGCTTCATGAAATCGTTTGACACAGTTTACGTCCAAGCCAGTGCCAGTTCATCTTACATTATTGCGTTGCGAATATTAATAAGATGTATTTAATATATTATTTAAATATTTAGGGCGAGAATATGAATTTACTTTCCTCTGAAAATTAGCAGAAAGTGGGAATCCTTCATCTCGAACATTTCAAATTTCACTGGCTCAGTAGTGGACACTACTGTTTCGTGCTTTTACTTTAGTTGCTTCAGGTCTACACAGGATAGCAAGGTAAACTCGGTGCCCTTTATACAAGATCATACTTTGTAATTCATACTTCCGAAGATGATTCAACCATTAACCACGAGCTGTGGATGGAGGCCGTGCGCTTTGAAAACTAAACGAGGATAACAATGTTATCGCCTTCCATTCTGATTTATGAACACACCGCGCGCTTCTGTCAAAGAACTGCGTAGAAGGCCACATTAAAAAACGTCAGATCTCGCAGGATACAGCATGAATCATTTTCGGGGGCCTCGGAATCGAAAAGGACGGACGCCACGGTCGAGTTTCAGAACTCCATTCAAATTCCTAAACCACCTCTTCCCGTCGACTCGAATTTCTATAGAAGGACGGTCCTTGGGATATGATGAACTTCTGTCTCCTCTCTTTCTCCCTCTCGCGCGCTCTCTCTCGCTCTCTTTCACTATCTCTCTCTCGTTCTCACTAATCTGTCTCGCACGCTCCCTCTCTCGCGCTCTCGCCCACTTTCTCTCTCTCTCAATCTCTCTTTCGCTCTCTCACTCGCTCGCTGTCTCAAATGTAAATACGAGTAGACCGATCTAGGCCGGGGACGAGTATTTGCTGGACCGATCCGTGCGCAGCTTTTGTTTCACGCGGCAGGTAGCTCTCTCGATCCCAACCGACGACGCGCCTCCCCTTCGGTGGCACGGGGCGAACGTTAGATGCATATTCAAAGGTTTCGCGGAACCTGCCGCGTCGCGCCGACGCCGCGAAAAGGTTCAGAGACGAGAATACGGGTTACGTCAGCGCACGCGGCGCGGCGCGGCGCGGCGCGGCAGAGGGCGAAGCGGAGCGTGGCGAGGCGGGCTGTCCACTGCGGAAACTGGCGCGCGTATGAATTAAACATGGCGACGACGGCGCGACGATGACCGCGATGATGGTTCTCGAGGAAGCGATATGCAGCTCTTGATCCGGGCAGGCAAGAGTCAAGTGTACATACACTTGTTTTTTTCTAACTTGGCCGATGACATTAGGAAATTATTAGACCCCCTGCCTTATAAATTGAACATTTTTCATTAATTCGCAAACGTCCTTCTCAACGGATCTCATGGCTCAGAAATGTGCTTACCACTGTTAAAAATATTAATTTTAAAGAGCAGGAGGTGTAATAAGGATCTGATGTCATCGGCCACGTTAGAAACCCCAAATACAGGCCCGGAGATTACCCGAATTTCTGGGCGCAGCACATTTCAGATTCTTCCAAAGCGTGCGCGGAGACCGCAAATACGTATTTATGTGAATGACGGTTGAAGTAGAGCTTTACAACAAGAGAGTAAGGTTAGGTTCCGAGGGCGCTGGTGCATGGGACATAATTCTCCCCAGAGAGGAAAACTCAGTTAAACAAAATTGCTGATTTGTACTTAGTTTAAAACTCCCGTGCATACTTATGCCACATTGGGTAATGGATAGGCGTTCGAACGGAAGGGAGCAGGGGGACGTACTGTCCCTGAAACTTGTGACCCAAGCTCCACTTTATAAAACTTTTTATTTCCGTAAATATGATCCATTTCTGATTCTTAAGCTGTGAGCATTGGTACATGATATTTAGGCAAGAGGATCTTCAAACCAATTGGCAACCTCTAAATGGTTCAACATAAAATCAATTGCACATTTTTTTATTTATTTTCTAGAAAAATATGTAGTATGCAAATAAAATCTTCCCCTGGTGTATAGTGCGATTTTTCTAACTCTGCCCCTCAAGCCCCTATGGCCTCGATGTAATATCAGACGACATTTCGCGTCTTTCTCGGTCTTGCCGGTAGAAGTCGAATGATTGCAAGCACTATTTGATATGGTCGCGGTCATGCGATATCTGGCGGTACGACTGAGAACGTCGTGCAATACCGTGACATATTCCATCCTGAAGACGGGCCTTCAGGGACAAAGTTAGAAAAATCGCAGTATAGTTGGTCGCCTTCTTGTTTTAGACAGTGCACGCCTATTGCTATGGCTATCGGTATTTGCATGTCCGCCTACATTTAGGAGGCCTATAGGAGGCATGTGGGAGGTAGTGATAGTTGCAAGTATCTATTCTGGCTTCAGTGAGAGTTCAAGTGCAAGAATGGAGGCACAATTCTATTACTTTCTGATGCCACTTTAATCCCTCCGGGGTTGATGTTCCTCTTTAAGCTCGATGGCAAAAAAGGCATACTGAAGCAAATAAGCAACTAGGATTGATGTAATAAGTTAATGGAGTTTGAAAATAAATTTAAATTGCACAAATCATTCTTTATCTTTTATTTTCTAACTCGCGCCGGTAACCCAACACTTTGAAGGAATATTCTCTGACGTACAAGAAGCTCGGTTGCCGACTTCTCGGTTATAGAGAAAAGTAACTTGCGAGAAACGGAGGACAATAAATGTTCACATTTGTCACTAATACGTCAATAGAACTCGTGGCCCTTGAAAACAATGTGTGAGATTTATATTCGCGAATTTGCCTCTACAAGGATATCCCGACTGGTAGCAATTAAACATAAAATGTAATGAGTATTCTTTTGTAATTAAAAGTAAACTGAAATACCAAAACTTATTTTTATGTTTAAATCTTTTCGTATCCACACCTCAGAATTATACAATTCTCCCGGTATCAGCAAAGTGCCAAATTGTCAGTACCAATCGAGGCATCTTAAACAGTACAGTGACACAAATCAAATTCTCACTCTTTCGTCGTAAAAAAGCAGGTACAATACAAACGTTTGTGTACAAGTACTTAATGTGCAGTTTAAGAAAGAAATAGAATGCCAGCCACTTCGTGCTTTAATTTACAGCTAACAATAGATATTAAGGTCATTAATCCGACATAGAGCAAATGATGCACGCGTTTGAAGTTTGTTTAACGAGGCGATAATCGAGGTTTATAACCAACCAAATCCGTTATTTGTGAAATTGGCTGTGTTGTCCAGTACTTGTCGTAATCACACCTTATACGAAAAATGCAAATAAATAAAAAATGTCTTTCCTTTGGCTATAAGTACTCATCGCCATCTTTAATTTCAACAAATTTGTTTCATTTGTTCTTAATAAGCTGCAGACAGTTAAAATCCTCAATGGACGCCGGCCCTTATGAGTGACTATCATTTCATGTCGATAAAGCAGTGTAGTAATACGAAAACGAATACACAGTCATAGAAATCAAAATCAGTATAGTAAACAACACCAGCACATTCCCCGAGTCCATTACCAAGAGGAAGTGGCACACGGTAAAGACCATGTTGAGCGCGTCCGCGCCGCTATGGCCGCTAGGCGGACTCACACGCACCGCGCAGGGAAGCACATGTATTTCCTGCTCTAACGAGATCGGACAGGTTGCCCTTCGCGACAGGTCACCATAATTGCGTGCGAGAGGCGGAATAAGTTGTCAGCAAAGGAGCTCTACCTTTCCTTGATTGATCACTTTCCATGAATTCGTAAAAGTGCTTCCCGGAAGAGGAAAGAGGATTGCAGGAACGACCGGCAGTTCGTCGCAGTGTGGGAACTGGCACTGTGAAGGTGAAGAAGAAATTCTTGTCTCCAATTCGGGTTCCCGATACTCGGCTTTTAAAATTTTGGCTTTCCACTTTCACTTAGGTCGGATCCTGTCGAAAAGCGTGAGATAGTTTTGTCTTCAATTCGAATTTTAAAATGAAAATTATTAAGTTAAGAATATGTTAATTTCTCGTTCGCCACAATATTAGGAAAGTAATTAGTATCTTTGGCGGGAATGGGCACCGTGCGGAGACACCCCGAAGCGCAAATACCCAGAGCACGTAGTGTAGTCAAACAGGAGGAGGAGAAGAAGCAGCATGGAAAGAAGAACTACAAAGAGAAGGAGAAAGTCGAGATGAAAATAAACAAAGTCATTATGATGAAGAAGAAGAGGAAGAAGGAAAAGAAGAGTCTCAAGAAGACAAAGGGAAGATAACTTTTCTATATTCCATTATAACAAGACCCAGTGCCAGCAAATTAAAAAGCATTTTTGTTCTGAGTATGTATTGAGAAGGGCGTGTGCGAGATAATTCAAGAATGTGGTGAAATGTGCTATGAGCTATTACTGGAATAAAAATTAATTAGTAATTTTTTAAGACAACTCTCAACTTCATTTTGAAGGAGTCGATACAGAAGGAAAAACTATATAATAAATCTTGTTAATATTTTTAAATTCACTATATAAAGCAAGTTCATCAGGAAGCAAATGTTCAAACAATTTTTGTCATTGGCATCATTAAAAAAAATCCTGATTGAACATTGCATATGTGAATATTACGACAAAATACCATCACGAATTAATTGTGACCATTGTAGGGTAATAACGTCAAAACTTTTATTGACATTAGTTAAAATTATACGTTCTATTGATATAATGTCGTAATTGATAGATGTTGAACTCAGTCTCAACGTTTTTCACGGACTGATACATTTCCCCAAGGTCCACTTTCAACACGTTCACAACCTTCCACAATCGATCTGTCCTGCAACCAGGGCAGTCCTGTGGGAACCGGAGGGCCCAGCCAACGAAAGGGAAACCTGGAAAGGAGAGGATTCTCGGGCGGGTGACGGAAGCTGGCCAGCTGGAAGGAAGGCGCCAGGGTCGTGGGAGCGGTCCAGCGGCAGGTGACGCCTCACCGCCACCGCCGCCGACGCCGCCGTACTGTGGTCCCCATTTGCAAAATAGCGGACAAAAATCGGGTAATAACATTAGCTAACCTCCGCAAAACACTGTCGTCCATTAAGTGTTGTATTAGGCAGCCTACTTGACGTTTATGCGCCACAGGCTTCCGTTTTTGTTGATTGATTATTAGTGATTACATGCGCGTCAACTACTAAAGTCATAGTCCCGCAAGTGTCGCATAGTCCCGCAAGTGTATAGTGCATGTCTTTCCTCGGGAGGCGGCGATGATCTTCCCTCGCCAGACGGTGAGATCCAGCACCAACTTACCGTCGACCTACGGGGTTTTCCTGTACCAGGTATCTTCCACCAGAAGGTCACCGCCTCTGTCGGTACAAGCTCCCGACCGGTTTCCCGGCATCTTAGTTTAAGTGGGGTGAACGGATAGAACCACGAAGAGGAAGGAAAGATCGCGCGCGGTCCGTGCCCAAGTTTGTTACTGTGGTGTTGTACTGCCTGGTGATTGATTGGCCCCTTGATCGGAGAGACCCAGGAAAACTAACGATCAGAGCAGACGGCCGCTAGAATTCTCCGTCAGATAGTGACTAAAGTCAACTTAGCTATGTAGCTAGTGTGGAAAATCCTGTCATCGTCGGGACCTGCACCTAGGATCTCGTGGTCTGAGGTACTGCAGTGATATGCCCTGAGCCACCTCTCCCTGTTCGATCCCTTCAAATCTGCACAAAAAACACAGCTCCCATATAAATAGATGAATGATATTCGGGGTCAGGCATCCTGGTCTCGTGGTCCAAAGAGGCCAAAATAAGAAGAATCAAGAAATGAAATTCGCAATTGCAACTTCATAAGTAGGTAAATCTTCGATTTAAGTTTTGACAGTTCTGACGGATTTAAGGCTCTACCTAAGTAGCTTACTAAGGCCTCTAGGAAAATTATAGATGCCAATTCCTAACATAAGTGTTTCATGGTTTCCTTCGTGGAATTACCTTAGCACCTGCAGTAGTATCTTAAACAACAGACCATATATATCACGAGATACTTCCTCTTTATCTTAATTTTATACAGGACGCTGCTTAATGAATAAAATATTGAAATTATGTAAGTGCCGGCCCGGCACTGCCGGGAGATGCAAACAAAATTTTTACTTACACAACAACTAATGCTTTTTGAAATATTAAACAAGTTTAACGATTTACGTAAGTGCCGTGTCGCTCCTTGACTGGAAGATTACAATTATTAATACAGCATTAACAGCATTACAGCATTATGTTTTCCAATAAGGAATATTGTGGTATGTAATGAAGAAAATTGGTGAAAAATATAATTTTTAATGAAAAACTACAGCAAAATTTGTTTTTCAAAAAAAAAAAAAAAAAAAAAAACATCCGAGCTTTTGAAAAACTTCAGTGATTGCTCACCTTCTACAGAATAATTCACTAAACATAACAAATTTTAATAAGAAACATAAAGTACCCGTATGATTTTTCACACGTGCCCCAATCACGTACCCGTAAATTAGACACTTTTTAAAAAACAAAATTTTGCCCGCTTTCTGCGCGTTTGAAACCAACGTGTACCACGAGCGCAGCCGCGTGGGACTCCAACGGCCTAGGCGCCGGCGCAGGTAGGCCTGGAGCCGCCGATGCGGTGGAACCTGCTCGCTCGGCATTTCTTTGCATGGGCGTGCGCGGAATCGCGGGGTTGCTTCAATGGGGAGGGAAGGAGGGGATGAGCGCCGCGGCTAGTTTCCTGCTTGTTGCCATTGTTGTGTCTCTTGGAAGTGACTTGTTTTCTTAATTGACTCCTCTTCACGATTGCTTCTCTAGCGATTTAATGTTGGTAGAATTGTCGGATGAAGTTAAAATTCTCTAATCAGTTTCTGCTATTTAAAATTTGTGTTTGCTGTTACGGTTCCTGCTTGGAGTTCAAGGAATGTACAACATATCATAATCAACATTAATATGCATCAAATTAGGAATAAATACTCATACGTGTTGCAATAGTAGTACTGTATATAAAAATAACGTGTATATATAGTGTAGTTGTTATTAAAACTTGTTCTTCTATAAAAAGAAATGCATTTATGCAATCTATGCGGTTATTTTTGCGAGTATTTCTGAAGTGACAAAGAGAACAATCCTCGTTTTTGGCGTAACCTGTAGACACTTTTCCAATATCCTTCTGAAATATGTTGGGACAAACCCAACATATTTCAGATAGATATAGATTAGAATGGCTGGACTACCTACTTCATGTCAAGTCTGAGATTATTTTCCAGGGAACTTCAAGAGTTTGTTACTCAAAATCTACGGTGGGGGTTTCTAAGGATTTCCAGTTTTTAGAAATTGAATAACAAACAACACATTAGTGTTCTACATTCTTGTATACGTTAATTTTCCATAGTGAAGATTAAATTGAAAACTATAATCGAAATCGTGACCATTCCGAATGAGTTCCTAATTGAAGAAATGTGTGCCAAACTATTTTCCTAATGAAATAGCATTGATTAAGGTATTGAATGCGTATCGCTCAGATGAGCAGAACACATTTCACTGAGAAATTTCTATTACTCTGTTTAATTTCTGTACGTTTTTTCTCTATCTCGGTGTCTCCCTCTTTATATGTTTCTCAGTCTCAGCCACTCCATCTCTCTCTCTGTCTCTCTCTCTCTCCCCCTTTCTCTCTCCTGCGAGCGAGCGTTCGAATGGAGAGGTAAGCACTCCTTAGAAAATGGACTACTAAACTACTAAAATATGGACTGTTTGTTAATAGTAGCCTGAAAAATACAAAGGAAGAGCTCTGTACATGTCCCATCTCGCGCATTGGTCCAATCGGAACAAAAGAAACTACATTTTTTCAGCAAGAAAGCCCACAAGCCCATAAAAAATGATAAGTATGTGAAATTAATTATTATGACGTAACCATTTTTCTTATGAAATTATATATTTTTTCTCAGGTACGTGTGAAAAAAGAAGCGATAAATGGTAAGTACGTGCTGATTTGATAATTTAATAGTTGTAATATTTTACACAAATATATTGTTTGTCAATAAAATAATTAGACCAATAAACTAATTAAATAAATATTACTGCAAGTGCCATCTCTCTTTTTAAGACAAAATAATTGACTCACTACTTTCTTCTTCAGGAGAAAAAGACACGCACAGAGAGCGCTCGTTTCCAGACCCACTACCCCCGCCCGGATGCAGGGTCACCGTCTCCTCAACCTGCCCCGCCCACCCCCGCCGCCTCCACTTCCTCGCCCTCCCCTGCGCCCGCCGTAGGTCACGGCCACGAACGGAGCCTTGAGGAACTCCCCTTCTGCCGCTTGTCTCGCGCAGGTCCCACGGCGGCGCCGCGGGAGGCTGCCCGCCCGTCCTCTCTTCTTCAGCCGCAGCCTCGCTTCACCTGCCCCCGGAACCACACGCAGGTTCCCACAGGAGGGGGAAGGGGAGAGGGGAAGCGGAACTACTGGCCTTTACTCCGACCCTCCCTCCGCCCTTCCCCTACGCTGCCACGTCTCGCGCTCCAGGGAATTTACATCTCGGGGGTGCGAAACCACAAGCGCCGCCCTTTCCTCCTCCTTTTCCTACCGGACAAGTTTTTTTCCCACGAATTTTGCGGAAAAAAACGAGACCAGTTGAAAGATTCCGGGAAGTAGGAAGAACCGCGGCGGTTAGAAGTCTTGTTTTATATTCGAAGGGAAGAGGATTACAAATCTGCGAGTGAGGGTCTTACAGGTGGTTTTGAGAAAAGAGGAGTAGTATCCAGGAAATGATGCTCTCTCTTCCCTTTAATGTGTTGTGAAGCTGGGAAACAATCTCTTCGCAACCGTTTTCGCAGTCCGGTGATCTTAAAGAGACATTGCTGAGATGGTCGGACTTTCTCTGATAAAATTAAGGTTGACGAAAAGTAAGGTTGACTTGGAAATTTTGTAAGGTCAATTTCAAAGTGACTCTAAGATCTACATATTATAATTTTTTTCATTAATGTGTAAACGAAAATAATGTTAATAAGTGTGTGTTTAAAAAAATATTTGACGGTTATTGAAAGATTTGATATGAATACCAGATTATTATCAAAAATGAAATAGTGTATTATACAATACGTCCTAAAAAGAAATAACTGGATAATTTGATATTCGCTCTTAACAAAGAAATGACACTTTATAACAATCATATCGGAGCTGATACTATTCTTTTAATTCGGGCTTTCATTATTTTCTTTGATCATGACACACACCCCTTTGTCCATAATACCAATATTTACTTCTATCCATATTAAATACACATCTTTGAATATAAAACCATAAAAGACTGGGAAAAATGCGAGAAATTGGAACACGATCATTTTATAAATCATTCTGCTTGTATGTAGCAAGTGATAGGGGTTCTTTGTTCATTAAAGTTCAATAGTTCAAGAGTAAAAGAAAAAGCATTATTTACAACTTCTCTTGCCACATGTAATCCCTCGCACCGTTTGATCTCTCATCCTAGAAAGAAAGGACCACCCAGCCAGACTTCTAAGAAGGAAGCCGAGAGGAAGTAATGTCACAATACACTTTACAGACAGCCCAACACCTATCTATCGAAAGAAAGTTCCAAAGAAGAAGCAGGACAGTAATCTGCCATAAATCTAATCACGCGGTTATACGACCGAGAGGCCATATAACGTGCCCTGAAGAATCGTCGCTGACGTCTGCATTGACCACTTATCCGACCATTCCAGTGATGGGCTGCACTCGTTTCGGTCTGTCGAAAGCGGAGGCTCATGATTCCCAACCTATCCACATCATCGTTACGGACGTCCTGCGGAGCGGTTCCATTCCTTGGGGGACTTCTGGGAAGCGTAAAAGGAGCCGTAAAGAGGGAATGGGACCGTCGCGATGCCTCGCGCCGGTGCGGACCGTCTTCGTGAGGCCGCTAAGCCCGTCGAAGGTTAAGTACGGAGGTTTTATGTCAGCGCTCGTCACGAGCGGGCGATGGGATAAAAATTACGCCCACCGCCGCCGCCGGGGCAGCAGTTCGGTGTTGAGGCGTGTCTCCACTGGAGGGGGGGGCATTTAGAATCAAAATTTCTGCGGATATGCCACAGAGAACATGCAATAGAAACCCATCCTTAACCTATTTATACTCATTGTCTCTAAACCCGGGCAGACGGTTTCGATAACTCAACATTTTTTAAAAATCTCCTTCACTTCAAGGACGCCTGTGGATTTATGCCTATTACGCTTCATCATATTCTTTCTTTTTTTTGTTGATCTGTCCATCTTTTCTTAGGTCTTCCGACATCTCTTTTGCCAGTTGGTCGATAAAGTGTTGTCAAATGAATTCTTTTGGCGTCCATTCTTCGTATTTTTTATAATCGTAAATGTCTTTCATTGCCAAGTTTATTTCGTCAATTAACGTAGGTATTCTAAACGAAACATACAATCAAACGTTTGGAATTTCTGTATGCAATCAGGTTTTATGACAACTCTCGTCACGTCGATGATGGGATAAAACTTACGCCCATCCAAAGGTCCGCCAAAGGCGGCGCAGCATTTCGGGTGTTGAGGTAGCACAAGTCTCCACTGGGAGAGGGATTCTAGATTTCTCCAGACATGCCATAGGAATGTGTCCATTTTATATTCATTGTCTATCTATTTATGCCCATTGTCCCTAAAACTGGGCAAACAACTTCGTTTTTTTCAAAAACCTTCTTCTTCACTTCAAGGAATAGGCATAAATGCCTATTACATCTTCATAATATCATTTTGGTTTTTTGGTATTGCCACCTTTTGTTAAGTCTTCCGGCTTCTCTTTTGCCAGTTGTTCGATAGAGCATTGCCAAATGACGAATACTATAGGCGTCCATTTTTCGAATATGTTGTCATTTCTATAATCGTAAATGTCTTACATTGCAAACTTTATTTCGTCAATTGACGTAGGCATCTAAACGAAACACAGAAGCAAATTTGTGGAATTCCTGAATGCAATGAGCTTTTATGACAGCGTTCGCCACAAACGGGTGATGGGATAAAAATTGCGCCCACCGCGAAAGGCGGCGTAGGGGTACGATGTTGGGGTGGCATCAGTCTCCACCAGGAGAAGGGTTACAGATTTCTGCAAAGATGTCACAGAGAGCGTGCACTAGAGATGTGCCCTTAACAGCCAAGCTGTTATTCCTTAAAAGTAGTTCGAAAGCGTTTTGCGCTAAAACAATTTTTTAATATTCCCTGTTATTCGCTGTGGTCGGATAGAACTCGTTGAATAATAACTGAACAGTAAGCCATTGCAGCTTATTAACAGTTTAACAGTTTTATATGGTAACAGTTTTACAATAGTGAATCATGTCTTAAACCCACAGGAGTTAAACGTTGCCTCTAACTTCAGAGCTATAATAATGATTATTGCAGTGGTAGAGCGTATGTGAGTTATTCTGAATGTGAGGTTTCAGGAAACTGGTTAAACTGTATACAGAATTAAATACCTAGGTACAATTCTTTCTTAATGGCCTAATCAGCCTCTCATGTCTCAGATTGTCTCAGATATGAAATGTTTTTCTTACCCTACTTATTTGAAGAAATGGTTTAAGAAAACGCCATAAGATAGCAGCACTAGCCAGTAGAGTTAATACGAAACTTTGTAGCAGTGTTGCCACAACTGCTGCTGCTCGCTGTAACTCATAGCTGTCACCAGTAGCCACGCTAGATTGCAGTGCATTAATGCTAGTTTTCAACAGATATTTTTAACTGTTAAAATACGTTAACTGTCATTCTGATAACTGTTATTGAAGAATAGCTTTTCAGCACTAGTATGTACTCTATAAAATCTTCTTTCTTGAAGTTTCAATCAAAAGATCCATTCAATCCACAGGTAACAGTACAGTCTTTCCATACACCGCCATAAATATTCTTAAAATACACTATGAATGCCATATGCATAATCTTTGTTCTAGATATTATTTTTGTCTACTCCTTCCATGCTTTCGTTTGAGTTTCTTTTCAATTATTATAGCCTGTAATAAGGTTTCAAGTACAAGTATATGAATTATTGATCTTGTCTCCCATAGTTCACGATCAATAGTGTTGGTCTTTCTTCTGTTTTTAGGAATACTTCCGCATTAGTTACTATTACCACTTAGAAATTATCAATATTTTTATTTAGCACCAAATCTCAAACGACTTACGATATTTTCGTTCCATTCGTCTCTATGGTCCACTCTGTCTATTATGAAACCTGATATGAAATTATTATGAAACTTATTATAAATCCTTATTTGTCATAATTTCAATACGCAGAAGACCTTCACTATTTCTGAGAGCATATAGTCGATGAGAGTGATTCATTTATTGTATTTATACAAATACTTATTACCTACATTTTATCTCCACATAACGGAGCCGTATGAAGAGATGTCGAATATGATGTAGGGAGGAGAGTTGATATGAGAGACAATAAAAACCGAAGAACCCTGAGGAAACTTACTATGAATCCATATTCATCAACCGTCAGAAAATCTTGGGATTTGTCTGAATCATGAAATCTATTGTAATATAAATTCTGTGCAGATATTTTGTGGTACTCCATGATGAAATTTCAAAGGTAAAGAGGTATCAACCACAATAGTAGTTTTATTAAAGGGAATGATCAAAACTGTTCGGGTGGGTTTTCTAAAAATTTAAAATTATGCATATTGTTCTGTATGGAAATGGTTAAGTTTAGAAAGTTTAGGGTATGGTTTTGTTCTAATTCCATTTTAAAGATTTAACTAGGGTGAAAAGAATTTCAAAAATCATAAAATTGGTTCAGTTGTCTTATCGTTCTTGTCTAAAAGGCATATAACTACTATTGTGGTTGATACCTATTTATCCTTGAAATTTCCACTGCAATATATTTAGTAGGCTCACTAGCCGCCACTTTATGGCACCACTCAATAATTTTATTAGACTTTCCGGAAGTTTTTGATTGATTCGCATCTCTAATATTTTCCGATTTTCTACGACCATGCTGGATGCTGGCGACCCGGCGACCACGGATGCTGCGTGGCGTGGTGTGGCGTGGCGAGTTGCCGGCGGCACTGTCCGCAGCCGTCCGCGGTGGGTGGTCGCGCAGTCGACGGACGCCGCGTCGCGTCGTGCTGCAAATGCGGCCGACACCGCGGGTCGCTTTCCATTGATCGACCGCGGGCGCCGGCGGGACGACGCACAGTGGGCCCGACATTCCACCCGCAGTGTGTCTTCTTTTTTTATTATTATTATAATTCTCCTTGATCGGCAGTTGTTGCCTTACAAAGGTTTTTAACAATATTTACAATAAACTTATACATAATTTTTCCGAGGGTCTTCCAAGGTGGGACCTCTTTTTAACTGCTTATTAATTTGACACTGAATATAAAAAACAGTAAATGTACAAAACAATGAATATTTACAGCAAAGAGTTTCTATTCTGTCTTAATGTGGGAAGAAATGGTCTGTAGTAATAATTAGACTATTACGATTGCAAATTATGGAGGATGATGAGATCTTTGCTATGTCTAGTCTTAATTCTGTGAAAAGGATTTGAAGTTTTGCCAAGCTTATATATTGTTGTAGCGGGGTGTGTGTCTTCTGCGGTTCCGGAAGAGGTGGATCTGATGGCCCTGCGGTGTCTCTGACTGGGAGGTTTATTTCGACACTGGCTTGACAGCTAAGTCTAATTCAGCCATTGTCTGGAGGGGAATTCTAATGGCCGGCTGCTGTGATCGGTAGTTTTCATGTTTTCTCCGGTCAACATCAGGCGTATGCCGGAACAGTATCATAATAAACCGTCCATGGACATGCGCGATCTTTCCTTCCTTTTCTTTGTCTTATCCTCACCCCTTACTTACACACAGCTATAGACACTGCACTGCACTACGGTACATGCCCGGCGACCGGATGGGAGCTTAGAGCGTGTCCCGGCTGGGGCGATCCCCGCTGGTGGGAGATACCTGATTGGGGGAATCCCCGTAACCCGAAGGAAGGTCGGCACCGGATCTCAGCGGGGGAAGATCATCGCCACCTCTCTCTAGGGAAACATACTGAACTAATGATCTTAGCCGTTGACGCGCCCGGAATCACTTATTAATCAATCAATCAAATATTCCGCATTTCATTTTTACTTTCCCGTATACTATACGTACGTACGTATATTACAGGGAAAGTTATGTAATGCTGCGCGAAAAAACAACGGATTTTCGGGAGAAAATCCCCCTGACCCCCACGACCCCTCTAGATCCGCCACTGGCTGTCGGCTATTTAAAAGCTGTAAAAAAATATTATGATACTTTTTTTTATTGAAATGTTCTCCTTCGGCTTTGTTTCGAACCAGTGTGCGCCGCCTGGGCGCCGGCGCCAGCCTTCCCTGCATCCGCGCTCGGCGACACGGCGACGCGGACGACGGCGAAGCGATCGAAGAACGGGCCTTGAGCATTTCGCAAATGCTTCCCGTAAAATATAGTTTTAATGGAGACTTGTCACTAGGTCTCCGAGGGTCAAGGCAAATGCAGAGGTTACGCAACTTACTATGAAAGATAAGACTTTCATGCTTGGAATGTGTTAAGACGAGAAAAGTTATATTCTAATGAATGATCTGTGGTAAAATATTGATTAAGACAATGTAGAATCGCTACAATATGTGACTCTATCAATTTCTTTCTTTTTTTCATTTATAAGGAGACATTAATTAATTTTAATCAATAGTGTTTGACAAAAGTCTACCTTATATAACTTTTCCAAGCCTATATTGTTTTTAAAATAGAGTCAGTTTTAAACATGCAATTGAAAGTATATCCACATACATTGAATGCTTGAAAGAAATATGGTATTAATATGCAAAATTACCGAACTATTTGGTAGAAATTATTAATCAATTGCATTACTGTTATTCATTTCTTACGGATTTTTCAACAGTGCCAGCGTGTGTCTGTCCGGTTGTGTTTCTGCTTTCTTTTCTGGACAGCACAAATATTCTCTCAAAATATAAAAGAAATGTGGAAGACATGTATTTCACAGTACGTTTGCTGTCTTTGTGCAATAGCATACTTGAAAGAAAATTTTTATGTATATTCATTGATTGACCACATTGAATTAACCACTTCGTAGGCAATCAATTGCCAAAAAAGAAACTTGAAAAGCTAACATTTTGAATATCATTGTTTTATTTTAAGAGACCATCATAAAATGAACATTCTGGGGACGTAGTAATGAAATAAATACCCATTAAGTTGAATATAATTAAATATAATGAATTTGTACTTATAATTGAAACTGAGTAGTAGTGAAATAGATCACAATACTTTGTTGTACGTCATTCCTGTACTAAATTATTTTCGATAAAAATAGAATAAACATAAAAAATCAATACTGCTACTTTAAAAATCGTAGCACCGTACTAAAAACTTACGGAGAATTTCGAATTCGACGTCGAGCACTATTTATTTACTCGCCCTTACTCGCCCTTGCTCTTGTTGACGACTTATGAGTCTATGCATAACAGTATATTTCGTCCAGCTGCCTCATGTTCGAGACTCCAACCAGTAATCCCAACAGGACATCCCGAATTCCAACGACACGGCCGAAGAAGCAACACGACGGAACAGGTTGAAGAGAAATTGCATCATCATTGGGCGTTGTAAAGATTCTCTCGAAGCCAATAACCCACGGAACAACAATCAGAGCCCGAACAATCCTCCTAGTGAACTCCAACGTCGAAGGGAACCTTCCTCACTTTGCATCACAATACAAAAGGATTTGTAGCCGAATTTCGCGGTTCACGGGGGGTCAGCCTGGCCGCGGACCGGGTTGCTGCGGAGTTCGGCGGAGTCTTCGAAGCGGAACGATGGGTCCTTCGAAAACAAGCCCGGATTCTGCGAATGCAACTTTCTCATCAGAAACGTTCTCGGACAGCGGCCCTGCGACGTCTTTTGTGCGTGTGCGGAAGGCTTCCGCGCACAACAGGTATGAGAACGGGAGTCTGCGGTGAGCACCGCCTCCACCAACCTGCGTGAGGTGTGTGTGTGTGCGTGTGTGAGCGAGGTGGGCGCGCAAACAAGTGTGAGAAGCTGGTGGAGATCCTGATGAACCTGTGCGGCTGATGAATGAAAAGTTCTCCCCGTTGAATGAGAGCGATGGCTGGGCGGGTCGGGGTGGGCGCCCGCCGTCGCCGCCGTCGCCGCCGCCGCCGCCGCCACCCGTCCGTTCCCAGGCGCCCCCGAGGGTGTGGGAACCGCAGACTCCCCGGAGGCACCTGGATGCGGAGCACCCTGCTACACGAAGACTCTCGTAGCCAACACCACGAGCGATTCTTAGAGCCTTCAGTTGTTGGGACTAGAGTAAAATTAATTCAAGTCATATGAAATAATTTAATAATTTCAAAGCCCGTACTACAACTTATTATTATTATTATTATTATTATTATTATTATTATTATTCATTTCGGCACCTGGAAACAATTCTAAGTTTAACATTGGCGATGTGTCCCTTTTCGCAATGGCCTAGTAACTGTTGGGACACCATAGCATTGACTCGACCCTGTCTTACCCACGAAGGCTTAACAACAATGCCTGCATAAAAACGTGGGCCCCTACCCTACTAACAAAATTCAGACGGCCAGTATTCAAATATCACACATCAGCACACTACTAATCGAAACGAAATGTAACATGTGCGATAATCCCAATGTGAAAAAGTATAATGACTTGAGCCGAACTGTTGCCGTCCTCAGGTCGAGTTTCCAGACCTTGGAAGATGCCATTACAGTGGCGTTTTCCTTGGCCTTAAAGCACGGCGTACAACGAGGCATATTCGAGAAATGTTTGAAGATAATTTAGCCGAATGAAATGAGGACTTCTTGTTATTATTCTTAATCATATGCATATCTAGGATTTTTTTTGGGGGGGAAGAGGCTACAGGCATATTGTCCAGACGACTTTTGTTATAAAGTTTTTTTATTTACACTGAATATAAAATGTATTTTTATTTGTTGATACATCATTACATTTATAACGTAAACAAATTAAATGTTGAATGACTTTAATTAGTACAGAAAATTAATAAAGGCTGAATTTTTTAATATTTGGTTGGCTCCTTGGGGGTCTAAAACCCGATGAACCCCCTCTTTGGGAGCGCCTCTCTTCTTAATTATTCCTTTTTTATATTATTTTACTAATTTGTAATTACGTATGATTCGACAATAATTAAAATATAATAAACTAACATGAATTTAAATTATCTACATAATTATGAAAGTTCAATCAAGCCAGAAACATTGTGCGGACGCATCATCACCCCTCACTCGCTAGTGTCACGCCTCTGTCCAGCACTTCCCTTAGGAGACGAAGAAGGGGGAATCCTTCTGCAGCTACCTGCCAAAGACCATGCGCGCGCCTCGTGTAACGAGGACTTGTGCCTCCGAGAAGAAAGTTGTTTGCAAACCCTCGTCTTTCTCCCAGGGCTCAGATACATCGGACGTCCTGTGGCTGGGACCCGGGAACCGTATTAGGTATTTCGATTTTTTTGCCGCGTCGTCGGGAGTACTAGCCAGCCCAATGTGTGGCTGCTGTGGGAACAAAGGGCGATACATGTTCGATCCCGCAATATGAATAAGGATGTCGATTCCGAACCGGTCCGGGCAAGAATATTTTATTTACACTTCAGAGGTTGTCGAATGAAAAAAAGACACTGTGTTGCAAACAAAATAGTTACGTCGCATGATTTCTAGAGCCCCCAAATCCCTAAAAAAATACGTTAAAAACATTAAATCAAATTAAAATAATACTGAAAACACACACCAACAAATTTAACCAACTGATTTACCTACGAAGATAATTATAGTTTTATCTTAGCTCGCTAATATTATATACAAATTAAACCCAATGTCGCCAGTTATAATTGTTACCTTATTTTTTATAAGTATTTTAGTTGTTTCCATTTAGAACAAAGTTAAAACTGGAGGAACGATTTGAAATGTGTAGTAGCCTAACTGACAACACTGAAATGTTTTATTACATTTTCTCATCAGAGAAACTTTGTTTTACGAAACAAGTCAGATCCGGGGAAGTGTTACAAAGTGAAAGCTCTCATTGTAAAAATCCAAAAGACGTTCCCTGTCAAAAGGGGAAAGATATAGCGTGCCAAATCGTCGACTAATTTTGATTAATCGTTTCGCCAAAACCTCATTCCGCCGTCAAGCACCACTTTTCCCGCACAGCGGGGCGAAAATTGAGTCCATTAAAACTGCCAGCGAGTCGCAAAACCCCACCGAGAGGGTACTCGTGCGCCCTAGAGGCAAGTGCGGGAGCGGCCGCGGCCAGAGTTCGCGAAAGGCGTGCTTCCAAAACACAGGATTAGCGTCTCCTCCTCCTCCGCGACCGTCGCGACACTCCGGCAAGCGCACTTTGAAGGACCTGCCGCCCTGCGCACAAAGGGCGCGGCGCGGAGGGCGCATTGTTGCAGAGGGCACAGGAAGGGCCAGGTGCTCCGCAGCGGCGCGGCGCGGCCGAAGACGAGCCCTTCGCACCCGCCGCCGCCGCCGAGACCGCATCGTGAGACGCGCGCCCAGCTCCAGTTTCCCACAGGCCCTCGATGACCCGCAGGGTTACCGCGAGAGCGGTCCTCGCCGCCGACGCCGTTGCCGAGGTTGAGGTGCCGTCGGTATCGCTGATGGCATGGACCACGTCATTGGTATTGCTAGTGTGGTTGCACACCGCATTCAGTAATCGCAGATTTGACAGCCACAAAATTGCAATCCATTTTTTCTGTTATTATTATTATTGTTGTTATTATTATTATTATTATTATTATTATATTATTATTATTATTACAGGTACCCTAGCCATTACCATACCTATTATTACAGAGATTTTACTGTGACCATCATCGAAACCATCACTATCAAATCAGAATCGTCACTCCACTGCTAATATCAGCATTCGCTCCATCCCTATTACTATTACCATTATCAGCACTGTTACCATACTCGTCCACACTACCACTATTACAATCACCATCGCCATTACTGTCATCATCGACATGTTCAATCTCACTATCAACTTAACCATTCTTAACATAATCATCATCATCATTAAATGATCATAATATTCGTAGCTTATATCAACAATATCTTTTCCACTGCTTCCATTGATCTCTGATAATATAATCTTCAAAATTCTTCTTCATATTTCAATCCGTTCGTGTCATTGATATTTCTATTGCACCCAGTTAATTTGAGGCAGGCAGACAGAGACGGGTGGACAACCAGACAACAGGGAGCAGACAGACAGATGGGACCAGACACAACTAGACGGACAGACAGACAGAAACGTTTTGTAAAAAAAACCTTTTTTCTTATCAGGGGACCCGAAAACAGATATTTTCTTCAAAATCTTGAAATAACTTTCCGCATTTAAGAACATGTATACTGCGTGCTCGAGAAAGTAATATTGCAGAAGAAATACTCGCAAACAAAGAGGAAATTATGAAATAATATTTTCTTCATAAAAAACAAGAGAAAATGAACGAACAATGCAAATAGCAAATGCGTATGAAAACCAATTACATAGTAAATGGACTATGCAAGTTCATTAAAATGGAACAAATAAATTATGTATTAAGATTGGAAGTAAATTTGTTACGAAACATTCAAAGGTATTCTCCCTCGATCATTTTCTGTTTAATTTCTATCGCATTTCTACCACCCACACTAGTACAACACTCATCACTTTCCCTTGTGCCGGTACAGCCCCCATCCTCCCTCCCTCTTCCTCCACCGCCTCTGCCCCCACAGCCGGATCCACGCGATCCCATCGTGAGAGCCCCATTTCGTCCCCGCCCTGCCCCCGTCCCTTCCTGTCCCGTCCCGTCCTCCGCCGTCCATCAATATCGAGCAGCACCTCGCGTCCATACAATGCCCTCATTGTGTCCTGGGCTTTATTACCGCAACGAAATCGACGCCTTCGGTATTCACCTTAAGCGAGAGGGCTTTCTAATTTGTACGCTCGTCACTCGGGAGTTTCTGGAAGGAAATGGGTCCCGCGGGCGGCTTTGCTGACCAAGAATGCACTACGCGAGATTGAAGGCCACGGCAATTCCTCTGAGCTCTTCCACCGACGAGGATTCCAGCGATCTGAAATGAAACGTGGCCCACCGTTACTTAGAAAGAAATTACCTAATTAGTTACGAAAGTAGAAAAGTAAAAGAAAAAAAGGCAAGATCAAAAATAAATCATTCGGAAATAACATCGTCCATTGGCAACACAAAACTGTTGTACATAGCTAGAAGTATGAACTGTTTGTACGAAACCGGAAAAAAATGTAATAGGATTTGTGGTGACTCGTAAGACAGCTGCATCAATTAATACAGAACAATAATTCGAGCTGAAATATGTAGAAATGTTTTTACATCTTTATGGTGGAGAATAACTAAAAGTAAGGGTTATGCGTGGAAAAATACAATGAAAATAAATAACAAGGTAAATTATACTATATAATTCGTAAGGTGAGAAAGTAAAAAATGGCTTAAAGTTGAGTTTAAACATATTTGGAATCTTTAATAAGTATACGTTTTACGTACATCTTAGAAGAGAAGCAAAATAAACTGAGAGGATTTGAAATTAACCATAGTTTTGCTCAGTGGCAACCTGCAGTTGCCAAGATGTTTGGAAGTAAAACGTTCAATTGTGCACCAAAGGCCGACAAAGTTTATAGTGATGAGACAAATTATCACTTACGAGAAATGCCTGATATTCTGAAATTAATCGTAATTTAGTTGCATTTGCCTAAGTTAAGTCGAAGTTAAGACAAGTTATAATTTTTTCAATCAACAATTTCACAATAAAATACTTATTATGTGTTGGTTTCTTCGCAGTATGTGCAGCGATTGAATAGTGGAAGTGATTTACACTAGTTTCACGTCGTAAACCGCCAATAAGTCACATATCTTTATTTACAATGATTTAATTCGAGACTTAACACTAATCAGCGATCAACGAGGATGACACTTTTTCTGGAAAAGAGGGATAAAAAAAAATGGAGAGACATAGGGATAATAACACGATGAATTATTCAGAAAGGTAGTGAGTTCAATACTTCTTCTTAGAGCAATAAATGTCTTAATCGCCATTGCGTTCTAGGAAATGTCTACTAGATTATTTAGCGGCAACAGACTCGACGGGTATGCTGTGTAATGCGCATGTTCTGTATTGCAGCAATATTGTTCTTGTGTTGCTGTAGTACGGGACATGACTTGTGTTGTAAAGTAATGTGGCATTTTTCAAATATCATAAATCAGAACGTTTAGACGCTATAAGATTCATTTTGTATCTCGTTTTCCAATGAACACTATGATTCAAATTTCTTCAACGTAGTCGTTTCAAAATTAGCGGTATTCAGGATGCAGAGAGATTACTATAAGTAGGGACCGTTTTTGACAGCTACTGCTTGGCCACAACTGGCAATATAACTGCAGGTTACGTCCAAGCACTCATTTTGTCAGTGCTTTTGGTTCACAGTTGGATCATTTGTAAATGGCTTCATCACTATTTTTTGCAATGTCATCGCTCTGTATGACGTTCATTTGTTTTCCCACCTGCCAAAGTGGTCCTTCCTAATTTTCAACTTCATTAAGTCTACTTCATCGAAAATAAATTCAAATCGTTTTCAAAAGTAACCGCTTTTTATTTCGCAGGAAGTAGTATTGAACACACATGTAGGTACTGGGCGTTATCCGCCCACGACGTGTCGCTTCATGCTACTGCGCCAGCCACCTCGATAGCACCACCGTGTTTTGCATCAAATATCACAGGCGTGTGTAAAAGAGAGAGGATAAGGGGGAAGGTACGCAAATTTGGAAAGGAACTCCTTAGCCTTATGCAATACATTACATTACAGATTTTCAAGCCCGGATTATACTATTTTTAAGTAAACAATTTTGGGAATTGTTATAGATTTTGAAGAAGAGATTCTCCAAGCCACATGTCAATCCTGTGAATGGTTCATTTGTATTTATCATGTCACACAAAATATTTGTATTTATTAAGTGAATGGATATAATTATAGTTTTGTTGTCTTTGTAGGTTTAATATATTAACCCACAAAAAGTGCCAAAAATTATAATGAAAAAGGTGGATCAGAAATATAGTTGGCCCCTGTTTCTGGACACACGCGTACGTAAAATGTAACAGGAGGTAATAGTTTGTTTGGAATGTCCATCCATATACTGCCCCGAGACATGAACAAAGTGAGAAAGCGCCTCAAGAAGACAAAATGCTTCAAAAATATGGGTTTGGAGAAAATTTCAAATGACCAAACAAACGGGAAAATAACAAAAGAACAAATTAAGCTTAAGTAATAGACGAGCCCCGGTGAAAACTGGAAATGATAAAAACAGTAAAAGTGCTGCGATTCCAAGAGCTCATGCAAATAATTAGGTTTTATATAAGGATATAATTGGGGCTCGGATATTAATTATGGTTACGATAAAACTTGGACTTCTAAGACTGAGGAAATACACGATGAATGTAATGAGAAAATACCCAAAGCAACTGATGTGCCTGAAAGAAAAAGATGTGGGAAAACAGAAAAAAATTGTAAATGGATAGAATTTTCTTTGAGAAAAAAAATGTTTTGAGCATAACTGTAGAGGGTTATGCTGAGGAACTTTGTGAACACAGGAGATGAATGCAAGTACTGGATTTTATTAAGGGTAAAGAAGAGTTAATGGATGCAAAGAAGAAAACGCTGATCAGGGAAGAAGAGAGGTTGCTAAAAAGTTAATACACCTTCTGGTGGCCAATATCTGGAAACTATGCAAAACTGGAAAAAAAATCAGAGAATTCCATTGCTCGGGAAAAGTAAGGAAAAAATCAGAGAAGAATGTGCAAGAATAGTTTAAAGTTAGGGAACATTTTGAGATGGTTATAAAACTAGATATAATTCCTAAAAAAATCGTTCAGCTTTATTTTTCTCAACTTCTATTTGTTGAATTTGTTTTAATTTGTACTTTGTCACTGGGAAATCAGAAAGCTTGCAAATTAGTTTCAGGTTGGCTTTAATATTAAAAAAAAATTGTGTGAAATACTTTACAAATCTTATCAAGGAAAACAATTTCATGTTCTGGAAAACAGGGAAAAGTCACGGATATTTGGTTCAGGAAATGAGTGTACACCCTGTAATAAAGAGGAGAATATTTATGCAAGTGGTAATGTTTGCATTTCATAATACTCAGCACACTGGTGGATCCAGGGGGAGGCATGGGGGTCAAGGCCCCTCAAAAGGTCAGAAGTTTTCTTTTACCTCCTTTATTTGGCCAAATTGATTTAAATATTTATGTAAGAATTATGTAATTATTTAAACAATAACATATTATAATACAAATAGTACATAAATAATATACAATATAATGACAATTTAAATTTTTTTTTTTAAATCTACGATGTCCCCCAATGATTGGCTGGATCCGCTCCTTACTCAACACATATCACATTAACGCTTCTGCAAACACACAGCTTTTCCAAGCACATACACAAGTAGATCCCGTAATCCAGAATCCTCCTAGCTCGACTCTCGGAGCAGTGGAACGCATCCACCCACGCAGGGTCTCTCCACGCCACCTCAACCGTGGTCACGCCCGCCCGCGTGCTCCGCGCACGGGGCCCGCCCGTCCTCTCGGCGGCGGCGGCCCTCGTTTAGGGCGCGCGCGATACGAGATCGGGGGCGAGTCTCCGTGCTCGCGCGAGACACGGCCTGCTCTCCCGGAAATAAATCTCGTACGTGGATTTATGGGACAAGACCGCCCGAGGAGTGCCTTTACCAGATGCATCTGCCCCGGCTCGAGATGGAACGAGCAGATACGTGACAGCAGCAGTGGAGAGACGTGCGGTACTGGACATACCTCGGAGGACACGCCACCGTCTCTGGGATAGGAATCGCCGACGAATTCCAGTGGTTGCTGCGAGGGGGCGGGGCGGGAGAGGGAAGAAAACTCTCATCGAAGCGAAACGATCGTCGCATATGATCTCGATCTTCAGAGCGTCGAGGATTCTCGACAAATTGAAAGTTGCCTTTTGCGAGCACGGTGGTGGTGGTGGTGGTGGTGGTGGTGGTGGGGATGGAAGCCACGGTGACGGTGGCGGTAACTGTGTCGCGGTGTGGCGGTGTGTCGATGTGACGGTGTGACGATGTGATGGCAGCAGAGTGACGGAGTGGTTGATTGACGATACTATGACAGAGTGGCGGAGTGACGGTGTAGTGGTGTGGCGATAAGGTCTAGTGGCGGGGTGGCGTTGTGGTGTAGTGGTGGTGTGGTGCAGTGGCGGTGTGGCGTAGTGGTGGTATGGTGTAGTGGCGGTGTGGGGGTGTGGCGATTTGGGTGTATGGTGGAGTGGCGGAGTGAGGAGGGGCGGAGTGTCGATGTGGAAGTGTGGGGGTATGGCGGTGTGGGGGTGTGGCAGTGTGGGGGTTGTGGCGGTGTTTGGGTGTGGCGGTGTGGGCGTGTGGGCGGTGTGGGGGTGTGGCAGTGTGGGCGTGTGGCGGTGTGGGCGTGTGGCGGTGTGGGGTTGTGGCGGTGTGGAGGACGAGCAGAGTGGCGGTGTGGCGATGGTAGTCCTGCGGCGATTGTGACATGAGAAGTGTCGGCGGCGGCAGCGGCGACGGCAGCAGCTATGACGACGACGACTGCGGCGGCGGCCGCACCGAGTTGCGGAGTGGTCAGATGACAATTACAAACTGTCGGCCATTTAGCAATTAGACACGCAGGCGGCCGCTCGCTACGCGCGACCCGAGACGTGAAGGGCGTAGCAACGGCCGCGCCGCGCCAATCACGCAACGCAATGTAACGCAACGCAACGAGGCCTGCGTGGTTGGCGCGAGTAGTGGAGCACACCTTATAAGTCCTCCCTTGTAGTCGGGTGGTCGCCTGTGTATTTAGCCGAAACTAGAACGAACGCTGAGAGGAAATATTTACCAAGATTTTTTTAACGTATTCTGGGTAACGGAAATACCATGAGACACTTCAAAGTTGCAGGATGAATATTAGATAATTAATGTATTTCAGTGAAGTGGATATGTATGTGTCACTAATGAAAAAGGCAAACTGAATAAAAAATTGTGCTAAATGTGCTCTATGCTTTAAAAAAATCAATAATTTGTTTTCAATGTACATTTAACTCTGGATGTAATGAACTAGGATATAGTAAACTTTCAGTTCTAGTGACTGAAGTGTTTTTCCCATCCGCCTTCATACAAAAATAAGTATTAGAAGATCCAGTTATAGTGAACTCTTATTTTCGATTATACTGAACACAGTAAATACAATTTCAGTTGGAAAATATGTCTCAGTACCCCGAATTCATACAACACTAAGGTTAGTAGATTATGTCCTCGTGAATTGTTATTGAAACATGGAAGGTGAATGAAAGGGATCGAGTGAACCGTGCCACTTAGTCGAAGGTATTCCTTCATTTCATGACAGTTTACTCAACCTGAAGACTTCATCAGCAAGGATCGAAGATTGAAAAGTAACGACATCCGATCTAGCTAGGACATTGTTAATATAGCCAATGGGTTTTCTAGAAAAGAAGAAACGACTGTGATGGCGAAGACAAAAATGTCCAAACAAGGCAAGAGTGCCAAGACTGCATTAGATATGTAGAGCATTTTAACAATTTAGAATCAAGTGATAAGAAAGCACGAAGTTATTGAAATTTTGAATTAGCAAAGATTGTATTTTTTCCATACAAGTAAAATAATAAGATCAACCGAAGTGGTAAATAATTGTATTATATTTTGTAATTATTGGAGTAATCGTCTCATACAGTTAACCCAAAATGTTATTCCGCATATGTACACTATATCCAGATATCCTGTATTATTGTCAAATCTCAAGGAGATGAGAAATCTTAATTTACCTTATATTTAATAAACCTTGTAATTCAATGTTGGGTCAAATGAGCTGAGAGTATATGCAACACAAAAGTGGATTTCAGTGATTTTACTTCAAAACAAATTCCTGAAGTATTTATGTTTAATTACTTTTACCTTGAAAATTCTGAAGCCGAACGATTTACCACAAAAATTTGGCATTTTATTTATGTAAACTGATTCGGATTTTTTCTTTCCTGATCAGGTAACTTTAACTGGAATACATGAGAACATTTTTTTCAAATAAATCTGGTATTAAAAGAAATGTTTTACAATGAGAGTAATCTCAAATACGAATAAATAAGCATTGCATTGTGGGTAAAATAACGTAGAGATATTAATAACAAATTAATATCTCTGTAGGGATATTTGATCTCCGACTTTTTTCTTGGAATATAACATTTGTGTGTCGAGAATACAAGCTACATAACACACCAATATCTACTGATGCTTAAGGACGCACCAATATAATTCCGCTAATATCGCTGATCCCTTGAACAAATTTGCAGAGCAACGCATTCAATATTTCGTTACTGAATCGATAATAGACAACTAATATACTGATAAGAAACTAAAAAAATCACCAATCGTTGGATAAGAAAAATAGTTACTGAGTATTCGCCCGTATGCATTTTAGCTGTTGCATTTTAGCTGTTTCATCACTTAGAATATTTGTCCTGTTGCAAACCCAATATTTAGTGATAGACAATAAAAATTTATAGCAATACAAGGTGGTACAATTGAATGTATTTCTATGTTTCGCCTTTCCATTATATCCACCTAACCAATTGTTCTAACTTAGTACATCATGTTCAATCCTGTCAGGCTTACTGTTATCTGAGACTTCATGATCTTCTATTTCTAAGTTCAACCTAAGTTCATATTTCTAAGTTCAACCTTACTGGCGAGGGCAACGTCCTCATGGCGAGATCACCTGAGGCTATGACGTTCTCCGAATGTCGCTCGCTTGTTCGTCTAATTAAAACAGTTCGTTAGCGAAAGCGCTTAGATCGCTCTGCGCCTGGGACGCGATTAAAATTCAGGAAATTACTGACAGAAATCGATCAATTCTCAGCCTCGAACACGCCGTTTCTATTTATCTAATTGCGCCTCTGTAATGGCGAACCGATCACGGCCACTTTGTTTCCATTCCGCGGTTCAGGAATCCGTTGCATTAAAATATTTTCCCAAAAAATACGTCGCTGGGACGGTTATTCCTCGCTTTGTGCCCAGTCGCCGCCTGAGATATAACGTACGGGAGTCTTTCCAGATCGGATTACGACGGTGAAAAAAGTTGGGTGTAACAGTCCTATAGAATTCTCCTGGTAAAAAGTACACTTCCATAAGAGGGCAGACGTAATATTTTAATGTAATCACAGTGTATTAGTCTTTCTAATAGCATACCGGACGGGGGGCAGACTCTTGAGATATGATCTTGACGTGTCGTTTGTGTATCACTCACAGAATCCCAGGCTGCGTTCGTGTCCGGACGTTTAATTTGGACTACCGTTAGGCTCAGGAGGGAAGGGGGGAAGGGGGAAGGGCGGGCGTTGGGCTCTTCACAAGCGCGTCGGAGGGCTTCCCGCCCTCGCCCCGCCCTCTGCCCTTCCCGCCACCCGGAGACGACCCTACCCCGGTGACACCGCGACGGTGATGTGCAGGGCACGCGCTCATAAGCGATGTTGCCATGTTGCTGAGAAAATTGTTTGGAAATGAATATCGAAGAACAGAATTGAAATCAAACCAGATTGTGATTGTGATAATTTAAATTTTGTTAAATGTTAAGATGACTGGGATAAAATGCTGAGACATGAAGAAAGCAAAGGATGATGAGACAATAATAAGATAACAGGTTTTTAAGACCTGGAGATATGGTTGCAATAAATTAGGTACCTTCGTGTATTAAACTAGTGATATTTTTGTTTGTTTAGGAAAATTCAAATTTTTACTTTTATAGTAAGTAGCATTGCATTCTCTTGTAAATAATCTTGATTAATCCGGAACCATTCAACGCAAATGATAATGGGATCATGGAATGATAATTAAGGCATTACAAGGAGAATAGGGGAAGAATAATGCAATGTGAAATGATAAAGGAATTTTACATATTTGTACGAAAATATAAACTCATGTTGAATCAGCTGACTGTTATTTAACCTCCGAAATGTCTAATATAGGATTACATCCTTGAAGAATTTTAATACAAAATTGTCCGAATTTTAAACGAAATTTGCGACAAACTTTTTTCGAAAGACTATAAAATTCTTGTATATGAAGTATTGGAACCAATATTTAATGAACGGTTCGTTGGAGTATTTGACCTTTTGTCTATCTTTGTATGAAAATAACACTTCCAGTTGGGAAAAAATGGCAATGCAATTCCAACCGGAATTTCATATTGAAATCTATTTTTATTTCATCTCATGGACACGGACCTTTTATAATAACGTGTGGATCTTTCATTGTCGCGTTTAGAGAAGTCGCCTCTGTTTTTCTACTAATTTATTTCTGTAATCCAAATCTCTTGCCACCACAAATATATCTTTGTAGTGGTCGCAATAACAGGGTTTGCTTAGCTTTCAAATGCCCGCGGCCTTTTGACTATCGGTGAAATCCGCGAAACAGGTTCGCCAGGGTGGGGGTGGTGAGTATAGGGACTTCTCTGAGGACAGAAAGAGATCTCTGATTGCAACAAATGACATGGCAGCAGCACAACGCCAGCCCTTACGGGCCCATTACAACCCTGGGACCCTCTATTTATGTAAAGCAGCTTCCGCTGGCCCCTAAGGAGACGGATGGGTTGGCGGGCCTTTTGAAATCGGCATTACACGGTCCCCGAAGTAATACGCGGTTGTATTGACAGCATCAAGCTATTAGGTCTATTATAGCTAACAAATTATCTTCTCGTTCTGTCGAAGGGGTGTGTGGAAGGCGGCGATCTGTCGGTAGAGGTGACAAGGAGACGTATTAGTCATAATTCACAAACAGTAGTCGATTTTTTTAAACAAGGTTTGATCTATGTGCGAAATAGGTGAGACGTACATACAAAATAGTTTGTGCTGTAGTTAATAGACTGATTTCGATAAAGGGAAGCCCATAGGAAACCCATTTCTCTTACCGATGATATGCAAATGATGCATGAAATATAATCGGAGAAGCCGGTTCTTAATAGCTATTGATGTTCTGTGATCATTCCGTTTCTATTTTTTGTATGTCCAGTCTGCTTACAAATTAAGAGTTTATTAAATGAAATTGTAATAGAATGCCTTGTACTCAACTGATTGGTAAGACTGACGGTGAGAGGCATGGATAATTTATTTCCCTGTATCTGCAACGACCAACACAGTCAATTTAAAATACTCTAAAAATGTTAAGGGAAAATAAAGTCCAGTTATAGTCTAGAATTTGCCTTATGTAGATACAGTATGAGACCCTACAATATCCCTCTTGCCTTAGGCAGTGAACATGGCTTCGCTGACGAGACGTTGAAAAGTGTTTGTGGCACCCGGGTCGAAGTGATGTTCTCGAATCCAACGCCGTTTTAGGAGGTTCTTGTTTTTGCCCGCGTCGAAGAGGAGAAGAAATACGGGCCAATTTTCTGCTCATTGTACAAACAAATGTGGCCGAGGAGGCTGCAACAACACGACAATGTATCAACCACACGCAAAAACAAGAACCAGGGGTTGTAAGGTCTCGGAGGTTTACCTTCCGAGATGAGAGAGAGGTGACGCACATTACAGCAGCCCTCTTGCCCCTCTCCGACCGAACGTTGCCCTCTACAGACCAACCGCCACCGACTGGTTTCAAAACCATCTCCCCCTCTCCGCAAAAAAGGAAATAAAACGCACCCCACAAACAATCCGGGAGGACAGCAAGTAGCTAGTTCCGGCCAGGCCGACTTCCGGAGGCCTCCCCTATGCTAATGGCGTCTGGACCGTCTCTCCCGAGCAGGTGTGGGGGCCGGGCTATTCAGCGGGAGCGGGCGGATGAAAGGGGGGACTTCGCAGAAGCGGGCACGCACAGCCCTCGGAGTCAGGTCTCGGAAGTTAATAGAAACCGTTTAAAAGAAAGGAGTCAAGACGCCATTGTGCGGTCCGACAAGCGGAAGAGAGGCGGCGAAGGCGGAGGCGAGGGGCAGGAGAGGACCGTTTCGCACACGCTGCGTCCGGGGCAGCACGCAGAAAATTTCGGTTGCCGCCGGACATGCACAAAGAAGGCTCTCGCGCGGACAGGAGGGCGGGCAGGCGGACAGTCGGTCGTGGACAGGGGCGGTCGGAGTGGGCGAGGAGACAAGCTGTCCGGAGGGTAGGCGGGCGACAGCCCCTGGAGGTGGAGGCGAGATGTGGAAAGTCCGAGTTTTCGTCTTTCCCACGAGGGCGAAATGGACCTCGCTCATTCGTTTCGCGTATCGGTGCCGCTTGCGACTTAGTTGCCACTTGAGTTGCTTGGGATCCTTCGGGAAAGGGCTGTCCCGCTTTAGATTTGAGCACCTCTGGAGTTCATTAGGATTCGGTGAGTTGGTTAGCGTGGATCTTCAGCTTGTTAAATCTGCTCCTACTGCATTGCACGGCTTGCTGTTTCAGCACTATTAACACACATATGGTTGATCACTTCCATCACCTTGATTAAAGTGATTTATTTAGTAAAATGTATGCAATAAATTTACAAAAATAATATGAAACATACGTTAGGTGGGGTATAATTACAGTTATTTATTTCAACATCCATAATTATATTTTACAGTAGTACCTTGCTTGATTTTTCTTCAACTAATTTTTAAATCTAACCAAAACCTGGAGGAAAGTTCAGGGGGCGCTCCAGAACGGAAAAACCGTCTCGAAGGATGATGTAATAATCCACAAGTAGTTAAAATTCGAAAATATAAATGTAATTTTAATCTAAGTATTGGGAAATTAGTTAAATTAAACTACAGGCGATTGATAGAAATGGAATTAGATTGATTGCCTTTAAATGAAAATTTCTCTAAAATATCTTGCTTCCATATACGCCCAATTTACGTTAATTAGCGGTAAGGTATATAAAGTATTGTATTGTACCCTTCCATTTTCTTCTTCAATTGTTTTCGTCTATTCTCCTTGCCTCTGTCTGCCTGTCTCTCTCTTTCGAAATTCATTCGAGAAGTATTTATGTTGTAGAGTACAGGGTCGTCAGCTCTTCCAAAATTTTCAAAAGTTCTACAGAAATTATTATTATTTATGCAGGAGCGTTATTAATTTCATTTCAAAAATGATTTTTACTTAGAAAAAGAAAGAAGAAGCAAATGTCGGGCTGGTGGGGTCAGGTAGAACAACAGTCCTCGGTCTCCATTTGATAGATTATGGAAAGCAATATAATCTATTAGGGTTTGATGAGTAAAAGAGCACTTATAGTGACGTTCGCTCTTCGATGTCACTCGCAATTCGTTCTGTGCACCGCCTTGGGACCTCTTCGGGTGACTGTCTCCGCGCCTGGCCCAGTCTCTTCCTGGAAGTTCATTAGGATGCGAGGAGTGGATAGAGTTATACCATTAAGGAGCGGTGGGCGGGATGATTGGGAGGCATAACCAGTTCCCAGGCAATTAGCCAAGCTACGAGGGCACCACGAGTGCTGCTGGAGCGGCAAACTCTATCAGCTTTACTCTGCCATTATCTTTGACGCACTTATAGAGAGCTAGGGCGACTGGAAACCTGCTACCGATAATGATTGGATTCGTACTACGCGGCATTGTATTATAAACGTTGTACCTGTATTTTATTTGCATTTTTCTCCATGTATCGACCTGGCCAACATCTCCTCCTGCATAAAGAACGAAGAAGAAAAAAGTGTTTCTATGTAGTACAACTATCCTTCGAGCGTGCGAAATGGTGCCAGCCCTGTTATAAGAGTAGGTCGAAACCCACAAAACGAAGACTGACAAATGTTCCATGAGAATATTACGCGGTAGCAGACTGTGTTAAAATATGGTAAGAGTTTGATGACGTGAGAAAGTTTACTTAGCCAGAGTTTCAAGAATCTGGGTATATTATTTAGACATTTTATTTGTTCTCTCTCTCTCTCTCTCATGATCACGGATAAAGGACTTATTATAGATCAAGGAATCATGAAGTACGAGACTTGTAAATATTGTACAAATATTCAATCACAATTGAATTTAACTAAACATTTAATTAACAAAGGAGATGATTTGTAGAAAATATATTACTATCCGAAACATTTTGTTGGACTATGCCTCTAAATCATACACTTTTCTTTTCATAATATCAAAAAATGGCCCCTTTATTTATTGAATATAATTGATACAGGGCTTATTTGCCTCGAAATGCTTGTAATTCTCAAATTCTTTGAATCTTCAAAAAGAAGCGAGACCCATAACTTGATTTTTCTAATACCAATCTACGTTTCTAAAATAACTTTTACTTACTTTGCTCCAGAATTCAAAGGATCTAACAGTTATACTCCTGCAGTATGAGTCAATGAACTATACAGTGTGATGACACAACTTCTACATTTACTATATGTTTATATTTAAGAGCAGGTCCAAAGAAAAAGTATCGTGAAATTCGACGGTGTCTTGAAAGTGTGTCCGTTATGAGAAGATTTCCATGCAACTATAATTGGCTAAAATTATTAATATTAATATGAACTTTATTATGATTCTATGAGGGATTTGTGAGATTCAAGGGCAATTATTTAGAAGAATCTATTTGGATTTACAAACAGATTTGAAACCAGGACACTGTAAGACAATTTAATGAAAAACCACGTTCAGAAAAACCACGTACACCAGTGGAGGCCACTGTTTTCAGTAGTGACCATTTCAAACATAAAAATAAGAATGGGAGGCTTTCTACTTGCTCCGAACTTGTAGAACATGGAGCTTTTCCCTTCATAGTGGTATTAGAATGATCATTTATTTATTTTTTCCCTTCTTGCAATTTTAAAGAGTAAGGTGGAATTACAATACTGTGACATGAACTTGCACTTTTTTCGATATTTTTGGTTTCAAACATATTCGAGGGTAGAATATCGTTTGGCCATTACTGGTCGGGTATCTGAGTACAGCCAAATTGTTTGCAATTTTCAAGTTGTGACTACTGTAACAAAATAATGATTTGTATACCAAGTAATGAAAAATTAGAACCAATTAAAAATGAACCATTTTAGGCATTGTATCTACTCAGAAAGAATTATGCTAATCGCCCATTGATTTTCACGTGACGAATTTAACACTGTAACCCAAAAATTTTGAGGAAACAACAAAAATGTTCTTAACTGTGGCCACTAGTGCTGCTTTTGCCTTTTTGTGTGTTCGAACATATCTAAACATTCATGTCCCATTTTCTATCCTGCCCCTGTGTCATTCTTAACTAGAACCTTTGTTGTTGTTGGTTTGTTGTTATTTAAAGTTGGATCAACTACTAGGTTATAAGCGACTACTAGCGTATTTAACGCTATGGTATTAGGATGAAACGATATGGTGATGATTGGAAGTGAAAGAATGAACACATACAACCATGCCCGAGGCGGGACTCGAACCCACGCCCCCAAAGTCCGAGATCACTACGGCACTATGCTTTAGCGATCTCGGACACGGGGCCGACAACTAGAACCTTGTGACACGGGAGAGGTCGCTGAGGACTCCAGCGGAAGAAAGTCATGTCCAGAATCCACATTCTTATGTAATTACACATTTTTTTCCTTTCTATGCTGAACCTGGCGAATAATGGCAATCTTACCACAACATCGATTTTTTTATTTCATGTTCTTACATACTGTATCGTTGATAATACAGTATAAGGCATCATTGATTGATTGATTGTATTTATATTTTGCTAACATTTAATATATTTTCCAAACGTTCATTTTTTCTACCAATTTGTTTGAAATTTTAGTGTGGGAAGTATCAGTGATGTCGTGTTTCTTGATCTTTAACCCCGATTTGCTTGAAATATTGGATGTTGCAAACATGCACTACTATGAAGACAATGCTGCAGTGATTTGTTTACTTGGTTTAGCAGACATTGAGTTTCACTTTTATGCGATGGCTATCATTGGTATCAAAGATAAAAAGGTTATCTTAGAAAATGTAATACAGTAGGCTCAGCAAAATTTATTTTTAAAAATGGTTGAATTAATCTTTTATTAATGTTATTAATGTTCACATTTCGCTGTTTCAATTTGTATATTTTTCCGGACTCTACCCACGTCACCCCGGAGGCCCAATCTGAAACACGTTGGTCGTGGGGTCACCTCATTATTCTCGCGTTGCGGAGCGAGGCGGGGCGGGGCTGGTCGGGGAGGAGGGTGCAACTTTTTCCGAATAGTAGCCAAGGCGCAGGGGTCACTGTATGCAAATACGCCGCGGGTCACGAGCAGGGGACCTGCAGCCTCTCCCGTTGCAGAAACGGTGCGCCGCACCGCGGACTCGCAATTTTCTGCAAGGAGCTGTTTCCCAAACCTGGAGGCGGTGCGGAGGTCGCGACCGCAGCCGCACGACGCGGTGACTCGAGAAAGTGAATGCACCAGGGAGGTATTGGCTGCACAAAGGGTGCAGTCACAAGGGCGAAACCGGCAAATAGAACAATGGAATGGAAAGTATTACTGCTGACAAAAAATACTATTACTTACTTCTCTGAGAAGAAATATATTATAGTACATAATAATATGATTGCACGCCTCCTTTTAATAGCTTTCATTTAACTTGCACTGTACTGACGATCAAATATTCCAACCTCATTTGTTCGATATTTATAACTTACGAAACTTTGGGGGCAAAAATGCATTATAATTCAATCTATGATTATGTCTTTAAGGATAGCGCTCACGTACCTTCCAAGTAAATGTTAAAACATTTGTATAAAAGGTCAAAAAATTATGACATCTCCTAAGAGTTTTGAAACTTTAAAGACTTGTATTTTTCAGTAAAAATACACGTTTTTTAATATTTTGTGACAGCTACCTTGTCACAATTTTCACGTACTATTTAGTATATACTACATATTACATGATACGTAGTGAATACTATATATGTGTATGAAAATGTAAATGCTTTGTGGTTGAGTTTCAGACAAAATCGTTATGTAGTGAATGAATGAATAATGAATAATAATGAATCGACAAAATATTGAAGGAAATGCATAAGATGTAGGGTTGTACCATTTGGTAGAACATAACCACATCACACGTTGAAAAATAACCAAAATCGACGTTTCTTATTGTTAACAGTTGAATATCTTGTAATATTTAAATAAAACAATAAATTTGAGAACCAATTTACACCTTCGTATATCACCTCTACATTCAAATAGATTCCTGAGTTATAATGACATCCACCAGGCGGCAGCACCTACTGATTTTCGTGCACTTTCTAATGGCATCCATATCAATCGCACAGTTTTGCGTTTCGTATTGTAATCCGAAGGCGCACTTGTGACCGTAGAACTTCGTATTTTACATTTATAACATCTAATGAATTTAATATTTTGAACGCGGAAGTGAAGCGAGCCTCTTCAAGCGTATCAGAACGGCCAAATACCTGCTCACGTTGCCTCTTGGCAATACCCCTCCATCATACGCCTGCCACTGCCAACACTCCACAATACACGACGTGAGAGGCGTCTGATTACAATCACAATGCACGCTGAGCATATGGTTTTTGTAAGGCTTCGTCGCTTATGCCTCATGTATATATTCAAATGAGTAAACATTCCATTCAATATCTACATCCATTTGATGTTTATATTACACTTGTTCATGTTCAGGCGGTGTCATTTTATGATTTGTGGGATTTAATGGAATGTCGTCTCATAACACGCCTCGAAGGTGAACATATCTGAAAGGGTTCTCCAGAACTAGGAATCGCCACTAGGCGGATGGGAATTACGAGGTTCGATACGGAAGAGAATCGACACTCTTGACACAAGAGGGTTTTGGGAATCTGAAAAGAAATTTGTCAAAATTTAGTCACTAATAAAATGATAATCTCATAATTAAAAAAATAGGAGAACGGGAAGAACGAAATTTAGCTGTATGAGAAGTGAAATTTCATTGGCGCTTGTTAGTTTACTAGAAAATGCTTGCATTACTTTAGTGACAAGAGGTCGTCTTATATTTTATTTTTATTCTGTATTATCTCAACTTTTATTTGCGAAGATCAAGGATATTTTTTATTTAATTTCTTATTTACTACTTGAACAATTTCAAGTCATCGCCGTGTTGATTGAGATACAAACGTTTATAGATTGTTTAACAACTCTCTGTTCGAATTAGAGGAAGTGATATGACTTCATTAAAGCACGCATTCTTTTGATTCAATTAAAATGTGCTACAAAATGAACTTTCCACAAGCATTTGCAGGTGGGCACAAGCAAACTATGGCTGCAACACAACGATTAAATAACAAGGTCCTATTATTTAATTATCTTTTCTTAAAATTTTGGACGTCTAATAAACTTTATTTAATATGGTCTTGACAATAAAAGAATTTTAAAAGATCCTGAAAAAAGTCAGTTTTGCGTATTTCCATTAGTCGTAAAATGCATACATGGGATAAGCTTATTACAGTAAATTTTCAATGAGTTCATAAAAAATGCCTGAATGGTATTTGTTTACAATTCAGATGACCACCCACATAACAAATCTGAAACATCTCCATCAGTTTTCTAGACAGGAAAAGGGGTCTGATATGCTAGTTACCAATTGAAAAAGGAGTTCCACAAATGCTGTATAACAAGTTTATAAAGGCGTCATTTCTAGCTTTCAATTATTAATTTCACTCATTTATTATATAAAAAAAATTCATAAGTAAATAACTTCAGCTCTTTGACACATCAGTAATGAGAAAATACGGCAATATTTCATCCCCATTTCACAAGAAATGTCACGTAAAAACGTCTCCGTCAGTTTGGTATCGAATTTCCTTCTGTCAGTTATTCACTGAACGGTTCCCCTCAAAACAAACTATCGGCAATGGCGGATAATCTGCGTCTAAATGATGTAGAAGATAGCTGGCATTTTCCACGCCCCATCCCCTTCTCCAAAACACACACACACACACACAAGAGAGCGTAAGCGGGTGCGTTTTACCTGCAGCCTAATTCGGAGGGAGGCGAAGGCAAGAGAGAGGGAGAGAGAGAGTTTGATCCAACCGTTGACAACGCTTCGTTTAGCACTTGGCTTCCAGCGCACCCGCAAAACGGCGCCGTCACTCGCCTCAATAGGAGTCAGGAGAGCAGCCTCCCCTCTCCCCTCCCCTCTTCCCGGCTATGGGACCTCTTCTTTCCGGGAAACATTCACCGGCCACTTCCTCCTTCCTGGCTCCCCGTTCTCTGGCTGTCTCCCTCGCGCCCGCCGCGCCGCCGCCGCCGGCCCCTTTCGCTATTGATCACTTCCTTTCATCGGGGCCCCTGGGCCCTGCGCCCTGGAACAAGCACGCAGCTGCCCCGGAGGAGATGACGCGGGAGTTGCAGCGGGTCACAGCCGTCACAACCGGGCGGGCCGAGATTTTTCGAGGAATATTCAAGGATACTTTTATTTGAAACTACTGGAAGTAACCTCTCGTTGCCAGGATATTCATTTACAATAATTTATTAGGCAGCAAACTTTATTGATTGATTGATTGATTGACTAATTGATGTTTCCGGGCACAACTGCTTTACTACAGTACAAGTGGAGGGGGCGGTATTCCCCCCTCGCTCATGCTGGGTGGTGAGATCCGACGCCAACCTACACGTCGGCTAGCAAGAGATTTCCCTCTCCCAGTATCTACCCCCAGCGGGGCCCCTCCCCACCTGGGACAAACTCAACCCTCTCGAATGGTCTCTAGACATGTGTGGTAGTGTAGTGTAAGAGTGAGTGAAAGGGAAGAAGAGAGAACAAGGAAGAGGAAGGAAAGATCGCGCACGGCCCGTGTCTCGTTTGTTAGGGTACTGCTCAGGCATTCCCTTGGTGTCGATCGGAGAAACCACGGAAAACTAACGATCGGAGCAGCCGGCTGCTAGAATTCTTTTCTAGACAGAGGTCCAATTCGACCTAGCTAGTGTCGAAAATCCTGCCACTGTCGGGACTCGACCTCTCCCTGTCAGAGGTCCTGCAGTGGCATCATTTAGCCACCTCAGCCGGTAGGGAAGGTACGAATGAAAGTAGAGTGTCATACGGGGTAGCTGGCGGAGAAGGGGACGTTGGCGGGAGAGCGTTCAGGTGCGCGACCCGCGTCGCAAGTGCGGCACAATTAGGTCCTTCGGCCGCGTCCGCGCCCGCACCCCCGCCGGCGACGCCCTGATTGGGCCCGTGGGAACGGCGGCGGCCCTCCGCGAGCTGGTCGCCGCGCCGCACTCCACCGCCGCCGTAATGAGGGAGCCGCCGATAATGGGCGAGTAGCGAGCGGCGTTGAGTGCCGCCGCCGCCGCCGCCGCCGCCGCCGCTGCCGCGGGCTTCGCGAGGGGAGGGAGGGAGGGCTGTGGACGAGAAGCGGGCGGTGGAGGACGGGAGGGCTGACGGTGGAAGAAGGGACGTCGGTCGGTGGACGAAGGGCAGGTGGGCAGTGGACGAAGGGAGGGCGGGCAGTGGTCGAAGGGAAGCCGGGCAGTGGACGAGGGGAGGCCGGGCAGTGGACGAAGGGAGGGTGGGCAGTGGACGAAGGGAGAGCGGGCAGTGGACGAAGGGAGGGCGGACAGTGGACGAAGGGAGAGCGGGCAGTGGACGATGGGAGGCTGGGCAGTGGTCGAAGGGCAGCGGGCGAAAGGGAGAGCGGGCAGTGGACGAAGAGAGGGAGGGCAGTGTGCAAATAGAGGGCTGCTTTGGTCATTAGTAGTGGACGAAGAGAGGGCGGGTAGTAGAGGAACGGAGATCCGGCAGTGGGCGAAGGGATATCCGGCAGTGGACGAAGGGAGGGTTGGCAATTTAAAAAGGGTGGTCAGGTTGTGGAAAAAGGTAATGGAGGGGGAGCAGGTGGGTGGATGCATAATTGTACGGAAAGGCCGCTACTCTGATACATGTCGGAAAAGGCGATTCAAGTCTATACGAGTGTAAGAGCTTGAGCCGTTTGATTTCTGTTGGTTAAGAGGAGCTAGATCATAGAAGGCGTAATTGGTGGGGTGGAGCATTGGTGAAGATGTCACAGACGGGCGATGTCTGAAGATGTGCAACGATGTGGACCGTAGGAAGAGTGGGTGCCTAATACAACATTCTCTCTGTAAGAGGGTAGCAGAGCAACAAACAAAGGTGGCATTTTGGGTTCAATGACAGTCAAAGATGAATCTAAACAATATTTAATAGGAGGAAAACGTTTAATGCGACAACCGGGCGTCGATACTAGCAAGGAAAACAATGGTCCTTCTTTGCCATTGACCAGTCATTGCCTCTTGGTCAATGGCAAAGAAGGGTATGACAAAGGGTGGGAGCAGAAACGGGTGTGTAAGGAGGTGGAGAGACTGAGGAGGACAAGAGGCAGAGTGATAGAGGGCAAGACGAATGGTGGAGATTATGGGACAGTATCAAAGCGCAGGCGAAGGCGACAACGAAAGCGAGATCATCAAGAATTTATAGTTGGTGGAGACGATTAAATTCGTGGTGTTGCATAGTGTGCTGTCAAAGTGCAAATAAACGTTGTGAAATTAGATTAAGGGAAAATAAATTGAAGGATGACATAAACTGTAATCAGTAATATTTGTTTTTTAGCTTCAGATTAAATTATAATTCTTAATTCCCAGTCAATGGACTGCAAAATTTATTTTGCCTGGAAATGCAAATAACACTTATTGGTGACACTCGCAATATATGAATGATACTGTGAGCAATAACAAAATTGAGAATGGTCTACAGAGCAGAGAATGAAATACTGTAGAGTTGGAAAGGTAAAAACAGAATTAACTCCTAAAGGTGAAATGCCAATGGGTGCTCGGCTTTTTTCCGAAAGCAATGTCAGAAAGCAAACAGAAAAAACATTGCGGGTAGTGATTGTTGGATGTAGTGGCAGTGATAACAGGCGTTAGAACTAAAGAAGAAAAACTTTTGCTGGTAAGAACAATAATCTTCGGTACTAATGTGATAGATATGATGCCAAAACACCACTTACGTTTCATGAATGAGACATCATTAACAACAGAAGGTATGTGCACTTGAGGGATCAGGGAAGTAGTACGCCATGGCGTCATCGATCGGGAGGACGTGAACGAGCAGAGAAAGTTATGAGAATAAGACCCTGAGGAGATAGTGGAAAGAGCAAAAGTGACGGGAGGCGAAAAGTGAAGGGCAGTTAAACAGCTCATGACAGATGGTCAGTACAGTGAGGCATGCACACAATTTGCTAAAGTAGCTGTGAGGTGGATGAGGGGTCTTCGAAAGCGGAAATATTCTCTTGAGCGAATAGGTCTCGCAAATCATCTTACGACGAAAGGCAGTCACTATGTATGACTACAAGAGACAAGAAATCAACGCTAATTCAATACAGGGAAGAAACGTCATCCATAAATTAAGTGTATTATGTAAACGAGGATTCCTGAGATCTTTAGTAGAATTTTATGCATTTCGTTTCGTCAAAGTCTTGTAATATGCGTGACACTGAAAATCATATTTTCAATGTAAAAATTAAAAAAATTATTGAGAATATTAATTTTTTGAATATATATATATAATATTATATAAATAATATTTAAACTCATTACATTGAATAGAAGCTTGAAGCCAAGAATTATGAAAAAGTAAATGTTATCAGTTGGTGAGGTAAAATGCAATGATGAATTATGATACACGAAAAATGAGAAAATTTTTTCTGTGCCAGAATGTGCCCGTCACAGTTGTGAATCTGTGCATGAATGAATGCATGAATTATTGATGGCTTCATTTCCTGGATATACCGTTAGAAAGATGAACTTGAATCTCTGAAACGTTGCAAATCTCAGAAATGGGGAGTAACTTTTCAGTTATCCCCTTCGGCTATCGTTAAGTCCACGTCTCGTAGTTCGTCTATTTTGAATAAGTATTTTCAGGAAGGAGTAAATACCTCAATAATATACAGTTGTACAGAAACTATCCAGTTGCTAATTTACCTCGTTCACATCACTAATGTGGGACATGTGACTGTCCCGATAACGGAGGCAAAGGAGTAGCTTACTGCCCTTACTATCTCCTAACTCGTATTGGTACATTTACTGACGTTCTTTTCACCTCACCGCTGTAGTGGATATGACGCTGCCATTCAACACACTTCAAGTCATTACTTTCCTCCATTAAAACTATCTTACTTTGAAAATTACAAAATGTTAATATTAATACATCAAAATTCATTAGAATTTATAGTATATCAACAAGAATTTGTCTAATATTCCTCCAGATTGTAAGTTTAAACACTCCTCTAAACCCTTAAATCTCCTCAAAATGTCGCAAAAAGACATCATTGACAGAATGTCTCCAGAAAAGCCATAATATTCGAGTAGGACCTATATTTCTACAAAATAACCAATACGAAGATAGCATTCACATATACGAGGATACCGATGGCTCACAAATATTGCACAGAACTGGATGTACATTTGTATTTCCGTATAAACTATGATTAACTCCGGATAAAATTATGGTGACTCTCTGATAAGGTGGTATCCCATCCGCTTTCTTCAGTAAAAGGCTTGCGATTCCGTCCGCCCCAATTGAAATACTTAAGTCAAGCAACTTACTTCATTTTTATTGACCCAAATCTATTCAAAATAAAAAATAAGAAACTAATACACATGGATAATACTTATTTCAAAGAATTCACAAATCATTTCATCATGGAAAACTTACATATATGTGGACCCTTTCTCTCAGCATGTTCCCTCCCTAATTCGCCCGGCATCCCACGATCTGGAGATCTAAACATATGAACAATAAATAAATAAATAAATAAAATGAAATTGTAATACATATTGGTTACACTCAACACAAACTAAACTTCTTCAAATTAGATAAACCACTTATTTACTCATATTATAAACTACTCATATCCAAACTGTGACACTAATAAAAGTACTCAACAGAACAACACACTATTAAGAATTGGTTACGGAATGTTAACTCCAAATACCAGTATAAATTCCACCTGTAATCCTAACATCGGTTCCTCCTACAATTTCACATACACCATTCGTCGTGTTGTCCTAGAAAGTTGAAGTACAGAAAAAAATAATAAAAAAATTAAGAAATGTAATATTTCTAGAAGACAATATTCTGTACTATTTCTAATCCTGAAATGTATACATGCTGTGTATGTTAAGAGCATATTATAAAACGCAAACTGTAATCACTTAGGATGACGAGATTATATTCTTTTTAAAATTGTTTTGCTACAAGAAATCCTTGTGCGATTTAAGTATAATAGTACTGATATTTAAACAACTGTTTCAGGAGTACATCCTGCGACTAGACGACATTGATAGCAACAAACATCCGTATCGGAAAAAGTTTGTTTTTGAATTCTTTATTGTCTGTTTTTAGGCAGCAGTCCTCGCAATCCGGTAGATTATAGTTCTCTACCTTTGCCATATGGCGTGAAGGAGGGTCACCATAATTTATATTTAACCAAATATATAAAATTACACCAAAAAGTAAAGGTCCATCAAGCTGGCCCGCCCACCATAGCAGAATCAAACCAAACTAGTGCCATAATTTTTAACTATTTTATTACTAATTTATTACCGCAAAACTAATTTTTTTACCACTCAACTTCACCCCAAAACAGGGGGTGGCGGGCCAGCTTGATATCAAGCTGGCCCGCCCACCATAGCAGAATCAAACCAAACTAGTGCCATAATTTTTAACTATTTTATTACTAATTTATTACCGCAAAACTAATTTTTTTACCACTCAACTTCACCCCAAAACAGGGGGTGGCGGGCCAGCTTGATATCAAGCTGGCCTGCCCACCATAGCAGAATCAAACCAAACTAGGGCCATAATTTTTAACTATTTTATTACTAATTTATTACCGCAAAACTAATTTTTTTACCACTCAACTTCACTCCAAAACAGGGGGTGGCGGGCTAGCTCCATATCAAGCTGGCCCGCCCACCATAGCAGAATCAATCCAAACTAATAATAATTTTTAACTATATTATTACAAAATTATTACCGCAAAACTAATTTTTTCCATTCATCTGCACCCCAAAATATAATTTTTAACTATTTGATTACTAATTTATTAGTCATGAGGGCGGCGAGCCCGCCCTCTCCCTTATAGCGTCCGGTTCTAACAGTCTTGCTGTTTTTTCCAAATCCTGCCCGAGGTTTAAATACCCGGCGGGTCTTGGCTATTTTTGCCTGGGACAGGTATTACCGAAGCTTTGCAAATGGAATTATACTCGTAGATACTTCGCCAATGGATTTGGTATAACAAAAATTATTTATGGTCGTTGATATTCAGTTACTGGTCTAAAATGTCCAATAATTGCAAATCGAGACTGCCGTTGGAAACATTAAATTAACTTTGAAATTTCCAGATATCTGGAAGATTCTGGCATGCGATGAAAGATTCATTCGTTGGTTTTGTTTTGTTTTGTTCTCCTTACGAAGTTCATCGTAAGAAGAGAAAGTTATGCAATCGTGCGCCGGAAAACATAGAATTTTCCGCAGAAACTCTCTTATTTAAATAAAAGTTTATTAATTTCAAACATTACGTTGTGTACATTGGATTTCCACATCTCCTGAATCATCCTGACGGTAAAGTATTGTATGAAGAAAAACAGTTGTTAACCTTAATAAAAGAAGAAGAAGAAGAAGACGTTGTGTACAATGATGAAACGGAGATCCTGTAATTGGAAATCTAATACATCTACCGAGTATTATTTTCTGTGCGTACTTCACGAAGAGAACTTACCAAGTAAACTATCCAATTTAAAATGCTTCATATAAAGAAAGTTATGTAATACCGCCACAAAAAAACGGAATTTTTCGACCCCAAAAATCGCATTGTGGCCCTGATTCGGAAAAAAGTGGACAAATCCTATTACAATATGTAGTAATTTACTTTCACTAACAATTCTTATAGTGAGATTTCACGAATTGCGGGTCCTTAATATGTTTTTTACTTCCTTGAATACGTATGTATGTGTATACGGTGTACTATACGTAGAATACAGAAAATGCTGCTGGGGAATATCAATTTCGAGATCTAAACGGAAATACAGGTTTTGGAGCTTACGTCCGTCCGTCCTTGTCTGTGAATTAGAAGAATAACATTAATAATAATAGTAATAATAACAACAACAAACATTTGTTCTATTAATCTGGAATTATTAATTTATTAATATGTATTTACAACATCAAGAAAAACTGTGTACATTTCTGAAGCATATTTGTTGTGATACTAAAACAAGGTAAGTGTATTATAAAATCTATCTGAATGTATACTTCATTTGGCAAGCTTATTTCACTTTAAACAATTTACGAAGAATTCACTGTTCTTGTCAATACAAATTTGTTTCGACGCCAAACACGCAGGCGCGTGCCTTTCTATTTAAACTCGTGGTCTCGACGATCACAAGAGTTTTTGTGTTGAAAAATCGCCGATTTACGCTACCCCATCACAATAATTTGTCTTTACTATGTACGTATTAATGAGAGAAAATAAAAATATCTGATAAGTGTAACGCAGATATTTGGTTTTCATGTGCAACATGATCTTCAATTAGCTTTTGAGTTCATTTCTGTAAAGCGATTTTTGAAAATTATACTTCGAATTTCTTGTTGTACTTTCTAAATTATGTAATGTGCTGAGCAATTGAATATTCCTGTCTTCTTTTTTCTGAAACAATCCTTTACAGGTCCATTGGAGCGTCTTAGAAATATTAGTGTATGAATGAATGCTGAAAAGGCACTTGGTGCCTGATCCGCTCATTCCGTTTCCGCTAGGGGAAGGGTCATAGAATTCACCCCCAGGTAAACAGCTTGCCTCCGCCGGGAAAAACCCACTCCTTCTGAAGGGACGGAGCAGGCATTTCATTTCCAATCTGCAGGCTGCGGGGCCAAGTTAAGGAATTCACTCTCGTTTCCTGAAATATTTTTTTCTCCAAAACCTGTATTTCCCTTTAGATATCGAAATTGATATTCCCCAGCAGCATTTTCTGTATTCTACGTATAGTACACCGTATACACATACATACGTATTCAAGGAAGTAAAAAACATATTAAGGACCCGCAATTCGTGAAATCTCACTATAAGAAATGTTAGAGAAAGTAAATTACTACATATTGTAATAGGATTTGTCCACTTTTTTCCGAATCAGGGCCACAATGCGATTTTTTGGGTCGAAAAATTCCGTTTTTTGTGGCGGTATTACATAACTTTCTTTATATGAAGCATTTTAAATTGGATAGTTTACTTGGTAAGTTCTCTTCGTGAAGTACGCACAGAAAATAATACTCGGTAGATATATTAGATTTCCAATTACAGGATCTCCGTTTCATCATTGTAAACAACGTCTTCTTCTTCTTTTATTAAAGTTAACAACTGTTTTCCTTCATACAATACTTTACCGTCAGGATGATTCAGGAGATGTGGAAATCCAATGTACACAACGTAATGTTTGAAATTAATAAACTTTTATTTAAATAAGAGTGTTTCTGCGGAAAATTCTACGTTTTCCGGCGCACGATTGCATAACTTTCTCTTCTTACGATGAACTTCGTAAGGAGAACAAAACAAAACAAAACCAACGAATGAATCTTTCATCGCATGCCAGAATCTTCCAGATATCTGGAAATTTCAAAGTTAATTTAATGTTTCCAACGGCAGTCTCGATTTGCAATTATTGGACATTTTAGACCAGTAACTGAATATCAACGACCATAAATAATTTTTGTTATACCAAATCCATTGGCGAAGTATCTACGAGTATAATTCCATTTGCAAAGCTTCGGTAATACCTGTCCCAGGCAAAAATAGCCAAGACCCGCCGGGTATTTAAACCTCGGGCAGGATTTGGAAAAACCAGCAAGACTGTTAGAACCGGACGCTATAAGGGAGAGGGCGGGCTCGCCGCCTTCATGACTAATAAATTAGTAATCAAATAGTTAAAAATTATATTTTGGGGTGCAGATGAATGGTAAAAAATTAGTTTTGCGGTAATAATTTTGTAATAATATAGTTAAAAATTATTATTAGTTTGGATTGATTCTGCTATGGTGGGCGGGCCAGCTTGATATGGAGCTAGCCCGCCACCCCCTGTTTTGGGGTGAAGTTGAGTGGTAAAAAATTAGTTTTGCGGTAATAAATTAGTTAAAAATTATGGCCCTAGTTTGGTTTGATTCTGCTATGGTGGGCGGGCCAGCTTGATATCAAGCTGGCCCGCCACCCCCTGTTTTGGGGGTGAAGATGAGTGGTAAAAAAATTAGTTTTGCGGTAATAAATTAGTAATAAAATAGTTAAAAATTATGGCACTAGTTTGGTTTGATTCTGCTATGGTGGGCGGGCCAGCTTGATATCAAGCTGGCCCGCCACCCGTTTTTTGGGTGAAGATGAGTGGTAAAAAAATCGGGTTTGCGGTAATAAATTAGTAATAAAATAGTTAAAAATTCTGGTACTAGTTTGGTTTGATTCTGCTATGGTGGGCGGGCCAGCTTGATGGACCTAAAAAGTAAATCAGTTCAATGTTCCAGTGAATGCCGTTCATATATTGAGAATTTTAAAATGATTATTGTGATTTATTTAAATTTCATTAATTCCTGCCCATTTCCTATCCGCGCAATGAGAATTGCTTCTCTCCTTGCTTCCATTGCTCCTTGTATCTTCAACTATTTTACCCAGTGAAACTCCGTAATTTGGTATAATTCCTCATTTACAGTTTCTTCGTCAAATCCCCTTACACCATTTTTTTTCTTTCTTTTTTCCGCATTTTTTCCAGCACTTCCACTAATCCTTCTACCTCATTTTCCACGCTTTTCCTTCTTCTTCTATTCCTCCTGTTTGAAAAGCCCACATGTATTTTCCTATCTACAACAGCACACTTTTCAGTTGAAACTGTACTATTTCACTACTTACCTCTCCCTCAATTTATGTTCCATATTAACATAATTTTCTTCCATCATTAAACTCTTCTTTCTTCTTCTATTTCCTACTTCCTTCCCTCTTAATACACTTGCTGTTATTCTATTTCCATTTTCCCTTTCCCATTACCAACTCCATTTTCTTTCGTCTTCCAGCAATTGTTTGTCCTACAATTTCAACATTTCTTTCACTTATCTTATTACATTCCCAAAACTCCTTTTCCAGTTCAGTTCATTCTCTACTTTCGCATCCGCAACCGTTCATTCTGCATTCGAATCGTCGCTTCCCGTTACTAACAGCATCGGCAGCATAGAAGTCTGAACTATTTCCCATGTGCGTAGACCCGAACGCTACGATTTGCGTTCCTTGGGAGCGATTGGATATTTTCTCCATGCGGTTGTGAGTTTGATGACCTCAATCCTCACCATCTTACGAGAGAATCCCATTCATATCTGTTTATAAATCATCATCATCATCATCATTCTTCCTCTTATGATCCATCCTTCACACAGAGGAAGGTCAAGGCAACGAACTTTTTTTGTCACCTCTCAAGGAAACGAGAAGATGAAGCAGATTTTCCCCTCGCATACTCCACCTTCCTTTGCCATCCTCGCCTTTCTCCTTTACCTTCATATACCATTATGATGATCACCATCATTCACGTCTCGCATTCGTGACTCACCATATATCATCTTATCGTCCTTCACCCAGTGAGTGAAAAAATCGAACTGTCACTACAGTCACCCGCCAAGGAAATCCGGGCGCGTCAACTGCTGCGAACATTAGTTCTGTAAGTAAAGTGCATATTTTCCCACGGGTGGGGTGATCATGTCCCGTTGGATGATGACCTACACGTCAGCTTGCGAAGGTGCCGACCTATATGTCGGCTGATGAGGTTTTCCTCCTCCACCATATATCTCCCATCAGCGGAGCACCTCTTCAGCTGGGACAAGCTTTAAGATCGTCCGGTCTCTCAACATATGCGGTAGAATTTTCAACAATGAAAGTGTATATGTGTGAGTAAGGGGTGAAGATATGGCCAAGAAGAGGAAGGGAAGATTGTGCGCAGTCCGTGGCCTGTTTGTTAGGGTACTACACCGGCATTCACCTAATTGTGATCGGAGAAGCCAGAAATAACCACCGATCAATGCAGCCGGCCGCCAGAATTCTCCTCCAGACAACGGATGAATTCGATCTCTCATCAAGGTAGTGCCTAAAATCCTACCACTGTCGAGATTCGAACCTTAGGACCTCCCAGTCAGAGGTATGGAGTGACATCAATTGATACCCCGAACCACCTAAGCCGGTACGTTGAAAGTACTGAACTTATGAAATCATCAGATCTTCTTCTGCTCCATCTCCACTTCCACCTGTCCTCGCCCATCTCCTTCACCTTCAGTATCTCCACCTCCGCTCCGTCCTCCGCGTCCGCCCGCGCCGCGTGCCGTGCCTGTTCGGGCCGGGCCACTCGGCTGCCGCCTGGGGCGCCTCGCGGGTCGCGGCTCATTAGTCGCCGAACGGGCGGCACAGCGCGGCGCGGCGCGGCGCGGCGGCGCTTTTCCCCCGTGAGTCACCTGCCTCGCTTCCCAAGGCCACCGCGCTGCCCTGGCCCGCGTCACGTCCACTCCATGCCACGCCACGGCACAGCACGGCACGGCACGCCACACTACGCCACGGACCGCCACGCCACGCCTGACGCCACGCCTGACACCACGCCTGACACCACGCCTGACGCCACGCCACGCCCGACGCCACGCCACGCCACGCCTGACGCCATGCCACACCTGACGCCACGCCACCCCACGCCTCACGCCACGCCACCCCACGCCTCACGCCACGAAACCCCACGCCTCACGCCACGCCACCCCACGCCTCACGCCACGCCACCCTACGCCTCACGCCACGCCACGCCTCACGCCACGCCACGCCACGCCACGCCTCACGCCACGCCACGCCACGCCTCACGCCACGCCACGCCACGCCTCACGCCACGCCACGCCTCACGCCACGAACCAAGTCGCGTCGCGCAGCCCGCCCAAGTGCGTGGGTGATGCCTGGGGACGAGCGGCTACGAAGGATCTGTGTCGCAAGTAGAACTTTTGCTTTCCAGTTCCTTTGCCCACTTGGAATCCTACTTCAAAGCCGGATGAGGTAGCTGAGGTTAACAATTGTTGCCATTGCAGCGTTTCTGACTGGGAGGTCCTAGCGTTCGAGTCCAGATGGCGGCATATATACGAGTGTGGATGAAAATCAGCACTGTCTGGAGAGAAATCTAGCGACCGGCTGTTCTGATAGATAGTTTGTCGTTGTTTATCGGATCAAAACCAGATGAATGCCGGAGTAGTGCCTTAATAAACGGATTGCAAGCCGTGCGCGATATTTCTTTCCTCTTCCTTGTCCCCTCCCCTCCCCTTATATACATGTATATATATATATATATATATATATATATATATATATATATAAAACAAATACACATGTCCGGAGATCAGTTGGTGGACTTAAGGCTTGTTCCGCTGACGAAGATACTTTGAGGAGGGACATCTCATCGAGGGACGAGGTGAGATGTAGGTAGGCGCCGGATCTCGTGTCTAGCAGGGGAGGAACACCGACCTCCCGACATAACATATAACTGCACCACTGCAGATGACTTGCCGAGGAACACAAAATAATCAATTAATGTAATATCTCAAAAAAGATTAAACAGACAAAGAAGATAAAGAAGAATAAAAACAAGAAAAAAATAGTTAGAACTAGGGTAGGAGGTACGGTTTGAAGTAAACTTCTTCTGTGTTTTTTTTGATCAATGTATAAATGCTTCTGTGTTTTTTCTATTCGTGTATACCACTTCTGCTAACAACCCTGTGATAAATTTTGATGATCTAAAAGTTTACGCTAATGCAGCAACGAAGGCCGAAAAAAGAAAAAGCAGAACGATGAGTACCATAATTAGTAGAGAGCAATCCGATTATAAGTTTTCGAAAATTCGAGCTCCATGTTGGACACAGATTGATTCAATCATCCTTTCATTTCTCAATAGTAGGGCATGGTTTTCAATCGTCAATATATTGTTACAAGATTCTTCTCTATTTTGTGAATAGTTCCTTTGTTTTTGTTTCTTTTTCTATTCCACAAGATGTACCTAAAATTATTTAGCTCGGTTTTATCTCTCTTCACAACCCAATCTCAACATAAATGGTTCTACGTGAAGTTTAGAAGTTCACTCAACTTCCGCAAATTGAAAGAAAAAAATATCACGTAATTCGCTATTTCATATTATATAATATAGCTATAAATGATACATTTCTGCAGAACATCAAAGTTTACAATTCGAAACAACTTATAAGGGTGTATGAGGGTATTTTTTAGCATGAGACCAGCCTGTGCTCATTTCCTACGGCAGCCTGTATCGTTCACATGTCAGCAGACTCCGCTTGGAGGCAGCACTAACTTGCCACCAACCTCGTCGCCCTTAAGAATGCTCATTTTCAAAGAAGTGTTACAAGGTTTGTGATAATACCATAACGAGTGAGTGATTCCGTGCATCCGTGCAATGCTTTCAGTATAAATAAACTTGTGTCTGTTAAAAGTAAATTTAGTAAATTGGAAATGATGATTTGTGATGGTTTGTGCTTCTGAAGCATCGATGATGTTCAATTCAAATAAACACGATGTTGTTCACTTTTAACGGAATCCATAGCAAGAATCTATTTTCAATACATTAACTACGTTATTTCAAACAACAAACACAATATATTTCCACTCAGTTTTCTAGAGATGAGTATCCAATGAATACAAGTGGAGTTCAGTAACCAACTTATCAATGTTTATCTGCACTAGTCAACGTCTGTAAAATTCTGATGTTCATTCTAGATATCCAAAATTACATAGTTCACAACTTGTAATATATTTTAACAAGTTATACATTCAATTATTATGGTACCATCTGTAAAGGCCGAGGCCATCATCGAGCTTAGTGAAATTACATATCCACCGATAAACATTCATTTGTTTCTCTCACCTCCAGCCTATGGAACTTTACAGAACACGTCAAAACACGTTATGCTATCTGAAGAAGAACAAAGTGAACAATTATCTCTTAACTATGTGATTCATAAAGTATAAACTTTTACCGTCCTACCATAAAAATAAGTCATATGATCACCATGCACCACTTCGCACCACATTTTCACATGCGCCATCCCGCACCACAACTCTCGAGAGGGAGGGCACCGAAAATAAATTCGCCTTAGCGACTTTATAGAGTAACAATTCGAGCTGTGAATTTGTTGAGTGTGCTCTAAAGGATAAGTTAAAGAAGAAGAAAAGTCAAAATGTATAATTTGGGACATAATCTAATTTTCTTTTCAAGCAAGTTATTTAAATTAAATTAAACTAAATTTTTTAGAAAGAACTAAAATTAAACACTCATAATTAATGAAGTTTTCCAAAAATATTTCTATTCCTTATGTGCAAGTAGTTTATTGAAATTCTGGGTCGTGTCACGAAAATAAAATGATTAAACAATGTTATTAAATACGACATATGGCTATCGACTATAATTAAATTCTCCTGCCTCATTCATCTCTCTTCGATTCATTCTTACCGTCGTGTTATTCTTTTACATGCAGCATTATAATGCTATTCGTCGACTATATGACCGCATTAATATTCAATGACCGTAAAAGAACAATTGGCGGCAGTAAGGACATCTAGCTGAACATACCCGTAACTCGAGAACATTTCGAAACACGCACGTTATGCAAATGTCATATCCCACAAAGAATAATCATATATTATCATCACTGCAAGAAAAGCTTCGTAAAATTTATTAAAATACAGCTTCCTTCCTTCGTTTGAAATGTCGCCTACCCTATCCGCATAAATCACCGAGACACGAACCGCAGTTTGTCTCTTGTTCTGCGTACACGTAAGAAGAAATCTGCGACGTTTATGGTTTGATCATCCCGTTATTATCCTGCTCGTAGAGATTCCGCGGTCGCGCATCCCAAATCGCATCCTGATCCCGGTGCGAAAACGTTTTACAGCTGGTATCGAATTCCAAGCGCCCCCTCCCCCTTCCTCGGACGTCAAGATTCGCAAGAGGTCGATTCGATTGAAAAGTTATTCTCTGGGCGCGAACGCACACGGTGCACTGTGGGTCGGATTATTTGAAAAGTGGCCAAAAGTACATTTTTGTTCTTTAATATTCATTAAAAATAATTTTTAATGTCAAATTTCCTCGGAGCAACATATTTTTTTCTTAACTTATGAAATAATATTCTGGAAGGTTTCTTTTAGAACTCTTTGCCATTTATGAAACCTTCAGTTAATTTTAAACAATGAGTTGTAAGGCAATAAATTGAGGTTGGTTTTTCTAATTCTGTCCTTGATATCCGTCTGAAATTGTTAAAAAGAAACCGCGAAATCCAGGGAATATGTTTGCAAAATTCTCATTCAGACAGTTGCATCATCGAAGCAAGCAACTTCGCTGGTGTCGAACTGTTCACTGGTGGTAAGGCTATAAGTAAGGTGGCAAGTATTGTTGGGCTTGTTGTTGTTGTTGCTTATGCTCGGGCGCTGGAGTGGCTCACCCAAGAGTAAATGTGGCTGCACTATCTGTGCCCATTTTCTAGAGCCCAGTAAGGAATACACGAGGTTATTGAAATAATCGTTCTCCATGGTCTCGCGAGAGTAAGTCTATTCCTGCACGAAGGGCACGATGTAGTAGTAGCCAAAATCTGTAGCTCATTTTCCTTTGTAAGTAGTTTGTACTACATCGGAGAGAATATTTTCCTACCAATTTTTTCGAAAAAAAAGAAACAACGCGCGTTTCCATCTGTATTCATAATTTAACTTGTATGTTAATTAAGATAACTATAGAAATCAAGAAAACGTGCAAAGCAAATACTTCTCTAGATAATGTGTTACGCGCAGTTTGAAACTGTTTTAATGTTAAATAAAATAAAATAAATATACGACTTGGGCTGTTGGGATATTTTCTAGTGTTAATTAAAGTTTTGTACCTGTTGTTTCGTAATCCGGGAGGTTTTAGGTTCTACTCTTGCGGGGGCAGAGGGTCGACACCAGAGAATTTGCTTGCTTGGATGATGCAACTCTATGAATGAGAATTTTGCACCCTACTTCTCTTTTACCTGGATTTCGTGAGTCCCTTTTAACAAATTCAGGCGAATATCAAGGAAGACATTTAAAAAAACAAACCTCAATGTATTGCCTTACAACTCTTTGTTTAAAATTTATTTTAGGGTTCATTAATGGTGAGAGTTCTAAAAGAAACCTTTCAGAATAATATATCATAAGTTAAGAAAGAAAATATGGTGTTCCGAGGAGTTATGCATTGAAAATTATTCTCAATTTTGTATTACCGAACTAAAAGATGGCTTTGAATGAAACCTGTTTAGATAAAAATGAGAAACAAGACGAAATTAAAAACATTAACAATTATTATGAAATGTTCATGAAAAATCAGATGAATCATTCGGCTTCTTAAAAGTCCTCGTGTTTGTGTGTTTTCTACATAATAACGGCCGCCAGATTAGTGAAAGAGAAAATGAAACATTAACCACTGGGAAATTTTCTTTTGATATGAATTATAAACAAATAGATAATTTTTCAAGAAAATAATTTTGTCCGTCTTTTGCGTCTTTCAATCCACCGTGTGGCAGTGGTGCGTTTGTGTTGGCGGCGCGGCAGGCGGCAGGCGGCAAGCGGGTGGCGGACAGTGGACGGTGGGGCGGCGGGCGGCGACGAAGACGACGACATAACGTCTGTATTATTCCGACCTGCACTAAGCAGGTGACCTCGTCGTAAAAAGTGATGTCTTACGACGCGGCACCGGGCGTGACCTTCGGTTTTCCGGGCGGTTGGCGACGTGGATCGTGGCGTGGGGCGTATTTTAGCATTGGGAGCCCGGTGGTCCTCGTGATCAAACAAGTTGTCCGCCGGTCTGGTGTGGCGGCGGCGGAGGCGGCGGTAAGGGCGGGGTTTGTGCTGGCGATGATCGTTGGGGAGGTGGGAGGGGAGGAAGTGCTCATGGGATGGAAGTGGGTGAGGGTGATGCCATTAGTAATGATACGATAATGGTGGTCATTAATTGTATTTATTAACTGTATCAATAAAGTTTTAAATAATTCTCTTTGTGTATTTTATTATTTACTAATAAAATATATCACATGTCAATGATAAAAGTTATTGGAAAAGGCGATTGAGAGAGGCCCAGTAATATAGTTAGTCCTTTCTTCTTTTAATATGTGCACCGTATAATGGTGGGGGGTGATAGTGGTGTGTACAAATGTTACGTGTGAAATGGAGATGGTTATAGTGGTGATTAAAATTATAAAATGTGTATATATATATATATATATATATATATATATATATATATATATATAAAATTCTGTTAAAAATAATATATAAACATTGTATAGATATTGATAGAAATATGAAAGTATTGTAGATGTTAGTATCACTGGAATGGAAATGTTATATTTCATGATGTAAAGACAGAAAAATCAGATGGTCTTTTAATTTCCAACAAGTTCGGTACAGAATCGTATTCAAGATAGAATCCAAATTTGTATTGTGTTTGGCCCGAAATATTCCTGTTTTCACGATACAAACGTTCTCAATTGGCATAAGAGAACAGTTCATTACACAAAATTTCAATTCCATTGTTTCCGTAAGCCTGAATATGTTGTCAGCAAATGACGGCGTTCTATTCAATGAGCACGTTTGACTTTCATTCCACAAACATTTAACGAAAATTCACTGAAAGGCTCAATATTCAGGAATTCCTTTTAGGTAGAACTCAGTTTCAGCAACAACGACCACAGGGAGACATTTATGTTAGAGATTGACGTCTGATGTTTCAGAAACACGATTTATACGAGGAGAGGAGAATTTACATACGACGAAAGCAGGTACTTGGGATCCTTTTTTACACACTCTATTTTATATTCCATGCATTCTCAGCCATGCTGGCTCTTCGACGCGATTGGAGAAAGATTTGAATGATTTGAATTCCCGACGGAGTTCTTGAAGCTCTACGCTATTGTTGTATGCAGAAGAGATTTCGAGGCAGCGTCTGTTTTCGGCAGCTTTGCAGTCCATTGAGGGACGAACTCGACGCTTATTGCGTTTGATTTAGACAGCCCATGCAACTGCAACGACGAACCTGTACTGACTACTAACAACTGAACACTGCATGTAGTGGAAAACAGTTAATGATGTTCGTGTTTAGAAGACATAAACACAGTGAAATTAATTCTATAATTTCAATAATAATACACTGCAGAAGCATTTGTGGACATAATTTAATTAATTTATCTTCTAATATTTATTTGAAAGAGGTAAGTATAATGACCCTAAATAAAAGAGCGTGATTTAATGATTATTACTTGAAATCTTATAAGAAAATATAGAAATAAGAATGAAGATGTTTTACTCCGAACATGTTCTACATACGTTGGAATGACCTTTTTATTCTTATGAACTGCACTAAGAATAAAATAACAACATAATGTGCCTATGTAGTATTCTGTTAATGAAATTCTCACAAGGATCACAGTACAATGAAGATTTTTTTAATGCCAATGAATCTGTTTTTGTTTTGTTTTTTACAGGTAAGAAAATGATACGACAGGTCTTATACTTTGTTAAATTAAAAAGTTCTTGAGTTATATTATTCCTCTTAAAGTCTTCATTGAGGTAACCTGTTTGGCAAATTTGAACCAGCTTTTTTAAACAATTCATGGAGTTCGAAATAGGATTATCTCGATTTTCTAAGCATTCAGGATGGGTAATATTGTTCGAACACAGGGAGTGTTCAGATGGCATGAAAACTTTTGAGTATGTTTGATTTTTTCCCTCCAGAAAGTGCACAGTTCAACTGAAGCACCTCCAGCTGTAGAACGGTTCACTATCGGATTTGTTCAAGTCGGAAACCATTCATCTATTTCAATTTTGTGTTTAGGTTATGTGCGATTCGTAAATTTTCTGTATTGACTTAGTGGATTCGAGTTCTCGGCTATTCTGATGAGTTTATTTCATTTAATTGTATTTAACTTGGTCCAATTATGATTGAAACAGACTTATTTTTTAATAATATACACTTTAATGTAAATACATAAAGTAGCTACTACTAAAGTTATATAGCTAGTACTAAAGTTTATATATATTAAAAAATAAGTTTGTTTCAATCATAATTGGACCAAGTTAAATACAATTAAATGATTTAAATATATACAGACTTAATATGATAAATAATTGGGTTTATTTTAATTGCACGTGCAAATATGAGATTACGGAATCTCGCTTCAGTAGCAAAGACTTCAACCATTTAGAGCGTTTTTCCCACGCACCCTCTAAAATCATGGCTGCCACAACCATGCTAGTGGAGATTTCTATTTCTTTCTTTTCTGTGTACACAAATTCGTGTACGTATACCTCTAGCTTCGGATCTTGAAGTTTATATAGTTGCTGTTTGAAAATCTGCTCGAAACCTGTACTGTGCAAAAAGGCTTTTAATGAAATCTCTTCTTCAAATACTGATCTTTTAAAAAAGGTCACGTACAATGTTTTGAAAAGATGAGTAGTTTTCGCGCAATTTTTGAAGGGAGGGAAATGTTTAGAAATTAGTTTCTCAAAAAAAGGGGAGAGTCAAATTTTTCCTTTAATTTTTTCTCGAATAAGGTAAAGTAGGCCCTACTTTTACTCTTAAAAGTCGCACAGGTTTCATTTTTGTTGAATTCTCTGAATTTTCGAAAATTGAAAAATATACAAATAATATGTGAAAGCATGTGCTGTTGTAGTGCAACCACTAGCTAAATTAAGTGTAATATATCTCTGCGGGGGTCATAATTTCAGCAACTTTTGTTCTGCATGCACGTACTGTGTGGTGAAAATAACAAAATGAAATCTTAAAAATTACACATTTACATGAAGATATAATTGATAATTCCATTGTGTCGATAGTAACAATGTGGTTCGAAAATAAAACTGTTCTGAGCTGAAGTATGGAAGAAGAGAAAATAACTAACCTGAAGACGTACCAAGCCGAAATGGTGGTAAACATATAACATGTCCTAAACAGTACCCAAAGTTTTATTTCATTTGAAACGGGTAGATAAGATTCTGCGATCCAAATACTTTGAAAGGCAAGGCACGAGAATCTGCACAGATGTGCGCACTGCGGAAGTTACACCGAAGTCATGTCGCCTGGAATGCGGACGTATCAAAAGTCAGATTCTTTGTGGAAGCCCCTCAGTCGCTGCCTGGGAGGCAGGGGCGGGGTTTGAACAGGATCTGCCGCAACCGCCACCCACACCACCCCATCCGCTCAGCCCCGATCGCGGTGTCATTGTCCCAGCCACCCACGTCGGTCAGTAGCGGTCAGGCCACAGCTGAAGGAGTGATGGAGTTGTCTAGTGGTGATGGTGGTTGTAAATGAAGCAACAGGCTGATGATAGGTGGGGCTGAAAGCTGAATCGACGAAGGCAGGAACGGTGATGGTGACGCAGTTGATGGGAATAGAGGGAATGATGGAAGAAAGAAATTGACGATGTACAAGGAGAAGATGATAACGAACAAATAGATACGAATGACAAAGAGAGCGAATGCGCGAGCGAGATAGATAGATAGGTAGGTAAGCAGATAGAGAAAGAGAGAGAAAGAAAGAAAAGAGAGGTTCAGGGTAACAGGGAGAAAGGGAGTGGAAGAGATAATAAGATGAGCAGCTGCGAAGGGCATTGTGAAAAATGAAGGATTGATGAAGGAAACTGATGAATATAAGCTCGCGATAAGTAACAAAATTACTTCGGTCATGTTGGAGAGCAATAGTGGGACGATACTTTATACCGATACTTTATACCTGCAATCTCCTCCCGCATATTAAAAACAATATTTTTGAATATTCTTTTTTGTGTTCTTGTAGAACTACAGCTTCGAGTTAAAAATGACTCGTACAAGCATATTTCATTTTAAATTTCATATAGAGAGTTCAAAAGCATCAATGAATAGTTAGAAATAATAACAAGGCTAAGGTTTATACAATTTTCGAAAGTGAATTTCGTTACACTATCACCTGTTTCACTCTGCATTGAACAAATTGGATTAGATATATTTTTCATGGTGGCTTCTTGCGCGGTCAGTCACTATTTCTTCTACCAAGTACTAATAGCTGTCATGCTTCCCTAAACTAAGTCCCGGGAATGGACCATTAAAATATGACAGCATATAGTGCTAAAATCAAAAAAAGATTCCGGAACAGAACAGAACAGGACAGAAGTAAAGATCGTGGTGTTGGTATCGGCAGAAAGAAGAGCACTTTAGGTGGTAGCATCAGGACAGGTTCGGAAGGAGCAAACTCTTGGAGGTGGAGTTCGGAGAAAACACCGATGGCTAAGTCTACAGTAAAATTAGGTTAGTATGTATTTCCTCAAAATACTTCATAGCAACACTGACTAATAAATTTTCAAATGTATTTGGAATAAATATTCAAATATTAAAAATATTTCAAGATCTAATTAGTTACGTTTGAACATATTCTAATCACACAATTATAATTTTTGCAATTTCCAGTTAGATTAAGAAAGACAAAAAACTTAAGAACATTGTTATCTCAGTTCCAGAGATCTTCCTCACAGGCGAATCACCAGAACACACTAGACCTTTAGGAGAGTTCAAGCTACCAGCTGCAAATATGACAGGTATGCTCGGTTTCACTTACTATATACCTAGGTACCTTTGAGATTCCTAGATATCGGGGTAAGATGTGAATCCATAGATCACGCCAAATGCTCGTCGCGATAGGCATCAATTAAAAATAATTATAGGAAAAAATATGTCAAATTTGATATTTATCGTAAGAAGAGATCCCCATGGAAGCAATTAATTTGTTTATTTCCTTACGATAGTTTGTTCATTGCGATTTTGTAATAACAGATATTCCGTGGCAGTGGGTAAGCCTGCTCTCGTATCGTCATCTGATCACGAACTAATAAAGAATGTCCCGACTTACCCACACCAAAAGATAGTTCCGTAAGCCTCGTGTGGCGAACAACCCAATAACAGCAACCGGCTGATCGAATTCTCCTCGAGACAGCGGCGGAATTCGATATACTTATAGCTATGAACCTATTGTCGATAATCCTCCACCGTCAGGACTCAAAACCTAGACCTTCCAGATGAACGGTGCGGGAGAGGTAAGAATGTGGGGCCTCTGAGTTTTCGTAGCCAGTCTGTACACCGGACTTGGTAAGGAGATATGACATAATCTAAGAATGAAGAGATCAATTCTTGTGCACCTAGTGGACGTTTAGAAACTGTTGGAAATCCCGTCGCCGTGGAGGGTGGAGGTTGCGGTGGCGGTGGCAGCGGAGGCGGTGGCGGCGTCCTCTTATGTGGCCGGGCCGCGCCACACCGCGCCGCATCGCTGCTCTCTATCAGCCATCGCCGCCCAGCCGCGGCTAGCCGGTGTGAACTTCATGCTGCTCGCTCAAGTCAGAGTTCTGCCAGGCAGCAAGGGGAGGTGAGGAGAATGGGAAAGAGGAGATGGTGGGGAAGACGTGGAGCACGAGAGAAAGACGAATGATGAGGATGAGGGGGAGGAGAAAGAAGAGGAGCAAGAACAAGAAAAACAACAGGGGGAGGAAGAAGATGTGGACGATGAAAGGAGAGAAAACAGGAAGAGGAGGAAAAGAAACTGAAGGATAATGTGAAGAATTAGGAAGAGGAGGACAAGAAGGTTAAAGAAAAGTGGAGAAGGAAAAAGAGGAGGAAAAATGGCGAACTAGAAGGTGAGAGAAGAAGGTAGGGGCAAGAGGAGCAATAGTACCATTAGGTAGAAGGAGTGGGAGAAGAAGTATAAAACGGAGGGAAGGCAACAGTAGTAGCGCCGCCGCCGCCGCGCACGACCGAGATCACCGCCCATAGCCTGCCTCCCACCGCCCACTGCTCCACGCCCTCCGCCCACAGCCCATCTCGGGCGCGCCCCGCCCCGTGCACTCAGCGCGAGCTCTGCCGTTCCGCCCACTCACCCTGAGCCGCTGCACGCGTTTGCTTGCTCTGCAGACACACAAAGCCCCACCATTATTACTTAAATGAATATATATTTGAAAATTTCAATACAATTATTCATGCATTAGATATTAATGCAGTAAAGTATTATAGAATATTTAATCTAATAATGCTCTAAACGTTAATATTAAATAAAAACAAAATACTTCTTGCAATATTTTGTTATGAATATTTGCACCTTTTGTCCTCCACAGAATTATATCTTCGTGACTCTTGGAAAAACACTTTCAAGAATCTTGATTTATTGAAAGTTTAATGTTTTCGGGAGCAATTGGTATGGTCATTGGTATCTTAAGTGTAAATATATTCCAGGAAGTGAAGATCTTGCCCCCCCCTCTAGAACCTGAGATCCGGTGCCGACCTACACGTCGGCTTGGTATGGTTCCTCCCTCGAGTTATCTCCGCCAACGAGACACCGCCCCAGACAGAATAAGCTCCACTGGTCTTCCATCATGTCTGGTAGTAGTCTTTAAGGAAGAAAAGGTGACAGTGATGAGGAAGGAAAGATAAGCAGGAGAATCGAGGCTCTTTTGCCAATGGACTGCTCAGCATTCGCCTCGTATTGATAGAAAAAAATATGGAAAATTACCACTCAGAGCAGCCGCTAGAGCAGCCCCAAAGTTCAAGAATAATTATATTAATTGTGACATTATCATTTTCGACATTTCTGTTCTCATGTGTTACATTTACAGAAAATATTAGTTTATCTGTTACTTTATCGAGTCATCATCATTTCAAAGAAGTTGTTTGCATATTGCTTTTTGTCATTCTATATTTGAATGACGTACAGTTAAATGAATAAGTAGAATCAAACAAATAAGACAACAATATTACAGAATTCTTTAGATAATTTGTTAGCGTTAACACTTTTAGATCAATTATTCACTTTCCTATTGGAGTATTTACAAATGATTAAGTGCAAGAACTAATTAACGTTTTAGCAATTCTCAAAAAAGCTTTTATAGAATTTGTGTGTTTTGATATAGTAATAGTACTGAAAAGACTTGCTTTACATTGTTCTTTACATTGAGTCATTAATTAAATAAATAAAAAAAACTCAAACACCAAAACCAGATTATTTCAGGCTATATCAAATAGAGAGCAGCACTGTACGGCAGAATTCGTTCAATATTTTGAAGCTCGGAGCAAGACAAAGCAAAGAAGGTTCTTGGCAAATACAAACACAAATCCCGATAATATTGTTGAGAAATTTTAGACACTGAAAAATATGTATAAATAAGTTTCGAAAATAATGCATGTAGTAGAAGAACATTTAATATTTCGATGTCTCAAGACATTTTTGGATTATGAATTTATTTTTGTATGGCTAAAAGTTCAGATACTTTTTCAAGTGTATTTCCTTTTTACGAATTTGAAAACTTTTACTTTTGAGTAATACAAACATTCACTACACAAGTTGCCGAATTCAATTGTTCATTCGCGTGTTCAACTGCTGTTTTATGACCGAGCTCGTGATTCAGAATTAACTCCACTTTCACGAATAGTCAGGATAGTGATCTTTACGAGAGTTTGACGGACAAATTCAAGGAAGTATTAGGTCAGGTTTAACTGCTACTATTCCTGCTTGTAACATAAATCATTTAATGACTACAATTATATTACTTATTTTACTTACTAATATGTATTTTATTATTTTTAATAAATATGATTTTTCAGTCCGTTAAAATAAATAATTAAATCAATTTTAGTATTAATAGTAATTACGTTACTTCTCTTCCCAAAAGCTTTTATGGAAAAATCAAAATATCCTTAAGAGTAGAAGTGACTATTAAGAGAAGAAAAAATGACTGCAAATTACTCTTCTTGGCCTAAAATTACTATGTAAGAGCAATTTATGCATGCAACATTACAAAAAGTTATAATACATAAATCGATAATATTAGGTCTAAATCACTGACACCACGTCGAAGTTAAACCCAGTCAAATTACTAGTCTATTAATATATGATGAACATTTGTGTATACCGTTTTTAATCGTCAGAAAATGAAGCAAATGGAACGACCGTACAATGACTCTCGATACCCAGAAAGGAAACTGATCGTCACCGCGATTGTTACCTGTAAGACGAACATAATTCGAAAATAATATTTTGAGATGCACTTCATCCGAACAGAATAATTCATTTATAATCAGTCAAGATATAACCACAATATTCAGCAACTTTAACGCATCAGCAGAAATCTACCAAATGAATGAGGACACAAAATTATTTCACTAAAGTAGATTGCATCATTAGACCCTATTTACACGTTTCCGCTTCAGGAACGATCTTGTGAGTTTCAGCGAATTCGCATAGCGACTTCTGAGGCGGCAAAACCCTGTGAGAACGCGCCCATTTCCTAAACTTTCTGAAATCATTCTTCATAATCGGTGTGTGTAAATAGGTTTCTTAGAGAATTTTGTAGAACGTAACGAAAAACATTTTGAGGCAACCGAGTGATCTGTAACGAGAGATGTGTAAAAACATTTTCTGCACGTATTGTTCTCACAGATTGAGATGACTCAGAGCATCAACTGATGTCATTGCAGAGCCTCTGACAGGAGAACCTAGGGAACAGAATTTTCGTCCCGAACGATGAGAGGATTTTCGACTCTAGCTTAATAGGTAGGTCGAATTCATCCGCAGATTGGAAGTTAATTCTCTTGATCAAATACTCTGATCGGTAGTGTTCTGTGTTGTTTAAACTCAACTCAAGGGTAATGCAGAAACTGACAATGCCATAACAAACTTACCTGCGACCGTGCGCAACTTTTTTTCCTCTTCCTTGTCAAATCCAAATGCAATCCCCCCACTCTCGAATGGATTGCGTGACGCAGAAGTCGAAGCCGTTTGACAAGCGAATATATTTTTCCCTTTCCATACAAGTGATGGCAAATTGTACCAAAACATCGATACATCGCTCAAGGGTTTTCGATGTCGATTGAAAAAATCGACAATAAAACATCGCTGCTGTAAATATAGACTAATAAACATGCTATTTTCTTATCAAATTTTAATATGGTGAAACTCGTACCAGTTTGGAAAGCAACGGTTGGTCACACATAACATGTTAGTGTGGGACTTCCTTGATTCAGTGGAGTGAGTGTGGTTCTGGTTCATGACTTGTCAAAACGTCTGAGGGTCATTTCTAACACTACCGTCGATTCAGGTAATGACCCGCCTAGCAATAATACGAGAAACTCAAAACACGAGAAACTCCCAAACTTCCTCAGAATGCACAGGCGAAATGTGCAGCGTGTTAGAGAGGATGACGCAAAACATCGGTATTGCTCTACGAGGTGCGTTTTTATAAAAAAATTAAAACTTAAAACAACATCGATGTTTTTGCAACAAAATATCAATGTGAAGAAAACATCGAAAGCAATATTAAAAATATCGATAAAGAAAATAATATATCGATGTTTCTGGTGGAAAACATCGATGTTCTTTTGCCATTCCTAGTCCAAACGTCGGCTGCTTCTCCGACTTCAGATTATTTGCATCTTCTGCGCAGTTAATATGCAACGCAATTCACTTTTTGCGCAATTACAGGCATCGGCGACCGGCACGGCAACGAGAGTGAGGCAGTTGTTGAGTGAGTTTTGTTGTCTTGGACACTGATGCTGCAAATCTCCAAAGATATTTTTAAACAATTTATGACATCTTCGTCCTCGCAAGCCTTTCTTTGTTGTTGTTTTAGGTCGCATCAATAGCTCAGCCATTAGCAACCACTATTGGAAGTAACATTATGACACGATGATGACACGATATGGTGATGATAGGGCGTGAAAGGACGAACACATACAACCATGCCCGAGACTCGGGACTCGAACCTGCGCCCCACGGTCCAAGACCACTACGGCACTACTGGCTTAGTGATCTCGACCACGGGGCCGGCCTTCGCAAATCTTTAAAGATTTGGCATTACATACTATAACGTTTTACATCCAGTGATAAGGACATTCTTCCGCAATTTTTATGGATTTATGCTTTTAACTGTATTATTTACTTTATTGGGGAGGACACAGTAAGAACTTAGAATGCCAACTTTTAATTCTAGGAAAGGGACATGAAATGGAACCTAAATTAATTTTTTTGGTTGCAGAGAAAAACGGAGGATTTGTATAGAAACCGATGGGGAGTCTGTCAGTCCATTGTTTTAGTGAGACAAAAGAATGAGTTTTGAAATAGCTCATTTTGAACCAAAGTACTTTTACTGTCCAACATAAGAATTTATAATGTGTTTTATGTTATTTACAATTTATTCATATTAGTATGCCTAATTTCCTCAAATTTAACAAGAGAAGGATGTGAAGGTCAACAAAGTGAACACAAACCGCACGCGATTTTTCCTTTCTTGTTCTTGCTCCCTTCTTTCACGTTGTACACACTACTACACGTATTGGGTGGTAAGTCGGAGCTTCGAGTTTGTCCCAGTTAGTTGGGGTGGTGTTCATCCTGGGAAATACCAGAACTGAGAAACCCTGAAAGCAGACGGCCAGAACGACACCGAATCTTACATTCCATCAGGGGACTAACATTACCACATCCGGGGATATAACATGTACTTCACTTATGGGACTAATGACTATAACAGTTGGCATATCTGGAAACAGTCATCAAAAGTAAAAGAATGATTATATATAAGGGAGGATTTACACGAAGACGTTTGCAGAATAATCAGAATGATTTCTTACCACACTTTTTCTCCTGACCAATCATAACGTCCTGCCGAGTCAATCGACTCTCCCTCTTACTCTCAACTTTACCACCGCGTAAGGGACGCACCGCTCCTTGTCGTCGTTGCGATTTCGAACGCGTCTGACGAATCGAGCGACCTACAAACCACTTCGCTTTTTGCTGCGGAGCGCGCGCGCCCGTCTCGTCCATGTTGCGCCACTGCTTCTCCGCAACGCGTTCGAAAGGGTCCGGTATTGAATTCAAAGATCGTGTCAGAACGTCCAATTAGTCGCTTCCTTCTGTCATTGTTGCTGCTGCTGCTACCCTCGTTATACTTGGCGGATTTGTTGCCTCATGCTGCCCGTTGACGCAATGCCAACCTTTGCAGACATCTCCCCCCCTCTCGGTGGCGTCATGTGCTCAGATCATCCGAGCATCGAAAGCAAGGCCTCCCACGCGTCAAAATGACGACCTGCGCACAAGTCACTTGCAACGGTGTTGTTAAGAAAGTGTGGCAGGGGAGGGCGTACTGTAAAAATGTGCCATATCTCCTTTTTGTTTTTGTTTTTCTAGAGAGTTTTATTAAAACAACATTAACATGAAAAGAGCAAGTTCTGTGCAAAAGTGTACAAGGAGATTTTATTTCACGCGCCTCGACAAAAATCCCTTATAAATGTCGTGAAAATTCGACAATAGGAGGAGTGGTTATAAATATTCGAAAATGGGAGGAGTGATTTTCAATAGTGATAAATGAAATAATATTTAAAATTAATTCCTCTTTAACAAACCTGTATAAGAAGGTGAAACAATTATTTCGTATGAATGCAATTGCAATGAATATTAAATTCTACAGCGTGCTGAGTAATATTACGTAATATATAAAAGCTGGGCGTGCTTCTTTAATGGAGTAACATTAACTTTGCTTGCTAGGCCGTTGAAGAAGGACGGTTAAAACCAGTAATTGAAAAAAAGATTACCTCTGAATTGCTTTGTGAAATATTTTTTGTCATCCAGTAAGGCATTTTCTTGTAGAAGTTACCTCTCTTAGGTTACGAACATCTTTAATGCAAATGCAATATGTGACTTATGCACCTCGTGCATATTACATCCGATCTTTCAACAACCGTGCATTCAATCGGCAAATGATCGTAAAGGAAATTAGAGTATCGTGTTTTGAAAACTTTTTGAGTCACTCAGTTGACAAGATATTGGATTCTATTTATCCATTCTTTCTTGATTTAGATATTCAAAAGTGTAAATAAGGTAACTGTACAAATTGTTCTCGGTAAAAACTATATAGGTGCATTATACATGTATTTAATGAACTACATCTATCATACCCCTAAAGTTCGAGAGAATTTAGAAAGACAGGACGAAATTTTCAAGAAATGACAATCAGATTGTCTCAGTTTACGTATCTCAATAAAGTCATTTTAAGAGAAAAATTAAAATTTTATGACAGAACAATTATATTATTATACAACTAATACACCGGTATATTGAAGAGTTATTACCACAGTTCAGCTCGTTAAATAGGCGTTTCCTACAGAGCAAACACATAAACAACCTCACCCACCAAGGAAAAAAGAACACGCCAGGAAGTGTCTTCGCAGTGGCACCTTGGTGCTCGCAACAAAACTAATGTTGATAGCAGCGTGTAACAAAAGAAAACGCAGCACAATCATAACAGATGCTGGAAGTGTTTCCTTCACTTGTTTCCCAGCGATCTGTTAGCTACCAACACCATTACCACTTGCCTGATTCGACCCAGTGCGGAGAGACTTCCCTGGCGCACTGTACTAGTCTAGTTCTTCGTGTTAGACGGCGAACAAAACAATAGGGCCCCGTGCCCACAGCCGGAGCTGACCTCTTCGTAGCGGCCCTGCCCCAAATCAGCTGAGTTGCGCTGCCTCGCCTCGCCTCGCTTCGCCTTCCCTTGTAGAGCGCGAGCCCGAATACCAATCCCTTGGGGCTCAGCGCACCTCGTAGGACGGACGACCTTTCCAGTCGACTGCAACGCTAGGCCACCAGGCCGAAGGTGGCGGGGGCTCTGTGAATTACGTTTTCCTGTGAAGCAGAGAGCTGCACTTACGCGAGCCGGTGATTGGTCAAATCAATTCGTTCGCTCAGGCGAGGAACGCTTGTCGTGGGGGTGGAATAACGCAAGATGTAAAATGCTGATGAATTCTCTGTTTTAGTTTTCGAAATAGAAAATATGCATACAGATGATAGCGTGAAAAGATCTTATAACAAAATTAGTTTCATTAATACATATTGATTGTACTTTTGTAATTTTTTTCTGTCATGCGCGATGAAGAGATTGATATTTAATAACAGGAAAGAACGGTGTCCAAACGGAAATTAAATGAGATATTTCAGAATTTTGAAATCAAGAAATCTCTCATTTTAGCATGTATCACCTGATAATTTCTGTTATTCTGAGTTTTGTATTTTGTTAATTAGTACATTATTATTAAAATATTTCAATATGATTTTATTTTATTTTATTGACGTTCAAGAAATTTGAAAATCAGGCTTTAAAAAATGATCCTGGAGAAAAAATTAAATTATTTTTTTAACGTAATTGGGAACATTTCTTCTTATTTTATTTTCAATGATTGTTACAAACATTTTATTACAGAATCGGAGCATATTTTAACGAAGAAAGATAATTCAGTATATTATAACAATATTATCAGCGTATTGTGATGGATCATCTCATCTTACACGGTATATTCGTAATGATTGTTGGTGCCAAAGTGGATATATGTGACTAGGGCAAGACAGGATCGGTGGAACGACGGGTAAACCAATATACGAATGATCCGAAATGTTCCGGGAAGAAATCATGTCTGCTATGGGACATCATGACACAAGAAGTATGAACGTTGATGGAGGTGACTCCACGACAACGGGTCATATTGGTGAAAAAGCAAAATCAACAATTTCTTTTTAACACACCAGCCTGCAGTTCAGACATGGCCATTCGTCGGTCCAGGGAAGTCGATAAGATGACAACTTCCGGTTGATAAGTAAAGTCAAAAAAGTCAAATAATTTATTTGATGGTCATGGACATTTTGTGAATAGTCGTAGCATTTTAGATTTAATTTATAGAGTTTAGGGAATATTAGAAAGGGTATTAATTTGTTTTTATAGTTTTATTTGGGTCTTCCAGTTAGCTTTCTGTTGATTAAATTGTTTTTTAATTGAATTGACTGTTTTCTTAGATCTATTTTTTTCTTTCAGTAATACTTCTGAGTAACGCCACTCGTGCATACCGCGGAAGAATTACTGGCCTTCAAATTTTCTATAAACTGTAGCTTTCTTTTTAATTTGCCCTTTTTAATTTATCCCGAATTCAAAAATTAAATACAGAACCGACAGATTTCAGTTTTCTATAAAAGGTTTCGCTTCAATTAGCCCTAACGAGAAAATTACGTTTCTGACAGTTACATGATCATACATTAAGTGAGGTTATGCAGTACTCAAAGAATACTTAACGTTTGTGCGTAACTTGTCTTCAGCTAGAATCTCCTTCGCAAATCGAATTGCAGCGAATCGCCATTCATCATAGTTCTGCGCTTTAGAGCGAAACTTAATACATCTCTGGCGACGGCCCCGGAAGCGATCGACAGCTAGAATGAGGTGGTGAGGGACGAGGAGGGCGTACTGTGGTCCGAAAAAAAAGGCCGTGAAAAAAGTCAAGAAAAAATATTGGTTTAGTGGTGAAATGTCGTTGGCATTTAAAATTAAATGATCACAGGTGTTGTCATTGCCAACAATGTTATTTATTTCAAGAGCAGCTATCGATGGATCAGCCATCATCATCAGTTTTCTGCTGTCTGGAAGCCACGAAACGACTACGCGGGTTTGGGTGGGCCAAGTGGCTTGAAGTACCGGGCTGTGGGATGGTGGAGGAGAGGAGGGTTAATGGCCTGGGTCAAGTGTATAAATAACATTGTTGACAATGACAACACCTGTGATCATTTAACTCAAGAAAAAATGTCCTAGCAAAAAGGCAAACAAATATATCATCCTTTAAAAAATGGAATTCGCAACTTTAGAATCATAGATCTGGACCAGAGTTTCTAAGTCCTCTTTCCCACGGTAGAGGTCCTGCTTCAGCACTGTGGTTCGTCTTCACTACAGATCAGCCCTCTCCCTTGTTTCCTCCGATCAATTCCGTGATGATGTGGACCGAACAAAATATTTCCTTCCGAATGTTAATCAGATTAAACCCGTTCTCCTGCACAGTACGAATTTTTCAGTTATCTCACTTTTGTGGACCACCACATAAACTTGACTCAAACAAATGGACCAGATAAACACTTCGAGCGATGTATTTTTATTGGGGGGGGGAGACTGCTGTCCTCCTTTCCAGAAAATGATTATTTTGCTCCATGCAAAATATTGATGCACGTGCTTGAGCGGTGTTGCTTTCTCCACAGGTTATTGTGTTCATTAATGAACGATATACGGTACGTATATAAAAAATTCGTTAGTGGAAGTATGAACTCAAGAGAATATTCAAACACCAATAATTGAAACGTTCATTAGTCATCAGGTAATAGATTATCTCAGATAGATAATTTTCAAATAAACCACTATATATAAGAACTCTTCTGAATATACTAATAACTAATTAACTTGATCTTGACTTGAGTTGGTTTGTCATTTCAAATTCTCTATCCTTAATTCCCTCCATAAGAGAACATGCATCATCATTCAACTGTTTTCGTATTTTCCTCATTACCACGATCCTTTCGATTCAGGTACATTATGCAGTGTATAAGGAGCTCCTTATCGAAGGCAATTACAAGCTTTAACGTATCAGTAAAAAATAATAATTTTGCCCTCTTCTTGCATCTTTCCATTTACCGTGCGGCAGTTCACCTGCCGCGGGGTGGGGGGGGGACAACCCCCACCAAGGAAAGCGGCGCGCGCCGCAAATTCCGAGGGAGAAAGAGAAAGAAACCAAACTCTTCGCCAACTCTTGACCCCCGGACGAGATTCCGTCGCGATGATTGCTTCAAAGTGGACGCTGCTTATTGTTTCCCTCACATTTTCCCTCATAATTCTGCCGGTAGAAAGTGAAATTCGAAATGGCGGGTCTCTCTGGGCGAGCAAAAGAAGCAATGACTTAGCATTCATTTCGAAGGCACGACCGAGGCCTCGGGATAATCTACCTTCACCGAGCTTTTGATTGTGTGCGGACGGCACCGCCGCCGCTGCCGCCACCGCCGCCGCCTTTCCCATCCCCCCGCCCGCCTACGCCCCCGCGGCGGCCGCCGCCCCGCCCAGGCCACCGCCCCCGCCGCCACTCCGTTTCAAACGTCTGGATCACCGCCTTGCTCCACTCTAGGGGGCGCCTTATACTGAAACGCCAGATGTCGTTTCGGCTCTTCCCTTGGAGATCGACTCTAGATTTACAAATTCCATTGACGAAGAAACGCGAGCTAAAATCTGTTATATCCATTATTTAATAATATGTCCTCCCTGAAAGTTGAAAGTACTTTACTATTTTACCCCGTAGATGCCTTCGGGGCGAAGGCACTTACTTGACACCCTCGATACACCAATAACTATTGTATTGTTTGTAATGTTCTATATACTTTCAACATTCTTAATTGTATAAATCTGAGAGTACTCTTGTATTATTAATTATTGTATTATTAACATTATTGTTATTATTATAATCTTGCTTTACTATTGTATTACATTTAGAATATTGTCTAAGATTATTGTACTTGTAACTTGCCACAGGACGTCCATTTGCATGGAAATAAAATTATGATTATAATAATTCCTTCAACGAGATTCAACTGCCCAGTTTGGCGAAATACAGAAAAATCAAATCTATATCCATTGCAAATAATTCAAAATAAAGTTTTGAGAAACATAGTTGCACTGCTTTATTCCGAATAATAAAAACATAAAGAACGTCACACAGCTTATAGTAGCTTTACATTTGCCAAGTTATCCCAAAAAGACTTTTCTGTACTCCCTTTATACATTTATTTGTATATTATTTAACGTACAAAAAACTGGAATTGAAAATTTACGTATCAAATCATAGTTCACCAAATTCAGACCACCCTGAAAAAATATAAATGTATCAATCACATTATAAATTAATATTACCAATAACTTACACATTGTTTAAAAATACTTTTCATCACACGCTAAAAACTTATTAAAAATTGCCGATATCTCTACAATGCTGTGAATCCGAAATGTTCAAGAAGTTGTGTTTATCCTCTTCGGATCCTGTGTGTTGTATACTACACACAAAATTCCTTTTTTTAAAATTTGAAGTCGTTCAGATCCGTTATGTTGCGGGAAACACATAAGTCGTAGTTCGCATAATGACCACTAGACGTGAGGCGATTTTATAAATCCGGTGGGAAGTCTCTGGGAACGTTTAGTACGTTACTATAACGAATTTTCAAACCCCGTACGTTTAGAGGCGGTCCATACGAAGAGGTTTAAAACTCTGCAAATCATGTACAATTGTGTTGAATAGTAGGAAATACACTTCACAAAATTATAGCTCGGGGGTAACAGCGTTGCCTCTATAGCGTCGCATCGTTGACCGGGAATTCCTAGGATACGAGTACCGATGGTACCAAATTTTTGACATTAACTACAAAGCCATCTGGAATTTGATCACGGACGAGAATTCTTGCGTCCAGCCGCTCTGTTTGGTAGATTTCCGTGGTTCCTCCAAACAATACCAGGCGATTGCTGGAGCAGTATCTTAATAAACGGGCCACTGATTGCGGACGATTTTTCGGGGGCGCGATCTACAAGACCCGCAGCACGCTGTGTAGATCGACACCAGATCTCTTGTTCCTGCGAGGAAGGAACACCTCCACCTCACGTAATGTAACATCTACCACACTAAAGAGAGTAATTACCTAAGAATGTAATGCGCCTTGGCACAATACTCACTCTAATATCGATTGATGCTTTATTTAAAATAAAATGTTAATATTTTGCTGTGTTGACATTACTCTAGATGTTGACACTAGAAGATGCTGCAATCTGGCTCTCACTCCCAGAGTTTCAAAAAAATAATATTTTCACAACAATTGTGAGATTAATTTGCACTTCTGCAGAAATGTAAGTAGGGGTATCTAAAATATTATTATTATTATTATTATTATTATTATTATTATTGATGTTAATAGATAATATTATAATAGTAATTATTATTATGACGATAGACAACACTCAAATTGCTAAATCATGACTACGATAATCCAGTCAAAGATTTAAAAGGAAAAAATCAGACTATTTTATATTTGCTTGGGCACAATGTGTATTTATAGATATAAGCCGAATTTTTGCAACTGTGGATGCATGATTTATTGCCACTGCTTCCAGTGGGTTAGAAACCTCTTGCGTGATACCAAATAAGCTTCACCGATAGAAGACGATCGCAATTGATAGCGGTTAGCAGGCAACCGACTAGGTTTCGCAGTGAACTTAATGACCCTGACGGTAGACAGATTTATGATCAGGGAAGCACTCTGACGCACGGGTCAGTGGACTCGCAGAGCAGCTGTGAGTGCAATGATTAGAAAGTGTACTTCCACGGATCGATCTACACAACAGGAAGATGACCGTTTTGGAAGGCAAAGATGCTTAAGTAAGATTACAAAATCCAAGTGACAGGACTAAGAAATGTAACAGCTAATAGGAAACATTCTACAAAGTAATAGATTCATGCAAAGCATTAGTCAGGTATGGTCAGCTATTCTAGTAATGTTAAGTGATAAAAATTGTAAATTTTGATATTTCCTCTTACCTTCCATCATTATTTAGAACTTAAAGCCGTTCATGATGGTTTCACTTGGATTTTCGTTTGTAATGGAAGTTCTACGCAACTCTGATTTTTTTTAAAGCAATACGAGTTCGTCAAACTGCTTATGAGAAAATATTTATTTGATCTGGAGTCGAATGAATATAGCTTCTTTTATTTTAGACTTGGTAAATTTGTAAGTAAGTGGAATGCGAATAAGTGTATGTTCTTCACTATAAATATTTTTACAAATTTTGTCAGAAGAATTAATTTGATAGAAATGGGAAAATTACGCAATGATTACTGTACAATATGTCTTCCCTTCATTCAAATTTATTCAAAGTGGCCGGTTGTTCTTGAAGCGCGAAATCTTATCGTGACTGTCCCATTGCAATCAAGCTTTGTTTATCCTCGTCGAAAAAGACTGGAAACATCTTTTAATCACTTCATATTTGCCAATTAAATGAATTGCAATACAAGAGGTTTAAAAGATAATTTATATTTTTGGGAGATATCGCGTAAATGTAATGCATTGCCTACAGCATTACGTGATAAAAGAATCTAATTATGAAACAAAACGGCTTTGAGATTCACAATCTAAAAATAGGTTTTCCTTCTTCGATAGGGCGACGCTTATTAATTAGTCCTTAGTATCTATTAGTTCTGATATGATTTTTTCATATCACAAGATCAAACATTACATCACAATATTGTTCTGAAGGCTTTTGGTGTTACCTATGAATGTAGACCATTTAGATTTTCGACGAGATATTTCTGATTGATGGAATTGAGAATTTAAAAGTTTTGATTTATCCTTGTGCCTTGAACCGTGCATACCAAGCCTTAAAACTAGCAATAGTAATATCTACTCTATATATTCGCTTTACAGTTGAACAATTCCATCGAGGGCCAGGCAGCCTAGAACTTAACAACAACGGTAGAACTTAATATTCACAGATTGTAAGACTCAATTCAGCGTAACCGCAGACATCGACTACAAAGAAAATGTGCATGCAAGAGACCAAAATAGACAAGAGTCATGACGTTGCAGCTTTAAAATACATGCTAAATAGCAGACGATAATTGGCAAGTCCAAAGAACAGATGGAACAAACAGATGAAGGGATCGAAACATCATAAAACATATTGTTTCAGTGATAATATTATTAAATAAGCACATTAATCGTTATCTGGGGTAAATAAACGACAAAATTAAATTTGGTCCAGGACACCTAGGGTTTGGCAGAACAACAAAATGTCGCGTTCCGGACAGAGTCGAAGAGGGTGCGCGTGGAAAAGCGAAGGGTAGCGGATCATGCGGTGGCATTATGATTTCCCGGTTGTCGGTGGTGGCGGGGAAATTAGGAAGTCTAGTGTGGACGTGGAGACAAAGGATGCGGGGAGATGTGGAAGCAAAGTAAGTGGAGGAGGCGAAGGAGAAGGCAAGGCGAAGGAAGTATAGGAGCCTGAGGAAAAGGAGTCGGAGGAGGTAAAGATGGATGGATACGTGGGCAAAGGGTGAATGGAGACTGAAATGGAGTCTGGGACGGTGCCGGTGTCGGAGCCGGAGGGGGAGTGAGAATGAGAGTTGATGTGGGAATGGGAATGGGAGTGGAGTGGGAGTGGGAGTGGGAGTGGGAGTGGGAGTGGGAGTGGGAGTGGGAGTGGGAGTGGGAGTGGGAGTCGGAGTCGGAGTCGGAGTCGGTGTCGGTGTCGGTGTGGGTGTGGGTGTGGGTGTGGGTGTGGGTGTGGGTGTGGGTGTGGGTGTGGGTGTGGGTGTGGGTGTGGGTGTGGGTGTGGGTGTGGGTGTGAGTGTCGGTGTGGGTGTGGGTGTCGGTGTCGGTGTCGGTGTCGCTGTCGCTGTCGTTGTCGTTGTCGGTGTCGGTGTCGGTGTCGGTGTCGGTGTCGGTGTCGGTGTCGGTGTCGGTGTCGGTGTCGGTGTCGGTGTCGGTGTCGGTGTCGGTGTCGGTGTCGGTGTCGGTGTCGGTGTCGGTGTCGGTGTCGGTGTCGGTGTCGGTGTCGGTGTTGGTGTCGGTGTTGGTGTCGGTGTCCGTGTCGGTGTCGGCGTCGGTGTAGGTATCAGAGTAGGAGTTAGAGTCAGTGTTACAGTCGTAGACGGAGCCAGAACCGGAGTTGGTGACGGAGAAAGAAATGAGATGACAAGAACGGAAGCTAAAGCAAAGACAGTGGCTGAACGTCAACGGAGCCTGTGAGAGAAAAGAAGAGAAGGGAAAGGCAGGGATGGTGAAGGCGTTGGCCGAGAGCCGGTGGTGATAGGAGTGACGCCGGTGGAGGCGTAAGCGAGAGCATTGGTGGCAGCATTCGTTGACGCGATGGGAGCTGTGGCGGAGAGGGCGGGAGTGTCGATGGAATTGGCTGAAGCAGCGTCGAGGCCGACGTCGAGGAGGATGGCTGCGGCGCGGCGGCGGTGACGGAGAGAGGGCGACGGTGTTGGAGGCGGCAGCGCGCGCCGCGAACTTTCCCCTCTTGTCGATTACCCCCTCCCCCGGTGCCTCTGCGTCGCCCCTTGGATTAATACCGGCGCCGCTCCATTCATTAATCAATCTATCAATGTAAACGATCCTCATTTATGCGGGACGTTATATTCGCGTGGATTTAAACGCTCCATCATTACGTCTACTTTATATCTCTATCACGCAATAGCTGGCAACCCGCAGGCTGAAGATGGGTTGCAGTCTGCACGATGCGTCAGATTTACCATGTTCTTCAGAAAATATACGTCCTTATGCGTGCAATTTTATGAAAATTACAATGAATATTGAATGAGTTCCCCTTTCAAATGATTGAGTGATAAACATTGCTATAAATATAATAAACATATTGGTAAGTTGTGTGACGAGGTGCTATTGCACCTGCTAATTTGCAAAATCTGAAATACAAAGTTGCTCAACTCTGTATTATCAAATGAAATTAGAACCGAAAACCCATGTTTAACATTGCTTCTCAGTAATTCAAAACTTCTTTCTGTCGTCGTATTTTTGCAAGAAAGGTGAAGATTTCTTTGATTTTTTTAAACATGAAACTAATCTCACGATAATGTTATGATATGTGTATAATCATGAATTAGGAACATTTTATGGAAAACAATGAATATTCAAGAATATCAATAAGTAACTAAATTGCTACTTTACAGTCCAAAGATAAATTCGTTTGAAATTGTGATATATACGTAAGTAAGATGTCAACACATTTTCAAATTAATTTCAATTCGCGCAACTAAAGTGAACCAACCAAATACTGCAAAGATTTCGCGCAAAAAAGTGCATCATCTGCATGGATTTGAAGCGTGCATGGGTCACGCCAATTAATAATGTTTTTTGTCAGTTAATGTTTTACGAATTTACAATTACACGCTATAAGAAAGTTTTTATTGTAACATCAGTTCACGACGAAATTCACTTCTGCAGTGGACTCTGTTTTACGAACTTTCAAAATTACACGGATCATTGGTTCAACTTCCTCCACCTTTCAAAACTGGCAGTTGGAACATCGCAACTAAGGATTACATTTCCTCCTAAAATAAAGGCTTTATATTAAATGTAATTTCAAATAAATACATTTTATTTAAAATTGTGAAATGCATATAATATGATATCAATAATATGTTATAATATAATATAATAATATGTTATAATATAATATGTTATGAATAAATAAACATATTTATACAAATTGTTTAGTACTTCTTAAAAGATTACGTCATTTTCCCCTTATTTTTAAGTCATTTTATAGGTCATTTTCCTCTTCTGTTTAATTTATTTTATAGGTCATTTTCAAAGAATTTTTGGGACGTCAAAATCCGAACCCTGATCCCAAGCAAATTCATAGAGCACCGGACGAGGGAATACGAGACTGGGATTCCATAGTAGCGGACCCTCAGAAAGCCGCTCTTCCGCTCAAGATTTGTTCCTTCTTTGTTGCGGAATCCCAACGAGAGGGTAATGAGACCGACTACGACGCGCCTGGTGACCTTCCGGCCGGGGGGCGCTCGCTGAATATCAAATGGAGGCGATATCAAAAGACCGAGACTGCAATCGTCGCGCAAGATCCATTTAGATACACATCTCCCGCGCACGCGGAGAGAGAGAGAAAGACTATTGAAATTTAACGCACCACTTGTGACCATCTGAATCCGAATCTGCTCTTTGCAACCCGGGGTCGCCGTGCTGCCGCGCACTGCATGCAAATTACGATAAGGACGGGCTGCCGGGTGGCATTGTGAGTGCGGCGGGCGTCCGAGGGGGCCGGACGGACGGGCGGGATGAGGGCGGCTGCGTCTATAATTTTCTGCGTCCAGTACAAACGGCACTTGGCTACTCATAAACAGTAGTGGCGGCCATTGTGTGTGGGGAACCGGACGAGGGGGTGTGCGGAAAGGTTAAGAAGAGCGTGGCCGGTGCGGGGCGGGGCGGGACAGCGAGGAGCGAAACAGTAGGGATGGTGTGGGGAGGGGAAAGAGAGCCGAGCAGTGTGAGGTGTGGAGAGAGGATCGGAGCAGGAGAAGGAGGACAGGGACAGTGCGTGGAGGGGATGGATAAACGATTGGGGTGAGGAGAGGGGAGAGGAACGGAGCGGGCAAGGGAAAGTAGTGACGGATCCGGGACGAGAAGGGGGATGTGGATGGGAGGGTGGAGGGGGTGGGGAAGGTAGGGACGGAGCGTGAAGGGCAAGAAGAGAAGGGTGGTGTGAAGAAAGGAGGGAGGAGCGGGGCGGGGAAAGTAGAGGTGATTGCTGGGCCGGGGCGGGGAGGGGAAAAAGAGGACGGTGTGAGGAGGGGCGGGGTGAAAAAGAGAGGGCAAGGACGGGTGGCGTTGGCTGTGGGTGGGGAGGGGAAGGAAGGGGTAGGAGGGGCGGGCAGGGGTAGGGAAGGGAAGAACGGGTTTTGGTGGCTAGAGAAGTGCGGGGCGAAGCGTGATAGAGTGGGAAGGAATGGAAGTGGGCTAAGAGCGAGGAATTGGGGGGAGGGGCGAGTTGGATGTAGGGTATTTAGTGTGTTGGAATAAGTGCGGGGCGAAGCGAAATAGGGTGGGGAGGAACAAGAGGTGGAATTGGGTGGAGGGTCGGAGGACGGCGGGACGGCGAGGGAACAAGGCGACGAGGCAGGCAAGGGCGTCGCGACCGGTGCAGCGTATACACTGGCATATCGAAGTACTTGTACACATTACGTGCCGACGGACGGACCACACGCATCGGAACTTGGCTGCGAAAGCAGGGAAATGTGTAGACGAGCGTCTTCTATGCTTGCAGCATCAGAAATCTGCAAAGGAGAAGGCTTTACGAATGCTAACGGATTCCTCAGCCTCGCTGACGTACGAGTATGGGAGCACATATTGGAAAGAAATAACAAAAGGATGTCTTTCGGAGGTGAATAAAATGTCCTTCCTAACAACACGAAACACGTAGTATACTGAACAAAGAAAAAGAACTATAGACAATGCATCTTTTTCGCCTGCTGTATTTGTCCACTGAATATTCACTGCTCTCTATTTTAATGCTACGGTACAGTAACTCTAGTACTACGCTACTATTACGGTACCTTACTACTACGCTAATGCTACGCTACGCTAAAAGTAACATCTTAAGAACTTGTGATTGAAAATTAACAAACTCTTTTTTTCAAACAAGTACACAAAAATAAGTACGAAGTATCTCTAACTATATCTTTTTTTACTAAGTTGTTCAAGTACAATTCATTAAAGTATTTTTTCATTCATTTATGCGAAATTAGGATAACATACATTTTCATATTTACAATGACATTCATGCGTTTTCTGTAGCAGCTGTGTAGTAATACGAAACGAGCATTTTATTAGACACTATTTTACTGACCGAAAATTCGTTTTGATTTTAGCAGCCGAAATTAACGAGAAGAAGTGAATGGAACACCATTTCTATTTATATCAGTCCGTCCAATGAAGTCCATATTTTGAGCACCTTTGAGCTATAAAAATAATGATTTCTTTGCTGTATCACTCATGCTTTTATTCCTAAACGTCTTTTGTAAAAAAAACTTGTAATATAGTGGGTTCAAGTTGTATATGTGCGAGTGAAAGGCCGAACCAGCATAAATAACACAAAAGGTTAACGCAAAGATTTAGAAACGAGGAGTCTCATGATTCTCATTCTGGCATAATACGTTTCATCCGCCTGACTTCATACCCTACAAAAAATGTATGTTGCGAACTCTTACTCACCTTTACGCAAATATTACCGCTATTTGTAACGTTCCGTACAGAGTGCTGAATCTTTCCTCATCTTTCAGACAGAGAAGGGAGCAGGCTATTATGAAAGCACGACAGACATATGCTTGCACGAGGGTCGATAGTCGAGAGTCAAGGTCCGCACCTGTTCGCATTTCATGAGCTCCTTAATGTCCGACCGTTCTGCATGCCGATCGTGTGACCGGAACGAATCTCTCTGGCGAGCGTAAATCAATGGAACGATTCACCTCCAACCTGGCGGACCACTTCGTGGGAGTACGACCACAAAGCGAACGGCTCCAGCCACACACCGGCGTCCTTTGCTCGGAGCTTTACTGCGAGATGGTGGTCGCAATTCGTGCGACAGGTATCAGTTACTCATTTTCGAAACTGGTGTGAGCACACCCGAATCATTGTGATTTGTTGAAGCTCATTAGCCATCATTTATTAATCTATTTGCAAATACGTCAGCAATTTTGAAAAATTGTGGTGAAAAATGTTACTATATATCCTGTAATAAAAAGAAAATGGGGAATGCTTCAGAGGTTCATTTTTAATCTGTAGTACAATTTATTTCCTCCATTTTGTGCTCTTAGAGTGTTAATTATCACAACAATAACGGTGATATAATTTCTCTATCATAAGAATCTACTTTGACACCAAGAAAGCTATAAAAAAAATTTCTGACGTTGAAAGTTAAGAGTTTAGCATAAGAGTTTCACCACTTATTCCCAGTTGGTATCTAAATACAAACATTCCGGAAGACATTGCATTTCTCTAGGTAGCTTAGGACATCGCATACCTCTCAATATAAACGAGTAAATATATCATAAAACTAAGGGAATCCGAGAATATAACTGGAATAATTAGTTACGTAGGCGTCATGTAGTTAAAAGTCCGTCACTACTTGTTAATTGTTTGTAAAGCCCCAACTTCAAGTGTCAACGGTGGCAAATGTTCAGTAGAAGTGTCGTACGATACCACTACTTAAATGAGAAATCTAAAAGGTTGCCTTCTCTCGGAAGACATTCCCGCGGATTTGTCAAACGAGTTCCATTTGAATACGGATCAGAACCACAATCAACGGCCGAAGGACTGCGCGGGATCTTTTTAATCTTTCCCGTTCCAATCCTCCTTAGGGCTATAAGGTGTGTTGCTCTCCTGTTACCTATCAACCAAAAAAGGCAAAAGACAACGCGATGAAATATGCCTTCAGCAATACCTTAAGTAACGTTCCACGGACTGCGCGAATCTCTTTTCCATTTCTTCGCCTATTCACATACTTAGGGTTAAACGATGAGAGTATTTAATGGTTACGTGCGTGTCATCTATTGTAATTACTTCCACATCTGCGGTTTATTTTATATCCCGTTAGGCAGCAATGTTTCTGCCCCGCTATATTCGGCACCGACCTATACCTCGGCTTGCGAAGATTTCCCCCTTCAGGTGGGTTCTCGAGCGGGGTACTACCCCAGCCGGGGCAAGCTTTAAGTTACCACTGGTCGCTCGATAAGTGTAGTAATGTAGTGCATTTGTGTGTGTATGTGTGTGTGTGTGTATGTATAAGGGAAGAGGAGGTGTGAAGGAAAGGGGAAGGATTGCGACCCCTAAGCCCATTACGTTGCTCCTCCTGACAGACATTCATCCCTAACATTCAGACACCCTTCGGCAATGGAGAGGTCTTGGAAGGAATGAGGTACTGAAGGTGATACGTGGTGGTTGGGAAAAGAACCAAAATGTCACAAAAGCGAACATCCACACCCTAGGCGGGATTCGAATCCCCGAAGCTCGTGGCTGCCTCCACGTCCACTACGCTACGGAACCCGGCTGCATGAGTCATACCAATCTCGTACTTGGCCGTAGAACCACCCGAACGATGCAATTTGAGGCAACCGTTCCATCGTAACGCAAACACCACAACGAAACCAGTAACGGTAACGCGAAAACAGTTGAGTCTGCGCGGTGCAGTGCAGCGACTCGAAAGGCCGGGGAGCGCTGCAGCGGGGCTGGGCACTTCCGGTGCTCCAGTGAAGCAGGCGCGTCGTCCCGCGCCAGCCGCTCCCGGCTCGCCGGCTGAAGGGCCACAAGGGCAAACAACCCCGCGGCCACCGCACTGCGCAGCCTCGCCGCGCGCCTAAACAATGGACGCTCCTTTGACTCGCGACGGTTTAGCACAGGGGCCCCGCGGACGGGATGGCCAGTGGGCCAAAATGTCGCAGCGATTCACTAGAACTATAATTCAACGAAACAAAAATCATAGTTTGAATAAATGACAAAGTAACAACTAAACTTGTGTAAATAATAAATATGAAAAGTGATGTACTGTTCATCATTATTTCTGTGGTCTCCGGGTAAAAGTTCTCAAGTCAATTTTTGGCGAAATTGGATTAAGTACTAACACTACAAGTATCTTTGTTTTATTTTAGTCAATCGACCAAATTGAAACGTTGCCTCCTTAAAGAGAAAAAAGCGATGGAATATAGCGTTGAGCGTAAGAAAAAGCGTTGTCTCAATAATTTAACCCTTTTTTTCTCCAAACTAAGATTTTTGACTTAAGAACTTTTGCCTCGTGATCACAAATTTGCCATCAAGTTACCAGTTTAATCTAACTTGTATTTTCAAGAGTAAATCTCCAAATAACGCTTGTCGGAATATTTCTCGAACAACATCGCATTAGATATTATTTCTCTTTTGATATATTTCTTTTCCTCACCTTACCCGGCTTTTGTATTATCATGAAGACAGCAATTTTAGTTAGTCGCCATCATGAGCAGAACCAAAAGGGCAAGGGGGAGCCCAACCGCTCCCCTGCTAAATCTTCAAACATCTATCCTCTTTCGTATTAAATGTATCATAATTGATGTTTTATACGTGTTTTTGAAATTAACTGTTTTAACACTAATTTCAAGGCATAATTTTTCTTGCTCTACCATCCATCCCTCGTACTACATAGTGACCATTTACCACTAGCAGAATAAAACCCTGAAAACGATCAACATTGACGGGAACACGAAATGATGGATAATGTTTATTGATCGTGCACTGGATACTCGTTTCACAAAAAGAGAAAAAATGAAGTCGTGAAGACACCACTATTTTCAGAAAATCTGCGACCATGTGATAGATTAAAAACGTGTTTCCTGAATTATTCGAAAATTTTGTGCCTATTTTCTTCTTAAAAAATAATATTACCAAAGAAAATAGTATGTTTTTGACTCTTCGTATATAAAGATTTCTTCATTTTAAGAAAATAAAAGTTAAATTCATCCAGTTCCTGTTACTTTTGATTATGAGAAATTAAATTAAATTCTTTGAATTGTTTATTATTTACACATATTATACATTTGAATTTATAATTTCTTTCTATTTATTAAATTAATTAAAAAATTCATTCACTATAATTTTATGTCACTTCTACTTTAATATTTATAATAATTCTTATTTCTCTTCGCCCCTCTCTGATGAATATTCTGGGTATACCTTCTTGTTCCATTTTTTTTTTTTTTTTTTTTGTAAATGTAAAAGATGCCAATTTTCGTAAGTTTAAAGTGACTTTATTGAATAGCTACTAGATTTGGAAAGCATTAGTTATATTTTTTTTGTTAAGGAGCAAAAATTACGTCTTTCCACCAAACATTTACACCCTGTGTCCGTTTCGGACCATTGTGCACCGGCGGCAGCAACGACCTAGGCGCTTCAGCCAGTCACTTCAATGTAAGCGAGCGCTATTTGCATCCTCTTTATGCCCATCACAAAGCTCAGAGTCAGTGGCAGAGAAAGGATTGAGACGTAGGCCTAGGAGGCGGTTGTTGATCTGCGCGAGTCGCTCCCAGGAGAGCAAACGGGCGACGGAAGCGCGAAGTCACTACCGCCGTAGTGTCGTTTCGAACGTCAGCGTCATTCATTGCGACGCTCAAGGGTGCCCAAAGCTTTTCAGAGGAGTTGATTATTTCAACATGCCGATCAACATGTTGGTCGGCACCGAATTTCACGTTGCATCGGAGATAACCGCCAACTCCAGGAATATAAAATTCATTACACTTACGTAATAATGACGTAAGTACTCGCCGGATATCAGTTCTCACTCACTCATTCTCGTAACGTACTTGGAGAGAATTCTCATTTCTTTTCGTGTGGATATGCTTGTTCTGGTTCAGTATTTTTCTCTATTTAGTGGCGTGTTAAGAGCACGCTAACTGCTCCGCCTTCTATCAGTCACAATTTAATCGTACGTTGAAAGACGATATATAATACTTGTAAATAATAATTACAACTTATCGTACTCATGTGTACATTCAGCTCCTTATAAATCATTGTTTTAAAAGTGACTTTTAAGTGCTTTAAAGTGACTTGTTTTAAAAGCTGTATATTGGAATCCACTCGTCCAATGGATTTGACCTAAGTGCGCTGCGCAATAGGAGTTATCTTCGAAAATGTTATGGAAGCTCAGAGTTATAGAAGTCGGAGTACCATCCAGGTCAGATATTCTAACGTTCTTTGGGGTCTTCATTCACAAACATCTTTCAATAAAAACGTATTGCTAGTCTCACAGAACTGTGCATCATCAAGGATATGTAAAAGAACGAATTTAGTTATCCCTTAACCTTGCTCAGTTGCTTGCTAACCTTGCGTCAGCTTGCAAATTCTCTACGAAACATTATAGCTTGGCGGTATGTTGATGGAGAATTGAATTTTTGGCAGTTGAAAAGGCAGACGCTGAATTGTTATACACCTCGTTTTTACCCTTTTTGACATGCATAACACGTTGACTCTTCATACATAATAGTGAAAGAGATTGAGAAAGTTGTTCATCCTCAGGTTTGGTGTGCCATAAATGTCTGTAAAACGTCCAAAATAGGAACATAAGCAGTCATGATACTCCTCCTAGAAGATATGACAATACTAAGAAAGCGTAATAGAGAATACTTACAGTTTAGAAATTTAATAAGAAAGAAGAAGTGTGATGCGCCATCCATTCTTAAAACAGTTCTTTATTGGGTTTACTCATATTGACATAAAATATGTAAAAGTCAAAATTTCATTTATTAATGACTAAGCTAATGCACACATGTAAATTAATATTGGAAACCACTGCCCTAATATTATAGTGTAATACAAAATTGTCTTCGTTTTCCTATTTAAATCTAACTGCCTCTATAAACAATATATATTACAAATCCATTACCAAATTATTATTGTAATTGAATTGGCGATAATGAGTCAATAATTATATTTGTAATAATTCTGCAATTAGATTCAATAATTATTTAATCGTTTTAACAAAACAGTAATTTCATTTAGCGGATGGTAATGAATATGAAAATATGCAACTCGACATAATAATGAGAGTGAAAGGAAAAGTAAAAAATAGGTGTGGTAAAAAAACGTTTTTTTTTGTTTTTTGTGGTTGCAAATTTGATGTGACTTTTTCCAATAAAATATCTTGGAAAACTAAACCTTTTAATTTTCTAATTCCCGCTTAAAACCTGCAAGCTTCTGCTGAGCACTATCACTACCACCTGCTACCAATCCAAGGAAGGGGCCATCTATATTGAAGACCTCAGCTCCGAAAACCCCATTAAAATTCTCCGTGGACAGCCGAATGTTTGAGGTACCTTAACTCACGGGCGTCATTTCCAATTCTCCCGGCAAGCACCACCGGAATCAGAAAACGACTGTACAACGCGACGAACAGGCGCGATATCAAACTTGTCCCGCACTATTCGACACTTTTATCCATTATATTTCACACCTGAAAAGGACGGCCTGAGAATACTAATCGCCGTTAAACCAATTTCCATCCCGTCCTTTTTTTTTGTACCTGCTCCGCGTCAATGGGTTCCAGTGGTCGACGGAGGCCGCCACCGCCGACGGAGCCGAAATTGAAAAGAGGTCCTCAAGCACGCGCGCAGCGCTATCTGTCGGGGATCGCTTCGATCCCGATCTGTTCTGGGATTGACTCATTAGCTCCGGGGCTCCCGGTTTAATTACCCCAACACACTTTATTAATTTAGCCCCCGCGATAAAGCGCTTTTCTAAAAGCAGGGAAATTTGCATAATGAGTTATTAATTACTTCAAACAAGTCCCCCCTCCCCCAACGTGCGCTCGTGCCGTGTCTGAACCAAGGCGCCAGCGACCTCCGCGCATGCACACGTGGGTTTCTATTAAGAGGAGGTGCTGCCCCAAAGGGGAGCCGCCCAGTGTGGGGAGGTAGGCAGTGAGGGAGGTGGAGTGGGGGGCGGTCCCAAGGAGTGCGCAAAAAGATCAAGACGCCGGGTGACCCTGAACACAAAGAATGAGCGCTTGTCTTTAAGTGGAATGTGATGTCACTGATTGGCTTAGACATGCGGTTTTATAAAAACCACCTTGAGGGGTTAAAAAGTACCCGCGCGGCGTTGTCGCGCATTCGTTCTGCTTGGCGTTGAGACTAATCTCATTAGAGGCAGAATTAATTTAGCATATGAAATGAGAGGAGTCTTGGGGCTCACCGCTGCCGCGCCGCGCCGCAGCAGCGGCCGGGGGGCGCTGACGTCAGCGGGTGGGTGCCGCCGAGTGCGCTACAGGTGTCGGGCGACGTCGCAACCGGAGCTCAATGGAGAACGCGACCCGCCAACGCGAACGAAACGTACACAAACAGACTATCAATCTAAATGTTGTAAGCTATTCACTGCTATCGGGGTTAATATGCGTATTCTCTGCAACGAAATTATACTTCGGTTTTTCTTTCTTTCACGGGGGTGTGTCAATAAAATGGAATATCTCACGGTATTTCGCGTCGTTCTCCGTTGTGCCGCCAGGAGTCACATGACTGCCAGCACTGCTCGATACGGTCGCGGCTCCTAGCGGCACAACCGAGAAAGACGCGAAATACGTGAGATATTCCATTTTAGTGTTTCCACAGGTTTTTTTTTTCAGTATTGGAAGAGAGTATTGCATTATTGACTCACAACTTATGTATTTGCTTACATCTTCAGACTTACGGATGATTAAAAGTTATCTCTATATAGCAAGACATGAGATGATATTTATGGCGCACTGCTGCATATTGCAGGTAGATTTATCATGACCTTCTACATCAAACGTTCACAATAAATATCTCTATAATTTGCATTTAGCGAAAGACTTCATTTCACGCAGTACGAGAACTGTTGAAATTGATCTCTTCATCCCTCGTTTAGTTCTAATGTCTGTATTGGGTAACAGAACGACAAGTAAACAAAAGCAGTCAATCATTACAGAAATGTAAGATTGTAATTAAATGGCAACACTAATGAACCGGTTACTTATTTCGCTATTCAACATCTTATTTCTCTGTTTCATTAGGTGATAGCTATCAAGCTGTCGTTCGTAACCACCAAAAGATTGAGAAGTTATAGTAAGGTCATAGATAGTGAATGTCATAAAATAATTAGAAGAACATTGTATGTACTTGGTGCGACAGCCCATGAACGGGCTCAGGCCTATCGGCGGCGTCCTTGCCTCGCGGACTTAGGTTAAGAGGATACGTGTGATTAGCTCATAGACATCCCCACGCCATATTCCCTTCTTCTCAACTTGAGAAGTGAATTTTCTCATAGCCACATAGCAAGATGTACTGGGACATTGCAAGGAAAACTCACACTATAGCCTCGTCTCGTCCGGGAATCGAACCCGGGATCACGTAGTGGAATGCGAGCACGCTGAACAAGAGCTAGTCGCGTGTCCAGAAAAATATTGTGAAATCAATTTATGGAAGATTTTAATCTCCCGTTGCTCACACACATGCAGATATTTGGGTACTTTGTTTCTGAAATAGAGTTCCAACACTTGAAATCATGGGTTAACTCTGATGATAATTTATTGTATTTCATTTTAAATATTTAGTTTAGATATTCATCTAGATAGTATTACAGTTTCTTACGGTGTATTTCTAGCATGACAGATCTGAAATTAGCTATTATAGTTTGCAAAAGTTTAGTACTTTAGATCAGAGTTTTCTCTGTATAAAGACTTTTTAATATTTACATAGCATTGGGAGTAGACGACCGAAGTCCAAGTTTCTACTACCAAGTACAGTTAGTATTATTACATTATATTTATATCTAGTAAAACTATACCCGAACAATCCAATTTAAAGTCATGATCGTTCTTAAGGAGTCATCACATTACAATGTGGAGTCGCGCTTTAATAGTTCGTCTCGAAAGAAGTGTTCTCGAGTATTATGACAGAAGACAATTAATTCGACGAGGGTGAAACATATTTAGAGGTTTAGAGGATGTGTACCATAAATAATGAGATTGTAATAGTAACGTGAAGATATTTAAATAAGTTTTTATAAACTTAAAGTATTTACGAGTACTTCATTTAAAAGGAGGAACATTATGAAGTAATACATCCGAATGTTCGAGGTAAAACAATTACAAAAAGATTAAAATCCATATTTTGAAAATAAATTGCAATTTTTCAATAAAGGAAGTGGCAGAATTTATTGAATATAAGTGTAGATATTTATTCTTACTTTTACTAATAATTTATTTGTAAGTGATGCAGAATCAATATTTATTCTTTAAGCTTTTCAATTCTCTATCGATAGGAACTACGAGAAACGTTTACTATTTTGAAGTAGACTAGTTATTAGTTTATAAAGATTTTATTGTATGATTAGCACCTCAACTTTAGTGTGAAATTGCGGACAAGATATCTAAAATTAGTGAAGTGAAATGAAATACCAGTTTGACCACATTAAATGGATTAGATTTTCTGATGCAGCAATAGAAAAGAAACACAGGTCGAACATTTATGACAGAATCATTATTTCATTCCCTCTTATTTCTTCAAACATTCTCTCTCACCATCGTCCTCTTCATTATCTTGCACCGCTGCTCTAGATTTCAATAGATATGTTTGTTCCAGAACGTAATGTCTTGAGCTATTCTCTTTAACCTTCAAGTAACTTTCTCCCTTATTTACTTGCATCAGTATTCCTATTCCTCTTCCTGTACCTCTTCCCCTCCCCATCTACTCTTGGTTTATAACTTTGTTGATAATCGCATACCAATAGTGTGGCGGGGTGAACAGGGAACCCGAGAGTAGTTTCCCCCTCTATGCTTGATTAGGTAAGGTATACTGTTTCATCATTTATAACGACTGTTATTATTAGAATCAGTCTTAACCCTATTTGATAGTATTCGTCTTTTAGAGCTTATCGGATGTTTTCAAAACAATTCAAAACTGTCGCTTCGTGGAAGCTCGTATGTTCTCATACAGCCAAGTTAGGAACTCGTACAGAGTATTTTTAAAATATGTGTCCTTTCTTCACTTCCACAATTGAAAATATTTCTCAACTAACTTGCAGGAAATATTTGTAATGTACTTTTCAAAAATGGACTATTTGTTCTGAAATATATATATTTTTCTTCAATTACATTGCAATTTATTCTGAGTTCTGTCTTCCCTCCTCCCAGACAAGGTTTCTCTGGGTACCGGAGTGAAATTAGTATGTCACTCCTCCTTAAAATCTGACCAATGTACATGGCCATCCTGCCTGCTCTTCATTTTTCCCTCTTCCCCAGTTCTCCTGACGTTCACTTTCCACTGCAAAACTCAGCACGTTTTGGTACGACCGGAGCGGTACGGAGCTTTTCCGCTGTGAAACTGCGCGGGTGGCGAAGAGAAGGGGCGGGGCGCCCACGTGACTGCTTTCTCCGCCGCGCCCATCTCCTCCCCGCCCCCGCCCCACTCCTCCTCCCCCCGCTCTTGCCACCGCCCGCGCCGCCCGCGCAGTCATGTGCCCGACCTGCAGATACACTTTCCTCGCCCGCCGCTCGCGACCTCTAGAAACCGACGCCTGCGGTCGTCTCCATAAATTATGCCGGTTGGGGTTTCTGAGGAACGAGAAATCACTTTGAAGGATTTCTCCCAGGTGACGAATCAACAGGAAGTAACCTATTGGTGAAGTATATACTTTTGATGGTTCGTTAAAGGGTTCAAGGAAATACATAAGGTGTCATCTCATTAACCAAGAAAATTATTATTCTCATTACACAGAAGTGTCTTTTTTGATCTTAAGATATTTTATTACCATAATCGAAAATAATGAATAAGAATTTGTTTTCGAAAAATTAGTTGAAGAAAAATACATTAAGGGCTGTTTACGAATTTCCGATTGATGAACAGTTCATTATCCAAAATCTCAGTAAGAATGATCCAATAAGAAATTGAACAGACCATCAACGTATAATTACGTATTTGGAATCAAATAATAGAATGCTTGGAATAGAAAACAAAATACGCGGTTTTCTGGAATCAGACACAGAAAACGGAATTCAAAATGGAAAGAGAAACTTGAAATTGGCCATCCTAGAGGAAGTTTTCATTATTTCATAATTTTATTTCGAAAAAGTGACACAGACTCTTTGAAAGTACTTTTCATTACATTGAGGCATGAGCGGCTGTTACCGAGGAAACGTTCATACTTTCTGTTACGTTTTGCAATTGGGATAATGTAAAATAAATATTATTATATGATTCAAAATGAAATATTGGTTTCCTCAATTTTAATAGTTGAATGCATTTTATGTGGTAGATAATATCAATACTGTTCAGAACGAATAAAAAATCCAAGAATAAAAGTAATTTCGTAGATTAAATGGAAGCGAAGGGCTGAAAAGAAAATAAGCACTAAATAAAAAAAACAACGTTTTCGAAAGGAAGAGATGAAAAACGACGAAAGAGCAATAAGGGAGTCAAAAGAAGTACAGAGAAGACTCAATGGTCTGCTTACAACATCTCCAGATAGAAAATAGGAATCAGTGACAGCAACGCCGGGGTGAAGAGTATACAAAATGGCAACTTGAACGCACGTGTAGAAAGCGAACCTCTTTATTAACGAGACTAAACATTACCGCCAATACGTGAATCTCAATCAGAATAATTGTGACATACTTGTTTTTTATGATTATCTTCACCTATTATCTTCAACAGAGATTTTAATGTGAAAAATAAAACTCTTTCGGTCTGCTATTAATGCATTAAACTTGATTTTTCAACATTCGCTGGGAATGCTTGAAACGCTTTCTTGAATTCAACGGAACACGTCGCGGGAGGTAGCGGTTATCTTTATGGCGAGATCTGGCGCCGACGTACACGTCGGTTTGCAGGGTTTTCCTCAATCATCTCCCACCAGTGAGGCACCGCTCCAGTCGGGACAAGTTTTCAGCTCCCTACAAGGTTGTGTTATTGTGGATGTGAGTATGTGCGTAAGAGATGATAGGACAAAGAGGAAGGAAACCTGGCGTGAGGTCCGTGACCCATCTGTTAAGTTTCTGCCCGGCATTCGCTGGTTTTGATCTGATAAATCATGTAAACAATCGATCAGAACTTCCGGGCGCTGGAATTATCATCCAAACAACGGCTGAAATCGATGTCGTTTCGTAACTAGTGCTAAATATTAGGGAGATTTTGCAGGCAATAGCGGACGGCGCTATCGATCTTCTGCGCATGCGCAGATGTACAAAAGTGATGCAAAATTTCAACTGCGCATGCGCAGAAGATTGATAGTGGTGTTTGCTATGGCGTACGAAAACTCTCTATTCTGCCATTTCTAGGACCCAAAACCTAGGACTTTCCGTAGGGCTATCGGAGGGCGGGGCGACCTCGCCGCCCGGATGCCGGACGCAGGCGCGCCACGCCACGCCGTGCCGCGCCGCGCCGCGCAGGCCGCCTCAGAGACCTGTTCGCTATCTGCAGCGTCGTGCCGGCGCGCGGCCCGACAGTGAAATGTGAAACCGATAGGTCGCGGGCGTAATGGCTCTCTTAACCGCGGAGGCCTCGGGGTCAGGCCGCGGACGGCGCGCACCGCTCCGCTCCGCTCCCCGCCACGCCGCTCCGCACCGCACCGCTCCGCCCCGCTGCCTCGCGCCGCTAACGACCCTTTCCCTCGGCGGAGCCTCCCCCGTGCCGCCGCGGGCGGGCCGGACACCCCCGCCTCCCGACAGACGCGGGCGGACGCACGGAGGAAGTACCGGCCGCGATATATTAGAGCAAGGGTGCACAACTCGCAAGGCCTCAAGGACCACAATTAAAACCTTTAATACTCTCTCAGTTTGAATCAGTGAAAAACTAATCAGTGAAAATAGGATCCACTTTCTGAATCAGTGAAACTTCACTGTTTGAATCAATGAAATTTGTGAAAACAGCAGCACGTGAATGACTGAACGATCAGTAAGCGATGTTGGCACGGCACTTTTACCACTGACGACCAGTGAAATACTGGCGGTCATTATGAAAAGGTTCGCATTTTCACTGATTGTCAGCGAAACTACACATTTCGACTGAAGATATCAGTGACTTCGGCTCTCACTGTTTGAATCAGCGACAATTTCACTGATTAAGTTTCATAGAGTATGATTGAGAGCCACATTTTCATTATTCAGGCGATCCACATGAGACACCGTACCACACGAGCTACCCGGTTTGTTCGGCTGCTCTGAAACGACGGGGGATGGAACCCTGCGTGAGCATGCATGCATAAGGATGGAACCACGCGTGCATAACGCAGTGAGATTGACACTTATCGCTCTTTCCGAAGCACCTGGTCACCGACTCCGCTAAACTCTATCTCCATCCTTCAACTTTTCTAAATTTCATCCCCTTCCCCAGGGGCGTCCTACATGCAAGGCTTCAAGAGCCACAACTAAACTTTTAATATGGTTGCGGGCCTTTTTTTCATTATTCTGGCGATCCACACGTGACCCCGTATTGTTGATCTCGTCACTGCTCCCGGCTGATCTGAAACGGGGGTGGCGGTGAAACCATGCGTGATTAGAGACCGAATAATGCATATGGAGTATGGAGTAATTACCTTTACTCCATACGTGATCCCTGAACGTGACACGTGGGTATCAATAAGTGGCACCGGAGGCCGCATGCGGACCGCGGGCCGTCTATTGGACACCCCTGTATTAAAGAGGTTGTTTTTCCTCGCCCATTTTGGAAAGATATAGGTGGGCTACTCTGGCGCACCGATTTTTGCTCGCTCTGCGCAGCACCAGTTTGCGTCACGAACCACGTGGCCACAACACGGGCACTTCGTTTGAAAAGTCAGACCAGTCGCAGGCCACGATGCATGGAGAGCAAGAAGTGTTGAGAATCATTTTGAAAGTGTTATAAAGTGAAACGTTTCAACGATAGCCAACCCAAAACAACAAAATGAAGGTGTAAAAGATGCAATATTTAAAAGAAATGCTTCATAATTCTGTTTCAATGTCTTGTATCGAGGTGATAATTTTGGTATCTGGCTGCATTTAAAATTCCCACTAATGTTGTGACGCGAACTGGTACCTGAAGCTCATTGACTGAAGTCGAAAACGATGCGCAAGACCCTCCCCCCCGGTACCAGTCCTCATATATTATACTTGGATGTATAGAATCCTTTCCCGTTTGATCAATTGTTACGGTGTCATCCAATCGGGAGCTTAAACATCACCACAGTAGGTGTCATCCAAGCTCAATATCGATCTTCTGCGCATGAACAGCCACTCAAAAATGATGTGAAACTCAAACTGCGCATGCGGAGAAGATCGCCGCGACGTTCAAAAACTCCCTACTTGGATTACTATAAGAAGGGGTCGCTTTGTCAGCTATTATATGGCCACTGTTGACAACATAAGTATAGGTTATGCTCATGCACTCATTTTGTCAGTGCGTTCGTAGAGAGCTCATTTGCAAATGAGCTCTCTCTCATCAATATCCCTTGTATTTCCATCGCCCTGCGTGACGTACATTTCTTTCCCGATCTGTCAAACTGGTCCCTTCTTGGAGTCACTCCTCTATAGCTCAGTGCAAACGTTGCCTCTCGGAATCCTTGGCCGGGAGATTCTAGGATGCGAGTCACGACCATGAAAGATTTTCGACCCCAGAACGTTACCTATTTCTTTAAATATGAAGGACCGTGACATAGAATTTCAATTAGATCCGAGGTCTAATTGCAGTCTTACGAGTAGAAACGAGGGATGGATGAAATTCAACCGCTGTTTGGGAGAAAATAATTCTAGTGGCCAGCAGATCCGATTGATAGTTTTCGAACAAAACCAAACTAGCCGAATGATTAACTGGAGCCCAGAACCTTTCGAAAACAAGCAGTTTAGGCGTTGCTTCCTTTGCGAACTTAACTACTCAGATCAGCTCGTCCTTCTGAATATCTTTTGAAATTAAAAAAAATATCTAAATAATGAAGATGTACTTTAACGAAAATCTTTCACGACTCGCGTCTTTCAAGGAAATATCTTAAAAATTTCGTCGCCGCCTATTATATTTCCGAATTTGACAATAATGAACTTTGAAAAGTTGATGGTGATAGAAAAACGCTCTAATTTAATAGTGTGCGTTCAGAGTTCTTTCTACTTTTCTTACGTCTTTAATCTACACATTACAGTAGATTCACTTCTAAATGACCAGATGACCTTTTGATCTCTCCCGTTCGACCGTGTGAACACCTGACACTTCGAACTTCACATTCGCTTAAGTGTTGAAGGTTGCCTCGGCATGCTTTTTTGTATTTGACCCTGATCTTCCGATAACCCTACAGCCCGGCACGTAAATATAGATATACTTTAAAGCGATTCGGAAAACATTCGGATGCACCGCTAACTCAAAAGGTGTTAAAGGGTACACAAAATTCAGGGTGAAAATTCATCTCACATGAATATTTTTAATTTCATTGTCATAAATATTCGCTGTCATATCCGTATCACTTGAATATCTCAAATAAGAAATCCTTTAAACATATGAAAATGCCTTTTCTATCCAGAAAAATAATGTGGAAAGATTTCCAAAGATCATACGTTTGAAATAATACTAGTATATAATAGAAAACATTTACATTACACATATTTTGTTGAAAAAATTGCTCAAGTAATGTCAAATTTTCCAGTTTAATTTTAAAGAATCAAACAATCAAAAAGTCAATATGTGTGCACTGAAAATTTTGTTTTCCAAGAGAATTTCTCCGTAATTCTGTCCTTTCAAAATTTCCGTGAGCCATTGCCCATAAAATTCGGCATAACGAAGTTCAATTTACTGGTCCATTGCTTCATCGTATTATCTCTTTCTTTTCATGCATAATAATTAGTTTGCGTACTACTTTGCCGCCAATAAAATTAATGTACACGTCAGTTGAATTTAATGTAAATATGTATATTTAAATTAATGTACTACTGTACATTGAATTTAATTGCATATGTACGCTAAATTAATGTATAAGTACTTTAAAGTTACTGTACTTGTACCTTAAATTTAATGTGCGTTCATGATAATTACTTTCATGTACTCTTACATGAAAAGGAATGTAGACCTTTTTGACAGTGTATTTTAAACTATTTAATCTCCCCCATTTATTTTACATTTTCATATTCCCGGAGCATCTTTCCAGAGGTGTCTTCTCACCACCCAATCGTTTGAATCAGCTTGGCACATAAGGTTCGACCTTGGGCTTCCTGGTCTCCAACTTGCCAATTAAGCGACGGCCCACACACTGAACTACTCAACCGCACCATTGCACGCTTCCCACACATACGCCCACACGGACCAGATGTGTTTCGCGGCACGTGGCTAGTGTCATACGACTCACGTGAACGCGTGAAAACTGCCCGGAGAAGAGAAATGTTCTGCTCAAGAAATAGACATACTTTATTCACTTATGGTCATAGAATACGATTTACCTACTTTATTCAATGTTGGAAAACAATGATGTGAAGAGGTTGATAATTTGACAAATTCAATTTTTTTTCAAATTCCGAATTTCGTTTTTGCATACTTCATCTCCACACAATGAAACTAGTGGTGCTACAGAATGGCACAGACTTTCCCGTATTAGTTTTCTCATTTCCTTGGGTCTGGGCTAGCTATTCGGAATGGCCACATACTCGTGCAAGCTGCCATCTATCGCTGCCTAAAGTACATTTTTTTTGACATTTTATTGATTTTTCGGTTTCCTAATAGGAGAATGGAAATATTAATTTTAGAATATTAAAGAACAGTACAAAAATATTAAACCGATTATGAAAAAAAATAGTGTTTGAACGTTTCTGAAAATGCGAAATTTTGAGCTCGTTTTCACAGCAAACGGCTGAGTTTTCGAGAAACTTGACTGAATATTATTTAAAGCGCATGTACTTGTAAATATAATAATGTGAACAAATCATAGCTAATGTAGATATTACCGACGTGAGAGACTAGTCAAAAAAATTAATTTTTGTAATTTTTCAAAAAAGCAAAAGAATAGAGCAATATGGCGTTTACATCATCTCCTATAGTGCATTAGGAACTATCCTTACCAAAAGTTTAAATAGAAAAATGGAGACATTTTTGAGAAAATCTTGCTATTGTGATTTTTTTAAATTGCAAATATTTCGCGTAATATTGCCAGAAAATTACTAAAATTTTAAAAGACCTGTACATGACCTTAATGTAAGGACTCACTTTGGAGAACAAAATTTATTTGGAGGAAAAATCTCTTATCTTCAATGTTGTAGTTGTAGGAAGACAAAATTTCAACCTTTTGCAATTTTCGAAAATTCAGAGTTAACCGTGAAAATCGGACCTGTGCCATCTTTAGAAGTGTATTTCACTTTATCCTTACAAGAAATTTAAAGAAAAAAATTGGAACGGTTTTTGAGAACATTTTGAAAATGTTCGGGGGCCTTTGTGTAAAGTACCCCCAAATTTGAAGTAAGTTTTTGAAATTCGCGGCGCCTTGAGTGGAACCAGATCGACCGGGGAATATCTACTTTGAAAGAAATCGTACATATGGGTTAGGACAGATTGACGGACGGACGGACGCTCTGGTTTTTCGGTATGAGAGACGCACGAATCAGGAATTCTGGCTACTCCACGTGTTAGAGGATTTTTCCCTTAATTTAGCACTTTTTCGTTATCACGGCCCGGTAATGAATTTTTTTCTGCCGAAAATTCGCCGTTTTTTCGCGCAGCATTACATAACTTACCCTGTACTACGTATATTACTCCGTATGTACGTATGCATGCGGGGAAGTAGCAACAGGAACAATACACAAACTATCCTCTCCATTTACATGATACACCAAAGATAGATATCAGTTTTTGTCAATAATTTATAAAATGCCAGCGCCACAAAACCCTGTAAGTGTGCTAAAGCTGGATAGGGAATTACTCCCAAGTCCTGCATTAAACAGATTCAAGGCGTAAAATAGGAATTTTCAGATTATGATCTACAAAGTAGATTATTGGAATTACATATTATAAAAGCGCCTAACTCGGAAACAATGCTACCAAGGCTCTTGAAACCAGGATTTTGTGTTTGTTCGAGTTTTGCGGGTCAGGTGGGGAGACAATTGATGAGGAGAGGGGAAAGAGTGAAGGCACGATGGGCAGATGGGAAGCAGGTGTGGAGCAACAATATTACATAAAGATTTATCTCTGGTTTGTGACATTTGAATTAATTTCTTAAAATATCCTTTGGTTGTTTCACTTAAAAGAACGTAAGCGTTTAGGAGATCAATATTTTAAAAATTGTTATGTAGCTATTCATCAAACTTTTTTTTTTCAAATAACAGTTCGCTTATACTGTTATCATAACTAGTTTGTGATACACGTATGTTCGCTCTCTTACCTACTCTGATTTAGTAAACACCATACATTTGAACGTAGTTCCTTCCTTAAAAGTGTCGTTGGACAGAAAATTAAAATCGACTCTTCACTGGTCATTCAGAATTTCCATAGTTTTTACTCATCTAATGGACAACAGTTCCATGTGTCTTTTCTACTTCAACATGTAACTTGTTTCAATATTTATTTGTGCATTACGTATGAGGTGCATTAAATCGTACCGATGTATTAAATACGAGGTGCATCCCCAAAGTAAGTTTCCTTAGGTTGTGAACAAAATGAAAACACAATTTCATGAAAGAAAATGGGTAGGGTGTTGGATAGGGTGCACACAAACGGTTCAATAGATCTGTCTGATAGAGTGAGGTGATGTTTCACCATCCACCTTATGGCCCAGAACTCGTCTTCAGTGATTTCCACCTTTTCTTACACCTCAAGAAATTCCTGTTCGGTCAAAATTAAATTAGTCGTAGAGTTGCAAGTAGCTGACAAACACTGATACGTACCCAAGTGGTAGACTTCTGAGACACATGGATAAAAATGTTAATCCCACAGTACGATCTGGTGATGAGTATGTGGAAATAGTGCAACATGTATGGTATCAGCTACAATAATTGTTTTTTATGAAATCGCTTCCTTTTCTTGACGACCTAGAGAAACTTACTTTCTGGAAGCACCTCGTAAAGTTGTAACCATATTGGATATCACTTACATCTTCCTAGCTTTCTGAACTGTGAACTTAAGACTATATTTGTGTCTCATTACTTGTCTCAACTCAAAGTAATGCGGCGTTGGAATTCTAAGGAGTTTTTCATTCTCAGAAGAGTTCACAGGTGTGCGAGAGGATTTTAAAAAATGTACAAGGCTACGACGCGTAGTTGTTTTACGATGTTGACTGTACTAGAATGGAATGCAAGTTAATTTCACTTCTGCACGGTCTTGAGAAGGATGGAAACATAAACGTAATTTTACTATTCATTATTCGTGAAATGTGTGTGTCGGTATGTATACTCATCTTGGAGGGAAGATGAACGCAGAGACCATTCCATACACTTATTGTAATCCTGAATGATAAATACTTACACCACGCATGTGACAATTATGAAACGTATATATCTCTCTACAAGTCTCGCCAATTCCAGTGAGGTATTTACGAATGCTCATTAGAGAATTTGACTGACCTAATGTACAAATTATATTATTTAATCGGCTATACTCATCTTTTAATGCATTTACTGAATATTACTTACAAAAATGTATTAACAATTTATAACTTATTCGTTACATGAGTGAATCTGTAACGTTTTTTCCAAAATTAATGTCTTTAAGAATTATGAAATTAAAGTTATCATGTCAGAAAATACATCGTTCCGTATTGTGCAAATATTTTCTCCAGTATGTATAAGTACAAGTACGTATGTTTACATTCAATTTTGTTCCTTTGTGGTGATTGTTTTTAATTGGATTAAATTTATGGATCTTGGGAATAGTCTTTTATTGACAATGTTCTCTATCGTGTTTAACACTGCATACATACATAATAAATAAGTTTGATACATACAAGATTATGCGAAGTTTTATTTGTTTTAACGCTTTATAAAAACATTAATTGATACCTTAGTTCTTTGATTCTCGATATGTGGTAATGATGAATGATATATCTCCAAATTTGTCAATTCCCCTTCAACTATGTCTACACCCATTTTATTTACTTCTCTAATTCGAACATTACGAAAGGAGCGATTTTCAAATGGCGTTAATGTAAAACATGACACAAAATTCTTTTGGAGTCGAGCCTTCTTGTTTTCTTTTGAGTTGTAAAGAGCAGTTTACATAAAACTTCAAAATTTATACCTACCGAAAGTATTACAAGAGTAAACTGCACGGTGTTAAGTTGTCAGGCAATCACTCTCTTTGCCTCACAGCATTCATAGTGCACTGCACTGCAGCCAAAGGCAAGTCAGAAAATAATGAGAGATCTAACCACGCGATATGATAATAATTGATAATCCCCTGTTAATCCCCTGATTGAATAATCCCCTGTTAATCCCCTGATTGAATAATCCCCTGTGTTCTGTCGCTTTCCCAGGAAGCCCACAGAAAAGCCTACGAGTCACGGAGTTGATAGATGGAAATCAAAATATAGTAGTTAAAGTGGCATTGAGTTTGTGATTTGTTACTTTCTCGTTTACCTACGTGTGCTCGTAAACGGTGTAGTACACGTAGTAAAGAGAAAGTTAAGAAATGCTGAATAAAATCGATTTTGAGATTTTAACGGAAATACCCGTTTTGAGATCCTCTGAGAATGACAAAAATCTTCTTTTTCAAAACTTCACCATCATTCCATCCACCCGCTGGTCCTCCGTTTGTTCGTCGGTCCGTCCGACCGTCTGTCTGTCTGTCTGTCAACACTACCGCCTAAACTATTCATAGGATATTTTCCAAAACAAACACTTCCCAATCAAGTTGATCAGATCCAAAGCCCTGTAACTTTGAAATTAATTGTTTCAATTTTGAAAGTACTTCACATGAATCCCTTGGGAGATTTTCAAAATTTTCTCAAAACTGACTCCAATTTTTTCTTTATTTTTTTTGTAAGAATAGAGTGAAATACACTTATATGGGTGGAGATGTTCTGATTATTACTGTTTATTCTAAATTTTCAAAAAGGTCAAAAGTTCCAAATTTTTTGATCACCACGCACAACATTATCGGATATATAGAGCTGTTTTCTTCAAATTAAATTTGTTCTTTAATTAATTTCAATAAACTATTTTCAAAATAGTAGTTTTCACGTAATTTTTGGTACATATATGCAATATCGGAGCATCATTAAAAACAAGATTATCTAACAAACGCATCCATTTTTAAATTAAAACGTTTTGTAAAGATACTTTTGTAAAAATTATACTGAATAACATGGCATCAACGTCATTTCGATGTAATCTTTTGATTGTTCAAAAAATTATACAAAGGTAATTTTTTATACATCTTTAACGTCGTTAATATTTACATTACAGGCGTTTTTATACCTTAGGAAATTTGTGAAAACAAGTGCATTAAATGATTTCTAATGAAGTTCCTCGAAAAATCAACCATTTTCTGAAAAATCTACCCAAAATTGCATATTTTCAGAAACGCCCGAATGAAATTCATTCGAGTTTGACTCCTGATGTTCAAAGGAAGTTCGCAGATATAAACAGCTTTTTCTCTTCTACAATATTCTGACAGTAATATTTCAGTTCTGTTATAGGGAATCGAAAAACTAGCCCAGTATAAAGGGATTAAGGATTACGAGAAACTCTCAATTATCAAGCACCATTTATTATTGTGATATCTTCAAATGCATCTTACGGCAATTTCTCTCAAAATTCCAATCTAAGTTTCACTCCGCCCTCCATACCGCACTCTGTCCCACGATCTCAATTAATTTCAGTCATATCTTCAGTAATTTCTATCACTTCGTGTTATTTACTAGTTAACATGGAATAGTCTGTGCAATGCAATGTGGTTCACGCTTTATTGGAAATAACGTGTCATTCTTTAACACGAAATAAGTTATGAATTCCTGCTATTCGGTAACAGTCTATGATTCAGCCTTCTAAAATATATTGTCATAGACTTCTTGTTGTGAATGAATCAAAACGAGGAGGAAAAACAACAAAACTATAGTGTTGCATTAATATTCAGACAAAAATTCGTCATTCTTCAAAAAACTATCGCCACGCATTTTCAAATTAACCATATCCACTAGAACTCCCTTGGCTATAATACAATTTTTCAGCATAAAATAAAATCCAACTTTTAGTTCAGTGAAGTTTTTGTTATCAGTGGACCTTGGTGATTTATCGATTGTCTCTGTTTTGAACACCACCTTGTGTTCTTATATGTTAGAACGAAAATACTGAATGACTCTTTTCAAAACTATTAGAAAATTTTAAACCATAGATGGCGTCTGATATTTTTATCATTTTTTAACTCATAGTCCCTTCCAGAAGGAGCTCATATTGTAAAAAGTATTATTTTTAATTTCTTGTAAGGTCCATTAATTTTCCAGGCAGACACATTATAACAACATTTATTTAACAATTTATTTAAGTATGTTATATTGTTAAATACATGTTGTTATAATGTAAAATTAATGGACCTTACAATAAATTAAAAAATAATTGAAAACAAGGCAGTCTTCAAGTAATAACATTTGAAATTATCCAACGCAAAAAAGTAACGTGTATTCAGTACATTCTAGATAGGTCCCGAAGACCGATATTCGCGCGCGAGCAAATTCTTCCAACAGGTGTCAGCACCGGCGCTCATGAAAGTCTTATGCATGACGCACCCCGCTTGCAGTGGCAAGGCGGCGGCGGCGGCCGCCACCGCTTCAAACGCAGCAGGAACGTGTATTTAAATATTGGTAACGCGTCGCGATGTTACATAAATTAATTTCGAAAGCAGAACACTGCCTTTCAGCCTAAAGTTAGTGATTATCTAAGCCACCAGACACGTAGATTGGGCCTCGAGCACAGGGCTGCTTGATGCTTATCGTCGGTTTCTTTGGAGAAAGTCACCCACAGACCACTCACTACATGAGGAGATATGTCGTGTGCTAGATCGTGGAACAAACGCAGTAGCGCGGCAAGTGGTTGATTTCAGAACTATACCATTAACAAGCAGTACCTATGTCGTCCATTTTAGGCGGAGTAAAGAAAGATTTTCAAAATGATTAATGACTGGGTTTTCGGACATTGATTTCAAAGTTTACTAATTCAATTAGCGTTTCCTACTTTCACATTCCATGATTAATGACAAAAATGGATAAGCTCGCCGGTATTGTTTCCGAAACAAATCTTTACTTCTGAATGAATTTTACAGGAAAAAGAGGAAGGAAATGAAACCTGAAAGAACTGAGGGACGTAAAAGTCCGCCTTTACTATTCTACATTTACGTCCATTATCATCAACTGCAACTACTTTCGCGAGCGTTAAACTTACTTTCATAATTTTCCTAGTAGCAACCTGAGTGACTTCATACGGTAAATTAGTCGTAAAAATGCAGATTTCACTTTTTAAACTCTTTTCATTTGCTAACTTTCGCGTTCACAGAAGATATTAAAGTGTTCCAGTAAACTATAAGCTTTTGCGGTTACTGGATTAGTTATTCAAATTCATTCACAATCGCTTTCGAGAATCGCACGCTGAGGAAAGATTTTCAAGTGAGAGACTGAGATGTATTTATAGCTCAAATGTAGTACAAGGACAGTTACCATTAGGAGAAGAATAGTAGGTTTTTGTGATTTTTTGTGGCATTCTTACACAAGCTGTATCTCAATCCGCATTTAATGAAACATTCTTCAATTTCTGAAAGAATAATTCAGGAGTTAAACTATTTTCTCTTACGAACATCAAAGAACCTAATACCTAAAAACAAAATATGCACAAGCAGCTCTGCATGATTATTCATTATCTTCTATAAACGATCTCTTAATGACTTAATAAGTTCCACGGATATGTAAAGAGAGTTGAAATACCATCAATCATGCAATGATAGTCGATAAATAGTACATTTTATTTTATTGCTTTAGTTTCAATTTTCAATCTAGTAATTATTCAGATATTGTAATGTCAGAAATTAATAAAATACCGAGAAAGACTTTTTAATATGCAAAAATCTCTTCGTATGTACTGGAATTAATATATTAAATGTGTTTTACAGCAATTGAGTGGTTAGTTACAAAGAATTTTTTGAAAATAATTTTTAGACTACCAAGAGTAAAAGCTATTCTTTTTAGAGCATGTGAAACGGACTAAAAGTACAATTTTCAGCACTAGTGCTAAAAGTGAGACTATACTCAAATGTTCACAGAAAACTCTGAATGCCAGAAAGGAAACAAAATACCTTTGTCTGATAAGCTACAACTGATCTTAATGTAAATGGTACCCAATTAAGTGAATTGTATGCTTAAATTATAATAAAAGTAAGGTCGGTAATGGTGTTTAAAAAATAGTGTATGGCACGTGATAAAAATGACTTTATTTTTCTTGGTCACTCGTCGTGTAGGCCTCTTGCCGCAACATTTCCTAATCTCTCAAAAAATGTCAATTTTACCATTCGTATCATAAAAACCTATTCCTATTCTCTTTGCAAAAACAATAATAATAATAATAATAATAATAATAATAATAATAAAACGACGATAATTTACGCATTGATTACAACTTATTCTTACATTTTAGAAAAATGTGAAACAGTGAACCTACGTCAAGCATCAAGAAACTAAGGAACAGTGACACAACTTCAAGATGTTACAACGAATGAAGCAAAAAAATGTAACTTCAAATATATTGTATACATAAGGTTTGCTGACATAAATCCAGCAGTCACGTTTTCCTCGCAGTAAGTGTTCCCTCTAGCACTCTTTAAAAAACTGCTTTTGTTATACATATTTCAGATAAAAAATGGAGAATTCAAATATTTTTGAATGGCTGAACTTAAGCATACACTAATACGTAGATACGTAGATTGAAGAAAGTAAACATTTTAGCTTCTCGTTCTGTTCTTGTAGATCTCTCGTAAATATATTTTAGGAATTCGTGGAAGGGTATATTTTTGTGATGCGAGTAGGATGTGTCGGATTTTTCTCAGATTAAAAATGAAACAATTTTCGATTTGGTTAAAGTTGGAGAAAAAATTATGACAGAAATCAGTAATATGTTGTATAATAGATACAAGATTTAATTCATAATGTTGATTTGAACCAAAGTATATTAGTAATGATTAGAAGACACTTATTTCGGACATTGAATTTTCTTGAGGTTTGTTTTCGAGATAGTCCACACTGTATGCTTTCAGTAGTATTGGTGTTATTATATTTCGTGTCATAATAGTGAAGAGTTAAATGCAAGATGTTCGTTCTTGTTAATCAGTGTTTTTAATTGTTAAGTTTATTTATAATTCACATGATATCACATGATTATGATATCTGTGTCGTTTAGAGTTTATTTCCATGTTAATGTTCAATTCCAAGTACTATTTGATGGTTTGCTTGGGGATACCATGGCTCAGTATTCTTCATTCAGACCAGTGGACGATTGTTTTGAGAGTTGGCAGTTGAGTATCGCTCTGCCAAACGAATGTATTTGCCAGCCGGTCGAGCGCCATCTGATAATGCAGAGCAAGTGACAGTTCAGTGAGTGCAGTTGGAGGTGAGGGATAGTTTCCGCGAATGATTTACTTTGTTCCGATAACGTCACTAAGAATAATATTTAAAGGATAGAGACAACACATTTGAGAAACATTAATATGAATTCTTCGATAATAGAGAAATTGAGAGTGAGGCCATGCACTTCGAAGTTATCAGACAGCCCACAATTGCCGAATATCAAAGAGCTCAAGCTACTCATTTGAAATAAATTATCAATAAAGTGACTCTTAAATAGTAATACCGACAAGTAATAAATTTCTTTAAATAGAAGGTTTATAGTGACATTTTCTTGCCTGCATAAATACGTTAGTTTCATAGGAACATTCTCCAGTTAGTGGAATGACAAGTAAATACTCCCAATACAAGTTAGCCAACGTCCATGAAAAGAATGTAAATAATACCACATACTTCTCAGCGACTACGCCTCCTATACCCAATGTGATTTGGCGGAAATAAGTGTAATCGCTCACGTGACTGAACAAATTATATTTAATGTTGATGTGGTTCCCACTGTCACTCGTTGAACTTTCCCTATTGCCTCGGTTCGAGATCTCGGAGCTCACCACGACCCGTGCACCACTCTTTCTCGGCGTTATTGAATCACACGAGCCGTGTACTTCGCGACCTCGCTGGTGTCCAGTCGTTACATTGCGGTCTGAGAACCGTATCGGTCTTCGTAAAAAACACGTACGAATGTTCCGCGCAGAGAAAAAGCTCCGAACACCGACTGATGTGCAATTCAATCTTATGCTACAGTTAGTCGCAGGGGCGGGAGAAAAGAGACGGAGAGGATGAAGTTACGCAACATTCACCAGAGAACACGTTACAATCTTTGTGTGTTCTCGACAGAAAAAACGCAATTTCGTGCTCGACGTTCCTTGTCGGGCAGAGTTGACTTTCCAGCGGAAACAACCGTGTAAATGCAGAGATGTGTGGCGAGCCCTCCTCCGGGGGATAAGGTTTCAGTGTCAGACGTGTGCCGTAAAACAAGAGAAGGTGGGCAGGACCGGACTGACTGGATGACCAGACGAACTGCTTACTAGCGTGCACGCTATTCGCCCAGAACGTTGAGAAATCAACTGATATTTTTATTAAAACATTTGATCCTTGCTTTAACGCCTAAGTCGAAAGAACAACGTTCAAGTTAGTCTTATATCGCGAGAACATAATTCAACGACGCAGTCAGTAGGAAGGTAAACTCCACAATTCTCTCCACAACGACTCTTTTTTTTCGCCTATTCAGTTTCTTTCCTCAATTTTCATACCCAACGAATTTCTTTTACCAGTAAAACTGTGAACGTTAAAATTTAAACGAATCACATTGTTTTGTAAATTTTGAAGTGTATTTAATAATACAAACCAAACAATTTTTCCTAAAAATGTATTATAATATTTCATAACTATTTAATTCACTATTAATATTACTATAATGTAATATAATCTTCATAATACAATACTTTATAAAACATTATATCTATGACTTTATCACGTGTGAATTTTCACGTCTGAATTAATTATATATTTCCAAACTTGCCCAAGTAATTTAAATGTTCAGAGTTAACTGAATAAGTACTTCTTGCATCACAAAAGTAATCACTGCAGTAAAAACTTTCATACGGACTACAAGTTCAAGGCAAGTTTTATATTTCGTTAATCAATAACAACTATATAAACGCACAACAAATATATTATTCCTGCCCCCATACTTTTTATTGTAATTTGACTTTTTTATTTTCGAGTAAATATATTCATTTCTAATAAATATTGTATTTATTCTTGCGTAAACCAGAAAACTTTGTTGTCCTTATTGGACTTCACTTAGAAAATTATAAATATATAGGAAACCTTTATTTCTGTTCCTACGAACCTGCAATTTTAACCTCATCACTAGGAATACATTTCACCAGAGTCAATAACAGAAGACAAACGTGTGTCGTGCCATGCTTATGATTGACACCCAGTAAGACAATCCATCCGCCTGACCCGAAATGGGTAAAAACAAGCAAAAAACAAAACAAAAAACTGAACGTCAAGGGAGTTGTGATTAACACCACATCATTACACTTCTCGTATAGGTGTTCGCGCACAAAAACACAATGAGGAATGTCAAGGGAGAACTAGGTGGCGAACTGTGTGTCCAACTGACGAAGGCCGGGCCAAAACATGAAAATTAAAGATCAAAGAGATATCAACCACAAAAGTTTTAAATTTATTTAAATTTATCTAGACATGTTTGGAAATTTTCTCCAATCTTCAGTCGCAATACAGAGTAGAAATTTTGCAAATAGAAGATAATTATCAAATGTAATGAAACTAAAAAGTAATAATTATACATTCGTCAAATCTGTGTAAAAATGGAGTGTGCGAAAATTAATCAAAATGAGCCCACACCTATTAGCGCCGACCCCGTATAACGGGAAAAGGCAGAAGAAGAAGAAGAGATCGAGCGCGACCGCGACCTGTTGTACAGGGAGTTGCTCAAACGTACACTTGGAAGTGATCAGAGAAACTAATCAGAGCGGTTGGCTAACAAAGTCGATTTCAGCAGGCGCCACAAAATCGCCTATATCACCAAACTCACCACAAATTAAAACATGACGTACGGTATCCACCACCTTGACGCAATCGAATGCGAAACCTCCTACTAACCGGCTCACTAAAATCGTAAGGTGTTGTCTCTAACACCTACCTCTAATAGTAGTGGTCCTTTGGACAGGCCACTTTGGACCAAGTAGGCATGCTATTCATTAGAATCAGAATCACGCTGGATCTGATTTTTACTCCCCAGGGTTGTTAGGCCTGCGAGTATGGAATATTAATGATGATGGTAGTGAGGGGTGAAAGGACGGCACACCCACATATAGACATACACAAATAAACCCATGCGAAGTGGGACTCGAACCCGCGACTCTACGGTCCGAGATCGCCACGATACTACTGACCTAGCGATCTCAGCCATGTGGACGACCAATAGTATTTATTAATTGTCTCATTAAAGTTAAAATTGCATTATATTATTAATACGTTTCATTTATATTCCTAGTGAAATATGCCAGATGTAACTAAAAGTTTAACGGACAATGGGGCTCAGAAAAGTTGTTGCCCCCTTCCTTCTTGTCCCTGCTCTTATACACCAGTGGATAACTGAACGTGAAGCCATCGAAAACTTTGGCCGCGTTTTCGCCGTTTGGCCACAACGTGTGTCGGGGCGAGGCGGGGTCGGCGCGGCGCGGCGCGGCGGGGCGCCGGAGGTCGCGGAGACAGCGGCCGGCGCGCGCGGCGACACAGGCGATTCCGGTAGCCGCGTCCCGCCGCGGCGCAGCGACAGGTTATGGAAACGCCTAACGGGAGGCATTGAATTGCTGAGTGGCCCGCCGGCGGCGCATGCGGGATGAGGCGTCGCCCTGGCGCCAGCGGATGCGGCGGCGGCGGCGGCGGCGGCGGCGGAAGGCGGCGGGGTGCTGGTGACACTGCAAATAGTCACGCTGAGACGGTGGCTGCCGAGGTAGCGACGGCAATGACGGCGGGAGAAGTCCACCGGCGTCGGCAAACAATATGGAGGGATGGTCACGAGGAATTGACTTTGCAAGCAGTGGCGACGGCTGCGGCGATGATTCTGGGGGCGGTGAGGCCAGTGGTGACGGCGGGGATGACGGTGACGGAGGGGAGGCGGGGACGGCGAGGACGGGGGGAGGCGAGATGGCGGGGACGCCGGGGACGGCGACGACGGCGGGGACGGCGACGACGGCGGGGACGCCGGGGACGGCGGGGAGGCGGGGACGGCGGGGAGGCGGGGACGGCGGGGAGGCGGGGACGGCGGTGATGGCGGGGACGGCGGGGAGGCGAGGAGGCGGGGACGGCCAAAGTGGCAGAGGTGAAAACGAGACGGCGACTGAGCCGCACCAGAAAACGGCGCCGGCAGTGGTGGCACAGCAAATATGAGTTCGTAATACAGAGTAAAGCCGATGGCGACGCGAACGGTCTTACGGTGGACGCTCTGACCTGAGTAGATCTAAACGCCTTATGTGATACAATAAACTTATGTGAAGATAGTTGTAACTTAGTTTGCTTTACTTTTTCCCGACTGAATAAATATCCTTCCAACTTTAATACAATTCCTCCCAGCTGATGAGGTACTTAGATGTAATTCTTTGGATCAGAGTAGCTGCATGAACAACGGAGGAACTGGCGGGGGAACGAGAAGAACGAGAGAACGGCGAGTGATTGTGGGAAACTTGATGGAAAGTGCTGGCGATAGTATTGACTGCGGAAAGAGACGTATTCCTGGGGATAATACTTAAACACCAAAGGCATTACAAGTGAAGGGTTAAAGTCTTTCGGGCTTTAGAGGTTCCGTCGCCCGAGGTCATTAGGACAAATTAACGTCCGTGGTACTGCATGCAAGATTTTGTTTGGCCTCTTTTTCATTATTCATATTTTCTTATTTAGTATACACTGAATGTTAACTTGACTTAGTTTGTCTTTTCACTCCCATAATTTTCCGAAAAAAATTAAAAGAGACGTAGCATCATTAAACTGTGTTATTTCTCTCGTAACTACGAACCTCCCAATCTAGGTAGTTTATCGAGCTCCTTATTGAAGACAATAACAAGTCTATCTGTAAAATATAAACAATTTTTCTCCCCTACTACTACATTGCTCTTCCTTTAATTTCATTACTTTTTTCTCACTGCGGTTTTAAGGTAGGTCTCATAATTTCTTTGTAGTTCTCATGATTTCCCGATGTTCATAATTTTTCTACTATTTGTACTATATTTTCACTTTTGCTCACCCACATTTTTTTACTAATTATCATTATTTCTACTTGGGTCATTTTCTCTGAGTAATGAATTGTTGCATTATTCTTGTGGTCAAAGTGCTCTTACATGAACGACGACGATGTATTTTAACAGCACAAGTAGACGCACGACAGCCACGCAAACGGCGCTTTTTTTCAATTTTCCCCTCTCCAGTTGTCCCGGAGAGGCGGGAATTTATTCTATATTCGGGACATACAATTAATAGTCCAGCAGTTGAGACTTATGAAATTAATGGAGGGCTGTTATCTTAAAAATACTACTTAATCCTAAAACTATAACTACTTACAGTGCCTCTTTGGGCGCATTAAGTGAAAAAAAAACAACAATTATTTATAGAGATAGACGCTGCTAGTTCATTGATATTGTTCATATTTCGCGCAAACGGCGCGGGTGGGTGGCGCAGTAACAACGGCTAGCGGCAGCGGCGGGCACAGGCTGACGCCACCGCGGCGTTATCACCGTCCTTCGCCACCGCCCCCACCGCCCCCGCCGCCCGGAGGGTAGTCCGCGGCGCTTCCGGCCACTCGCCCGGCACGCGCGCCGTAACGACCCGCGCCGCGCCCGCCCCCGCCCCCGCCGCCTCACCTGTCGCCCGTCACAGCCCGGCGCCCGCCGCCGCCGCCGCCAGCACCGCCGCGGGCGCGCGCCCAGCTGCCCCGCAGCCAACCGCCCCCGGCGGCGCCGCCCGCGTCGCCCGCCCGCCCGCGTCGCCCGCCCGCCCGCCCGCCCGTCCGCCCGTCCGCCCGCCCACCCGCGCGCGCGAGGACGCGCCCCGAATCGCGAACCGAGGACGCGTGCGCTTCGCCAATTCGAGCGAACGGTGCGCCGCCGCTGCGTCAACTTCCGGCGGCGGCGGCGGCGGCGGCGGCGGCGCTCTCGCGATTCGGCGGGTACCCGCTCTGCACGCGCGACGCGGCGCCCATGCTAATTCAGCAGCCCGAGAGGGGAAATTAGGAACCGTATGAATAAAATGTCTGGTGACTAATTCAGGGGGTGGATTAATGCGAACTAAGCAGGTGCCTAGGGCCACCTTCAATCGTATTTAACCCTGGAGAGGTGGCGGTTGCCGGAGTTACGTTAGAGGTTACGTCATTTCTGACCCCTTTATGTTATTTCTTTATAAAATTATACTTAGCAAGAAATAAGTGCAAAATTAGTTATTTTAATAATAATCAATCTTTTTTAAGGTCGTATTAACCTAATTCACTATTATAAACAAACACGCAAATGAGAAATTGAAACAAATAAAAGGGCAAAATAATCATTGATCTTTCATTTTATCTAATGACTACATTTACATTTGCCTGAATATTTCAATGACAAAGGTATCAGAAAATTCAGTAAGTTTAATTTTCTAACATTTTCTCACATAGAAACAAACAATTTATTGAAAATGCTTCAAAGCCAATCAACACAACTTATAAAAAGTACGAAATTTAAGATGTTTGTATTGGTTTCACAAATATTTATAAATGAATTATTACATATAAAATTTTGAAAATCTTTCAGACAAAAGCTAAAGAATTTGGTGAAAGGTGTGTGAAATGTAAAGCGTCTCACTCGCAAAATTAGGCAACTGCAGCTAAGGAAAGATACGTGGGGTCACAAGAGACCCCGCGCCACCTCTCTCGGGTTAAACAAAAGAATATATTATTTCATAAATATTTTAAGATATGTTTTAACTATCCAACCCCCTTAGGGGTCCCCAACCAGTTTTTAAAGAAAATTTTAAATTATAAAATATTATTTCATATTCATTTAAAAAAATACATTTTAATCATCGTTGAGTTAACGATGCAAAAAAATAATGAATTTAATTCAAACTTAAAAATTGAAAGCATTTTATAATATCTTTTTTACACAAATTGTTTTAAATAACATTTAAATGATGTTATTATGTATCATACTTGAATAAAAAATATGTAAATGTCAAAGTCTATAGTTTTTTTTAAAAATTCTGATCGCTGACTTCAGTATTCAAGTATTAACTAGGGCCTCCATAATTTGGTCATGCTTAGAGGGTTACAAGATTTTAATACCGATCTGAGCGAACATCAATGATATATGAAAGAGAATCAATTCCAGTCTACATTTTGTTCACAGCCGATTATATAGATAAGTTTCACATTTCATTATAAAAATTTACAGTTACCTATAGTTCATGAAACCTCTTCATTTTATTGTGAAAAGCGCATGGATAAACTTGCTTAGTATCGATTTCCTATTGGAAACTAAGGAAAGTAAAGTTTTTTTCAGAAAGACATATTCAGAAGAAGATAATAATGGGAAGTTACGTTTAATGTACTCTAATAAGTGTGATTTTATTGAGCGGAAGCAACATCGTATGTTTATTTGCGTAAATTTACAAAATATACACAATTTAATTGCACAATGTTTAGTAGGCATTTTCATATTTTCGAATTCAATGTTTATTTTATTCCAAAAATATTCGTTTCTGTAAACATAATTGTATATTTCCATAATAATTTGTATATTACATTGCACACTTCCATTATTGTCTTTTTCATTACAGTCATGATTATCTTCATAAGCGTGGAAAAATCTTTATTTTTTACTAATACTTTATAACTTGTTATTGCCTTTGATACGGAGCTTGATATACACTGCATGACTTACCTGGATCGAAATTATCGTGGTTACAACGAAAATATGAAAACAGTTGAATGATGCTACATGCTCTCTTATAGAGGGAATTATGAGAGGTAATAATGAAAGGGAATTATGGGGGGGAAATATGAAAAGACAAACCCAGTCAAGTTAACATCTAGTTAATTAATAAATAAGAAAAACCTCAATAAATATAATACGGTAAAAATAAAATTGTGAATGTACTACAGGCGTTAACTGTTTTTAATGATTTCGGGCGACCAAAGGCCCTCGGGGATTTTGTCGCCACTCGATCTTTAGATCCCTTACAACGCCCTTGGTGCCTAAATAACGATTATATTTCCAAGCATTCATCCAAATCATAAGCCATCTTATTTCTAAAGCATTCTTTCATCCATTTCTCTCACAACCTCAAACCTACTTTTTATTGATATAATTTGCTGAGAGAGCTTGTCTAAAAAGATTAGCTTACATTATTTTCGATTTCCTAAAATATTTAACACACGTTTTTAAATTAAGAAATTTTGTACGAGATATTTTAAATGAAGGTCCGATACACAGTGTGGTAAAAAGCTGGATATATCACAGACTGCTTATATCATACACGGTTCAATAATACGTCAAACTCTTTTCCTTGCTAAACCTAACCGATGCTACCAGGAAAACAACCGATTGCATAATGTATTTGTCCAAGCCCCTGCAATAGTTTTACTACTTCTCAAAACAGTTACAATGATAGCATAAAAGTTAACAGCAAAGCAATGTTTATTAAAAGATCTTTAAGGAAAATTTCTTTCTAAGAAATCGTAAATTTTCAATGTTTGATGGCTAGAAAATACTACTCCGCGTGAAAAGTATTTGATGAATATTTGAGTATTTAGATGATAATATTTTTTCGCAGAAAAAGAAGTTAACGTGAAAAAATTCCTGTTTTGCTGTATTTTCTGTTTCATAAGGGTACTTTTCCGTGCTCTCGAAGCAAATGTTATTTTGTAGAACTTAATGAGAATAACGGAGATATTATGTAATATTGAAACCAAAATCTTTTGGAGCATGTGCCCGTTTCTTAGAAAATATAAATTTCGAAATGGATCCAGGTTATTTGTGTACTTTAGGAAAGGCTTACTAACATTGTTGGATTCCAATGTTTTATTTATTTGTTAGATAATAAGAAATAATTTGGTACTAAGAAAACAAATTATTACATGTTAACCTCCTGGATAATTCATTACCTTTGAACAAGGAACTAAAGCACTAATTTGACAAGTTAATTTACCTATCTCCTAAACAAGGTGAATAACAAACAAAATAAATAAATAAAATGTTTAAAAATTAAAAACAGTGCCAGATGTCTTTTTCCACTTCCTGTACCGGATTTTTACTTTTTCTATAACCTTCCAATTTAGTTTTGGAAGTTGGACTTCGATGAAGGGAATAAATAACGAACTGTTTTTTTAAAGCATCTAGAAGCCAAGGTGAATAAATACACATTCTGTGAAAACTGAGCGAAGTGGAGAAACATACAGATAAAGTACACAAATGTGTTCTGGTCAAGGATCGAAATAAATGTGCAAACTGTAAACTGTAAAATTTCAGTCTGTAAACTTTGAACCTCATGTCCTCAGAAATGAATACTGGACTTGTCACTTACCCACTTTGGATATTCATTGATTCAATGAACTTTCAAATATCTGTATTTAACATAATTATAAATTTGATAACTATTTTAGTGGAAAAATTGGAAGATTAATTTTAATTGATCATCAAGTTATAGTCGACTAGTAGGCAATCGAGATGGGCTTTAATGATAGGTTCAAGATGAAAGAACAAGGGTGAGCTGGTCCGGCGCACCGACTTTTGCACGTTCTGCGCATCAGATACGTCAAGAACCTCGGGTCACATCACGGGTACTTCGTTTGAAAATGCCAAACCAGCCGTCATGCTGCACAACATGCGAGATAAGTTGAGATACATTTTGAAAGTGGCATAAAGTGACAATTTCAGCGGTAACCAAACAAAAATAACAAGAACAATGTCTAGTAGAAATAAAAGATGCAATGTTTTAAAACAATGCTTGATATCTGTTTCAATGTCTCGTAACAAGGTGATACTTTTGGTATCTGGCTGCATTGAAAATTCCCGCTAATATTGTGCCCCACACTGGTTAATACAGCTCATTGGATGAAATCGGTTCGGCTGTGCAATAACTCGCCCTTGTCCTTTCATCATGGATATGTTCGTACTACGTTGACCAGATGATGAATTTTAACAATTTAAGTTATTGGAAGCAGACAAAAGTAAATCAAGGCGTTTCATCTCAACAGTGTGGATACACGAATAAATATTTTCCAGTGTGACTTGAGAGATGCATAACAAAATCAAAAGGTATCATCAACATTGGGAGTTGTGCGATTAACTAGTTTCAATCTCTTCTGTTCATTGCCTCACTGCAATGAACGACTCACTGCATCCTCCAACTCTCTTAAGAAGATATTTCATACTTCCTTTGCTCCTCCCCATTCCACGTATCTCTTGCTATTTTCAATATATTTTCTATTTCTCGAAAACAATCTCGATCAAATTGTCCATTTAATCTTACTTCGCACAATGTGCTTTTTTTTCTCATTTACGACCTCATCTCTGTATTTTTCCGCCTAAATGATCATTTCCACTCGATTTTCTCCAAATCCACAAGGCCAAGGACATCATAATTAAAACGATGGGGGAACCGTGTATAACGCATTTGTCGCTGAATCTTTTGATTCACGCTGACATGTGTACTAACCACAACGCCCCCCCCTCCTCGCGCATGTTGCCGAGCGCGCTCATTGCAGTGCGGTTCCGGAGGAGGGCGGGGGCGAGGAAGGGAGGAGGGTGGCTGGAGGAAACGAGGAAGCCGGAGCAGCGCGGAAGAAAAGGCGGGAACCGGGAAAAGGCGGCGGCGGCGGAGGGCAGTGCGTACCGGTCGCGCCCGCACATGGCCGGTCACGGGCGAGCGGGCGTGACGCCGCCCCAGGTGTCACCTGTTCGGGCGCAGCGCGTCGCGCGCCGCGCGCCGGTTCGCCCGCTTGGGATTGCAGTTTCCGGCGCGCGCCCGCGCTCTGCCACTGTGGGCGCGCGCACGCGCTGGCTGGTCAAAGGCACTTATTTAACCCGGGAGTGCCCGCAATTGAGCAAATGCTGAGATGGCCCCTTGTTTTGCTTCTGGATGTAAATGTAGCTTCACTGTGCGCACGTTTTGTTGAGCACTTCTTTTGCTTGTAGTTCATTTACCGTTGAAATTGATAAATTTTCTTTAACTCGGGAACAAACATTTTTCAAATATTTTTATTTTTCTAAAATAATTATTTTCTAAATTCATTTTTGTTATTTTTTATTAATTTATTTTTTTTATTTTTATTCTGGCCCTCAAGAAAATGTGCGCAGATAAATCTCTTTCCCCACACGTCACATACAGTTTTTACTGTTTTTTGACAAATAAATAAAAATAGGTAGGCTCACACCATTGAGCCTACTATGTATCTCTCAGTAGTATCTAATGTATCTCTCAGATATAGTTGAAACTTTTCGTGAATGGGAATGATCTGAAGCTCTATTAACTGAAATACGTATTTTAGTTGGTTTGTACATGTCTCTCAATGCAATTGTTAATAAATCGTACTCTTGTCTTTGACAACCCTGAAAATAATATCATGATACATACCGCTTACGCCAGGAGCTCACAATGAACTGGCGCCAGTGTACACAACGTATCTGACAGATATCACGCAGCGCAGTGATCAAGTTTCAGCATTCTGAGGGGAAATGACTCAGCAAAAAAATAAAAATAGAAGGCTAGGCGTTCTCAGAAAAGTACAATGAAGGAATACATGGAATTTCAGACGCCTAATGCATCGCAATAATTCATGAACACAAAATTGCCCTGGCTTGGATCTCACAGATCTATTGCGAGCACTCGTGGGTTAAGGGACCAGCAAGATATCGTACCTTTCGCATTTCATGAATTTACCATTTTCAGGCACTTGTGTACGTTTCATTTATTATATATTTGGATAATTAACTTTTCCAAATAGTGATTTCTTTCAGTTCCATCCGTTGTTCTATATTAACACTTTATTATGTATGTACGTGAATTCGTCCTTTCCTTTTCGCCAACCGTCTCGCATCCCCCTTAACTTTTCCCTCTTGCATCAAATCTATCAGCTTAAATATCTCCTGAGCGCTATTGCTTTTCGAGGCATCTTTTTATTGCAATAAAGTGTTTTAAATAGTTTGAGCTGTGGCAACCATACCTAAAAGTTCTATTTCTTGACTCTCTTCGCTTCTTTCACTCGTATGTATTTCGAAATTCTTCCCCCACCCAAGACAATTGCATGACCCTGCTAGAGAATATTAATGACTCTTTTCCAGGAATACAGTTTATCTATATTAGTACATTAGTTCCGATATTTTACGATTTCCACACTCTGAAAAGTCGGAATGAGGGAATCCAAATGGTAGAAATTGGATAAGAAAACGTTCTGGAGAACATTATTAGGGTTTACTCAAATCTTGTTTCAAAAGCGAAAATGGTATGCGTTTCACTATCCAGTCTTCTATCGTCTCCTCCTGAAATTTTGAGTATCTCCCTTTTCACTTTCTTTCAGGCGTCACTTTCCTTAGCACTAGTCCTCTGACCACCCTAAGGGATTTCCGAGGAATCTAATTTACCGAAAATGCTCATATGTTCAATTAATGTTTGAACATACTGGGAACCAGCATGAGCCTTCCTTCTGGGGAACATTGCACCCTAGCTCCAAGTACGATTTGAAACTCGTGGCACCAGCCTTTCAAAGCGAGGAAGCACTGTGTGCCCGCACTGCCTGACGCCGCCCCGTCCCCGCCCCGCCTCCGCCTCCGCCTCCGTGTGCTGGGCGCCGCGTGCCGGACGCGTGCGGCCCTCACGCAATCAGCTGATCTGGCGCGTGGGGCGAAGGGCGCGGCACCTGGCGGAAGACGGACCTGCCGCCGCCGCCGCCGCCCCCACCCCGGCCCCCTCCGACGGGGGTGCGTCGTGAGGGTGTGCACGGACCGTCACGCCCAGCCCCCACCCCTGCCTCCGGTCCTCCCAGCTCCGGCACTGCTCGCCCGCGTATGTAAACGGGCGACCGAGTGACCGTTGGAAAAGCAGAAGGATCGATTGCGCGCGTTTTCTGCTTCTCTGCGTTAATGAACTCTGTGGGACGGAGCCTCGGGCACAAAAAGGCTACGCAGTACGTCGACAGCAGAGATTATTCTAGGGTTCAAATCACGTGACATTAGAGATTTGAAATGAAAATAAACCATTCAGAAAATCTTCTGAAGCTTCTCATGATGGATATATCTTTAATGTTTCTCAATATACACAATCAGCCGATCAAACAAGTAATGCAAGGCAACGTGATGATTTATTGGTTCGGTTGAAAAGTATTATTTTGTTTTTGTTATCAAAGATATTTGTATACTTTTATTCCATTAAACAAGAAATTGTATTTTGAAAGGCAATTATTGTTGCGATCGGTGCAATATGAAGGAAACCTTTTTTTATTTCTTTGTATGTTAGAGAAGACGAAAAAAGTGTGTAAATCCAGACATTTTGAATCTGTTGTTCTAAGAGAAAGTATTTGTCAATTGTTTTGTTGAGTCTAAAATATATAGTATTATTTACTCTTTTTTTGTTAGGGTAGAATGCAATAGTATGTCTACGTTCTGCTGCCTAGAAACATATTTTGTTCTATTAACACGACAATACAGCGTTTCAATAATTTTCAAGTTTTCTTAATCAAGTTTCAAGTTTCAATAATCAAGTTTTATAATTAGGTGCTCAAGTAGAACACTGCAATAAATTAAATAGTTTATCCGAAACTGTCTTGACGAATACTGGAATAACGTAGTGTAGTATTTACACCGTACAACAGTTCCTTTACATAAAAATATCAAAAATTCTACATTTCATGTAAAACATTCTTCAGTTCACACATTCTACAGTTTACATAAAAATATCAACAATTCTACAGTTAGCAAATAGTTAATAGGGGTGAGCTCTTCTTCGGAGTCTTGCTGTTAGATAACGTCAGCTGTGTAATCAGCAGTTATGCACTGAGTATGAGAATTCAGCCGCCAGTAGGGCAGCAGGCCATGCAATAATGAGAATAAACGGATTAACGTAATTATTTGCAATTTTTAGTTAAAATCGAATCTGATTTATTGATTTTTCCCCTTTCTCCGAGTTTGTCGGTATGTAACGAAACCATTTACACCTCTCACATGGCTATACTGTTAAGTTTTCTCTCAATATCTGCGTGCATACGAAATTAGTATTTTAGGTATTAAACATCAGGATTCAAGGATTCTGTTTAAGTCAACAGAATTGACGTTACGAGAGGTCAAATAGAAAAATAAATCTGATTTACATCTCGCAATGTAAGCAATGCATTGCTGTAGTAGTTAACTGAAGTCTCTAGCTTTCCAAGTAACGCATTTGATTTATTTCAATAGATTTATTTTGTCAAATAAGAGTATGTGAAGTATAGGTGAAAAATACCATCTGCACACGTTTTCTTGCGCTCCAGAATCGCTTCCTCATCTTTTAACGATAAATAGTTATAGGATGTATAATACCAAATGACACCTCTGAGCTAAATTCAAATCGCCTGTTTCGTCGCCCGAGATAATACCTTCTTTCTCCGCTAGTTGGTGAAAGGAGCGTAGTGAAATTTGCGTGGTCAGACGGAAGAGCGGGCCTGATGGCCCGAGTCTCGCCACGTAAAATAAGGCACTAACTGACTAACTAACTAACAGATTGAGTTTAGCAACTTTTGAAATCTAGATATTTCGCTCCCGAGTAATAGACAACTAATTTGCAATAGCAAATGGGCTACAAATTTGATATTTGAGTATTACTAACGAAATAATAACAACCCGTGTGAAACCATTACCACAAGTAGCAAAATGAGAGCTTAAAAGATCGTACGCACAATGAAGCTGCATGTGTAGCTATTTATAAGTTGTAAGTATGCAATTTATAAGCTGTAAGCTATTTATAAGTTGTAAGTATGCAACGTGTGCATAGAGAGGGCGGAGGATTTTTTTCCATTTCTCGAGTCCCTGCGTGCGATCAGCTGCACGTCTACAATAGAAACGCGCGGCGTAACGCATGGCTACGCCCTCGTGCGTCGCGGAGGGTGCCGCCGGGGCAAGGTGCTCCGCTGCCCCAACGGCTCCCGCAGGTGGCGCCCGCATCGCTCCGGCGCGCGCCAAGGAGGAGGCGGAGGAGACGCACTTGCGGGTTCAGAGGGCGGAACGCGCGCGCGCGGGCTCCCGCCACCGCCACCACCACCGCCGCCGCCGCCGCCGCCGCCGCCGCCGCCGCCTTCGTCGCTCGCTTTAGCCGCCCCATTCCCTATGATAACGTGCCGCGAACAAGTATCAGAGAATATTTTGTATTAAATAAATGGGTAATCATTTTTTACTTTCCCGCATACATATGTATATACGGAGTATATACGTAGTATAGGGAAAGTTATGTAATGCCGCGGAAAATATATTTCAAGATTTCAACGGAAATACACGTTGTGGGGTCCCCTGATACCGAAAAAGTGGTTCTTTTCAAAACATCCGTCAGTCCGTCAGTCAGTCCGTCCGCCTGTCCGTCTGTCCGTCTGTCCATCTGTCTCTCTGACCCTATATGTACGATTTTTTCCAAACTGAATGTTCCGTAGCCTATCCGGTTCCAGTCGAAACGGCGCGAGCACACAGCTCAATATGAAACGAATACAATTACAAAAGACTTTCGGTAATACTTATAATGCAATGCAAGCAATAGATTTCAGTTAATAGTGTTTAGTGTAATAGTACAAACGATTTCCTCAACTTCTTCTTTACAAACCTATTTTACACTAAATAATTATGATATATGTAAATAAAGTACATTATTTAAGAAGTGACGCAATACAATTATACTTACACAAATTATTCCGTATTTAAATGAGAAAATGAAATATATTCGTAGCCCCTTCGACTAATATAGGCCTTGTAACTGAAACGAAACCAAAGATATTATTTTGTTGGACAGTGTGGTGCTAAGGACATTTAAAGACAATCAATCGCCCAGAACAGTTAAATTAAAACTCTTTCTTCAATTAATAAATTTAATTGTTATTGGGTGCATATTCGTTTGCAATTACGATGCGGATATCTTGAGCGTCGAAAATCTCAATTTTTGTGCAATTTGATGGTAATAAAATATTTATTTGGTACAAAAATGAATGATTGTCTCTAGTATTCCTAAGGATGCCACTCTCCTACAGAAATATCTTATAGACAACTAGCGGAACCCGACAGACGTTGTTCTCCCCTTCGTCTCCCTTTCCCCCTTCTATCTCCCTTTCTATCTGTCTCTCCCTCTCCCTCTCTATATCTTTGTCTCTTCGTTTCTGTCTGTCCCTGTCTCAGTCTGACTGTCTCTGTGTGTCTCTGTCCCTGCCTCTCTCTGCCCTCATACACATTTAGTTTCAGATTCTACACGTCTCTGAGCAGATGAAGTAATATCGAGAAGCGCCGGGCCAGCAAAAATATAATATAATGTTCACGAAGGTCTCATCGTGTAGATTACAATGTAAGAAACGTTTCTTTGAGGCCCCTGGCCTAAAGAGTTTTTAACCCTTATATATAACCCCAAAAATTACATATTTTTTGACAAATGTGTAGAGATTTGGATAAATATTTTTAATTTACGCACTTAAAAATAACATTTGTGTAAATAATAAATTAAAATTATTAAAAATCGTGTTTTAAAACAAAATAAGGATTCAAATCCGAGTGTGGCACCAAACAAGCTCTTCGATGTTTCTTCGTTATCACTCTCATCTAGTAAATCTCGTGTTAGGTGTAAATTATCTTTAATGTTTGATGTTATTTTGTCTAGAAAAAGTCTTAAAACAAACAAAAACCAAAATCGCAATTTTGAAAAAGACACACGTAAATATAACACTGGGGTCCAGCAAACCCCAAAGACACTTCCGCATTCTACTGCGAGGTTAGTAGCAGACTATTAGAAGGCGGCAACTGTGCAAACCCTTCTCAAACGTACTAATTGAATTTACGAGGGAGTAAAATATCCCAAATATTTATTTTGCAATTAAACTTATATGAAGAAATTTGGTTTGGGTCCAACAGACCCCAGGGTTATATTTAAAGGTTAATGCCCTAAACTCTTTGTTTAGGTGTTATTTAACGATATAGATTCAAAATGTTGTGAGTGTTTCAGGTTGCATTTGACGTGAATATTTAGTATTCTTCTCAAGCGACATGTAGTGGAGTTACTACAGATTTAAAAGCACATAAACCTTCTGTCTGAAAAACACATAGAAGTGTCAACTTTCATGAAGATCGGTCGCACGGTGTCGGAGTTTTCCTCTTTAATACTCGTATATACTGGTTTTACGTAATTAAAACTACTTTCTTCTGCAGTAGATAGAATGTATTTAGTGTCGCAATCCGCCACCTAGGACCTCCCAGTCAGAGTCAGAGACTGTGGCAAAGTCTGCTGTGTAAGCTAACTCAGCTGGAAACTTTGAATTTTTCTTCCCTACATTTTCATACTTCATTCCCGCGCGTCCACCGCCATCACTGACATCTCCCTTGAACCATCTCCATTCACTCCGCCATTACGTCCTCCTCCATGTGCTTGGCCGCGGCGAGTGGCCAATTGCCGATAATGAGCCGCCCCTGGCACGCGACCGTAACGCCGCCTCGCGCCGCGCCGGGTGTAGACACCCCCGACTCCTCCGGCGCGCAGCCGCCCCCGTGAGCGCTTCCGCCCCGCCGCCCAACAGCCCGCTTCCTAAGGCGACACGCTACGCGCCCCGGGACTCCCGCCTACTCGCCGCCGGCCTCTCGACCTGTCGTCCGGCCACGAAATCCCCGGTGGGCCCTCTCGCAGCATGTGTTCGTAAAATATGGACCCGCATAGTTTATGAACGCCCAGTAGCTGCTTGAAGGGTTACGGAACTGATTCGTGAATATAAATTTATCAGAGAAGTAATCCAGCAAAGGTTTATGTGCAATACAAATTTACAGATTTCAGTCATTCTCACTTAAAATTTACAGGGAAAATGATCAGTGAAATGGGACAGAGGTGTCTAATATATTCACCGAAAATTCATTCTTGCTATCGAATTATAATGGAATCTTGATACTTTGAATATAAGCGCGAAACAATGAAATTTCATAAATCAAGGAAATAGAAAGTAGGCGTAACAAGTTACGGAAGTCCTACTGAATATTTTTGTTTATTTTATATCCGCAATTTGTGAGAACTTGTGAAATATTCATTGTAACCACTACGAACAAGAAGGTGCCAACAATTCTCAATTTTCGTCTTATTCTCGTTGGAGGACAACGGAAACATAAACTATACGATCAGAACTCAACAATCTGCTTTGTTTTTAATCAATGGCTTGTATGGCGTGGAAACATCTCCAAATCTCGCTGTTAACCACAGCTACGCTCCCTTTCCCTTAAAGTCACGCCATTTCATCTGCTCCTTTCAGTATCATAGAAATTGATCAAACACATTACTGATAATAACACAAAGCCTGCCCGGCTTCCGTCCCAGGTGACGGTGTCTCCGGTCCACGCACGGAACCCTGGGGTACGCCACCGCCTCCACCGCCGCCATCCCTGCCGGCGGGGCCAGTCGCGCGGCGCCGCGGCTCACCGGCCGTCTTATTAAAGCGATAATGCTTCCTGTGCGCGGTCGCTGATACATAATGCAAACGCTCCCCTGAAAATTAGGCTCTCTGTTGGCGGTGGGGGCGGTGGCGGCGGTGGTGGAGGTGGCGGCCCGCGCGCTGCCCACAATCGGCGGAAGCGCAGAGGCCCTTTGCGCCCCGTCGCAGACGCCGACGCCGACGCCGTCCCACCTGCGGAGGCCGTGGGGCGGATCGGCGCGGGGCGGGGCGCCGAGTTCCGCAGGAAGGCGTTGCGCGCGGAAGCTGGCGGCAGCCGTAAGCTCTGAGCACGCCAGTGGCGATGCGACATTGATGTTGATGTTTTGACAACACATCGGTGTTTTTGGAGAAATAGATGTTTTAAATATCGATTTATTAAATCCGTTTTTTTACCGCTGATTTATTGTTTTTGCGTTTTCGATGTTTGGTTTATGAAAGAAAAATACCGATAATCACAATTTATATAAATCACGTGTTCAAACCAAACAAAAGCTGTTTGCACTATTTTTATCAAATGTTCATTGCATTTTATTATTTTTAATTTTGTTTTAAGGTAAATATCAATTACAAATTAAAAACTTCGACCACTGTCAAATGAAATTTTGTTGCTCCGTAATTTAATGTTGGAAATTACTAAAGCAACTTTACAACGTCGATGTTTAAAATCATCCATTTTGTTGTATTATTAAAATTGAAGTCTTAATTTTGAATATCGATGTTTAGTAACATCGATGTTTTGATATTCATGCCGCATACTATACTTCATCACTATACTTCAGCGCGAGCTTTGAGAACATGTGCGGCAGGCCGCCGGAGTTCGCGTGAATTTTATTTTGTCTACCTACGAGTCTCTCCTTGAATAAGGTAGAGTAACGACGCCAGTAGTAGTCACTCCGTCACTGCATCTCTAGTAGCAACTTCAAGCACAAAATTTGAAAAATAAAAATTGGAGGCTACCCTCTGGCTTTAAACTTGCAGAACGTGAAACTTATGCCTTCTAGAGGTGAAGATTAGATCGAAGATAATTTATTTTTCTTTATTTCTTCTTTAACTAATAATCTGAATATGTAAAACTAATATTGGCATTGTAATAATATAAAATGATTCAGTTGGTTTATTGGCCTCAAACAGGTTCAGACGTTAATGATATAGATTGGTCATTAGTGAGCCGCGTACTTGACCCAATAATTAAGACAAATAATGGACTAGGCACAAGTCGCCACAAAATTGTAGAGAAATTTTCAATTTAATATAATAAAGGGAAAATACTCAACAAAAAGCGAGGTAGTTCGCATTTTCCTGTGGTTTTTGATAATTACGTTTAATTAACTGCAAGTACGCAAATAAATTCCTTTACCAAACATTGTATTGTTACTATTTCACATGTGAAATTGAAACTAATAGCATTTAACAGTACATTTATCATGCTATAATTATGGCAGTTTACCGAAAAAGCATCGCCTTCGCTACCTCATGTTTCCTACCACTTCACTACTTTTTCTTACTCTAGGATCGTTTAGCAAAAATCCTGCATGTGGTGATCGGTTTTTGGAAGAATGGTATTTGAAATATTTTTTTGAAAATAAATTCATTAGTCATGTAATTTAAAATTGTAGCTGCACTTTAATGAGAAAATGTGAATTTCACATCAATTTACATTCAAAAATATAAAATTCGACATAATATTTGGGAACTGATTATCGTCCTTAAGTTTCTATTTCGAATATGTTGTTGTGTATATAAAACGTATTGCTTAAGAAAATACATTTTATAGCATCGCAGTGTCTTCTTCATAGTCCCATCGTATATATGCATTTACTGACTGCAATACATTGAAAACGTAACACAGAAGCTTTTAGTGTCACAGAAAGCCCATTTAACCGTGAATTGCACCTCATAAAAATTCCCTCACGATCTTCGTGTCTCGTTGCGTTTGAACAAGCTGTATATTTACAATTTGCACATCCTCTAGCGCGTTATACTTTATGGGTCAACACTTCAGTTCTGAAAATACGATGTACATAGCATTATAATTGCATCCCGCCAACTGTTCAATTAAAACATTCAAGATAAACACGTGACAAAATATTGTTTCTTCATTAAAATTATTCATTCCTCGATTCCCGTTCACATATAAGGCTCATACGCCACGCCCCAAGCACCTCTCGTTGAATCTTGATCACCTGAACACCGTAAATCACGAGGATAATTACCTTTCACCATTTCTGCCCGAGGAAACTTGATCCTAGAACACCCCTCTAATGTTTTCCTTCGCTTCCAAAAGCGAGCGATATTTACAAGTCGACATTCCGGCGTGCCGTCGAGAACCACCGTTACGAATGCGTGTAGCTCTTCTGCAACACCTTTCGCGGCCGCCTTAAAAAGGTTCCGCTCATGTTAATCCAATAATTATCCACGCACCCATAAAAACGCCAACGCGCCGCAGAAACAAAAGCACGTGAAGCGGAGAACGCGTGACCTGACAGTGGGACGACGACGACGACGACGCAGGAGGCGGTGGCTGCGAATGGAGATGGAGGCAAAGAAAACGACAACTACGTTCAGTATGTACGTATGTGTTGGACATTTTGTGATTGGATTAATCCGACTTTTCCCAGTTGCAGTGTCCCCAGGCATCGGCCCTGTTTCTTTGAACTTTTTATTTCATTTTTTAAAATTTAACCATCCATGCCTGAGGGTTTGGGAGACGTACGGCGAGCATGACGTATTCCCTTCACCGTACCTAACGTACTTGGTCCGCCTGAGCCTTTTCTTTCTTTACACAGCTATAGAAACTGAGACAATTCATATTAAGGCTGCAGCTTAATTTTGACCTGGGAATCGAAACCGGGACTGCCTCACAGAAAGCTAGCACGCTGACCATGAGTCATCCGAAGGGCACGTACATGTAGACTTGAAAGAAAACAAAGACCCGAACTCGAGTACGAGACTACTTGGAAATGATTGGAGAAGATGGAGGAGGCAAATAACGGCAATCAGAATGACTCGTAACAGGAGAAATAATTGGAAGAACATAGAATGCAGTTAAACGATATAAAAGTAATTGTGTAAAACTACATAAATGCTGACAAGAGCAAAAATAATAAGCAAACTACGCACGAAGCAATGAGGTGGCAGTTATGTTGGAACAAATTGAAATTTGGTGTTCAGGGCTTCACGGTAGATTGCGAGAAGGAATAAATAAAATAGGCGCACAGTTCAATAAAAAAAGTTTAATTACAATCAAAGTGAAACGTACGGAAAAAATTCCCGAAACTGCAGAAAATATATGAACAAACAAATGCCTAAAAGAAGCATCTTAAATAAGCATCATACAATAAGTAAAGAAAGAAAGAGAAATATACACAAAATAATAAAGGATCGATTTAAGCCGCAGAGAAATATGAGCCGAGTGGCGAGGAAAATCCTATACAAGGGCGCTGCATAGAAAGACTCAAGGCGAAATGCTGTCCACAGATTAGGTAATAATGATGCCACTGACTGTAGGAAATTGATGTCAGTAAAAATGTCAATTATGGCAGCGAAACGGTTATCGGAAGGTAGATTAGTGATGGCAGCAATCGAGGTAAAAGTGTCAATGATTGGGTACACTGGCGGAAATGGTGGCACTAGCCTTGGCAATGTCAGAGGAAATGAGTGAGATTGTCCCGACAATAACGGTGATGGCGGCGGTGATAGAGGTCGTACTGACGAGTGCGTCTAAAATGATGGATACGCTCTTTCACATAGTGGTGAAATGGTGAAAGTGATAAAGTTGAAGGTATGTTGTGATAGAGTTGATGATATATACAGCCTTGTTGATAATTGTAAAAAGTAGGAATGGCAAATATCGCGTGGTGATGATAGCTGCGATGGGAAAAGAAGGGAGGCGGGATGGGTGATACTGATCACATTCTGTGTGGCGTGGGCGACTGGTGGCAGTGGGATAAACAGTAGTAACAGCAGATTGGGAGGCTGATGAGTGGGCAAAGACGTAGATCTAGAATGTCTCTGAGACGCACTCACAGCAACGGAAATGTTATTTAAGCAGGGACTGGTAAAGTTCACGGGCGATTGTGGTGGCGGCGGCAGGATAGCGGTAGGGATGATGAGGTTCGCATCGACAACAGCATTCCTTTAGTTCTTCGGCCAATATTAACTTACGTATGCCCTGTTTGGATTTCAGCGGCCCCAACCACATTAAATAAGTTACAAATCTTCCAAAATAAAATTTTAGGATTAATAGTAAATGCCTCCTGGTTTGTCAGCAATAAGACCCGTCGATCTTGCAATAGAATCAATTACTTCCTTTATTACAAAACTGGCACATTATTTTTTCAATAATTTAAATCATGTTCAATGAACAGTCACTAAACAGGAACAGATCAGCCTTCACTCTTCCACCTAAGAAACAGGCTCCCATTCCACATTTTCCTTCAATATCTCTCTGATATTAGATAAGGCAAGAACATTTCTAACAATTACCTGTCCCTCCCATCGTATTTCCTTTTTAATCCTGTCACTGGTCTCTAACATAATTCCCTCGCAATAACCCTGGTTGAAGGTACAACACATGAAATCACTATCAGGGAAGTAACAAAAAGTTACCCCCTTCACACTTTTCTGATACAAAGTTGCTCGGCCAATCAACGGAAGATCCTCACTGCTGAACGTTGTATTTTCTGTAAATGTAAAATGAAATTTTAAAAAAAGCATTCCTTTAGACCAAGGCTTCCCAACGGGGTCGGCATCGACCCTCTGGGGGTCGATGCAATTTTGGAAAGGGTCAATGATGATCAAGGGGTTGATTGGGGCTCTATAGCCGAATATGAACTGGCGATTGATAAGTGTAATCAAAATCCCATTGAGTACAAAAAAATAATAACCGGACTTATAATTAATTGTTTTCTGATTTAGAGCAACAAAACATATATTAATAAATTACAAATTCGCTCCTCTTCTTTCGTAACCGTCGTTCATCCTTAGGATCAGGGGCGTAGCTACGCCGATGAAACCGGTGCACCTTACCCGACCCCGACATAAGGGTCCCTTAATAAGGACTAGACACCGGATTTTTATGTAATTATATATTTTTTGTCTTCCTTCTTACCGTTCTCAAAATTGTAATCTTGGCGAATCGTCGCCGTCCTAACACAATATCCAATATTAACAAATACATATTATTTAATAAAAATCTATGATGGTCCCCTCCAAGATTATCGACTGGATCCGTCCCTGCTACCGGGCACAGGCACTACACTACATACTTCGTTTTTTTTCTTGGCGCGTGGGGATGTGTCATCAAAATGGAATATCTCACGGTATTTCGCGTCGTTCTCGGTTGTGCCGCTAGGAGTCGCATGATCGTGACTGTATCGAGCAGTGCTGGCGATCATGCGACTCCTTGCGGCACAACTAAGAACGACGCGAAATACTGTGAGATATTCCATTTTGATGACACCCCCCCCCCACGCGCCGAGAAAGAAAAACCGAAGTATAAGTTGATGCCCGGAACCATCTAAGCGGGTATAGAGCAAGGGAGTCACTGGTAAAGAGCGCATGGCGATGGAGGCTGGTGCTGCGGTGGCTGCTCCCTGGGCGTGAGTTATCACGCCGCACGCGCGCCGTGGCGGCGGCGGCTGCTGACTCACGCGAGGCGTGGCGCGCGCCCACCACCGCCCTCCCCCTCCCCTCCCCCCCTCTCTTCCTCGGCCGCTCGCACGCTTGGCGCCCAGCGTTTATGGCCCACTTGTGTGTTCCCCCACGGCGTTGCCACAACGTGTGTTATTGCTCTGAATCTGCGAAATGTTTGTCTGCACCATTGAACACGTTGGTTGGCTGTGTAAATGGCGTCGAGTTACGAGGGCAAAGCGTCGCGGTGGCGTGGCTGACGGAATGAGCTGTGGCCTTCAGAATCAATCACGTTCGGGGTTCTTAATAGCCGCAAACTTTGCTTCGTAATTTGTGTTGGTTTTTATCTGATTAAAAGTGTTGGTACTGTCTATTGAAATGTTGTGAAAATAAAAGTCTGTGAATAAACGTACGTAATATCAAGCACGATATCTGCTTAAGTATTTATAATGAGAAAATTAAAATCACTGGGTATGTGCAATATGTAATCGATAGAGAAGCGGGTTGTGAAATGTCTCGGTAAAACCTTTCATTGCCCCTGAGTAGGTTGCTGAAATACTTGAGGTGTGAACAAAAAGGTGTACTTACTCCTAATCACGATTATTCATGACAATCGTCTCGCTTGCACATTAGCTTGTATGCCATCTTGATGATGTGCGATGATACCAGAGTGTTACTAATGACATGCAACATTTCCCTTCAGTGTGTGAGATAATGTATAATAGTTTCGAGAAAATTTACAAAAATGTATTGAAAATAAGTCAAACGTATTTTCAACGGTTTTAAGAGAACCATCGTCCTGGTGGATTCGATACCCCCAACGCCATCTGTGAGCATAAGTCGAATAGCTCTTTTCGAGGCGACCTACTCCAGCACGTGAGGGTCCGTTCCCCCCTGATGGTTTCGTTTCAGCCTGAAAGTCCTCTTTTTCACTGCTGTAGGTTTTAGCGACTAAATTTAAATGTATGTCCGCACATGCTACATTTATGCAGAAAACAAAATTCAGGGATTATCTAGTATTTATCTAGGAAACAAAATTGAGTTCACAGAAATGTAAAAAAATAAAATTAACCTAATAACGGGATAATTGAAAAACAAACGCAAAAGTACATGACTTTGGAAAACAAACTTTTTGTATTATAAGATGATGTTTTTCATTACGTCGTCGTTAAAATCTTGTAAGCATCCCTTATTCAATGCGTACGATATCTTAGATTTTAAAACACTCAAAATGTGGAAACGTTGGTACATTGGTGAAAATATTGGTAGAATACATTACAAAATATAGGAAGAAGTGATGACATCATTTCACAGACGCGTTATGCACGATCGTCCTCAGCGAGTAAACAATCTTAAGAAACGAATTTATTGATCTTCAGCCACTAGCAGCTGCCTACCAGCAAAGAAATTGTCAGATTTTCCCGTCAGTATAATTCATGCTCTGTGCACTTTTTTTCTTCGTTAGTCAAATAAGTTGTCTGTTAAATAACTTGCCAATCCTATGCTGCATTGTTCTGTGGAAACTAAAATTAAATACACCCAATATGTAACGCGTTGGTTAAATTTCACGAGAGTGAGTAAATGATAAAATAAGCAAATAAATGCACAAATATTGCAAAAAGTTAGAAAGCTTTTGAAAACAGTTCCAGCAGTTCTGCAGTTAATAAATTATGAGTTATTATCACCAATATGAAATAAACAAATTCAAGCGTTTTGAAATATTGGCCCAAGGTTAATTGTGCGTTTAATAAAATGTACATTTAATTAATACTAATTTTTATGTTCCTTATGTTGGGTGTTATTTAAACACCTATTTCATGCAATTGTTAAATAGATTTTTTGGAGTACAAACCAAATATTACTAATTTATTTTCTCTGAATAACTTCCATGAAATCGTTCTAGGAGCGAGGCAGTGAAGTTGCATCGCGATCGGGTTTGTGAAAATTACAATAAATTTTTTGGTCTGATCTGTTGATTTAATAGTTTTAATTGAGTTTGTTAATGTATTTATTCGCGAAATAGTCATTAAAATGTCATTCAGGGGGAATTACTTATGTATAACGTTGGAGGAAATGGTATTCTAATGCTCCCGCATTGAATATTATTAATTTATCTCACGAGAACAAAAACTGAAATTAACTTCTTTTGATAGAAACATAACTTTTATACCTTTTTTATTCTTTATATCTTTGTCTCTTACACTTACACCCTTTGTGCAAGATTTTCTCTACAATCTTGAGAAATTACGTAGAACTTTTGAAAAGTTTATTAAAAGTACTACAACAACTGCGTGAAAATAAAAAAAAAATAGTCAATGAAATACACTTGAATGTGCATTGAACAGAATATTGTAACGAATATTGCGTCATCTGCCGGAATCCGCTGCGCGGATTGCATCATCTGCCGCCGCCCCCCGAACTGGACGATTCCGGGGTATTCGCGGGTAGCCAAGAAGTGTGCCGCGAGTTCCGGAAGGGTCCGGGCGGGCGCCGGCCAGGTATAAATGCGCCGCTGTCGGCGGCCGGAGTCAGTCAGTCAGTCAGTCAGTCTGGTCTAGTCAGGAAGCAGAGCTGTGATGTTTGTGTGTGTGCATCGCTGTGGACGGCAGTGTACTGGATTGTGGTCTGCGCTGTGAACTGTGGTCGGCACCGTGAACTGTGGTCGGCACCGTGAACTGTGGTCGGAGCCGTGAATTGTGGCCGGAGCCGTGAACTATGGTCAGCGCAGTGGACTGTAATCAGTGCATCGGACAGCGGCGAGTGCATCGGACTGTACGACAGTGCAAGTGAAAATAAATAATCAAGAGGACTGAGCCGTGTATAAATAAATAACCAAGTGAAGCCAACCTGTAAATAAATCAAGTATTTTAGTGTAATAGTGTAACTTAAATAAACATCTCTGTTAAAATAAATCTGTGTGTTTTAATTCACCACCACGAAGGTTACAATTGGTGTCAGGCGCGGGGTCAAATCTGTATAACGTGTGGTGAATTAAAAAAAAATCAAGATGAGTTTCACGAAAACTTTACGGGAACTGAAAGTGACCGAGTTGAAGAAGGAGTTAGAAGATAGGGAGCAAGACACCACCGGAACAAAAGCTATTTTACAAGAACGTCTTGCTAACGCTATGACTGCACTAGGAGAGGATCCAGAGAATTTTCTCTTCGAGACGACCGGAAACTTTTCGGAACTATCCAGAAAATTAAAAGAAATATCCGAAGAAATGTCCAAAAATTTCAGAACACTGGAAGAAACACTGACGGAAAATTCCAGAATTTTAAAAGACACATTGACAAAAAATTTCAGAGTTTTGGAAGAAAAATTATCAGGAAACATGGAACAAAAGATAACCCACAATAATGAATTGGTTCATGATGAAATTGAGGAGGAGATAATTTTGAAGAACGAAGAAAAAATTGAGAAAATGGATGAGAAATGTGTGAAGAATAAGGGCAAATTACTAAATTTGTTGGAAGAGAAGTTGAAGGTCTTTAATCTCCCAACAGATGAACCAAAAATAAACACCGAATTGAATCATGTTTGGGAATTGAAAATGGCAGGACGGAGACCGAGCTGGCAAGAAATAGCTCCCTGTTCTTCAGCAGTAAAATTGTACTTGGCGCATTGGGACACGATTGCTGAAGAAGAAGATATTCTTAAACGAGTTGTGGAAAATGAATATGGTTATCAGAAGGGGATGCAGATATTGTTTCCAAGAAACAGGATATCTGAAATATTGCAGGAATTGCATGATGGAACTTCGGGAGGACATTTCGGTAAAACGAAAATTCGAGAGAAAGTGCGCGAACGATCTCACTGGATTAATTGTACGCAAGACGTAAGGAAGTGGTGTACGAAGTGCCAAGTTTGTGCTAATCGTAACAGACTACTTAAAAAGAGAAGAGCTAACATGAGGCAATACAACGTTGGGAGTCCATTTGGAAGAATTGCCATTGACCTTGCTGGGCCATTCCCAATGTCAAATTATGAAAATAAAGACATATTTGTGGACATGAATTATTTTAGCAAGTGGATTGAAGCATGCCCCCCTCTTAACCAAGAGGCCACAACAATCTCCGAAGTACCGGTTAAGAAATTGGTGAGCAGATTTGGTGTGCCACTTGAATTACACAAGGGACAGAACTTCGAATCTACAGTGTTTCAAGGATTGTGTGAACTTCTTGAAATAAGGAAAACAAGAACAACATCCCTACATCCGCAGCCAGATGGAATGGTGGAACGTACGGAAAGAACAATGGGAAGATATTTGGCAAAGGGTGTGTCTGATCATCAACGCAACTGGGACCAATGGATACAACTTTTTCTTCCAGCCTACCGCTCCTCTATTCACGAGATCACTGGACAGAAACCTACTAATATCCTTTTCGACCGGAAACTACGTCTACCATGTGATCTACAGTTTGGTTGTAAAACTAATGAGGAAATAGCTGGCGAAGATTTCGTGAACGATCTAAAACAGAAATTGCAGGTCATTCATAACCAGGTGCGTAAACAAATCCAAATCGCAAGTGACAGGATGAAAGACCGGTATTACATCGAAGCTGAAGACGGAGGTCACCGACCTGGAGATTATGTTTGGCTACTTAACCTCCAACAACAACAGAGGCTATATCTGCATGATTTCACTAATCGCGCTCCGAGACGGATCGCATCTAAGGAGGGGGTAATGTAACGAATATTGCGTCATCTGCCGGAATCCGCTGCGCGGATTGCATCATCTGCCGCCGCCCCCCGAACTGGACGATTCCGGGGTATTCGCGGGTAGCCAAGAAGTGTGCCGCGAGTTCCGGAAGGGTCCGGGCGGGCGCCGGCCAGGTATAAATGCGCCGCTGTCGGCGGCCGGAGTCAGTCAGTCAGTCAGTCAGTCTGGTCTAGTCAGGAAGCAGAGCTGTGATGTTTGTGTGTGTGCATCGCTGTGGACGGCAGTGTACTGGATTGTGGTCTGCGCTGTGAACTGTGGTCGGCACCGTGAACTGTGGTCGGCACCGTGAACTGTGGTCGGAGCCGTGAATTGTGGCCGGAGCCGTGAACTATGGTCAGCGCAGTGGACTGTAATCAGTGCATCGGACAGCGGCGAGTGCATCGGACTGTACGACAGTGCAAGTGAAAATAAATAATCAAGAGGACTGAGCCGTGTATAAATAAATAACCAAGTGAAGCCAACCTGTAAATAAATCAAGTATTTTAGTGTAATAGTGTAACTTAAATAAACATCTCTGTTAAAATAAATCTGTGTGTTTTTAATTCACCACCACGAACGTTACAATATTATAAAGTTATATGAACACGTTAGGTTAAAGTAAAATGCTTAAAAATAAACATATTCTGATACAAGGAACTAACGCTGCATTTCAAGACTTTACCAAGTGTGCAGCTGTCTGGAAAGCAATCTACCTTTGCCAAGAAATTTCAAGCAAAATTTAAATTATTTTTCAGATATAATTATAAAAAAGGTTTATTTAAGCGGAGAAACTTGTAGATGGACGGTGAAGGGGAAAAAAGGAAAATTCACAAATACACCAAAATGCATTTTCACAATTAAAAATGTGAATTGGGCATTCGACTCATAAAAAAATTCAGATAGCACTATAATTCGGATTAAAATAACAAGAAAACGTAAGAAGACTGAAAAAAATATTTTAATAAAATTCACACGATAAATGGAAAAAGGAGCCCAAAAAAAGGTTACAGAGACGTGAAAAAAGAAAAACAAGAAAAAAAATAACTGAAAAGAAAAAACAAAATGCAAAAAATGAGATTGAAGGAACGACATAAGAGTAACAGACAAAAGAACGACCGACCGAACGGAAAGATGGGGGAGAAATGTAAGAAAAGGGGAAAGATATTGGACAAAAAGATAATGGAAGATAGGAATGAAAATGAAGAAAAGAAACGAAAATGGGCAGAAGTGAAAGGAAATATAATAAAGAAAAATAATAAAGAACGTGAGAAAAAGAAGAAACGAAAGAAAGTAAAGAAAAAAGAGAAAAGAAAGACAAGCATGAACAGAAAGGAAATGAAAGAAACGAAAGAGGAAATGAATAAAAGAAACAAAAGAAAAGAATGCGAAAAAGACACGAAGTCCTCCTCTGTTGCGGTAGCCTCCGCGAACACGATAGCTGAATACGGTGGCAGAGGTGGTGGCAGTGGTGGCAGTGGCGGCGGCGTTGGCGGCGGTGGTGGTGGCGACGGTTATGGCGACGGTAGCGGTGGCAAAGGTAGCGGTGGAGACGGTGGCAGTGGTGGCGGCGGTGGCGGCGGTGGCGGCGGTGGCGGCGGTGGCGGCGGCGGCGGCGGCGGTGGCGGCGGCAGCGGCGGTGGCGGCGCTGCCGGGCAATACGCGGGGAATGAAAACGTTGCGGCTACACAGTTGCGGCGCCGTAATGAAGTTAACGCTTTATGGCGGCCTCCTCTTCATTACGCAAACGGCTGCGGTGGGCGGGTCCCGTGCCGCCGCGCCGCCGCGCCGCCGCCGAGCAGCGGAGCGCGTTGCTCGTTTTCTATGGATTCCGCCGATGCGTTTTGTCTTGCTGAATGAGCGCTTACTCAAGACGCACGCTTAAATGCGCGGCGCGGTGCGGCGTGACGCGCTGGCTGCCCAGTGGGATGACACAAGCACGCGGATCGGAAGAAAAGCAAAGGGTGACAAAGATGGTTGAAGTAAACAAATCATACCACTACAAAGTTTATTACAGGCACAGTATTTATTACAAGTAATAATAATAATAATAACAATAATAATAATAATAATAATAATAATTGTCTTTATTTGTGCCTCTCGTCATTACTTCTTAACAAAAGTAAGTAAGCATTATATGTTAAAAACGAAAATTATGAAGAAGTGATTGAATCCAGGCTCGTCAACTGCTAAAGTCCTAATCCCGTTATTGTAATAAATGTTTATCGTGGGAGGTGGCGGTCTTCCTCCCACTGTATGTTGATACACTGGTGGTGGTCCATGGTCCGTTAGCCAGAGCTCTACCCTGGCATTCCGTGGTAGTGATCGAAAAAAGAAAAAAATACAAGGAAAACTACTGATCATAGCAGATGGCCGCTAGAATTATCTTCTAGACAACCGCTGGATTTGTCCTAGTTACTCGTATGTAGCTACAGTGGAAAATCCGTCTCTCAAAAAACCGACTTTGATGATATTAGTGGTTATCATGTCGCGCTACTAATCCCAAGTTCGCGGGTTCAAACCCAATCAAAGTCGGGTGATTTTTGAGTGCCATTAATCGACGGCATGATGCAGACGCCTGTCGACATGTAAAAAAGATCCCAGGAAAGGCACTTGGCCGATCTTGGCAAAATTAAATTCTCTAGCAATTTAGCACCAATTAAAGTTTCGATTTGAATTACTAGGTAAGATTGCGGATACTGTATCTTGGCCTTCGCGATCTGATGTTCAAATCAAAACGTCAAAATTGGCGCGTTAGTGCCCGTAGGGAAAGCAATGGCAAACTATCCTAGGTATTCTTGCTCAGGATGAGTCTCACAAGAAGGCGCTAGGGCTTCTGGAGACTAGCATACGCGCTAATCACTGTATGGCAATAAAAGTCGGGACTCTTGGTCAGTGTCGTCGCTGGGCTAAACACTGTCAGTAATATGAAGAGAAATATGAAGCGCATCTAGAGGAGGAAGACGGAACAAAGGGCTAGGCTGTGGTAAGTAATTAACAAAATAAATTTGAGTTAAAATTGAATAACATTCGATATGTAAATAACATTTACTTTACTTGCTAAAACTAAATATGTATCAATAGAGAGCAAATTAATCATCGGAGAAAATATGCCAACTGATGATTGTTTTATAGGGATGGTGTTTGAAGGAGTGTACGGTAACACCCACACTGCTGTAAAATAGCACACGAGAGAGTGTTTCAGTAGATTAGGAGTGTGTTGGCTGAGTACAGGAAGAGAAAAAAACGCAAAGATTAATTGAAGATATAATGAATGTGGAGGCGTGCTTGGTGAAAGCATGACAAGAGCAAACATACCACAAAATATCTTTGTGATAGTGATTGGTTCAAACATTTTTCTACGAAGATGACAATTTTATCTTAAACAGATTATTATTGTGTCTAGAATTTGAAATAGGAATACTAAGGTTTCCTGATTTTGAATATTGTAACTTGTGTGATTCGATTTGTCAAATTTTTAGTAAGGAAATTGAGGGTGACACGAAGTAAAGTTGAAAGGTCAAGGAATTTGTGTAACTATTGTGTCATCATTTGAGTTCTACAGAATTAAGTGACGTGAAACATGCACGGCAAATACATTATTCTTCTATGAAAATTGAAGTAATTCGTTTTAAGACAACTAATAACTATACGTACAGAAACATTTTCTCGTTTTACTGTAGCCTTCGGGGATAGTAGATACGCAGAGAATTCATTTAGCATGTAATCGAGTAATCAGAACATGAGTACTTGTACGACGAAGCCGAATACTTCGCCTCTTTAACTTTTTCCAGAGTTATTTCCCGGGTGACTAATGGGAAATGAAGGTTGTATGGCAATTAGATATTTGATGTCTGTTATTTATGAGGGCATGTGACTGTGCGATCTTGTTACGATCAAGACGGGTGTGGGGAACGGAACACTTAACACAGAGGTCTTGTGAGGAAGGAGCCGACGACGGAGTCGTTGAAGGAGCTGGTGACGGAGATGGCGAGTGAGGGTGGCCGTGTCGGAAGCAGCAATGGAGACGGAGGCGGCCAGTGAAGGTGGCCGTGTTGGAAGCAGCAATGGAGACGGAGGCGGCCAGTGAAGGTGGCCGTGTCGGAAGCAGCAATGGAGACGGAGGCGGCCAGTGAGGGTGGCCGTGTCGGAAGCAGCGATGGAGACGGAGGCGGCCAATGAGGGTGGCCGTGTCGGAAGCAGCGATGGAGGTGGAGGCGGCCAGTGAGGGTGGCCGTGTCGGAAGCAGTGATGGACACGGAGGCGGCCAGTGAGGGTGGCTGTGTCGGAAGCAGCGATGGAGGCGGAGGCGGCTAGTAAGGGTGGCCGTGTCGGAAGCAGCGATGGAGGCGGAGGCGGCGGGCGTCAGTGATCGCACCGCGGGGCTTGTTCTTTAATGAGCGGAAACCGCGCGTACCTTGGGGGCTTGTAGCGCCAACGAGACATGGCGCGGGGATCAAAGATCGCCAGTTGCATTTGCTGCACTCCATTAAGACGAGGGTTCTGAGAGCGCTTGAGGGGGTCGAGATCTATAAGCAGGCAGGATGTGTCGGGCAGATCACATCTAAAATGTTGCCTCCAAAAGTATCCTTAGTATTTCCCTTTCTACTATTGTAGTAACTACGTAAAAACAGTATATAATTTTCGTTCGCTTCAACTAACGATGTGTTAACTGGTTTTCTTAGCTTTTATGCCTGTACATGTAAAGGAAGAAGAGCTGTCGGGGACTTTCATTCATTTATTTAAGAATCTGTATTCCCAAGAATTGGGATTGCTAAACTTGCGTATTATTTATACAAATACCGTGTTCTTTGTCGCGTTATTTTGAAAAGAAGTAGAGTAAAGGAGAAGTTTAAGTTCCTACACTACATTTCCGAAACACGAGATAAGAAGACATGCACGAATAAAGAACAACAGTTCGGACTCCGGCAGGATCAGTTGCAACGAACACCTCAATCCTGGGACCGGATTCCGAAACTGGAAGTTAATCTCTGACGCGTGAAATATTGGACACGTTTTACATATCGCATTATTATTCATACGGCTCTTTGTCATCTCCCGTCTGGCCCATCTTATTCTCATTATTTTTCCTTTTTTTGCTCGCAACCTAATACCAGTAAGTCGACCTGGAGGAAAGCTTTTCGATCAGCAGAAGAATCAACTTGACCTCCACGATCCGGAGCGAGGTGAGAGAAGACAAGAAGCTCCACGTCATCACATAACGTCACTACCATTAATTTTTGTAGACAAGAGAGAGTATCAACTCAGCTATATCTAAAAACCTTCATTGTTCTCAAATTACAGGATCGCACATACGAATAAACTCAACGAAAAATATTTTTCTTCTTAGTATATTTATTCTTTAATAAATAACATATTTAGTATATTACAGTATAACTAAAATATTAATTTAAACAATTGGACATTTTAAGCGTACTTCGTTATAACAGTAACGACCGTACAGATTTCTTCATAAAGTATTGTGACAGTGTATTGCTTGAAGCACCTAACAAAATGAAAGACATTAATAAAAAGTAGTTATAGTGATCTATTTTGCTACCAGAACATTTTCTGAGTTGACTTATACAGTTAATTCTCTCTGAGACTAACATTACAGCACATTACAACGAAGATATTGCAGCAACATGAAGTTGAGTTTGCAAAATGTAACTAACGACATGTAACTTCGAAGCAAAGATTCACAACAACCCATACGTCATTCTTCGCAGCTGAAAAAAGAGACGTCAGAATTCAATGTAGCAGGGTTTTCTTCTTGGTAATATCGTCGCCCTTTCATCCTTCAGGTCAAGAACCTGCAGCTCAGCCTGGTTGCCGGCGACTGGAATTCCTTGGCTAATGTATGCAGCCCCTCGCCACTTTTAGCCCCAACCCCTCGAGGCTACACTCGTGTAAGACGCACGACCATTTGTAAGAATCATCCGCACTGGTATAATGCAGAGCCTGAAACAAAAGTGTTCCTCACTTCTCCCGACGGCGTCGGGCGAAGAGTAAAAAGTTCCCGCAGCGTTAGCAAATTATTCCGCCGTACACGACCCAGCACCTGCAGACTAATCTGCAATATCAATTGCCGACTCCCCGTTTTTTTTCTTATATTGCCACGTCGCCTCTGGGAGAGTCTTCAAGCCTGCTCACTTAAACAAACACGACGTGTCGACGTAACGGCAAGAAAAACAGCGCACAAAAGCAAACAGAAAGGAATTTATAAAAATCCACAAGGTGGCGGAAACGAGATTTTTAATCGATTCTTCCCCGTCAGGCACGCGCGAGCTGTGTAAACTAACCCTGCCTCGCAAAACAAACAAGACGCAGGCACGAAAATCATAGTAATTTCCTGAAGAATCCGCATAAGTAAACGGAATCTTTCTGGTGCTGAAAACGAGTCTCTTAATTGCTTTTCGTCCTCATCCCGAACTTGTCCTTTCATCTCTTCCCTAACCCTAGAGACCCCTGGGGGGGTTGGGCAAGAAATATTGCCGGGCCCAGATAAAAACTTTACGCAGCAACAGGTGTACTCAGCCCCAACAGCCTACAGCCTTCCTCCCGCGCGGGTTTCCTACACCTGTTCATAAATTCCGCTATAATATTCACGTATTTCTTAATGGTAAGATATAACGAGTAATATCGTTATGCATATTCCTACGGAGAGGAGTACCTGCTACAGTTATCGCCGCATCGCCCTACTCACGAGTTGTTGCGTAGGGGGTAATTAAGAGTTTCCGGTTGAATCTGAACATCGATGTATCGATACCGGTCGTATTTGTGTACGACGGAGACGACACGTGGTCGTAAAATTAAGATCGCCGCTTCATTAACAGTCCGAGATAAGTTATAATCGCCGACTACCAGACACCAAGATGTTCTACTCGACTTATCTGCAGGGAGAATGTGCGTATAAAGAAATTATGACAGCGTATATTCTTTACGCCGCATATCGAAGATTAGGGCAGGGTACAAAACGGGAAACGAGGAGTGGAAGTAAATATTTTCGAGGAGGGGAAGTCAATGGGTCCTTTAAACGTAAAATACGCCTCATCTAAAAGATATAAACGACGTTTAATGACGACATTTTACAGCTTTGACGATGTTCTTCCCCGCCAGATTCCGAAGATTAGGACGCGGGTTGTTGAGGAAGTCTCTCCCTTGAAGGTGATGTGGTGAAGGTTCCACCTGAGTGGATGCTTCGCGACGTGGAGAGCGCAGCCTGTGCCACTTGCTCACGCTCTGCTCTCCCTTTCACTGAACACCTGCATTTTAAGACCTTTCAGACGTAATGTTGGAGGTGTGGCAAATATGGAATGTGAACAAAAAATTAATAAAAAAACAGTAAAATAGGAAGGAATATTTGTCCGATAAACAAACTATATTTTTTTAACTCAGATCTGTACTTTCAAATGTGCATTCTTCTTTCGGGTAATCCTTGAAGATTGAAAGGGAAATAATACAGTAAAGCTGAAGGTTCTAACAAATAACATAATCTTCAAATCTTACTTCTTTTTCCAAACTTATTTTACTAAACAATACAACGCTTATCAACCATGACTGTCCGTAATCAGGTAAATTAGCTAATGAAACATATGGATAAATAAACCACAAAAAGGTCGCTAGTTTTAAATAATTTCCTTATAACTATTAATAGCCTTTGAAATAGAAATATCACGAATAAAACTCTATTTCTTTTACATGTGGAGGCACGTAATGAGTTTCTGAAAACGAATTAAAATTCATAAGGAAAGAATATAAATTGTTTTATGGAATAAATTATTCTCTGTTTTTCCAAAACATATTTTTAAAACCTATGTTTATGCTTACTAATCTCAATTACTAAAAAACTACTACCAGAATATACGACTTAACTTTCCATAACACAACGTCCCGATCTCAGAAATTCCCAGAAATACTGGGAGTTACGAACGTAGAAGAAAACTTGTTACGATGTGGGTAGATAAGATTTTTCACAGTTGGTTATTATTCATTACCGAGAATAATAGTTTGCAAAACAATACCGAGAATAATATTTTTGGTAGCTTTGCCAACATTCGGATAACTGAGAAATACCCAGAAATTCAAACGCAATCGTTTGCTACGAGGGAAGGGGCACCAAGAGAAGATGAGTGGATCGTTTCATCTTAAAACAATTTTAAAATCAGCTTATGTTTGTGTAAAAGTATGCTGTATCTCTTTGAACAGCACTTGTGTAAATACTTCGTTAAAAATTATAATGAGGAAAAATAGCAACAACATTAAAATTAATATCTCTTGCTCACAAAACAAGTTGACAGACCTTAAACTTGACTCATGTTTCTCTATGTATATCGAACCGCTGAATCCGAATCTGAAGCTAGAATTGCGCTATCACCCTCCTTTTTTTTAATCACCCAAAACCACCGTGACATTGTATTTTTTTCTTTTCAGACTCAAAGACTTGATTCGTGTTTCTCTATGCATGTCTACGCACTGAATCCGAATTTGATGTCGCAATTATGCCACCACTTCCAGATTTTTTTTAAATCGCAAAAACCTGGAGGGCTGTGGCGCAATTCTGACTTCAGATTCGGATTCAAAGCGTTGACGTGCGTAAAGAAACGTGTATCAAGTGTTTGGGTCTGACGACAACTTCCGGAAACAAAAATACAATTTTACGGTGTTTTAATTTTCGATTTAAAAAAATTGGAGGGTGATGGCGCAATTCTGATTTGTGTTCAGTGCGTTCAAAAACCTAGAGAAACATGTCTCAAATGTTTGGGTCTGACAACTTTGTGTGTGTGTGTGTGTGTGTGTGTATGTGTGCCTGTATAATTGGAAGGTAAGATTTTTCAATTCAATATTTAAGTGAAACTGAGTCTTTTGTAAGTGTATACATATATCTACGCTGAATAGAAAAAATCACTTTGCCAGTTTATTATTCACGAATCAGGTATTTTGTTGGCCTCCTCTTCTCTGCAGGCCAGTCATTGGGCACCATACTGTCCTGTCTACGTCCTACTCACTGTCATAAAATTGTCCCTCTAAAAAAAATCATGCTAAAGAATTTGTTGTGAACGTTCTACGATGAGAATATCGAGACCATCGCTTAACCCCTTCTCGAAAATTTCTTTCTTCTTCGCTGTTATAATTTTCGTTTATAATATGAAACGGTTGAAATGAATCTCTGAAAAATAGTAAGCTTCTTGGCTTTTATTATTATTATTATTATTATTATTATTATTATTATTATTTTCCTATTAATATTATTTATATTTTAACTTTTATTTTATAGATTGCCAAACGTTTTGGCGATCGAAACCTGAAATCTTGGCCGAGATCAGATCATTCACAGTCATGCCTTCGTTTGGTTATTTTCGTTTTGAAAGCTACAAACGCCATCCGTGACTCCGCCCCTGTCCCCGCCCAGCCTCCCCCACACGTCTCCGCCTTCGCCACACGACTCCGCCTTCGCCGCCCGCAGCCGCCGTGGGCATCCAGTTACCGGAAGTGCCTCCCGGCGGACGACAAGTGGCGGCGCGTGCCGTATGGCCGCCCCTCCTCTGTCCACCCCCACCGACGCGTCACCGGCGACGCCCCAGCGCGGCCACGAGCCACCCGGCTTTTGTGCCTATTTTAGATCTCTGTAGAACGGTCGACAGTTGGATGTGAATAAAAGAGGTCAAGCAGCTTCAGAATCAAGTGATCGTTGAGTCAATCGTTGCATATTCTTGATGAATAACATTTCAAAGTTCTACCAAACATTAATAGAATAAAAGGCAAAAATTAGATTGACAAACTTACATTTCGGTTTGTAATTTTTATAAGGAAATTAATATTCTGAATTTTTATTGTAAAGAAACATACATTAAATTTAAAGTCCGTAGATATTTGATTATTTCAATAATAAAAGATAAATATAGAATTCAAACGTTAAATGATTTTTTCAGATGTTCATGTCACATAAATGAAACAAACAAACAAACTGAAATGAACAAAACAAACTCTTCGTGTATGTGTATGCGTGTGGGGTGGGTGGGTTTGTCTGTACTCTTGAGTTACACGACACAATGTGAGACTGAATGATATGCCGGTGAATTTATTATTCTGAATCGTGTGTATGCAATGGCTCTCTGTATATTACTTTTCTGCATTCTGTTACTTCAGATTAATGTTTCTCCCAAGAAGCAGGTATTACTTTAACAAGTTTCAAGGACCCAGGAAGCTAGAAAAATTTCATTTCTTTTCGTTGAGTTTCCCGGCAAGTGAAAATGCTACCCAGAAAATGCATGCGAAATGCCAAAGTCTTTCTGAGAAGCAATTAAACAGAAGGGATACAAAAGTATTCAGAATACAAAGAATTTTTATTTGTAATAAAAGTACGCTTATTTGAGAATTTGAATGACGAAAACACAAACGTACAACACAGCAAATGCCACTCCAAGTCATTTTCCCCACGCAATTTTCAGTATCAAATTTCAGTATCATCACTAGACCTAGGAATTTTAGGCACAAAAAAGGTTTGATTTAGGCACCTAAAATGGGCAACAAAATTACGAAATTAGGCACTAATAGGCACAAAAATCGACGTTTTAGGCACTTAAAAAAGGTTACAAAATGGCTAAGGCAAGCAAAAATAGACATGAAAAAGTTATATTCCTGGCATCTAGAACTGACCCCAAAAGATCAAATTGGGCAATTTGTATTATGCAGGAAAAAGTATTTTTACATTTGTGAGAGAGACCATAAGCATATTTTATTCACTTTCATAATTATTACTCGTTCACTTCACATTTGCAGACGGCAGAATTAGGAACTAATGTTGTTTTGAAAGTGAAGGCCCGAACACACAACCGAGAATACACGACTGGCCCGATGTCAATCAGCATCTGACCAATCAGCAGTCTCCGAAGTCAGCATAAGCGCTACGGAGTCCGTAGTACGCATAGACATATAGTACTTTATGTCTATGGTAGTACGGACACAGCTGACGAATTATGCCTTTCTGGCAGTGAGCTGGAGTCGTGCTCTTAAATGATTAAGATAATATACAATAAAATAGATCGCACCACACAGTATTCACAACATTCACGTACAATATTTTTATTTCTTCTTTGCACTTATCTACTGCTTAATGGTTATGTTCTTGCCCCACCGGGGTTCTGTGTTGCTCACCGCCATCTATATCGTATTAAACGGTCAGTGTCTACTGCAGACGCGCGTTTCTCAATCAGTCGGCGGTGACCTCATGTAAACAGATCGCAGCGCTCCGTCTGCAAATGTAAAGTGAACGAGTTATACCAGTATAGTATGTTATCAATATTTACTCCAAAATTTCTACAATAAAGGTGTCTTATCTACATAGATTTATAGGAGAAAGAAAATTTAGTCATATTTCTCTTACTCACTCTTAGTCACTTGTTTCTCTTAGTCACTTGTCTTGAAACTTCTTCACACACCCCTCCCTTGAAAACAAATTGTACCACACGACCCATTTAACTATAATTTAATTTGGACCGTATTTTGTAATCTTCACCTGTCCGAGAATAGGCTTTGGCCTGACCTGTCTTTCTTCGCCTGTACGTAGAAGGTGAGCGCGGCAGCGAGCCTTAACCTGTCAACAGCGCAGCTGCATCATGAGTGGGTGCAATTGCCAAAGAAGTGCGTACTGATCGGAGACGAGCGTGAAACATCCTTATTATGTTAACTTATAGGAATCCTTGTGTTCGGTATTTTGGGTGAGAGATTTTGATGCGTTGTCGATTGCGTATTCGATCATATAATATTTGCATTTCGGAAAAGTATTTGAGTTTCCGTAAAACGAATTTCAAAATTTAGCATTTAAAATATGATTGTTCTTGAAAATCACTTGTTTTAGGCAGTTTTAGGCAACAAATATTAAAATAGGCATCAGCCGCCCTTTTAGGACATTTTAGACACTATTAGATACTTTCACTAGATCTAGTTTCTCATGATTCGTAAACATCTGCAATTATTTTCCTCAACATTCAAAAGGAACTAAATAGGATTTTGTCCTAAAATCCGATGTCTAATCATTACGAAACGAAACAGTTCAACAGCAGCAGCAAATGCAGAAATATTTTGAAGCAGTGATTCCGAAATAAAGTTATGAGCTAATTAAGTCATTTAGGACGAGAAATACATAATTCGTAGTAGAGTAACTTAAAATAAGCATTTTTCATAATAACTGAATTAATACAGAATACTTAGACATTGTATTCGCACGGATGAATCACAGCGTATTGAAATCCATGCGTACGTCAACATCCTCTGGAGACATTTCTGTTCTAGACGAGACTCACACTTGGGTGTAATTTACTGGTTTGCTTCCCCGCGATGCGCACGCAAAATTTTCTTAAGGACTATTAAACTTGCATGATAATGCTGTATCTGTCTCTCTTCAAGCTATTGATGAGTTTCTTTTCTGGTTGGTTGCTGTCTCCACTTTCCACTATACAAACTGACCTAGAATTGAAAAGTAGAATGTGGTATATCCTATTAATCTATTTCTTGGATTATTGTTCAATGGATATTATTAAGCTATTTTGAAAAATGTTTATTTGAAGTTACTCGACTATTACGTATTAACGGTGCTCAATGTCATCAGCTAATAACTTCATTTGGGAATCACCGCTTTAATTTTTTTGTATTTGATGCTGGTGTTGACTCGTTTCTTTTTGTGTTTCAAATATTACTGAAATTTGTTATTGGGTTTTCTATCTTGTCTTCCTCTATGCTACGCCACTGGCCATTTCCAAGAAAGGGCACCTTCGGCGAGGTCTCAACCGGGTGTTCCTCAAGGACCGCCTGTCGGACCGTCCGTTTCCGGCGCGTGGGCGGACGCGGGGGCGTGGCAGGGGCGTGGACGGCAGGGGGTGCGGACCATGTGCGGAGGGCTGCCGCGCAGAGGAGAGCGGACCGCGCCGGCCGGAAGCGAGAGGCGGACGCCGCCCACGCGCGCCCGGGCACGTGGCCGGCAGGTACCGCCGCTGGACGCGTGCGTCCGCGCTGGCCGGGGGGGGGGAGAACGGGAGAACCACACGCGCGGAGAGGCGGTGCTAGAGCGTCGGTTCAGCAGTGATAGATAGGGAGCAGACGACGCGGTGACGAGGTGGCGAAGGCCCTGATGCTTCGTTTTTTTTTCTCTTCACTCATTTTTCTCCTCTTCACGTCTTCTTCTTCCTCCTCACTTCTTTATCCTTTTTTTCACTTTTTAAATACTTCTTTTTACTCTTTTTACCCCTCTTCACTCTTTTTTCTCCTCTTCACTTCTTTCTCCTCCTTTTCACTTTTTGACTTCACTTCTTTTTCTTCCTCCTACTTCCTTCTACTGCCTTTTCTTCTACTTCGTATCACATCTCCATCTCGTTCTGTTGCTTCCTGTGCTTCCCCTCCTGTGTTTCCTTTTACCACCTCTCCTACTAATGTATCTTTTTCAATTCTTTGCTTCCTTTTGTTTCCTTATCCAATTTATCTCGAGTAACAAGCACAAGGGCGTCTGAATTAAAGCGCCTGGCGAACAGGTACAGAATGGAAGTAGTTGAGGAGAGTCGAAGGCCTTGTTCTTGATTTTCTTCTTCTTCATTTCTATTTCCGTCGTAACCGACTTCAGTGTTAGTCATTTTTGGCGGGTATTAGATCTAAATATGGCATACTGGCACAGGCATATATCATACAAGGCAAATATTGTAATATTAGAGCTATGGCAATAAGTGTAGTTATATAAAATATATTATAATCAAATATTTTGTTATACTAGTTGTTTAATTTTAACAAAATTAATATGAAGAATCGTAATAAACATTATTAATTTATATATTATACATATAAATTATTTTTTATGTATGGATGAATAATATTCACATGTAATCCCTGTTTAGTGGAGCTCGTTTATTCTAAAAATAGAGTTAGACCCATTCAAAAACTGGAATCAATTCCAGACCTATTTCCGATTCAGAATATCTATTTTAAGAATTGAATACGATCTAATAGAGTGAATTTGCAAAGGGATACTGCAGCCAAGGAGTTTCACATAAGCTAGTATTTCCTTTAATAAGTAATTAGCAATAGTTTCATTCTAAGCAGAAGAAAGGACGGAAAAGAGGGCAGATGGAGTAAGTCACAGCACCTGCTATGCAGAGCCGGTTCCCGGGAACGACCACGAGGGTGGCAGAGGAGGAAACAAAGGGTGGGGTGAGGGCAGCGGAGGCGGAAACTGCACCGATCGCGTGGTGAAGTGAGAGGAAGTCAAGGTTCGATGGAGGTGCGCTGGCGGAAGCGGCCGAGACCCGACGCGACACGACGCGACGCCGCCTGGACGCGGGCGCGGCGGAAGGGCTACAAGGCAGTGGGGCATGGGGACTGACCGCGAGGCGCGACTGGAGAGGCCATATGGCCCAGGCAAAGCAGGTACCTGCCCTTCTGCGAAAACGTCATGGACACTTTTGAATTCGGTGGATGCCATGGTGTGAAGGTACTCGTGTTAATAGTGCATACAAATGAGAGCTCTTAGCTTTCAGACCGGGAGGGGTGGCTCAGGGCAGTAATTGATGTCACTACAGTGCCTCTGACCGCGAGGTCCTAGATTCGATTCCCGAATTCGGCTGGATTTCTGTGGTTTCTTCGATCAATATCAGGCGAATGCCGGAGCAGTATCTTACCAAACGGGCCAAGGGCCGCGCGTGATCTTTCCTTCCTCTTTTTTGTCATATCTTCACCCCTTACACACACACACACACACACACACACACACACACACACTAACATGTACGGGAGTCGGAACTTGTCCCGGCTGCACCGGTCCCTGCTGGTGGGAAATATCTGACGGTAGATCGGCACCGGATCTCACCATCAAGCGGAAAAAGATCACCATTACCTCCCGAGAGAAAATATGCACTACGCTTACGGGACTAATGACCTTAGCCGTTGAGGCACCCGGGACCATTAATCAATCAATCTTGGCAGTCCGAGTGAGTGCGGCGCGTGGTAGGCTGTGATGTCGACGTTTCGACCATCTTCCAGTGGTCTGCGGCTGGTCTGCATCATCACGGCTGGTAATGGTGGGGCCGAGATGGTCGAAACGTCCGTATCACAGCCTTCGATGTGGTTTCACCCGGACAGTCAAGAGCACTCGCAAGCCTCTGGCCTCGGAAGCCTATGACTTCAGTGTATACTAATGGCCTGCTGCCGCAATATGTACAAAACCGCATTAAATTATTTTCCTAAAGGTAGCATGCAAACTGTTCAAGAACGACAAATATAATATTCTCGTGTAACACTGAAATAAATTAAATATTTTAACAAAAACAGATTGCACGAATACTGGAAAAACAATGTGGAATAGTTCTTTAAACATCAAGAATGTAAAAAAAACGTTACTTTTTCATAACGCAACTCGTAAAAACAAATACTTAATCAAGGGCAATTTTTTCTTGGAGCCTTGCTGTCGCTTGGCGTCATTTGTGTCTAAGCAGTGATGCAATGTGTATGAGAATTCAGTCGCTACGCGTGTCATCTGAATAAGCGGGAAAACACAATCGAAAAATTGTGTTTTACAGTGAAAATAGAAACTGCTTCTTTATTTGTGGACATTTCCTATGTTCCTGGGTACCTAAAGAAACCAAATAAACCTCAAATAGCCGGAGGATGAATAATTTTCTTTCTATTTCTGCGTGCATTGGAAATTAGAAATGTAGATATTTTTGTATTTTTCCCGACTTCCAGGGTTATTAACGGGGCCATTAACGGTTTTTTAGATGTATGCTTTACAAAGTATAGCTGTGACAACTTTTGGAATACCTTTTTGATTATGAAATATTAATTTTAACAGTACCTACTTACTAATACAAATTTGATTTTCCGGTTGACTAGACTATGAAATATTGACAAAATATTAATGCACATTCACTTAATTTTCACTCTGATGCATTTTCTTCTTTTTACAATTATCTCGGTCTCTTTCTGTTTGTCTGTCTCTCTTTCTCTTTCTTTCTCTCCATCTTCGTCTCTCTCTCCTCTCTCGTCGTTGAATATCCATTTTTAAAAATTATAGTTTCAAATTTGTGTTATGAACAACCTATTAAAACACCATTATATACTTGAAATGTGTATCAACATAACGTATGAATAATATTATTGAAAATGAATTTTCAACGACGCATTGATTGTGATGCATGCGAGGCAAGACAGAATGAGGACGTTTGTGTCATAACACATCAATATGTGCATATGGAAAGTGAATGCAATGAGTGAATCATATTTTTCATTCACCGTTCAATGAACAAGAACTTGACGTAACAAGAAAGCGTAATGTCAATCAAGGAAAATCAGCGGAAGGTTAGTTACGACATTAATACAGTCATCTGCTCAAGGAAAATTACGTTTCTGTCTAATGAAGCCTGACTATGGACAGTAATAAAGAGGACGTTTCATAAAAAAATGTCGTTCGACTGTAAAGAATTATATCGTTACAATTGAGAAGAATAAAAACAAAAAACAACAATTCTAGACTGTACAATGTTTTAACTTACGTCCTTCAAAATCAGACTTTCTAATTTTCATTTGGTCGTTTTAAAAAGCTCTCTAGTTATGGAATGGTAAAACGTTTTACTTCATCAGGTGTAAAATAAAGAAAATCACCTTGCAGATCTTTCAAAGAAGAAATTACAATCTGAATCATATTCATTAATTATACTTTTTGCTTTATCACAAAGTCTGAAGTCAAAGAATATTTCAGAAAAATCTAAATAAATAATATGAAACAAGGAAATGATTATGAAACAAATGAAAACAAAGTACTCTGATCAACATACCTCAGACAACGCACAAAGAACATCGAGTCGAAACACGAAACAAAACGTCCTTGCAAGTGAAAACGAAAACAGACATCCTTGTGTGAAACTTTTCTTTAGCGAGTTACAAAGAGCAACACATACGATTCATGGAAGAGCAACACTGTTACCAGACGTAACATACGACGAACGTTAAAGTAGGTGAAGGATGGCGCGAGACTGCCAAAAGTGACGGTTCCGCAACAAACTGCTCCCTGAAGTGAGTTCCCGCGCGAGAAGAACAAGCCCTCATACAATCCTTTGTGCGAAGAGGATCAAGCAATCCTTGTTCCTCTCGCGACAGTCTTGAAGTTCTCATGTCCACTCCACATCACGTAAGAACAACCCGCGGTCGGTCGCGGTTTCGAAACCCATGTCGAAGATCGGGGCAGTCACCTCGCATCGACTTCGTGCAACGTGCAGATCTACTACTTGGGTCAGGTGCACGACCATACAAGCGTAACTTGCGTTCTCTACAGGGCCCTGATCAGATCCGCCGACGTCGCCACCGCCGCCGCAACCACGACACGGCTTGCCTTAACCGGCCGAGAAAAGTGAAACCGAGACGCGAGGTATTTTGAACTGCGAGAAACGCTGATACGTGAGGGATCTCTAGAAATAGATGGCTACTTGGCTCACTGAAAAAAGTATTCGCTAACATGTAATTAAGTTAAAGAACTCTAATGAAGATATTTGTGGAATATCTTGAAGAATATATTCCTCAATATTATTTGTCAATTAATTTGAATGTAGTTTGAGATAAAAAGCAGTTTTTCACGGTACCATCGATACCATGGTGACACAATGCAGATATAATAACGGCGTTTTTTGTAGGTTTATTCATACATTTGGAAACAAATGTGAGAACAATGGTACGATGGTATAGCGTAGGCGGCACTCAAGGAATAAATATTGAAATTTTGGTACAGGTAGTGAGAGTCAAAGAACAGAATAATGGTTGCCATGACAATGTTTATTGCATTGGTATTTCGTTGATTTAGCTAACAGGTACATTGCAACTTATATTTGACAGCAATTTAAGAAATAAACCCAATTTGATTAAAGAGAGCTTATTTACATGAATTACATAAAAAACAGATTCATTCGTTAAAAAATAAGCTCTTAAAAACGACGTTTTGACAAAGGTTGTTTGTGATCTTCATATTTGGCAGAAGTTGAGAAAATGCTGATTACGAAATAGATGAACGTGGTGATAAAATATGCAGTGGTTTCTGCAAATAGTCGATGACACGTAGGTTCAGAAGAATATAATAACGAGGAAAAGTTGACCACATGCATAAAGAAGGGACTTTTTAAAGCGAGTAACGTGCAAGGACTGGCAACAGGTACGGCGGCTAGTAGCTGTTGCTAGAATTTCATCCAAAACCGCCTTTCTAGGCGCTGATGTTTCCGCAATCGATCGACGTGCACAGAAATCTCGATATAGGCGAGTGTGTTCATAACTAGTTGAACAGGTTTTCCATTGCTGGGTGACTTTATATGTGAACAATTCTGTAAAATGATGGTTTTTATGCTTAGGAGAGGCATTTCTCCATTCTAATATATAATATCGAATGTATATGTTCATTATCTGATCTTAATGGTCGACAACAAGCCATGCAGGTGTTTGCAAGTTCTACTAGCTAAGACGCCAAACCTACATGACAAGTATAGCAACAAAAGAATATGTCGAACTATTACATTTAAGAATTTACGTTTATGCTAATTAGCAAACGATATTGATCTTCAGCATGTATGTAATATATACTATACAGATGTAAACATTTATATGGGCAGTTATTGCAATTTGTGTGATGTTTACTCTAAAGGTCGTCTTGTTTTCGAACCTAAATAGAAGGCGAGTGTAATGCATTACATTCTTATTTAACCTTCCTTTACAATTCTACAATTCATGGGGGCTTAGGAACACTCCCCGAAGAAATATGGTATTCAGCACACAAAAATCTTAGTTCTTGAAGAACATCTCTAGTATGTTTTTCCCGTCGAATTCCACATCATGAAGAACCGTTCACAGACAATTCTCCAGACGGAAGAACCAGCTCCAATATCAACTATGTTGTTCCACATTGTCGGACGTAACCCGCGGGAATGTCGTTAAAAACGTGAAGGTAGCAGAGCGTGTGAACCGAAGAGAACCCATCCGTCTGTTCTTCGAGCGAATTCCTCGACGGCGTCGAAGCTTCAGGCGTGAGGTGCCGCGCGAGCCTCAAGGAGCCACGGTGCGTGCCTTATTAATTTATCGACACTCTCTCCTTCTCCGTCCTCTTTCTCCCATCCTCGCGGCGAGAAGACACGCCGGACAGTGTAATAGATGGCGGCCAATTTGTTAGCTTGCGATAAATTGATACACTCGTACGCAGGCACGGTCCAGCAGCGTGAATGCCAGCGGACAAGAAGTGGCACCGTCGATTGCTGAGAGACGGCAATCCTTCCTGCCTCTGACCGGCATCTCAGCTTACTATCGATTACCACGTCCTGAGAAAGGGAGGAGAGGACAATTGAACATAGTAGTTGTTGTTTTGTTGTTATTTAAAGTCGCATCAACATCAAGGACATTAGCGTCCACTATCGTGTTTAACGTTATGTAACTGAAGATGATATGATATGAAGATGATAGGGGGTGAAAGGACGAACAGAAATATAACCATGCCCTAGGCGGGACTCGAACCTGCGACCCTTGGGTCCGAGATTGCTACGACACCATTGCTTTACCGATTTCGGCCACTGGGGATCGGCATTAGTTATTTGTTTGTTTGATTTGTGATTACGGGCGCGTCAACTGTTAAAGTCACGTACGTGTAATGCATTTTTTTATGCAGTTGGCGTTGACCTTTCCTCGCTGGATGGCGAAATCCGACGCCAACCAACCCGTCGGCTTTCGAGATTTTCCCCAACCAGGTGTCTCCCATTAGAGGGGCATCATCCCAGGCACAAGCTCTAAGCTCCCGACTTGGCTCACGGCATGTGTGGTAGTGTAGTGAATGTAAGTGTCAGGGTGTGTAAGTAAAGGGTGAGGCATTCGCTTGTTGCTGGTCTTCTGAGTGAAAATTGGAAGAGACCATCTTTATATTTAAAAAATTTAACAAAACATTTGAGCACCAGTATGGCATGGTAGATACAAAAGAGAAAGTAGTAAAAGAATAGTAAGATGAAAAAAATAATTGTAAAAAAGAAACTTGACTTCACTATGGAGCTGTAACCACAATCAACCAATTTAAGTTGCGAGTTCTTGAAAATAGTTTGATCTAACAATTTTTGGGACACACATGAAAGTAGATAATTTCATTATTTCGTCGTAATTATTTTCTAGTTTACATGTCGTTAAATGTCGATAAAATCATTCAATGACTTATTTTGAAGAAAGGCATTCACCGACTTCAAATGTTTTTTTATTAAAAAGTCAAGATGAATTGATTTATAAATACATTATTTTCAGAACTTGAGACATTCACCACAATTTTGGAACATAAAATTCCTCCAGTAGACTTTTTTTTTACCATACATCTTCAAAGGTGTCTCGTCTTTCTTGCACACCTTCAAATAAAATCCAAGATTTATTTTGATAATTATTCCAATATTAGTGACAATCAGCTAAACAATTTTCAGTCAATATTACCTCTTTATTAAAATGATTGATGGTACTATCACAGCTAGTTTATGTGTTCGAACCCGAAGGAACGATGTTTATACTACCTTCATTGAGAAGACTCACTCTAGTCCAAAAGGATCCCGATGCCCTTCTACTATTTCCTGCATCTTTCCTTGTGTCGCATACCAAAGAGGCGGTCAAAACATGCACTGTGGGCTAAGAGCAGTATTGCCAAAGTCGATGCCACGAGCGGGAGTCCGTTGCAGGAGTGCCACGACGAAATCGCATCTCCACGCAGTTCATAAACCCGCCACAAGAGACAACGCCATCACTGTTGGAAAAGGCGGGGTCACTAATAGTTTCCGCTCCCGAAGCTAGTGGCGCAGAGAAGCTCGTGGCATGGCACGGTGCCGCGAGGTGTGCCACTGCCACGAGTAGGAGACCTTGACACCACTGGCTTAGAGCCTCCTACTTTCTTCGGAGAAGTGAAGACTGACTCTTTGAGATGACCTTGACCGATCCAAGTTAGTTTTGGCCGTTCTTATTATTTTCTTGCTTTGTTTTCAACTAAATCCTAATTATAACTAAATAAACACTGCCACTGTCAAGTACAATTTTGTTGCGCATGAATTTAATGTTAGCAGCTTTAAAACATCGTCAGGTTTTGGTCGATGTACGATTAACATCGATGTTTTAATTTTGAACAGCGATGTTTGATATCTTCAGTGTTTTGTTATCAATAGGAGCGGATTTTTATGCCCTAAAAATTTTGAAATACGTTTTTTAAAATATGCAATTATGACCGAAAAATTGTGAAATATGTACTTTAATATCCAAATAAAATTAACAATATTTTATTTTCAATATAAACCTTTCTTGATACAATTCTGGAGAAGCATGCTTGGAATAAAAAAAAATGTATGCGAACATAATGTAACCTAACTTAATTCTCGGGAGAAAAAATTGAAGTAAATATGCAAGTACCTACATTGAAAGTGAAGTACCTACATTGTAAGCCTTCTTTCACTTTTTCTGCTTGGTTTAAAAAAAAATATCACGAAATATCCTTCATTTGCACAAGTATTTTATCTTCTATAGAAAAGAAAAAAGAAAATTGTGACCATCTTTGTTAACAATGAACGCTCACAAATAGATTCTATGAAAACACGAAACGTTTTCTCTATTTTAACGAAATATACAAAATATGCTCCCATAATTACACGAATATGCTCCAACAGGAAAAATCGATCAAATATGCACACATATGCACTAACAAATTACAACAAAGCATCCAAATGTCAAGAAATTACTCTTAGCTGTGCCTTGAAGCAACGGAGAACAATATGCAAAATCATGGAAACCCGCTCCCTAGTTATCAATAACGCGTCACTAACACGAACTGCAGCTGTCGCAGGTCGCTTCGTCCGAGAATAAACTCGCGTCGGGCGAGGAGCGGCGGACGGGCGGGCGGGCAGGCGGGCGCACGTCGGAGAAATTTACGACAATGTTATCCGCAATTTGCGTAATTGCATTGCCTCACGCGCTACCGTGCGCCCGCTCTCCCGCGGCCTACGCGACGAACATAAATCGCCACGTGGGGCGCTTCGGTCGGTGTCGTGATTTTTTGCCGTCGAGAATCACGGCTGGCGCACGCACTAGCCCCCGCGTTCCTATGCCACGACACGCGAAACAACACGAGAATGCTCGCTCCAGTCGAGGTATTCCTTTGCGAAACCTCGACTTTTCTTTTTTTTAGTGTCATTTGTTCGATGCAGGTTTGGTTTCTGGAACAATTACAAAAACGTGTAAACACTCGAAGAAAGTATTGAGTGGAGTAAGCCTTCTTGTGTAGTTTTCTACCTCATGTGGGCTGAATGATGGGTTAAGTTGAAGTCGAAGTGTTGCAAGAGAAGTGTTTATTTTATAATTAACTTAATAATTGTTTGAAAATTGCACAGTTCAGAAATAAATTACTCTATCATGTATTGTGATGGCTTACATTACAACCAAGAGAAGTGAGAGACAAGAAGTATTAACGGTTATGTTGCTGATATCGCGGTTCATCTCTTGCAAATCTAAAAATTCAAGTTCCGTTATTTCGTCTTGAAACGACTGGAAAAAGTTTGACGTGCTCATTGCTAATCTAAAAAGTAACTCACAGCATTAGTTTATTGCTCTCTTCGCTCAGCTATGTCTTTTTGTTCCTTCACGATTAATCTAAAACAGAACAAAAATCAAAATAAAAGATGTTTTTCAAGAAAAATCAAACAAAATTTTAATATACCTGAAGAAAAATACTCTAACATTTTTAAAGCATTCCATTATAATTTCTTGCAAAAAAATACTCGTTATGTTAAACATGGAATCATGAAGGATTTTAGCTTTGTTTTCGTGAGGGTCAAATAATTGGAAATATAATCCATTCTGTGTGAGTTTCCTTGCGTGAATGTTGAGATATAAAATAAATGTTTGTGTCACACTTACTTTTAAATATACCGTAAACTCGAGTTCATCTTACCCAGTGGTACTAGTATTAGTGTACTTTAAATAATAAAGAACTCTTCACAATTCTGTTTGGAGTCTTGGATGAGGAGTTTTACTAGGTTAAAGGCCTGGTACTTGTGTGGGATAAGATTAGCTGCTACACTTCCTTTTAAACAGCATGGCGGTGACTATACGGAAGGTCGAATGGATGGAAATGAATGTGGGAGTGGAAAGGGTGTACATAAACTAGGAATAAAAAATTAACGAGTGATATAGAGAGAAAAAAACGAATAACTGTAAGAATAGTGAACTAATAAAGGATAAAATCTAAAAAGATTATGAAAAATAAGGGAAAGCAGAGAGGGAAGGAATGAACAAATTGAAAGAAAACGACAAAGAAAAATGTAAAGTACTAGAAGAAGAATGAGTATAATGTAGGAGAGATGAAGAGAAAAGGAGGACGAGAAAGAATAAAGGACACCAAAGAAGAAGCAAATGTTTTGGAAATTTAGAAGAAAGACAAGTAGAAGTGGGTGAAAAAGAAGACCAATCAACCAGCAAAAGGAGATAGAGAAGAAGAAGAAGGATACGAGGAATGAAAAGGATTGGAGGGAATGGAAGGGAAGATGAGAGAGAAAGCGAAGGACGGCGGCAACGGGGGCGTTGGGCGGACAACACGTGCGGCGCGGCGCGGCGCGGCGGTGTCGAGTGCTGGCTCCAAAGCCACTGTTGGGCCGTTAAGACCCCGGCGTGCGGCGCACTAACTCCGAGTTATTCGGGGGAAGCAATAAGCGTGCATACGGGCGTCCCTCGGCCTCCAATAATTAACATCCTCAGCGGAACCGTAAACGGAGTGTCAAACAAATAGGCGGGAAAGGGGGTTTTAATCAAGCGGCTATATCTCGTCGGTGCCTACGAGGGACAGCGAGTATATAAATTCTTTTTCGTATAATCACAAATAACAATAAAAATTCTTTCCGGGAGATGTTTTCTTGCCCGAGATTTCTCGGAACGAATAGGCTCCTCGTATATAATCGTACGTAGCATTCTGTAAAGAGGATTCCATTAGTTCCACCGTAAATTCATGATACGAGGGCATAGAGCCGTTGATTGGAAAATATGTCTACTTGTGAGGTTATAAAATGCAAATTCTGTAGCGCATAAGAATGGAGACGCCGCTGCTTTTAAGAACACCACGCACAAAGCAAGGCCAAAGAAAAAAGTGCGTGATTGCGCGCCTGTGAGGTGCATGGTAAAGAAATTCTTTTGGATTAGTTGAGAAAGAACAAATACAGTAATCAACTTTAGGAAGCCTTTGTTAGTTTATCAGATCTACAAAGAAATCGTCGTCGTATAGATTCAAGGATCTTCGTTTTGTTTCTCACCTTTTTATTTCTACAACTTGTATTAATACTTATATGAATTAGTGACAAATCTATCAACTGTTCCTTCCATTATCTGTTTATCTCATTGTTTCTTATTTTTCGTCAACAATTTAAGAAATTATTTTTCTATTTGGAATGGTCGCATTTCTTTGATACATCTATACATATTTTTCGAATTCATTTACCTTCTCCGACTGTACGGATTTCCATTGTTGTAAAGTATTCAGAAAAATTAAAGCAGTTTTTTTCGAGTTGATGATAAAGAGAAGGTAAATGAATTACTCGCAACGGTACAAGGTACGGTATTGAACCGCCCACCACTGATCTCTTTAACGCCCGTTCTTGCTAGAACAATGAAAGCTTATATAGCACTCGTGGAAACGGAACAACGTCAAGAACTCACTTGTGTTCTTGAACTCGTAAATGATCGGCCGTAGAATGTACTACATGCCACTCCCAGTTAGATTCCTATTCCATTACTGCATCACAATGGCGTATAAATTACTTCCCCGGAACCTATTAGCACCATTTAGAGATTAAATAAGGAAGATTTAGGCTTTCGACATGTAAAGGTGAACCTATTGTACATTTGAATGAATAACAAGTTGAAGATACTTGACTCATAACAATCCTAAAGCAAAGTCCATCGTTTATTTCGAGGTCGCCGTCATAAGCTTCGCCTTGCTCGGGTCACTCTCCGACAGGTTCACTTTCTTGTTACGGTTCACTTCTCAGCATATTTTCTGACCTCTCTCTGATCCAACCGCATGACATTTCACTGCGTTCTTCGGTCAGCACCACCTTGCAATACATGGACTTGTTCCGGAACGGGCGAAGTCACGTACGTTCATGATGAATACCACAGTAATTGCGGTACGTGCTGCTGGAGATTTTTACAGTTCTTCAGAAGCACGTAATAGCAAAGGAGCAAGTGTTTAGTCCCCAGAGAAATTATAGGTTGGAACTCGGTACTTCGAAATAACAGATACTGACGTTAATATCAACAATACAAATATTTGTAGAACTATTTTTAAAATATAACATCTCTCAAAGAATTAGATGCCTTATTTCTAGAAAGTTGGGTACTTGGGGAAACTCGTAAACTCAGTTCCCCATCTGATTGCAAAAAATTTTGATTTTATTAAATGGTTTGTAAACTCCATATGAAATACGATAGCTCCTTTCTTTGTAATGTAAGTAAGTAACATACACGTACTTACGAGGTCGTCCGTAAATTACATAACTCTAAAGATGGGGATTAGATTTGAGGCAGCGTTACGCTGCTTTATACAGGCGTAGGAATGTCAGTTTAGTGTTAGATATTTATTTTTTTTTTATATTTTTCAACAGTTTCTGAAATAATTCCTTTTATTCATCCTTCCAGTAAAACATTAAAATATTTGATGAGAGAAATTTTCCGGCCCAATAGGCCGTGGTCTATTTGGCATTGAAGGGCCGAACGTTTCGTCCTCAGATACGGTGGACATCTTCAGTGGCGTCAGGGTCGCGGACGCAGTATCCTGGCTGGCGCAGTGTCCTGGCTGGCTGGCTGGTGACTGGCCAAAATATTAACAAATTAAATTTCATCGGTGGCATATTGATTGAATCTATCAGATTACGAATAAAGTATCCAAAACGGATCTATATTCTAGAATTCAATTGAATTGACGCAGTAGACTCTTGCCTGCACAGCATGTTGTCAATTTTTTTCCGCCTATGCATCCTTCCTTCACTAAATTTCCCCAATGTTATTGTTATCGTAGGTACAGTTCGCATCGCCAACTAATTCTGACTTTAATGATAATAAATTCTCAAATACAAGACAAATAAAATTAATACATTTTTTACTGCTGTACAAATTATTTTTACTTATTGTACTAAATACGGGGTTGTCGAAGGCTCACGAAATTATTTAGGGGGTGTCATGCGCGCGGTACAAGTGCATTACAGGGGGAGAGGAGGTATTCAAAGTCCTCCAGATTTGCATTACGTAATTTATGGATTGCGCCTATACTGCGATTTATTCACAGCTTCCTCTGACATGTCATCAGCTGTTACGGTGCCATCCAATCGTGACCACTACAGTGACGTCACTATTGTGGCGTCCAACCTTCCTATTGGATGACACAGTTACAGCTGATTTATGGCAGACGTAGCTCTAAATAAATCCAGTATACCTAATGATAGCCTCGCGGCTGGCACCTGGTCAGCGTGCTCGCTTTCCACTACGCGGCCTCGGATTCGACTCCCGGTCGAGGCAAGACTATAGTGTGCGTTTCCCTTGCAATGTCCCAGTATATGTTACTGTGCGATGATGAAAAAATCCAATTCTCAGGTTGATAAGGCCTGGAATAAGACGTGGGGATGTCTACGTCTTAACCACACGTATCCCCTTAACCCATGGCCGCGAGGCGGGAACGTCGCCAGTAGGTCTGAGCCCGTTCACAGGCTATCATGCGAAATACATACATACATAAGAAATAATACTCATTTTTAAAAATTCTGTAACTGATGTTACAAAATATATACGTTCGAAATACTACGGCGTCAATCCGAACTGTCATCCCCCATTCAGAAAAGCTTTCCTCAATGAGCAGCACGAAGGAAACATGTGTCGGCCGATACACGAGCGTTTAAGGAACTCCCGCGAGTTTGGAGAGCAAACACTGGCGGCGACGTGGGCTGGGGAGGGGGAGAGGGGAAGTCGGCTGCGAGCGAGGGTCTTCCGCTTCCTATGAAGGGGGCCTGACAGATGCTGCCGCTCCCTCCCTCCGCCCCGCCCCGTCCCCACACGCTCCGCTCACCCGCATCGTCGCCCCCTGCGTCACACCGTCTGCCCGACGCCGCCAGCTCGCCTGCCCGCCTGCATCTCCGACCGCCAAGGCTGGTGGATACTAAATTCATCAGCCTCGAGGTGTCCAATTTTAAAATTTTAACATATTTATTTACTATCTGATCAATTATAAAGATTTTGCAGAGTTTTGTAATACATACATACGTAATACACGATTAGCAAATGTAATGTATTTTGTAATACATGTTCGCATATTTAGTGTATGTTAATTACATAATTTATGTTGAATATATATCATTAGCTGGAAGTAGAGCATAGGCAGGTAGGGATTTCATTTTCTGCTATTTAATTTATTATTTTCGTAAATTTACATGTGTGTTCGCAAATACAGTTTGTTGTAGAAAAGACAGTTTGCAGGTGCCTGTTACCTTTAGGGTCAGTTTTCATCTTATGTTGTCAATTTATATGATTTCCAGGATATTGTTAGGTAAATGACAGTAAATCGAATACTTTCAATTTGAAATAAAAAAAATAAAAAAACTAAAATTTAAATATTGGTGATGACTTGTGTTCATATATGCGCTCCATGATAAACCTACCCATTACTTTCGTCGTTAAGTCATCTCACTAGTAAATTCATATCTTGTGATAAGTTTCCTGTTCAATTATCAATAAAAAATAATTAAGAGGATCTTTATTATGCAGTTATAGAGATCTAGATCAATAAACTTACTAACAATTACATTTCACGTCAGTTCCATAAGGGACATGTCAATCTCATAATCTGAGTTTTAACCCTTCAAACTCTGCAATTACGATTGCATTCCATTGCAGATAGTGTATAGATGGATTTAACTTTTTGAATAAACAAACTCGAAGAGCAAAAAACCAGTTTTGCGATCTCTTCAATTTCATAATTTTTATTTGTCCATCATGATACAGTAAAATAAATTTTGTATTTTTTAATGATAATGCGATCAATATCGACGTACAATTCTTCGAATAGTTTGATAAATTGTTAATTACGTTATAATTAAGATTATTCAGCATGTTTGGTTAAAATATTATGATGATTCGGAACTACTTGTCAGAGTCATTTCATACGATTATTTGGACAGAATAAGATCGAACATTCCAGAAGAGAACTGGAAATCACTGTGAAAGCCATGTCAATCGATTATTTGGACAGAATAATGCAGAACACTACAAGAGAGAAGCTTAAAACTGCATTGATTTGTTCAAACGTATGAAGCAACTGGCCAACAACCAACTCTTCAACACAGCTGTCCATCACGTCAAGGACTCGTAACTGTTCAACATTCGAGAAACACAATGGGATCGCAGCCCCGTCATACGACTCTCGAGCGAGCGCCAGCAGCATCTGCATGTGGGCTCTGTACAAGCGCACCGTGCACGCGCCACGCCGTGCGCCACGCCGTGCACCAGCCGGCCTCGCGCCGGCCCCAGCGCGCCCGCCATCCGCAGCAGACGCGGCAGGAAGGGATCTGATTTCCTACCGGCGGCGGCGGTGGCGGCGCGGGGGCGGCGACAGTTCGGGGGCGGCTGCGCACGGGCGGCTCCGCTTCCGCCGCCCCCGCCGCCGCCCCCTCCGCGCGCACCCGCCCTGCCCCGGCGGCGCAGGTGGAGCGCCGCGGGCGCCGCCGCGTGTGCTACCGGAAGCGGGCGGCGAAGGCGGCGGCGCAGGCGGCGGCGCAGGCGCTGGCGGCGGAGGCCGCGACGGGGACGGTGACACGGGGGGAGGAGGAGGCGAAGGCGGTGCTTATGATGGGAACGGTAGAGGTGGAGGCTCTGGCGGTGGAGATGGTGGCGGGGCAGTTGGGGTGGGGGCGGGGAGTGGGAGGGAGTTGGGATTGCGAAGGAGGCGGAGGAGGTGGTGGTCATGGCGGCGTTGGCGGCGGTGACAGAGGAGGCGGAGAGGGAGGTGGAAGCGGAGACGGTGGCGGGGGCGGTGCTGATGGAGGGGGCGGCGGAAGAGGCGGTGGAGGCGGTGACGGAGGAGGACACGGGAGCGGTGGCGAGGGAGGCGCGGCGGTGGAGAGGCGGGGGCGGAGGCGGGGTGGAGGTTGGGTGTGGGTGTGGGCGTTGGCGGGGGCGGTGGCGGGGGACGGAGGCGGGAACAGAGGCGCGGGTGGGGCGGAGGCGGGGCGGTGGCGGGGGCGGGGGCGGGGGCAGAGGCGGAGGCGGGGGCGGGAACAGGGGCAGGGGGGGCGGAGGCGGTGGCGGTGGCGGAGGCAGGGGGCGAAAGCGGGGACGATGGCGAGGGCGACGAAAGCAGCAGTGGAAGAGGTGGGGTTGCGGTGTCGGCGACGGTGGTCGTGGCGTGGGCGGGGCTGGGGCGGGGGCGTGCAGACCCGGTGGCAGGTGCTGGTCCCCCGCCGCCGCTGCCGCCGCTGCAGCCCCAGTGCGCCGCTGTGCGCGCGACACGCGTCGCTCATGGAGGTGGCGAAGGAGCAAGTGGTGAGGGGGCGCAGAACACGGAGGTTGGAGGCAGTCTCGGTCTGGCCGTTGACGCACTGGAGAGGCAAGAAAACTTCCTGCAAATCAAGTGTAACTTTCGGGACCTATCGAACCGCTGCAGAAAAATGGGAACAAACTGGAACAATTCGGTTTATAAATAATTAGTGAATTTCATACATTAGAATGTCTCCTAAACCTTTTTACTTTACAGTCTCAGTTTTATTAGTTTTGCTTCATTCAATTACTGAAAAAACAACGTAGCGAAAACTTTGAATTCACATCAAAACTTTTGCTATGTAAGTGATATTACAAGTGGAAGAATGAGAGGATTGTTACATTCACAGAGATATTGAAGTAGATTTACATTTTTATACTTTTCTTTTAAAAAATACAATGCTTCATATAGGGAGTATATTTATGATTATCAGCTTTATTTCTCTTCATTACATCTGCAATATTTTGTCTAGTCATCATCAATCAATGATGGCCAGACCATGTATAGCGATTCATGTGACTAAAGATTAAAAATATAGTTATCCTATGTAAAATGCCACCGATGTACTTCATCAGTTCAACTGATACATGGGCATTTTGTAAAGCAATTATGCGGCATAAATTCTGAGTTCAGGCTATAAATGTATCAGAGTAAAATCTAATTGATTCTGAGGGTCATTTGATGTTACATTTCCTCTATCTTCGTAGTATTTACAATTGCACTATCATATAACGTAAAATATCTGGGTAAGAATTATATACTGTATAATGTTTGTAATAAAATGTAAATTTCAGTACATGAATATGAAATGATATCTCATGAAATCAGACTTCGGCTTAAATAAATATTCATACTTGCCTGATTACTCGATAGTTTTTCTAGTACAGAGCTTCCCTGGAGATTATAATGCCATTAAGATACCCACATGTTGGTATGCTGATAAAAGAACGTTTGGGATGAAGTGGAGCATGTGGAAATAGTTAACGAATAACAGGTGAAAGTGGTAGAGGTAATATGGACTAGCAAAAAATGATGTGGAAACATTTGATACATCGGAAACTGTGTGGGATGAGAGGGTTGTGAAAGAGAATATGACGTTAGGCGGCATAGTGTCACAAGCAGACGAACTGGATTACTGTAATTCACACCTACTATAACTCAAACTAAATCCAGCTTATCCGTGATCGCTCGACTGCCGCTGACACTTCAGTAGGAACAGGAATTTTTCGTCCCGTCGTACACTTGTGCTACCAGCGATTTCAACATTGCGTGGCTGGTCATTGTAGTCGCTCTACCTTTTCTATTTTCATTCCAGCTTAAGCACTCGAAATAGTTTATGGCTTCGTAGGAGCTGATAACTCCCATTTCGATGAGAAATTTACGACGGGAGCTTACAAAGTTTTACTAACCAGACGTGAAAGTCAGTCACGACTCGGGAACTCCCTACAATCGGCGCAGGACACATGTCCATGTTCTTATTTCGGCTTTGGTGGCTTCGGTGACGCACAGTGTTTGGAAAGATGTAAAAAGTGGACAATGTTCTTTATTTTATCAATTATTCTTGATTCAAGCACACATGTAAAGAAGAAATGTGTTTAATATTCCATATTGTCGTTTTCCCCATTATCCTTCGTATCATACCTGGGGTATTTTTGGGTCCCATCATCATTAACCTGTTAGTATTTTTTTGAATCTTCGCAGTATAGTCTCAGACGTGTAGATATGTCTTCGTGCACTAATTAGCAGTAACCAAACCATATTTTATTAGAGCGATATTATTTCTTCATTATAAGTGTCCGGAATGACCTAAGTGTAAAGTCGATGTTATTTTCCCATTCTCATTTGAAACATGTTAACATGAACTCTGATTAATGTTTCTGATTCCGTCAACATTTGATTTGCTTTCTCGAAATATCTTTCACAAACATTTATCAACATGCATAAAAGAAGCAGTATCAAAAATGGAGGCTACGTGCAGTGCATGTTTCTTTATATTAAATACTTTTGTTTGTAAGTTATATTTATAGTATTATTGGCATTAGTGAGTGAAAGTGTTCTTACGTAAAATCAATTACACTCCGCATATAATCGTTTACATTAATGTTTAGCGTTTCGAGCTGCCTGTAAAGCTTGGGTTCCGAAAGACTCCAAGTGTAGTAGTTTCTGTAGATTGCAAATCCCTAATTTCTCGATATATTGTACTGTGCGATGAATTCATGATTCTATGCGTATCGTTCATAAAGATTTTACATACAAGTGTTGCAATCAGCGAGGGAATAATATTTGTATTACATTTGGATTTTGTTGCTGTGTAATTAAGTTATGAAAGCCAAAATCAGTCATCAATCTGTCCAGAACGGACACCCAGTTGTATTTACCAGAATTTAGATATGCATTTCTTGATTCTAAAAGTTTGTTGAAAATTTTATGTGGGTATCGACAAGGCTCCATAAATAGCAATTTTGTCTTGTAATTCAATGTTCTTTTAATTACTTCTGATTCTATCTTAGTTGATCCGGTTTTCTTTCTATTCAAGTACCCGGGAGTTCTTCTCGATAGTCCCAAAAGACGTTTGTAGAAGTTGATTTGAATCTTATCCAGTTGATTAGTTATCTTAGACTCCAGATACCTGCAGCGTATAGCACAGTAGATGCTACAATGAAATCAAAATGTTTCCTATCAGTCTGCCAGCTATCCTTTTTCCCTGACATTAAGATTTTCCAAACAGGACCCAGTGCTGTGTTTTTTGCTTTGGTCAGGGTACTGACAGCAGCGTAATTGAATAACGCTGACGTTGTGAATTGGATGCCAAAATACGTGTACTACTTGACCATTTCTATAATTTCTCCCCTATATTTCACCGGCCTCTGTGATCTCAATCTGGGTGACGTTTTGAATTTTATTGTTTTTGTGCGTGTTTGTTTTCTTGTTTTTTTTTAATATTGGATATTTTGGGTGCCGTCCATAAATTACGTAACGCAAATTTCGAGTATTTTCAATACCCCTTCCCCCTTGTAACGCACTTCCCTACCTCTACGTAACGCGGAGTAACGCTGACTCAGACCCCTCCCTTCCCCTTTGGCTTTACGTAATTTATGGATGACCCCTTGGATGAAATTGGAATTTTTAAAATTTTTAATACTGGATATTTTTAATTTTGGATTTTTCGATTTTTAATATTGATATTTAACAGACAAATCACTTTTAAAAATGATAAGGACATTTCACAAAACTTTTATTATCTGACTAGATAATTCTAAAATTATTTGGTAGTCATTTATCGAAGAAAAATCGGTTTTAATTATTTTCCATCCTTGGCACAGTCTGAAAATGTTGAATATATGAATATCTCATAATTATTGTACATTTTATTATGATTGAACTTTTTCAATCAAATATAATAAATATAAACAATCAAATATCAACCGTATTAACCACGTAAAAACATGGAACACAAAATATCGATGTTTAAAAGTCATCGGCTTCAAAAATTTGATGTTAAGTGTTTAATGATTTTATAAAAACATTGAGTTTGGAAAACATCAACTTCGATATCGTATCCCTATCACTGGCGGATCCAGGGGGAGCATGAGGGCCATGTCCCTCCCCCGCAAAAGGCCTAGAGTTTCCGATTACCTTCTTTTATTTTATTTTTAAATTTATTAATACCTTCTTTATAATTAAATTACCTTCTTTTATAATTTTATATTTAAATTTATATTATTATGCCTCGCATATTAAGAATGATCGCAATAGTATCTACTGTATTTGAAAGTTTCGAAGACTTCATATTAAAAAAATCCGGGAAGGGTGGCTCAGAGCATCAACTGATGTCACTGCAATGCCTCTGACCGGGAGGTCCTAGGTTCGAGTTCCGTCAGTAGATGGATTTGCGACACTAGCTAGATAGCTACGTAGGTCGAATTCAGTCGCTCTTTGGAGGAAGATTCTCGCGGCCGGGTGCTCCTTTAGGTATTAAGCTCCTACAGGTATTTTTCTGTGGTTTCTCCAATCAACACCAAGTGAATGCTGGAGCAATACCCTAACAAACGGGCCACGAACCGCGCGCGAATATTCCCTCTTCTTCCTTGTCCTCAGCCTCTCTTTTACTTACACACACTTGTACTAACATGCACTTCACTACCATTCGTACATACCGGGATCTTAGAGCTTGTCCCGGCTGGAGCGGTGCCGCGCTGGTGGGAAAAAACCTCGATTGGAGAAAAACTGCTAGCGGACAGTAGGTCGGCGCCGGATCTCACCATCCAGCAGGGGGCAGAAGACCCCTGCTACCGCCAGCGATGAAAACATGCATTACACTTACGGGACAAATTACCTTAGCCGTCGACACGCCCGGAATCTCTAAACAAACAATCATACTAAAAAATAATGTATGCATTTCGTAGGACAGTCAGTTTGGCGTACTCATTTCTAAATGCGGGACTCGGCTCCTATCGTCTTCTCGTTCATGAACGTTTCATTCGTACGCCAAAGTTTCACTTTCTGTATTAGTTACGTGAAACAGAATTTACTGAAGCCGGTAATTTTTGTCCGGCTTCCTCCGAATCCGAACCACAGTGCGGCGTTGACATCGGTTGGTGTCGAGCGACGTAGTTCACCATCCGTCATCGCAGCACGCGCTCGCACTCTCACCCACGCCCCCGCGTCACCGTCACGCTTTCACTGCCTGCGATCGACCGCGCGCACGAGTGCTGGCCGAGGATGGCGTTGTCCACTGGGCGCCTTGCGACACGTGGGGCAGCACGCGGGAGGAGGATTTCTGGGTCACTGACGCTCAGACTTGAATCGTTTCTGCGGATAATGATCTGAAAGACTTTTTTCTTTGTGGTCACTGGTCTGAAAGTCTATTTGGAATTATTATAGTTCACTCTAATATAAAAACAAAGTTCATAATTAACAAATTGAACTGCTATTGTGTGGAATATGTTTTTTTTAAAACAAACAAAATTGTTAAGACAATATTTTTCATGTGAGATTCATTTGACGCAGGGAAGAAAGGTTTTCATGCCTCCCACCAGTTATGTCGACAAATATATATCGCAGATCTAAAATTTACCGAATATGTGGAATGGACTATAGAGTGTCTCGATCAGAGAGAATTACAAAACAAAATATTCCACTCGAAAGGATACGCCACAGATTAGATCCGAAGTAGTTGTTAATAAGCATGCATCTCTATTACGTTCACATGGTGCATTACACTCTTAGGCTCACATACACGAGCATACAACTTCATGAACTCATCTTCTATAGGACTGACCTCTTACCGCCGCCGCTGCCGCTACCGCCGCCGCCTCCACTGCCCCCGCCCCCGCCACCGCCGCTGCCCACACCTCCCCACCCCCGCCGTCGCTGCTATCTCCCCCACGCACCCCCACGATCTTCAGCTCCATTAGAAGGGCCATTTCGCGGCGCAGGCATCGGGCGGCGCGCCTCGAGTAATGAACTCAGCTACCAGGCTACGTGCTACCTAATATCCGGTAAGTCATCTCGATATGTATCGATTGGATCGTAACGGCCCCACGCGCGCTCTCCGGCGCTTCGGCGGGCGGTGGGCGGGGCGCCGACGCCTGTCTTCGGGCGCGGCCGCCGCGCGTAAGTGGCGCCCTCAAAGGGCCATCCGGCTAAGTGTTTCAAAGAATCTGGCCTTTCACGGTTTGACTTGTATCTAACGTCTTTTCGTGAGCTGAATCTTGATTAGAGTCTTGCTGAATCGGAGAAGCAATACACTATAAAGGGTATAATGATTGTCGTTAATAACATGGGGGAAAAAGTATATTTTAAAGAAATATTTTACGAATCCTTCCGAGAGTTTGAAACTGTTATTTGTTCAGTAAAGTGATTGTAAACTAATAACATGAGAAAAGAGTATATTTTATATAAATATTTTATGAAAACTTTCGAGTGTTTGAAAATATGGTATATCTTTTTTTCAAGACATTGTTTCATCAAACACTTTTATTTAACACACGTACGTTATCGTACGTTATTCACTAAAAAAAAGGAATTAATGATTTTTGGCGCTTTTATCTTCGATATCGAAAAGGGCGATCAAGCCGAGTATATCATCAACTGATGCTCTACAGAAACTGAAGGCTTCACATAAGCATTCGGCTAAGTGTTTCAAAGAATCAGGACCGTCACGTTTTGAATTGCATTCGTCGCCTTTACGTCTGATAAATATTTATTGATTCGAGTATTGGTAAATCCAAGAAGCAAAATTATTGAAATATAGTATAAACGTTATGTAGAAAAGAATTTTCTTGGACTGTGTTAGAAAACATGTGTATATGTGAACAAAATCGTTTGGAAAATCCAAGATATTATCTGTTAAGAAATGCACAATGAAGTCTTGGGTATCAAGTAGCTCTCTGATACACTTTCATTACAGACAGTGAAGGTGGAAATTAAATTTATTGTAAGCATCACAACAAAATTATTGAGAAAATAGAAAACTAATACGGGAAAGTCTGTGCCATTCTGTAGCACCACTAGTTAGTTTTAACATACGATCTAATCTGGAACCATTGTGTATATCATAGTTTCACAACTGTGTGGTACATCAACAAAACAATAGCGATACAAAACGGCTTAATTCGTTCACTACGAACGCACAGAAATTGTGGCTTAAGAAGCAAACTACTATCTTCTTTCAGTTAATTACGATATGAAGCAATAGAATGATGGGACGATCTTCAGCTTCCGCCTTTGTGTCTTTTTTACAAAGAAAGATCTTTCCAAGGAAAGATCTGTGGATCTTATGACGTGACGTCCGTACCGATGACGTCATCGGATATTCCGCGCACACGCGGTGGGTCGGGACAGATATTCCACCGTTCCAGTTTTGTGGTTATGTGGAGCTACCATGCATGTGCCCAATTTCATTATGTTGGTCCACAATTATCCCGAGCTGTGTAACTGCCTTGGTCTCCAATATACCAGAGGTATGAATAAAAAACAAAACTATTACAAAGTTTAGTAGATAAACTACTGGTGACCGATAGACACATTTTGTTTTATTTGACCCACTTTATGATCTGTTAAGCGTTTGCTGCTGAAGAGTGTGATGCTCTATATTATTTAGCTATAGGGAAACACTAAAAGGAAATAGATAATACTTTAATGGAACATCTCCGTAAAAAAATGGAAGAAAATTGATGATTTTGGGAGCTGTTGATGGCAGTAATAAAACTTATACCAAGTACACAAATATTAGGAAAATGAAACATTTCTTTTACACAATATTGTAAACAGCGAGAAAGAGTTGCTTGGAAAGGCTTAACTAAATATTAGTAATGCGCTTTCACATACGTTTTTATATATTTCTGCTATACAGTAGACCAATTTATAGAAAAGGAAAAGGGCTGCTTCTCACACAGGGGTTTATCTTATTCTTCTATTTATTTTGATATTTCTCTTTTTAACCAAGCAAGTAATCGTTTTTTTACATTAAGTGTAGTGATGCCTAAAACAATACTGCTAATCTCTCATTAGATCGAATAGGCTCTCGAAAATTCACCTTCCCTCTTTGTGGTTCCTTATTCCGGAATAGCACGGTTGCAACCCGCGGCCTGTTTCCCTCACACCCGCTTCCCGGTTAAATCCTTTCAGATTAAAAAAAAAATCTTCTGCCTGTTCGAGTGAACAAGTCTTTCAGGGGTTTTAAAAATTAAAATTAATTGGCTTGTTAGAGTTGATCTCTCGCCTCTCAGATTTGTCTTTCTGAAAAGGCATTGCAGGATTGCATCCCGACCGATTCTTGTTGGGGGGGGGGATGTTGTTATGTTCCCGTTAACGAGTAATGTAAATAAATGTTCGCACACCAAAATTTTGAACAGAAGTGAACGTGATAGATTCGTGGGAACTGTTTTGTTACCTACCTAAATATAATTATTTTCATTCTGCATATTTTAAAGGAAGATCAAAGCCCCATTGCTCCTCCTTCATAGATCATCCCAAGGTATAAGTAGAACTAATTTTCAACAAATTAAAAATATTTACTACAGTTTAATTTGATAACAATAAGTTTTCCTCATTATTTATAACGAACCAGTACAATACAAAAGTAAAACAAAATAACATTAAAAGGAGATTTATACAAAGAGCTCCTATTCGATGCCCTGATATCCAAACGAGTTCTTCCTTGTAATCACGAGCAAAACTGAATGGGCTGTAGTCGGTCTATGCCTTCTGAGTGAGATATGTAAAAGCTTATGAAAAGTTGACCGCGAGTTACAATCGGGATGCGTTCTCGCATTCAAAATATTCAATAGAGATTTAAATTTATCGTGAAGCATCCTACAGTATCCAAGAAGTTTTCAAAATATTCATCTACGTCTGGATATAACACGCGAAATTTCCTTTTTGTTAGTCTCGTTATGTTTATATTTTGACCTCTGAAACTAGGATCTTTTTGTCGATTCGGCGCATCTTCTTTTAGACATGAACATATAGACGCTACTTCGGTTTACATTATGTGGCCGTCGTTGCCCAGAATACAAGGTACCAGCAAATACCATAACATGTGAAACTGTCCGAAGTGGCCATAGAGTTTCATCCGTCCGTCCGCACGTCCTCCGTCCTGTCCCGGCCTAAGGTGCGCAACCCACTCAAAAACTACCCTCCGCCCCGTTCCGTCCCGCCTCGTCCCGTCGTCCGTACCAAAGGAATCCAGCGGGCGCTTAACTCGCGCAAACCGAAACTGGAAGTTATGAAACTTCACTCCAGGGACGCTTTGTCATTCAAATCTTTCTTATGAGAATGTTATATTTTAAAATATTTTTATTCTGAGACCTGAATCCCAGTTAATAGCAGATTTTGTATTTACATATGCTTTAGTGACATTTGCTTAGAGTAGACAAGATGAACAACATTTGCCAGCTTGTTTAATTTGTGCAACTTATAAGGTAGACAACACATCATTTCATTTAATTGTACATTTAAAACAAAGATATATCCAAAAAATATACAGGTCCTTCAAGATTGTTATATCTTTCCATACAATTGTTAAACATCTTGACTAATCGTTTTATAAGCGACGTTTCGCAAGATTTAGGCGTTGAAAGTTTCAAAATTTGAATGATACGCGAAAACGTTTCTAGATTCTTAAGACTTGAGATTTCAGGTCTGGTTTGATTTAGTCTCCAGATAACCTTTCAAAGGCCGAGATTAGAATGGCAGGAATTTTAGGGTTGGTCCACCTGTAGATCCTTCGTGGAAGCGCCAGGCGCTGAGCACCTGAGATCGTGCGGCGCGGGCAGCGCCTCCCACGGACGGCGGCCGGGGACACAAACAAGAGCTAACAAGCGCCGTATCGCGACGCCATCGACGTTCATCGGCGCTCGTGGAAACGCGTGCGCGCACGAGCCCACGGCCCGGCCAGCAGGCGCTTAATGGAGATTACGAGCCACTCGCCCGCCCCACCCCTGCCCACCCCTCACCTTGGCCCCCCGTCCCGCCTTCTTTTCCTGACGTCCGCCTCCTCGCCGGACGCTAACACGCCCGCCTCGTACCCCTCTCGCCGCCCACTTCAACGCCCACCTCGTCGCCCAACTTGCCGTCCACCTCGCCACCCACCTCGCCGCCCACCTCGTCGCCCACCTCACTGCCCATCTCGCCGCCCACCTCGCCGCCCACCTCGCCGCCCACCTCGCCGCCCACGTCGCCGCCCACCTCGCTGCCCACCTCGCCGCCCACCTCGCAGAGCTCCTCCTGCCAACTTTTTCACCCATCACATCCTCCCTCGCCGCCCACCTCGCCGGCCATCTCACCGCTCACCATGCGACCAAACTCCCTGCCCACCTTTCCACCCTTCTCATCCCCCTTTGCCGCCACTTCGCCGCTCACTTCGCCGTCCACTTCGCCCATCTCGATGCCCATCTCGCCGCTCACCTCGCCGCCAAACTCCCCGCCCATCTTTCCACCCACCTCATCCCCCCTCCCCTACTAACCTCGCCGCCCACCTCACCGCTCACCAAGCCTCCAAAGTCCCTGCCTACCTTTCCACCCACCTCATCCCATCTCGCCGCCCACTTCGCCGCTTACCTCACAAGCTCACCTCGCCCCCACCTCATCGCTCACCATGCCGCAAACACTTACCTTTCCAGGCAACTCAACTCTCTATCGCCACCCATCCCACTGCCCTCGCAGTCCCTCGCCATCTCGTAGCCCATCTCGCAGACCACATTGACGTCTACTTCGCCCCACTTCGCCGCCCAACTCGCTGCCCACCTCATTGACCATCTCACTGCCTATCTCGTCTCCCGTTTCTCGTCCCCTATATCCGCCCATATAGCTCCCAATCTCGCCTCCTACTTCGCTGCCCACTTCGCCCTACTTCGCCGCCCACCTCACTGCTCACCTCATTGACCATCTCAATGCCCTTTTCGTCACCCGGTTCTCGTCCACCATATCCGCCCAGATAGCTCCCCATCTCGCCACCCATCTCGCTCCCTACGAAGCATTTTACTTCTCCGTCCACTTCTTCTCCCGCTACCCGCCACTAGCCCAACTGTTGACCGGCCCCTTTTACTTTCTCATACTTATTTCACAAGCAGAGAAAGTTGCGTATTCGTTCGCAGGAAAACGGCGAATTTTCGGTATAAAAACTCTTAATTTCGAGCCCTAGTAACGAAGAAGTAGATAAATTATGATGCTATATATATCCTGTTACTATTTACATCCTGCAACAGGTTGTATATGCAGAATTAAAATTTTGTGGGTCCTTCATAAGGAAAAATCGATTGACGGCAAAACATCTATTAGTCTGTCTGTCCGTCTGCGGTCAACGTTAGCGCCTAAACTGTTCAGCCTAATTTCTCAAAAAATTATTTTCTCAGATCGATCTGAACAATCTTGAGGCTTTGAAAGTTTCACATGGATATTTTAATTTTTAAGGGTACTTTACCCGAAGTCTCAAATATATTTACAAACTTTTCTCAATAACGGCTAAATTGTTTTTTATTTTTTTGTTAAACCTCGCCTTCGGATAGTGTAAAGGACGCTTAAGAGAATGGTGCATGTCTCTTGATCCTTGAAATCCTTAATTATTCGAAAATTGCAAAAGTGCAATTTAATCGGGTGTCCAGCTGCAACTATAATATTGAAGATAGACTTTTCTTTCTTTAATAAAATCTGTTCTTTCAAGACATCTTGAAATAAGGTCATGTTAAATTTTTTGAAAGTATGAGTAGTTTTCATGTAACATTGCGCGAAGTAAAGAGAATTTTAAAATTTTGTTTGAGAATTTTTTTCTCAAAAAATCTCCATATTATTTCTTCTATTTTTTCTACGGATAGAAGAAGAAACGCTTAAGAGAACGGCGCAGGTCTCATTTTCGTTGATCTCTCTGAAATTTCGAAAATTGGAAATTTTGTATTAGTGGTAGAATTAGAATTAGTGGCTGTTGTAGCGCCACTAATTTTCCCTTTAGCAACACTCTACATTTCGGCCACTCGCAGTCACTCACTCGTCCGTCCACAGCTCGTGGTCTCCACAGCTCTAACTCCATTCCTTACAAGACCTCTTCCATTTTAAAAAGAAAGTTTGATGAAGCTTCTTTCTTTATATTTTTATTATTACATAATGTATTATTATTTGTTACGTTTAGTGAAAATTTTACATTTAGTTTAATTTACGTATTATTTTAGTACACATATGTTTTTAATTTATTGGAAAATGCTTTTATTTCATTATTCTGTTTCCTCGTTTTGGATTTACACCCGTCTCTTGGCTCTCTCTTCCTCTGTCCGCCCTTGATCGATTATCCTGGAGTCTCTTTCATTTGGCTCAATCCCCCTCGATTTCGTCCTGCTTCTTAATGACTCTTCTCTCAATCTCTCTTGGCTTTTACTTGTTACATTTCTCAATTCCGAAAATTGACTCCTTGATTTTCCCACATACACATCTATCTCTCACCTTCTCGTATCACCCAACTACGTTTTTTCACAGAAACCTTTTTCTTTATTTTGTATAGAGCACATTGCGAGGTAGTATCAAATCTTGTAGTATCATCTCTCCCACAGATTTCATCAGATAAATGTACCGTCAACCACATAACCATTTACTTTTCTTCACATCAATTTTTCGCGTCATTCACGTTTATTTATTTATTTAAGTTATGGCTAACTTCATGTCACAATGCTTATATCTCAAGCGCTTAACACACGTCCTCTCAAACCACTAGTCACTCCCAATTATTACAACTCACATCTCCAGAAATCTCCCATACAAACACACACATACACACGAAACTCCCATTGACCTCTCATCTTCCGACCGACCTCTCATCCCACTCGCCTGCTCATCCCGACTTGCCGCTCCCACCCACCGCCCACCGCCCGCCACCGGCAGTGACCACAGCAGCAACATGACTATTTATATTCAATGATAGAACTTCGGTAGGCGGTACTATGTACCTACTGCTTCGAAATACACCACATATATTAATGCGGCTCCCGATGCTGGCATTCGATAAATGCGATGTTTTATTGGAAAGAGATGGCTGCCGAAGATACCGGTTGGCCGGAGCCACGCCGGGGCCTGCGACCAGCTCGGAATTCAAATCAGAAAATAATGACGGGATGCGGGAGGAATATTGGCAAAGAAAAGAGAAAAGTTCAGACGCCCGTGTAAACGTATGCGCCGATGATAAGAACGGAACGAAGAGAGTGCAATCAAAGGAGCTCGTGATAATCGAAGCGATTGCGTACAATAAATATTATCGAGCGGCACGAAGGAAGAAGGAACAGGTCTTGAATAAATCCTCGGGCATTTGAATTCACGTTCGATTTGTTTTATTACGGTTCCACGTCGCCCTTTCATTAATTTATCATTCTTATTTCCATTCCCGCATTCCTTGCTCGTTGGAAGCAGCCGTGCGTCTCCACTGGACCACGGTACGGCCTGGAGGGATGTAACAATATTATACTTTGCGATGTGGGCCAGTGGTGCGGGAGCCGGTACTGGTTGCGGAGATACAGTGCATGCTTGAGGTTTCTTTGGAGGAGTAATGCTCCGGCTATATGATCAAAAAGAAAAGGATATGCAGGTAAGTAATAATTACTACCTTCTAATTCATCAGGTACAGGAGTAGCAATACTACTTCTGTGCTGTGAACTTACATCGCCGTTATGAAGGTTGATAACCTTCTTCAGGTTAGTTCACCTCGGAGGAATGCCGGTCATGTAGAGGAGTGGATCTTATAGCAAGTTCGGTATATCCGTCTTGTAGATTCTAAAACAATATTTTGCAACGAATGCCTTTGGTTAATTAGTATTTATTAAATTAGAAATTTAATTGAAAAGGTTATATCAGGTTGTAATAAGGACTTCCACAAATATTTTGTGAAAGATTGTACCTCCAATTGCCTTTCATTAATCAAGTATGTCAGTGAGGTGACCGTTTCGGAGCAATCATGAGACTTTAGTAGGCAATTGATTTCCGCCACCATCCGTTTCATGGAATCATTCATTAACTAAAAGTATATAAAATTATTATTTGGAAAACTTTTCCTATGTACCTCTTTTATTTAGTATATATTCAAAACATCCATACTAAAAAATGGTTCTTTAAGCCAAGAGAAGAAATTACATATCATTAATGATACAAATACAAATTCTCTGAAAGAAGTAGAATATTGAGACAATCGCTAAAGTTCGAGAATTAAAGTATTAATTAACCAGCCACAAATAAAACCACTTTTAGAGGTTAAATTGCGTCGAAATCCATGGGAACATGTTCAAAATTTTTTTTGGGTCTATTAGAGATGAGAAAATGTTAAAACTAAACTTAAAGACTATTCAAATATCTCTATCAACGAGATTTTTAACATTGAAAAATGTGTACACTTCTTCCTCCACTCATGCAATTTTGAAGTTATTCCTGTTCGTTCGCAAATGAAGCCAGTATTTTTTTAAACCAATATATTCTTCGTTGCTCTGGGAACATCATTTTACTGCCAACAACATCTACAGGCATAGCAATTTAATAAACTGCAACTTACGATTTCACCATCTTCAGTTAAGACGTCTGTAATTCCAGCGTGACTCCAGCATTCTCAGCAACTCTACGCGTTCAGAGCTGCTTCTACATGAAGCTCGAATGTTGCATCGCTACCAGTTATTTAATCACATGAAGCTAGGTCATTGAGTCAATCCTTATTAATTCTTGTTATTAGCGATCGGAAAAATTTACGTCACCAATGCAGATACCTAGTAGTCCTGTCAAATGAGACGTATCGAGTGAAAAAAAGGGAGTTTTGAAACGCGGCATAATTGTTCGTTGGTATCTGCTGTACCGCAGATTATACTAAAAATCCTGAAGTGTGAAGCACGAGAGGAGAATGTTAAAAGGTGATTTTTTGTACGTTTTTTGCATATATCTCTATTACTACCAATCCTATCGAAAATTATGCTCTAAACAAAATTAAAAAAGACAAAATTTCCTGCATGAAAGTTCGTTTAAAGCTTTGTTGTAAAATGAAACATTTCAAAGATAAAGGCTTGAAAATCCTTGTTTTTATTTAAATATTGTATTTATTTGTACGCCACATCACTTTATCTCTTTCCATTCATTTATGTCAGTACCATTTTTTATGTCGGGGTTTCCACAACTTGCGGTCATACACTTTGCTGCATTCGGCGGAGACTCGCTTAGGGCCGTACACAAATTACGTAACGATATTTTGAAGTATTTAAAATATCCGCCCTTCCCCCTGAAACGTACCGGTAACGCGCGCTTGACCCCCCTAAAAAAATGACGTAAAGCCTCCACCTCCACCCCTTGTAAATGCAAGAAGTGAAAATAAATTATAGGTCAGTAAACATAATTTGTTTTCATTTTATTATTTTGTGTTAAATATATTTATGACAACTGAAGATTAGAATTAGTTGCTGACTGCACCTACCAATAAGATTAACGGAAAGTTGTGAGGAAAGGAAGGATACATGCGAAAAACTTTTTGATCTCAAGTCGGGCACACGCGGTGGAGGAAGACACATGCGTGAGAGTTTACTGCGCCAATTTAAATGGATTATAGAATACCTATATTATGTTGATAAAAATTTTTGCCATTTATTGCAACAATTTACATCTAAAAACTTTAATTAGTGTATTTTTAAAACAAATTAATTGGTTAATATGTCTAGTGTAAACTAATATGTTTAGTAAAAGTTAATATGTTTAGTATCGGACTAAAAAAGGATTTTTTTCAGAAAATGCTGAAAAATGTAAAAATAGAGAAATAGTACCCCTTACCCCTATGTAACACGTCGACAAGCTGCTTCAAACTCCCTCCCCACTCTTTCGCGTTAAGTAAATTATGGACACTTACAGCTTTCACTTTTATTTCTGCGTATGTAATATAGTATGTGTTACATTCTTTTTACTTGTTTAAAAATATCACTGATGGAATACTCTTCACGTGTCCATTTGCTCAGATATTACATGCAGAATTACTGAATATGTTGATGTTTAAACCGTCAATATGCCCAGAGACCAGATCATCTAACTGCAATAACGTTGCTACAAACTGTATCAGTTAAGTATGTATTGACAGAAACAACTTACTGTGTGAGATAAATGCCATACTCCCTTCTTGGCATCGGCGAAGGAAAATATTTCACCATTAGGTTCTTCCTTTTCCTCGGTAGATGATCGTTTTGTTTCCCTTTTCCTTCAACAGAAGGAATGGATGATGGCAAGGGTGACCATAAAAGGTGAACGATGATAAGAGGGATGATAGATTTTGGTTGATGTTATATATGGTGGTACGAGACACACCAAAATCAAGTATTGAAACCGGTACGGGGCAACAGCTCTTGCAGCTACAGCGACTCTGATCGGGAGGTTCTAGGTTCGAGTGTCGACGATGGTGGATTTTCGACATTAGTTATATAGGTGGAATTCAGCTGCGGTCTGGAAGAAAATTTAATGGGACGACAGCTCTGATCGGTAGCTTTCCGTGGGTTCTCCGATCAGTACTAAACGAACGCCAGAACTGAATCTTGACAAACGGGCCACGGACAACGCTCAATTTTTCGTTCATCCTTGTCCCTTTGTCTCCCTTTACATAAACACACACTTACATTTTCTAAATTATAACACATGTCGGGAGAACAGTGGGGAGCTTAGAGCTTGTCCCGACTGGAGCGGTGCCCCGCTGGCGGTGATACCTGGAGGGAGTACTCCTGTAAGCCGTATTGTAGATCGGCGCAAGATCTCACATTCCAGTGGGAGAGAAGGACTGTCACCTCACGCAATATAACATGCACTAAATTTACAGGTCTAATGATTATATCAGGCGGCGCGCCTGGAAACACAAAATAATAATAATAATTATTATAATAATATTAATAATAATAATAATAATAATTGTTGCAAATAACCTTTCGCTGGAAGGCAGTGTTTTCACAGAACATATAAAGACATACAAAGACAAAGACAAGTTAAGAACAAATAGATTATCAGTAAATTATAGGGATGATCAATCAATCAATCACACGTGTGAAACCATGTACACCTTAGGGGAATTTTAAGAGCCTTTGGCTCCACGACGCGGTCGCTGCATTCCTCTGCGCTGCTGAGAACGGCAACGCCTCGCTAGTATATCAATATCCATGGATGTTGCTGCGTCAAGTACACGCGCCGCCACGCGGGCCGAACCTCCTACGCGACTCTCTCCTCTCGCGCGTGGCGACCGCGACAAAGAGGATAATTCGCCCGAAACACGGTCATTGTGCTCGGCCGCGCGCGCGCGCCAGTCGACGGCGAACAATGCGACGGCGGCGTCTTCTCGTCGAGTATGCAAATGCAACGCACGGGGCACCTGCCACCACCACCGCCGCCGGCGACGGAGGCGGCGGCGTCCCGACGCTCGGCACGCGCCACGCCGCGCCGCACCACGCAACGCCACACTGTGCCACGCCGCGCCACGCCACGCCGCGCCACGCCGCGCCGCGTCATATTACGTTAGGTGCGCGCCACCCCGCATCGCGCCATGACGCACCGCGCCATGCCGCACCACGCAACGCCACACTGCGCCACGCCATGCCGCGCCACGCCACGCCGTGTCATACCGCGCCATGCCGCACCACGAAACGCCAATATGCGCCACGCCATGCCGCGCCACGCCACGCCGCGTCATACCGCGCCATGCCGCACCACGAAACGCCGTGTCACACCGAGCCACGTCGCCTCACGGCGCTCAGAGACACTCCGCGCCTCGGAAAGCCCCGCCACGCCGCGTCAAGCTGCTACACCCGACAATGACCCATTGAAAGCCGCAACATGCCATGCCACACAACGCCACGCAACGGATCACCACGCTACTCCATCCCGCGCCGCGCCACCCCTGCGCCACGCCACGCATCACTACGCTATTCCATCCCAAAGCCGCGCCTTGCCCTGCCACGCAATGCCATGCCACGCCGCGCCACGCTGTTCCATGCCACGCCGCGCCTTGCCCTGCCGCGCCTTGCCCTGCCACGCAATGCCATGCCACGCCGCGCCTCGCCGAGTCACACAATGCATGCCAAGCCGCACCACGCTGCTGCACGTCTCGCAGCGCCACACAAAGCCGGGCAACGCTTCGCCGAGCGAACTTCGCGAAAAGTCCCGGCGACGCCCCGCATTCGAAGCCGCACTACGCCATGCCGTAAAACGGCGCGCCGCGCCACGCATCGCCACATAACGCCTCTCCAGTCCACACAAACACCCTAACAGTTCGCGCCACACCGCGCCACATAACCCCTCGTCACGCCTTACAAAACATAAAAGTCCGCGCCACATAACTCCTCGCCACGCCTTACAAGGCCCTAACAGCCCGCGCCACGCTGCACTACATAACGCCTCTCCAGTCCACAGAACGCCCTAACAGTCCGCGCGGCTTCCCGCCACGTCACGCAACACCTCGCGACGCCCTCCAACTCCTGACAGTGCGGCGTGGAGCGGCGTGGAGCGGCGTGGAGCGGCGTGGAGCGGCGTGGAGCGGCGTGGAGCGGCGTGGAGCGGCGTGGAGCGGCGTGGAGCGGCGTGGAGCGGCGTGGAGCGGCGTGGAGCGGCGTGGAGCGCGTGGAGCGGCGTGGAGCGGCGTGGAGCGGCGTGGAGCGGCGTGGAGCGGCGTGGAGCGGCGTGGAGCGGCGTGGAGCGGCGTGGAGCGGCGTGGAGCGGCGTGGAGCGGCGTGGAGCGGCGTGGAGCGGCGTGGAGCGGCGTGGAGCGGCGTGGAGCGGCGTGGAGCGGCGTGGAGCGGCGTGGAGCGGCGTGGAGCGGCGTGGAGCGGCGTGGAGCGGCGTGGAGCGGCGTGGAGCGGCGTGGAGCGGCGTGGAGCGGCGTGGAGCGGCGTGGAGCGGCGTGGAGCGGCGTGGAGCGGCGTGGAGCGGCGTGGAGCGGCGTGGAGCGGCGTGGAGCGGCGTGGAGCGGCGTGGAGCGGCGTGGAGCGGCGTGGAGCGGCGTGGAGCGGCGTGGAGCGGCGTGGAGCGGCGTGGAGCGGCGTGGAGCGGCGTGGAGCGGCGTGGAGCGGCGTGGAGCGGCGTGGAGCGGCGTGGAGCGGCGTGGAGCGGCGTGGAGCGGCGTGGAGCGGCGTGGAGCGGCGTGGAGCGGCGTGGAGCGGCGTGGAGCGGCGTGGAGCGGCGTGGAGCGGCGTGGAGCGGCGTGGAGCGGCGTGGAGCGGCGTGGAGCGGCGTGGAGCGGCGTGGAGCGGCGTGGAGCGACGCAGCGAGAGGCGACCGGAGCGGCGCGGGTCGCGACCCGGCACCGGCATCTGATTGGGAGATGCCTGCGCGCCTACCAGAGAACAATAGTGCTGCGTCACGCGGATATCCCTTGTCTCTCGCCGGCGCTGTACATAATGAGGTTACGGGTCGGCAGGGACACTGGCTTCACGGCGGCATGTTCCAATTCTCGCAGTCGTCACCCCGGCTCGAGGATATTAATGGTCCGACGGTCCAGCGGAAACGGTAACAGATCGTCTACAATCGTTGCGTGTTTGATTCAGCGTATTTCATTATATCGATGTAATCACTTTAGTGTGATCGGAATGCGGTAGTATAACTACTCGACGACGAATATATTTCTAGTATATAAATATGACGTCAATTATTTTGCCGGTTATCTGTTCTTAACCTTTGTTAGACTTGCGGCAAAGTGAGTTTTCAAACGCCGAATTATCAGATTAAAAATTGATTGAATGTGATAGTTGAAACGTGATAATATTCCACGTACTCATTAGTAATGCGCAAGACGATTATTGCTGAAACTAAATGTTAGGGAGATCATCACTTGGTGAACCTTTTCGACCTTAGCAAACAGGCGATCAGACGTTCCCGAGTGAAGCAGGTGGATTGTTTTCTTTCAAGATCATTGGTGATTAGATGGAGATTGATGCAGATTGAAACAAGATAGAAGTCGTGTTTCTCCTAAGCGAGCGATTTTATACGAAGTCCTTCATGTTTCTTTGACGTGAGCAATATAATTCGGTTATGAATGCGAATTCGTTGCAGGGGCAAAGACATAGATTCGCTGCAGGTTCAATTGCCAATCGTTGTGGAATGTGGTTTTCAGATTAGCAATTTATTTTCTCACGTCGTGCATGAGATACAATTTTTCAATTCTCTCATTCATTCATTAAACAATCAATGATGCCTCATTGTACATGGCGAGAGTCTCAGGCCGTCAGGTCTGCTCTTTCATTTAGCTACGTAAATTTTGCTAGGCTCCTTTCGCATGGCGCGGAAAGGGGGTTTCACTAGGGCGACGAAACTCACGATTTGAATTTCGCTCAGAGGATTCTTTTAGGCTTCAGGATCTTTACATGCTGTAAATCTACATCATGGGAAAGCCAGCTTTACTTTCCCTTCGAAGGAAAATGTTCAAAGGATTTTTCGTTCCTTAAAAATGCACGGTTTCGATCGGATTTGTACCAGCAAACTTGGGTATGGGAACTTAACGAACTGATATGCTAACCATTACCGCTAAATATCGGATACGCTGTTACACCACCAAAGCCATACAGGGGAGATTCTTTCTGGTTGACCTTGCGACAGAGACAAACCGCTGAGTGTAAAGAAGTAAAATATCAAAATAATGGTGCAAGAATTTCCTAATTAAATTTTTTTAAAAATTGGTTAATGCGTGATAAGTCTTCAAATGGCGTCAATGGTCAGTTCTTTATATTTGACAAATTGTCTGAAAATATCATTTTGTAGGAAAAACCGACGTTTCACAAAGTTTTTGTTCTGAAGGAAATATGAAATTTAATAGTGACTTGCAATGAAGTGCAATGTCATCAAAGCGATTGCTTAGTATTAAAAAAGGCGTCGAAACTAGATTGACTGAAATTAGTTCTACCTAATTATTGCTTACATTATTATTATTATTATTATTATTATTATTCCTCTAATTCACGACTAGAAATGTTAAGACTCGGTTGTTTATAAAGTCTACTCCGGGTTGCAACCAGCTTCCTAACGAATAGATCTAGGGATTATCGGTGCCTCTACAATACTTCGCGCAAAATGTGAGCTGTTCCAAATCAAGCGATTTCTTGCACTTCCCAGTCCTTTGCATTAACTGTGAGTTTAGCCAATCTCTTACCCAAATTCTGGAGAACAAATCCCAGAGCATGGTCGCGAATTGGTAGGACCGCGCGGATACATTTCTGCACATACTGAGGCTCAGTTATATTTATCCTCTTACAAGATTGTGAGACTCCTTTTGGGAGGATCAGCATTCTATGCTGAATCCAATTTGTATCCCCAGAGTTGCTAGTCCTGTGGGTACGGAATATGGAATGATGATGATGATAGTGAATGGTAAATGAGCGACACAAACATACAGACATACACAAACACACCCATGCCCGAGGCGCAACTCGAACCCGCGATTTTTCCGTAACTGCCATAATGCCGATCTTTGCTATCCGGATCGTTGTTGTTATTGTTACTATTATTATTATTATTATTATTATTATTATTCCTTTTCCCACAAATTATTGGCCTTAAACAGCTTAAATTATTATTATTAAGAATATTATCATTTTGTTAATGGTGATTGGGTTGACGGAGACACCTAATAGCACACTAAAAATGTAGATTTTTATGTAAGCAGAATTATTCAAATCGGATAGTAAATTAATTCCTCCTTGCTCAAAGGACACTCGCTGCGTCACGAGAACGTAAAGAAATCCTTGAACTACCACAAGAAGAACAAATTTGCAAACTCAGCAGTACATTTTTTCCTCGGCCCATTTGAGATCGTCAACAGGTCGCTCTGTGGTAAGTAGCTGTCTCAATTGCCGAGACCCCCCGGCGATTGGGTCGTTCGCTATCAGAGCTCCAATCAGGAGAACTCTCGCCAATTAATCGGTATACCCGAACATTTAATGGCACAAAGAAAACGCTCTGATAGGCGCTGATACTAATATCTCTAGTTATTTATGACGTATCATTTTTCTTTGCCGATCTACATACTGGACCCTGACAGGACTGTTATAAAGTTTTCAATAAAATAACTTGTTAATTTTATTATATCCTTTTAAGAGCTTCAAAATATCGTGGACCATGGTATCCATTAGAAGAGAACGATACGCAATTTCTCTCCGTGGCATTGTAAGTATACGCTTTAAGCCGGGACGGTAGTTATATTAATGGAATATTCAGCTCATCCATTTTGTAGAAGCGGTACATATGCCGGAAGACTCTTCCCAAATAGTCAGTGAACAAAGCGCTATTGGAAAGTGAACGGAGAATATACGATGTATTCACATCGTTCTTTTTGTCCAACAGAGTAAATCACACTTTCCAAAAACGAATAGAATAATGAAACATCTCACTGAAGAGGATTTCTTCAGGTATGCTTAGTCCAGGTGTGTTAGGAAACTATGAAATTGAATATACATTCTTTGGTCACAATGACCAAGTGGTATTCGTGGAGCTTCTCAATTTGTAACAATAGTCGTTGAAAACATCACATTAGATCTGTTTTCATAATTTTCCATAATAACTTGCAAATATAGAGATTGTATGAATCCTGGTATAATTTATATATGTCAAAACAATGCGATATGACCTTCCCATGGTATATTTTTTAAAACATTCTAAAAAGAGAATATTTGTATTATACTTCTCACTGTGAAGTTTTGTTAGTGAGTATGTTTATAAATTTAACAAGAAATAACAAATTCCCTTCAATAAAACTAGCCCAGAGAATTGAAAAGATAGAATTGAGCAACCGATCAATTAATACGGGTAGCAGAAAAGAAACGTTATGATGGAAACGAAACATTTTTGAGATGATAAACAATGTCCTGGATGACAATAAAACGTATATGTCTGAGGTAAATAATGAATGATTGGAATTGTACTGCGCAACAATATTAACATAAGAAGGGTAAGAGGTACAAGAAATACGACATAAATTAAGAGCAGAAATATGGTATAAAAGGAAATTAAATGCTAATTGTGTGGGAACGAGTTTATTCAGATCAGCGGTGCTCGATCTTTCCGGACCTTCTTACCACTTCGCTTTTCGCAGATCATTTCCAGTATCCCCAGAAATTTATAATGGCTATTGTTGTTGCGCCTGTAAACGTGATGATATTGAGTTAGTGCCAATTTACAACAGGCAGAAAAGACTTCAAATAATTACCTTCCTTTGTAATGCGTGTATTAACGGTACCATTATCTTTGTTACAATTAATTTATCCACTCTCAGAACAATTACAAGTACTTAGTTGCACCTTGAAGTCTACTTAACTAGTTTTCATAAGAAATACTCATAATCTATTTTGCAGGGACAACGAAGCTGTGCAGATACAGCGTTGGAGTTTTGGTTGTATCTCTCTCAGGAATATGACATGGTGTAAACGTCACGTAAAGAAGTACTTTTAGTTAGATCGCCTTGCATACCACCCGGTGTTCCTTTGCCTATTGCTTGAGGGATGCATGTCATTGGTTGGTCACCACACTAATAAGGTGGAAGGTTATCTCTACAATAGGATTTTGTACAGTCGGAAACTATAATTATGTCTACATTTCTGCAATTAAAAAAAATATAGACCTACTGGCGCAAACTAGAAATCTTTAACTTTGTGTATCATTTAAAGTGAATATGAAAGAGGGTGTCTCCTGTTGATGAAGAAGTACATCTGTACTTGTCTACATTTATCTCCCGTTTTGAACACTTGTGCAAAAAAAAAGGCTAACACTCATTTATTTTCAGCAATATTATTGGCAGAACATTTTTATTTAGTCAGCTTGTAATGTAATAGTGTATTAATATAATAATGTAGCGATGTCTCTAAGTAAACAAATACCATTCCTTAACTATTTTATACTCTATACTTGTTTTTTTTGTGTTCATACGTTCTTTCTTAAATTATTTATAGAGCAAACTCGTCAATGCCCAATCCACTGCAGTTTCGTGGCACACCCCATGGAATCCACCCCTTGGATGGCAGAGAAATGGTTGGAATCTGGACAACTTAGGCAATGTTTAAAATTAAATTAAATATTAGAGAAAAAAGGTAAAAAATACAAACATTGTTTTAACTAAATTTTGAAAGGCAATCTAAACAAAAGTGGTACTGTCGTGAAATGTGTTCAAGAACATGAAAAGTGTCTACACATGCATACGCGTAAATCAGAGAGAGATTAATTGAAGAGTTTATTAGCAATGTGACCTCCATTTACGTTTGTTTTCAAGTTCTACGAACAACGCTTCTCTACCGTTGGTGTTCTATATTGTGTTCAAGATTTGCATTTCTCTGGTAATAAAAGGTGTCCAAAAACACTTGAATCATAACTAAAAGGCTCAATGTGAATACTTTTCCTACACAAAAAGTTGTTATTCTTGGAGATAAGGCACTATGGAAGTTAACGTTTCAATTAAAACGAACGAAATGAAAAAAAAGCAACGTACGAATTGCGGATGTTAGCGATCAATGAACCACTCGCGAGCAACGTTGCCTCACTGCATCCCAGCGACGGCGTCTCAACCGTGACGGTCGCAACGAACAGCATCCATTACCGAAAATGCCGTGCAGGTGGCGCGTCGGTAAAAAAACAGCAGAGCACGACAGCGACAACACAAACCCACATGAGCTTCACGGCCCGCAGCAATTTATCCCGGCTTCTGCCCGCGGTAATTATAATTTAACGCATGGACCACGCCTAACCAAAAAAGAAACACGGCGGAGGCGAAGGCGAGCCCGCCGGAGCTCCACCTGTCGTCGCTGCCCGGGCGGAGTTATCGCTCTAAATTCAATTAAATGGGCCGGAACCGTTGGAGGAGTGTGGGCAGGTGGAATAGCGGCGGTCGGGTTGGCGTCGGCACTGGCAGCGGCGATGACGGCAGCGGTGGAGGTGGCGGTGGCGGTGGAAGGGACAGAGTTTGAGATGTTGGCGGCGGGGGGGGGTGGCGAGGCGGGATGGGGTGGTGGTGGTGCGGGCGGAGTCAGTGGCGGGAGCAGAGGCGGGGGTGGTGGTGGGGAGGGGAGGGTAAGCGGGGTGGAGCAGGAGTGGTGGCAGCGGCGGGAGTGGCTGTGACTCTGACGGTGACTGTTAAGGGGCTAGGGTGACAGCAAGGACGGGAGAGCTGGCGAGGTGGGTTGGGGAGGAGGTGAGGGCGGGGAGGCTGGTGGGGGACCCGGTGGTGGGGGCGGGGACGAGGCGGGTGCGAAATGAGGGTGAGCTGGACCCAGGGTGTGGCGGGAGAGGGGTGGGGGCGGGTCGAAGTGCAGCGTGGCGGGTAGTGGACGGGGCGGGGGCGGGGATGGGGTGGGGCGAGGGCGGGCCGGGGGCAGGTCAGATGCGGGACAGGGGCACTCGAAAAGGCTGTGGCTGTGGCGTGGGCGGATGCGATGGCGTGGTTTTGGCGGTGGCATGGTGAGGGCACGGGCGGTAGCATGGTGGAGACGAGGGCGACGGCGGGGATAGAGGCGGAGGAAAGGTAAGGGAATGGGGGCGGTGGCAATGTGGATGGTGGGGACGGTGGCAATGTGGATGTTGTGAGCGGGGGCATCGGTGGGGCCGTTGGCAGCGGTGGTCTTGTCAGCGGTGACGACAGGTAAAATGCAGGTGGCGGTGGCAATAACACTACAGAAGTCCTGGCCTTCATGAATTTTTTGCAGCCAGTGACATACATGTGAATGATTAAATGGTTCATGAATACTTAGATGCAATCTATTTCTTGGGAGTTAGAAACAGATTAGGTTCATACATGACAAAAGTGTTTGTCAAAATTAAAATCAAACGAATGAAAGTTTCATGAAAAACACACTTCATCTACATGAAGAAAAATAATTTTAGTTTTGTTTATGTGAAACACGTGGATTATTTACGTCTAAAGCTTCACATCCGGGTCTTGGAATTAATTGCTCCAACATTTTCTCTGCTGGAAAGTCTATCTCCACGTATATGTTACATAAAATGTTTTGTAGCACATGATGCTGTATCATGTGTCATGAAGGTTCGTGGACACAATGGTAAGATGTGCTGCAGAAGTATAACTAACTTTGCGGATGTCATAGCAAATGCTGTCAGTGTGTAACATGATAGTGCAGGTAGCATTCTAAGATTGTGGCTGACGGTTTAAAACAGAACACACAAAATCATATCTGTAATAGGTTTTTTAAGGGATAGTTGCGATTGACATAGCAACAATATTACGTACGTATTAATTTGGGACTGGATAAGGAACTTCTTCTATATTTTGTTTTATATAGTAACATTTTTGCGTGACGTCTTTTTTTAGGTTTAGTGAAATTGGGAACGAGAAATCTGCTATTATTATTTAAAAATGAAGGCAGGATCAATGATCTTAAAAACCAAAATTGTAAAGCTTTACTGTAGCTGACAAGTGAAAAATTACGCATGTACAAGATGGAGTAGTAGTATAATTTATAATCCAAAGTGGAGTTTTATTTGTGCATGTTTGAAGAAAAAGCATTCAATCACAAGACTATACAATGAGGTCAAAATGAATTCAATGAATCACGAACAGGAAACACCATACATGCAATTATATCTATAAGATAGTAGGAAATGAAATAATGGGTGGTCCAATCTGTCAGTACAGATCCAGTCAACCACATGGCGGAGAAAGTCTTACGCCAACGATACCTGTGTTTCAGCAATCGATATCTTGAGATCATATTACAAAATTATTTGAATAGATTATGTATGTACATACTCCTTTTCAGGACCAAGACACTGCTCTACTGAATTGATCATTGCATTGTGACATAACGTGATATAAAATAAAATTTAGAACATTCAAAATAAGTTGTACGAGTGATATAAATTGTATTTTGAAAGCTGTGTGAACATTGATGATGCCTGGTTACAAACTGGAGAAAGAAACAGGTATAGGAAGAAGCCAGTTGCAGAGGCCGGAATATCTCCCTGCCAAGAGGGAAAAGTCGGGAAGCACGATGGAAGCAGAGACAAGCGTAAGCGAAGGAAGAACAGGAAGACGAGAAGAGAAAGATTCGGGAGTAGGAAAATTTTCTGAGACAGGAGAGAAGGCTTCAAAGGATGTACTCGTCGGTGAGGAAATAGCAGATACGGCAGAGGCTGGTGCTACTGATTGCGGGAATAGGAATCTCGGCAGCGACGAAAAATTAAACGGTACTTTAAGAGTTGGTATCTGAAAGATGACGGATGCAGAGTGGGCTCGGAAATGTGGAAGAGGAGTTGGAGACAAGAGGAGTTGGATGATATTCTCAGGCGACAATTGGATGAGAGAGTTCGTTGAGATAATTGGGTGTATTATTAGGTGAGAACATTGAATGAGACAGACGGATACGAGCATTGGGACAGAACAGGGTGAGGTACTTGAACGAAAGACCTGAATGCATGTCAATTGAGAGCCGGGTGAAAAGGTGAAGTTGCGAATTATGAACTTCCGATGAACAGCGGAGGCAAAACAGTATCTGTGGTGGGGGCGGGGCAAAAACGAAAAAGTTATCAGGTGTCTCAGACGTTGCTTGGTCACATGCACAGATACATGAGGCGGCAGATATACGATGGAGTTGAGTAGAAATTTTGAGGCTAGAAGTCTTGACAAGGTTGTAACACAAACGAGGAGAACACACAAGGGAAGCAGAAGAAGGGATAGGAGGTGGCGCATATACTTTATGTGTTAATTGTTTTCTCAAGCTTACAAGACTAGCCATCGCCCGGCTAGAACTGCGGCCCTTAGAACTGGTCCCCAGGCACAAGCCCCTTCTCCAACTCCTTGGATTATTTGACTGTTGTTAATTGAACTACGTTAAAAATTCACAAAAGAAATTACTTGGCTAAAATACTAAACATACATTTTTGAGTACTACTCGTACGCAATAGCTATCCTCTTAACTCTATACTTACCATTTAATGTGTTACACATTAGAAAACATCATATTCTAGTTGAAGAAATTTTGCAACGGTAAAGGAAACTAACTAGGTAAGATGATTTAACTATGCGCTATATATGTCTAATTCTATTCACAATGGTATGCAGGAATATCAAGAACGCGGTGCAGACGATGAAGTGGCAAAACAGGTGGGAACACAAGTAGAGACCGGGATAAAGCGGGTGTGGTTTCGGGCTAGAGAATTGCCTGGCCGTAGGCGCTTACATGGGAGGTGTCGGATGCATAGCGGAGTTGTGATGGCAAAGTTTAGCAAAACATCGATACATCGATACTTCTATATATCACAAAAATATTTTCGATGGTGATGAAAACGTCGACAAAACATCGATGTTTAAAATATCGATGTTTTAAATATGATGAAACATTATGAAGTAAAATATCCTGGTTCTATTGTGAAATGTAACACGTCAATATTATTTTAAAGTACATTCTGCCCGAAATTTGAATGCCATCTTAATTTTCTAATCAACGTTCAATGTAATCAAGGTTCAAATTGCAATTTAACGATATTGCCTCGCACAAAATTATTAAAAAAGGTAACAACACCAGAGGAAAGTTGCGAATAGCAAACGGTTTCGTGCAGCCAGTTGATAAAAAAAAGTGACAGCTCTTGATGGCCGTTGATTGTGAGCAATTCACAAATAAAATAGACACTGCAAATTTTAATTATATCATGAGAATGTTTTTTAAATCGATGTTTGTCCAGAACTAAATCGCTCTGGAGAAAATATCGAAAGCAAAACATCGATATGAAGACCATGGAACAATAACATGCTATACCACTGAGAAAAGGGCAAGTAATGGTATAGATATTGCATTCTACACAGTGGGATAAAAAACATTAATTTGTGAATTACACTGCCATCTTGCGGCAAATCTTTAAAATAAAAACCCAACGTGTAGATATATTTTTGTGGCGTCAAAATACACTAATATCTCAATTTCATCAGAAATGTGACATACCATTATATTGCCCCAAGGACTTCATATTATAATACATATGATTCAGGTCGAAAATATCGATGTTTTAAAAAAATCGATTTTGTTTGCCACCCCTACAGCACAGGAGGATTTTTCGACGTAGCTGCGCAGCCAGTTTGCGTGCTCTACCGGCGACGGTAGTAATGAAAGCGGCCAATTTTCCCGCGCGCGGTTCGCGCGTAAATCAGACTGTCGCCGTTGGCTGCCTGCTTATCGCGACTGCGCGCGGACTGGGAGCGGGGGCGGGGCGGGGGTGTGGTGCGGAGCGGGCCGCGGAACGGGGCGGGGTGGAAGCGATGCGGCGTGGGCGAGCGAGAATAGACAGGTCCCTGAGGGCAACGCGTTGGCGAGGATCGGGTGAGGTATGAGCTAGGGATTGGCTGATGCGGAGGAGATATGGGAACCTCGAAAAGCGTTCCTGCTGGGCGGTGACGTCGCAAGAGAGGATATTGGAAAGTGTTAGGGAGAAACGATAAAGAACGTGTTGAGAAGCGTAGGATGGTGAAGTGGAAATATCAAGAGGAAGTAGGGAATTTGGGAGATATAAGCAAGCTGGGGATGAGAACTGAGGAAAGATAAACAGGTACAAATTATCTTGCAGAATTACAGGCAAGTGGATCGCGAGAGCCAAAAGGAAGCCTAACCGTGGAAGTGTTTCTTCTTCCACAGAATCAACAATGATCAGACTCTGAAACCAAGTACTCAGAGGTAGAGCTATCCCTGTGTTTGGAAGGCTGACAATCAGCATGTGATTGTACTTCTCTCCCATACGTCACATACAATGTTTATGGATTTTAAACTTAAATACGGGAACTATATAAATTAATTAATTAATAAAAATATAAAAAGCAATCAACATTGCAGATTCGTTTGGAAGTTGTTACGCGTCTTTGCGATGGTAATGGGCTTAAATGAGCTGCTTAAATGAGAGATTGTATACAGGTGCATTGTGGGGGAAAAAGATTCTTTTCTCCTAAAAAAGCCGTTAGTGGAGTTGACCGCTTAATCGAGGTGGCCGTTTCAGTAAGTGTCACTGTACGTAGGGAGCAATCGTCGAGAGCTACAACCCCCGTAGAAAGTGTCCTGGCAGAGACTGCGTCCGCGTCGCGGCGTGTAGGGGCGGGGGCGTGTGCGAGGCGAACGAGCCGAGACAGGCAGCCCGTGGGCGCCTAACGAGACCATAAAATTATAAGCCAGTAATGACGGCCCGGGGCGACGTTGGCGGGGGTGGACGCATCCATAACACAGTATCGCCGATCTCCCGCTCGTTATCCGCGGCGGCCTCCACGAGAGCGACGAGGGACACGGGGGCAGGGAGTGAAGTCGGACCGGTGGTGGGGGTGGTGGCGGAGGCGAAAGCGAGGGCTGAGGCGGGGGCGGGGACGGAGGCGAGGGCGAAGTCAAAGGCTGTGGCAAAGGCGAGGACGGAGGCGTGGGTGGAGTTGGAAGCGGAGATGGTGGTGACTGGGGAGGGGGAGGCAGTGACCGTGGCGGAGGTGGTGGTAAGGTGGAGATGGTGGCGAGGTGGAGGTGGTGGCGAATTGAAGGTGGTGGCGAAGGTGGAGAGGGCGGCGAGGATAGAGTCGGGGCAGATGCGGCGGCGGGGTTAGTCGGAAACGCACGAGGAGGCGAGGTTTGGGCGATGCTGGAGGGGAGTGGTGGCGAAGGCAAGGGCGGGGGCGGAAGCAGGGATGGTGATGGTGGAGGAGAAGGCGGGGTCGGTGGAGGCGGCGGGGACGTCGGGGCAAAATTGAGGGGAAACTGAGGGGGAGTTGGAAGTGGAGGCGGGAATGGCTTCAGGAGGGGATAGGAGCGGAGGCTGAGACGGCGGAGGGCGTGAGGCGGGAGTGAAGCCTGGAGCGGCAGCGGGTGAGAGCGGGGTTGATGGGGGAGGTGGGAGTGGAGGCAGTTGGAGGTGATCGCGCGTTTCGAGCTGGGGCGACAGTAGCATCAGGCGATAACGAACCACTGCGCTGCACGGCGGTAGCAATCGTTACGCTAGTTGATTTTATGCAGGAGATGGCGATATTTGAGTTGATAGTGATATTGTAATGCAATAGCTTGCTGGCGAAAGGCTGCTAACAGTGGTGGTGATAACAGTGATACCTGGTTTTATTTATTACCGTGATTGATCGAAAAATTATTTACACATCTGGTCTAAATTCTGGCTCTTGCAATGTGACTGGAAAATAATTTAATAGAATAATTTAAATTTGTTTTTTGTATGTGCAAAGGATACCTTTTAATTGCTACCACTTTAGTGTCTTCATTCAAATAAATAATTTTCATTAACGGAATAATAACACCATCGTTGATGCAATCGTTGGAGAATAAAAGAACAAATAAGAATAATGCTGGCAAATCAGTTGAATGTTGTGAATACATTGAATGACGTCATATCGACAAAAATATTAAGAAAAATATGCTTTCGTAAATTTTAATACTTTTCTTAGAAGTAATAAGTATCAAGGCATTCAATCATTCTTCTTTGAAACAATAAAGCGAGGGGTGGAAAAGGGTAGATGAAAAATAAACGCAACATTTTTGTGATTATATTTTTATCTTTAAATTAGTGATGAAATTTAAAATTAATCATAGATATATGAAGATTAAATTTCATGATTATGAAATGACTATTGAATTTGAAAACTTGTGTCAGAACTTGAAAATCTCAAAGAGAATTTACTAAATTGCAATGAAGTATGCTTGTTCAGCTGCGAAATCTCTATAATGCGAAGAAAGGAAAGGAGATTTTGAGTGAAACAATTTTAAAAGAAAATTCAGACTATATGTTAACAAATCAAATCTTAATGTTAAAACAAGGTGCTCTTCGATGCGAACACGCAAGAATTCTCAACTCACGTGTACCGATGTTTAAGTTCATGCCGAGTTGTTAAGTGGGAGCAGCCTTTGTTCTGCTTAACGTACGTGCGTTGTTTTTTCCTTCAGTCCATTGCAATTCTTTCCCATTTGTCCCCTTCTGGGTGCACTCAGCCTTGCGTAGCATTCTGGGACCCCGTTGCGTGTTGGATCTCTCACGCGACGGTATAAAAAAGAAGGGGTCGCCAGAGGGACCGGTGGCGCAATCCTTTAGCGGAATGGAGAAACTAGTTTATCCCTTACTGCCGTGTGATATTTATTGAGACATTTTATACCTTAATTTTACCAGCGGCGAAAGTAGTACCAAAATACTGTTAGTTCTAAACTGATAGGTTAATATGATTGATATCGTTAGCGACAAATGCTCACGAAAATACAATTATTATCCGAACCTAACAACTTTTGATAGTTTTACTTTATCTCTTTTGCATTATAAATTAATTAATATACCGACGCATCGTACACAACGTCGCGTATAATTCGTTAAGTGTAATATTAGCAACGGTAATTCTTTTATGGCTATATTTTTCTCAACATCTTCGTAATTTCTTTAACGAAGCGTCATTTCATAATCAGCATCACAAAGTTCTGACACAATCTTAGGTCTAGTTCAACAGTCGTATTTTTACTCTTTTGTAATGAAACATTTGAAATATAAACTCACAACGGTCTACACAACGATGCTGTCTAACAAAACTTTGATAATACATGGATGACACTACAATTGGGCCTTGGCGAGCAATGGAGCTAAGAAGGGTTCGTGTTGAAGACAAGGAATGCAAAACAATTATTTTTTTTGTTTCTCGCTACGAAGTAGAGAGAAAGTTGTGTAATGCTGGCGTTGTGAAAAAATGGCGAATTTTATTCAGAAAAACTCCTTTTACAAGGTCTTGGCAACGAAAAAGTGGATAAATCCAGTTGCTAAATTTAGAAAAAATATCTAACACGTGGCTTAGCCAGAATCTATATTTTGTGGGTCCTTGATAGCGAAAATTCGAATGATGGCCAAACGTCTCTGTCCGTCCGTCTGTGAACAATGCTTGCGGCTAAACCGTTCATCCGATTTTTTACAAATTTACATTCGCCTATCTATCTGGCTGATGTCGTGGCCTCTTGAATTTGAAACCGATATTTGAATTTTGGAGGGTGCTTTACATGAAGCCCCTGTGACATTTTCAAAAATTAAAAAAATGGCTCCATCGTTTTTGATTACATTTTGCTGTTCCATAATGTAAAGGACGTTTAAGAGAATGAAGCAAGTCTCATGTTCGTTGAAAATTCTCATTTTTCAAAAATTGCAAAAGTTTAAAATTTGTTGGGAGTCTTCCTACAACTAAAGTATTGAAGATAAATATTTTCCCTTAATAAAATCTGTTCTTTGAAGACAGATTTTGAATTAAAGTCGTGTACAATTTTTCGGAATTTAAAGTAGTTTTCGCGTAATTTTGCGCGAAAATAGGGGCGAGAAAGTTCGTGCTGTTTTAGCACCACAAGTTCTATTGAGGCGTTTATGAAAAGTTAAATATTTTTACTTGACGGAATAAAGAATATTAATTACATAAAATTTCATAAAATTATGTTTGAATGGAAACCAGACGATGAGTAAAAATGTATCACATTATCAGAGAAATTACTTACCTATTTTTATTTTATCACGGGACATTTAAAGCTAATCTGATCATTGAAAATTACTACGAACGTTGGAGTTTCAAAACTACCTAACATTTTGAGTGTACAATATTTCGTTTTGAGTGTACAACATCTGCCTTTCTGAACTGAAAAATTAATTGCTGTAATTATTTCTGCAAATAATCCACATACTCCAAGGTAGAGTATTTTGTGAGGCAGGTTCTATAATAGTTCATGTATCACACGACATTATCCAGATATGCAACAATTTCTTTTAAAAAGTAGCATTAAAATACCAAAATTATTGGATTTTAAGCCTCATTTTTCTTCACTCTATCTCAGACGTTTTCTATTTGTGGACACCGTATAGTCAATCTACGCTTGCACGCGGGTAGCACACCCGCCTGCCACAGGAGCTAAGTGGCCCGTGAGAAATGGCAATATCTCTTCCCGGGCACTCGAGATCTGTCTGGGCGAGCGCACATGATGCGGGTCGAGCGGGGCCTAACATGTGGCCGGGTGACGCTTCGCATCAGTAAGGGGCTGTGCGGGAACAACTCTATTAGGGGGACCGAGTGTGAATTTTCGAGTTTCAGACCGGATGATGGAGCAACGCGATAACATGACGCCAAGCTGGGAAGCTCGCAGAAGATCGGGGCACGAAGATGCCCGGCCACCAGGGCTCCGTGATATTCGACGAACGTTCAGCGACGCGTCCAGGATGACGGGACGCTGTGATGGCTGGACGCCGAAAGAAAGGTTGGAATGTTGGTAAGTTGTAACTTCGGAATGCCAGGACTTCGGAGATTTTTCTTCGGACATTTGACAAGCCACGACCGGCATGGCGTTGTTGGTATGAAGATTCCAGGGTGATGCCAGGATGGAGGGACGCCGGGACAGCGGGACAGCGGAACTCCGGGACTCCCGGATACCATGTCGCCGGGACACCAGGATGCCGGGTAGCCCGGACCCTGAGATGCCGGGACGCTGGGACGTCAGGACATCGTGACATCGGGACGTCGGGATGTCGAGACGTCAGGACGCCGAGTTGCCGGGATGTGCACTTAGTACTTTGAAACTATAATGCTTTTATTTAAACTATTATTTAAACTATAATGCTTCTATTTTACTCTGTTGGTTTTACTGTTGCTATTAGGTAAAACTTCTTTAGAATTAAAAAAACTCTGCTTTTATTGTGACCCTCGCAACTTTGACTTCTCGAGAGAGTACACCATCAGCTAGGTACACAAACCAACTCCAAGGAGAATCCAACAACGGGAAGAAGTGACGCCGAGACAACAGGTCACTGGGACGTGGAGACGCCGAGAGGTCGGGACGCCGGGACGCCGGGACGTCGAAACGTCGGGTCACGGGTCATAGGTTACCAGGACGAAGGAAGACTGCAACGCCGGGAGGCCTGCACTGCGGTAATGCGGACGGCGGAATCCCAAAAAACAACAAGACGCCGTACGCCAGAACGAAGGCAGGCTCGGACTCCGGGACACCAGGTACGCCAGGACACCCCGCCGCCGGGACGCCGGGACGCACAGGTGCGGACGCGGCAGGTGAGGGTCACGCGTGCTCTGGCGAGGACGGGGACGGGGGCGGGGCGGTGAGGCTTCCGCGACGCGCTTCCGGCATCTGGTTCCGGGGTCCGTGCAATCGCCCCACGCCGCGCACTCTTTCCAACAAAACTCCCACGCTTCGCGCAGGCCTCTTCCGTGCGCGAGGGTGGTTGCGACAGGAAGGGCAGAGGACAACACCGGTAAAGGCCAGGGACACTTGAATTGTGCGAAATGGGAAGTGGAAAAAAATTGTAGAAAAGTTCGTCATTAGAGAAGAATCAAATAAATGAATGGATGGTTCCATAATTGATTGATTGATTACTAGTAATTCCGGGCACGTCAACTGCTAAGATCCTTAATTCCATAAATGAAGTGCATTTTTTTTGCTCGGTAGCCGGCGGGGATCGAGCCCCGCTGGATGGCGAGATCCGGCGCCGACCTACCGTCAACTAGAAGGACTTTCCCCATCCAGGTGTCTCCCATCACCTGGGACAAGCTCTAAGCTCCCGACCGAACTCTTGGCATGTGTGGTAGTGTAGTGCGTGTAAGTGTGTGTGTCTTTGTGGAAGGGGTAGGATAGGACAAGGATTGGGAAGGAAAGATCGCGCGCGGTCCACGGCCCTTTTGGTAGGGAACTGCTCCTTATTGCTCTGCTGGTATTCTTCGGAGAAACCATGGAAAACTAACGATCAGAGCAGGCGGCCGCTAGAAGTTTCCCCCAGACAGCGACAAAATGCAACCTACTGGTCTTGACCTCTCTGGCTGATGTCGAAAATCCTGCAGCCTTCGGGACTCAAACGTCAGGACCTCCCAGAGGCACAGCAGTGATATTAGTTGATGCCCCGAGCCACCTCTCTCAGTGGATGGTTCCGAGGTGACATAAGCTCCAGATATAGTGGAATGTATTATGTGAAGAAAAGGGAAAGCGACAAGATCGAAGGGAAAGGGTTACAGCAGCTATTGGAATGATTAAGATAAGAGGAAGAGATATACGTCAATTCGAGTCACGGGAATAATGCTAACAACGAAGATGAGGTCAAACTGATGAAGGCAGCATCTATAACTAAGAATGCGACAGCCCCAAAGGTTCTACGTGAAGTAATGGGGTCGGACGCTCAGGAACGCGACAGTATACAAGAAGTAGGTCGACAAGTTGACAAGATATACAAGAAGATGGTTGAGTGGCAATAATAATGCGTAATATGGCCATGACGAAGGGTAAAGGAGCATCATGAACTCTGAGATACGGAGAAACACGTGCAGGACGGAATAAATTGAGGGTACAATTGAGGGTACAATGTAGAACCTCCAAAACATTGTAGAACCTCCAAATCGGGGGCGGAGTTGTTGTAATAAAGAGGGATAAAGGCATAGAAGAGACCTTGACTTGAAGTTGTGAATGTTCAGGCATAAAAAAATCTAAAAACCATCCTAAGAAGCACAAAGGTTTAATATTCACGGGAATGCTGGTATCGAACATTTACTGCTCGTGACTAGTACTTCATGTTCAGAGAAACATATCGTCATTAGCACTAATACTAGTGAAAAGATGCTGAAGAAAATGAAACATAAACCAAATAAGTAGATTTGGCCTCGAACCGGAACTGTAGTACACTAAGAAAATATTTTGTTGATTACTTTACCAAATAATATTTGATCTGTATGCAATGCGCACGCTGTTTATAGGAATTATTGAAGCAAATAATCAACCATGCCAAATCCAGCCATATTTAGGATTTCCCCATTTACATATTTGTAAATATTTTGAGACCGTGAGAATGAGCATTTGGTTCCAGTTGTACCGGTGCGATAAAAAACATGCTTGAGAAAAAACTTCCCGAAACATGCGTTATTGCAGTTAGCATTTGTGTTGTGTGTTGCTTAAAACACGTGTCAAATAACTCTTCACATAATAGAACGAACGCCCTATAAGTTTGCAATATGAGAGTTGGTCATGCAGGAGAGCGGGGATGGCGCCGAGGTGTGGGGTAGTGGAAAGAGGACGTGGCAATCGCCGGGGGATGAAGCTGTCGCCATTATGCGATCGATAAAGCCCGGACCGGAGGGCGCGACGGAAACAGGTGCAATGCGCCTCCCACAGGCCGGCCGCCTGCGAGGGAGCACCCCACCATCAACGTCGCAACCACCATCACTACCGCCGCCCCTTTGTTTGCCAGGAAGAGCGGCAGGGGAACGATGACCGCAGTGGACACCTTCGTGTTGCTCGCGCTGCGATTCAACGGCGGAATTTGTTGTTCGTTGTAGCAGCAACGGCAGTTGCCAAAATGTTGATTGAAATCAACATTTGTGTACAACATATTGTAAAATCACATTATAATGGAAACGACTGATTCTTTCACATTAAAACATACTTATGATTTACACATTAATAGGTATAATTCAATGAATAAAAATGATTTTTCCTACATGAAATGAATGGTTAGCAAGGTCCGGAATATAAAATGAAACAAAAGAATGGAAATGTCAATGTAAAATGTTGAGAACTCTTGTAAAATGCAACGTGGATTGATGATTTGTAACAAACATTCTTGGCTCTTAAGATTTATTTTGGTGTAAGAATAATCTTACACCAATGTTAGGAAAACTCGTTTATTGTAAACAGAATTCCTTTTATGTTACCATCATTTATCCTCCCAATTGAAGATCATTTATTCATTAAATGATCTTCAATTAGCATTTTTCATTTATTGTTATCAATCTGTTAATGTTATCCCATAATATGTCTCCTACAGTGATAATTATCATTGTATTACGTTATTATATTGATGAGCGGTGTCACTACTCAAAATGTTAGCAAGTTTGTAGAAAATATGGAGATATTTAATTTCTTGCAGAAATACGTTCTAACCAAACAAACATTTCAATTTGTCCGACCATTTCCAAAGGTATTCTATTTTAGTTGCAATTCAGTAATTTGAAGACAAATTATCAATTAAGGACGTAATCTAACATTTGGTTTTAGAAATTCGGTAAAATTATCGATAATGTTTTCTTGTCGCTAACGGCTCTTCTTCGGGAACTTTTTTAACAGTTCAGTATAAATAATTTAATCTTGCGCACTGTACCCAGGAACCCAATCAAAGAGAAACGATTCCTAGCTTTTATCTCGAACGAAAAAATTAGACTGGATTAACTCAGAAGCGGTATTACAACTGTCTCGAGTCGACTGTGTCGGCGAAGTCCTAAGATTTGAGTGTTGGCGGGGTGCAAATTTTCGACTTATAGACAGACTGTTCTAAGAGACAATTCTTGTTCCCTTGACTGGTAGTTTCCTGTGGTTTCTCTTATCAATACCAAACGTATTCCGCTGTGCATAACGAATGGACCACGGACCACGCGCATCTTTCTTTCCTCTTGTCTTGTCTCTTCCTCTCCCCTTACACACACACGCACACACACACACACACACACACACACACACACACACACATACATACACACTTACCTGCACTACACTAGCACTCATGTCGAGAGATAAGTCTAGAGCTTAGATCTTGTCCCGGTTGGGGCGATGCCCCGCTGGGTAGATACATTGAGGTGGGAAATCATTCCATACACCGACATGTAGGTCAGCACCGGAGCTAGTCATTTAGCGGGGGAGTAACACTGCCATATCTCGCGATAAAACATTCACTGTAGGAACGGGGCAAATTAACGCTGGCAATATGTCCGGAAACAATCAATCAATCTATAGAACGAACGAAAACTGCACAACCCAATTCCATCGTGACCATTTTTCCTTTAAAGATCTCTTTAAAGACAGGTGCTCAATCCTCATGAAAGAAAGATTCACCTTCCTTTCGTCGGCACCTTCCGAATACGTTGCCATTGATAAAGCGTGGGGAGCGGGCGGGAAGCGTCCGAAAAACACGAGGACGGAAACAGGTGCTCGCCGACTGGCACGGCGTGGGCAGCACGCGGCGTGGGCCAGTGGGGGACGCACCGGCCACACACGTGGTAGCGGAGAGCGCGGGGTGAGGGCGGTGGCAAGTCGGGGGCGGGGTGTTGTGGTCGGGTGGCGGTGACGTGGGGGGCGCTTGGTGGTGGCAGGAGGTGTAGTGAGAATTGGCGCGGTGGTGGAGGCAGGGAGTGGACGCAGGGAGCGGGCGTGGGCGCGGGGGCGGGCGCAGGGGCGGGCGGGGGACGGGTGCGAGGCGGGCGCGGGGGCGGGCGCGAGCGTGGAGGCGACAGTGGGGTTTGGGGGGGGGCGCAAGGGTGGGGGCAGGGAGAGGCGTGGTGTCGAGAACAGTGGCAGGTGCGTGGATGGGGCGGTCGAAGGAGCGGCCGCGGGGATGGGGCGCTGGGGAGTGAGAGGGCTTCACTACCACTGCGCATACTACCACTCGCATGGGGGACAACGACCGCACGAACGGACATGTGTCCGTGTTTTAAGGAGGAGGTACGGCGTGCGTCCTCACTGCGACAGCTTAAATTACTACGTGCAAATTTGGGAACAAAGGGTCCCAATTGGATATAGTCGTCCTGTTTAAAAGGGGAATAACTGAGTAAAATAATATTCAAACACGAAATTGTTCATATTTGGGAAATTGTTGAAACTGTTAATGAAAAAAGAGCTTAAATTTAGAATGTATTTTTTTACTGGAAATAGAAGTTTTGCTGCCACAAATTTTTGTTCTGTATTGTCTCTAGGAAATGATCTGTCAGAAGGGCGTCTGAGTTCAACTACTCTACGAATACGTGTAAGGTGGTTTTCTGATTCGATCCATTAATAATTGGAAATTCCTAACTTTTTAGTCGTCACATAACACAAAAAATTATTTTCAAGTATTTGTAAAGTAATGATATTGATACGAACATTCTGCAGTTATACCATATTTGATTTATTGATTCATATTTCCTTGCACGACTATTACCATGGTAGTTAATCGCGTTGGTGCAGTGAATGACATTATTTGCCCGGGTGAGGCGGTGTTCCTAATTCGCTAGAAAATTAGGTCCGGCGCTGACCAACATATCGACTTGTGGGGAATTCCTTTCAGGGAATATCCCCCAGCGGAGCACTGCTCCAAGCAGGTCAAGCCGTAAGTTCCGGCTGGTATACCGATATATTTAGTAATGCAGTGCGTAAGGGGGGCGGATAGGACCAGGAAGAGGGAGGGAAGATCGCCCACTGTCCATCACCGACATATACCCCGGCATTCGCCCGGAATTATCTGGAGAGGCCACGTAAAATTAACGTCCAGAGCAGCCGGTCGATTTTTTCTCCAGACAGCGGCTGAGTTCCACCAAGCTAGTAACGAAAATACGCCACCGTCGTGTCTCTCCCTCGACCTCCCGGTCACAGTCGGTACAGAGTCATCGGCAATGCTGGATCTAAGATTAACTCAGGTGGTTATAAACATATTTAATCGTCAATTCCGTTCAAGAGCGTTGTTAAGTGATAATACCTGAATTTCTTGACTATTCTCATCAGTATCATCGCATCCATTCCCATTGCACCAAGCGTAAGCACGCAAGCGTTCGCATCCAACATTCCATCCGAGCAACGCATCGAAATTTCACTCCAACAAATAATTCCCGGAACTCGCAAATTGGGGAACCTGCACCAACCGTGAAACACATACCCGTCCAAAACAGCAGCAACGCTTGCGCGCGGCGGCTCGCCGAAACGACGCCCGTAAACCACGCGCGCTGGGAGCCATCTCCGTCTCAGCAGGCAGAAGCCGCGGCGCGGAGAGGGGAGGGGCCGCGGAAGAAACCAGAGCCGGCGCGGCGCGGCGTGGTGCGGCTCCCGCGCGCAAGATGGAGCACGCGCGCACGCGTCGCGCGGCGAACACGATCCGCGCGCTGCTACCGCCGCGGGCGACGCGGCACGGCGCGGCGCGGTACGGCGCACGGGAGCGTCTGGCAGGCAGGCAGCCCATTACCTAGGCGGCGCGGAGCGCTGCACAACTGCAAGATGAGGCTGGTGCGGAATACAGACTGCAGGAAGAAGGGACTGTGATGGAGAAGAATATACCAGAAGATTGTACGATATACCTCTATATTATTAATTCTTAATGCGTGTGTAAATTGAAAGAAAATGTGTGAGAGGTCTCTATGGTTTCATTAGACGTTAAAGCCAAAGATGACACGTCAGGGCTGTGTCTTACAGTCGCCGTTTCATAAAAGAGAAGGGTTAATGTAAGAAACTGCATTCTTCACGTAGGGAATATGTAATTTACCACTGATCATTTCATTGCCTTTATGACAACACTCGAAAATAGCTCTGTGACTGCGACCTGGCAAGAAGTAAGTAATGGTTTATGCGAAAACCGATAGGCTAAGTTTGTTATGTCACATGTAGCAATCTTATTTTTAATCTGCCTTGTTGGAACGAGAAACACCTTTCATACAGTTTTTTATTCAAACAGTTCAAATGTCAACACTTATTCTTTATTAATATTCGTAGCATAAGAGTAAATACCTGCCAAGATTTTCGTATTTTTGTTCTTTCTTAATCCCTTTATGAGACAGATGTCGAATTTCATTCTTTAATTGAATTCTACTCGTGTGAAAGTTAACTTTAACATTTTCCGTTAATATATCATTATTTTGACAAGTTACGTTGTGATGGCTGTGTGGACTATTTGTTCTAAAATAAATACAACATTTTAAACGCGAAAATGGTAAAACGGTTCTGTGCTCAAAACGTTCGTATTCATTATAAATTAGAATAATATAGTTATACGTTAATAATATATGTGTGTTCTTGTTCTCAGAGAAGGAAATTTTTATTTTTGTACAAACATGCACTATTTACTGTACATTGAACCCCTGTACAGTTACCGAGGTCATCCCAAATGCGGCACAAGGAGCAGAGAAACATAGAGAAGACAGTCTCAGCGCAATATGAGAATGCTTCCAGAGTAGAACCATTGAGATAGCACAGTTCTAGAAAAGATGAATTGGTTCCGAGTTCAAGGGTGAAGGCCCGAGCTGTAAGGATGCACAAGGAAACTTGCTGCGTCAAAAGCTCTACAGGGGGTAGAAAGCTAGAAAGTAACAGAACCAAGAAATGAACCAAAAGTTCTGGAGTGTATATTTACAGTGCAATAGATGCAGTTCAAGAAGCTAGGGAGTTCTAACAACTAGCTAGAAAACAGAGTTTCATATACGCGTCGTATTGTGTTAGTTTTCCCTTATATGAGCAGCGCGAAAACAACTCATCTCTATCAGAATCATATTTTTATTAGCGTATCAATATTTTTCGGTTGTAAACGTTGTTTAACTGTCCTAATGAGTAATTAACCTAAATTACCCTGATTAGCCTTAATTTTATTTTTCAAGTGTATGTCAATCAGTCGCGAAGCTTTTTATCTAGTGTTGGTAGTGCCCACAATGAGCCGCAGGTGTTCTGTCAATGATCGGAGGCAGAACCAAATCAACACGGGAAGACATGAAGACCGAGAAGATATTGCACGTTATGTCGTGAATTAAATTTTCGTATTAGAGGTCAGTCCTGATAGAATTTGCCAGATACATCTCTTTTATTCATTGCTCAACATTTGTTGTTAAATTTCTCTCTACAACTTTCGTTGTTAAATTTCTTTCTTCCTTTCTTCTAAAAAGGGGTGGTATTCTATTAAACTAGAATACCACCACTTTTGGTGATTCTAAAATTTGAGATTAGTATTTTGAAAAACGATAATAAATATATTTAATCCATAAAGTGTGTAGTGAAATAAGTGCAAATGTATGATTTTCTTTTATGCACGCAATAACATTTTCATCATACGTCTAGTGTTGGTGATTGTGGTGCTAGTGAGTGTGGTGTTAGAATTTGTGATGGTGATTGTAGTGGTCGTCGTGGTGTTGGTGGTTGTGGCTATTGATTATGGTGACGCAGTGGTGGTTGCTATCCGGGGAGACTGTAGGCACCACTGAGACACCTCAGCGCTGTTAGGGGGACGTGCTAGGTGCTAGAGGGGACGAGGTTGGTGGTGGATGTAGCAATGAATATGTTGATGGTCTGTTGGCAGCGGCAGTGGCGACGGGGATGCTAGAGGCGACGGTGCTAGCAGTGGGATGCTAGAGGCAGCGGCGTTCGTAGAGGATGTGACAATGGTGATGTTGAGGGGAAACAGGAGATGCGGTAGCAGTAGGATGCTGGAGATGAGGGCATTGGTGGTGTATGTGGCAATGGCGATGTTGATGTCAAGCAGGAGCTGCTTTAGCAATGGGGTTGCTAGAGGCGACGGGGTAATAACTGGGATGCTAGTGGCGACTGTGTTGGTGGTGGATTTCTGATTAATTGGCGATGTTGATGGAAAGCAGGACCTGCTTTAGCAGTGGGGTACTAGAGGCGACGGCGTTAGCAGTGGGATGGTGGAGGCGAAGGCATTAGACGTGGGATGCTAGAGGCGACGGCGTTGGAGGTGGACGAGGCAAGGGCGATGTTGATGGAAAGCAGGACCTGCTTTAGCAGTGGGGTACTAGAGGCGACGGCGTTAGCAGTGGGATGCTGGAGGCGAAGGCATTAGACGTGGGATGCTGGAGGCGACGGCGTTAGACGTGGGATGCTAGAGGCGACGGCGTTGGAGGTGGACGTGGCAATGACGATGTTGATGGAAAGCAGGAGCTGCATTAGCAGTGGGGTACTAGAGGCGACGGCGTTAGCAGTGGGATGCTGGAGGCGAAGGCATTAGACGTGGGATGCTGGAGACGACGGCGTTAGACGTGGGATGCTAGAGGCGACGGCGTTGGAGGTGGACGTGGCAATGACGATGTTGATGGAAAGCAGGAGCTGCATTAGCAGTGGGGTTGCTAGAGGCGACAGTGTGAGCATTGGGATGCTGGAGGTGACGGCGTAAGCAATGGGATGCTGGAGGCGACGGCGTTAGACGTGGGATGCTAGAGGCGACGGCGTTGGAGGTGGACGTGGCAATGGCGATGTTGATGGAAAACAGGAGCTGCATTACCAGTGGATGCTAGAGGTGACGGCGTTGGCGGTGCGGGTGCTAGAGGAGCCGTTGGCGGTGGAAGTGGCAATGGTGATGTCGGTGGTCCGGGGGCAGCGGCGGTGGCGGTCCAAGGCCGAGGTTCATCAGCATGCGCGGCGCGCCACCTGGCGGCGGGCGTGCGCGCGGGCGGATCATTACTGCCGCGAGGCGAGGGGGGGGTTGATCGCTCGGATGAGAAGGGGTGGCGAGGAGGCGCGGTCGGTAGCTGGCCGCTGCTGCCAGTGAATGAGAGGTGATGACTTGGGGTAGAAGGGGGAGTAATGAATGAAACGAACCGAGAAGAATGTATTATCAAGGACGTGCAGGAAACAAACTGCATTGTAGACGTAATTGCACTTTATATAATTTATGCCATAACATTAAATGTACATCTGTGTGTAAATAAAGTTTTTGTATATTTTAAAGAGCCTTATTTTGCTCAAGTACTACATGAAAAGTACTTCTCTGAAAATTCATTGAATGTTTTTTTTTCCAAGAACTAGACAGAAAATTAATTAAATACATTCTGTACAGAGCAAGATCCACATCTGAGTCAACTGGTAGGGAACTGGCCATGTTATTGGATCCTCTGAGAACGTTCTAAAAAAATCTTAGAAAAAGGATGGTAGTTTTTTCTTAGTTCTTCTAGAATGTTCGAGAAGAGAAAAGTGTTTTGGGTGTCCCCACGGCACCTACGAATGTGAGAACCAGAACAGACGAGCTAGTCAACTAATATGTCTAGATATGAATATGTATAAATATGTATACATATGTACATATTCATACACATATATATGTACATACATATATATATACATATATATGAGTATATACATATATATATATATATATATATATGTGTATATACATATATATACCAACATCCAGTTTTATGCATGTAGATATTAAAAATAATAAAACTACCAGTGGCGCACCAGCAAGTAGTAGTGCAGTCTCATGCTCCAGTTTGTATCCTGCTTCATCCGGCTCTATCCAGTAGTCCCTAATAAGAGAGGAGTACGTAATGGGAGAGAGCTGCAAGTCTCTCCCGGGTGCAGTAGGAGTCTCCTCTGGGAGCTACACCCCGCCGCGGGGAGTCCTTCGCGACAAATCAATGTCAGCCACAAAGCGGGGCGCCCGTTGAACAGTAGCCCAACTCATCACCAGTTTTTCCGAGTCCGCAATTCAACTTCTCTCCGGAGGCTTTCTTGGCCCCATTCTCTTCTTCTTATTGCCAGTCCATTTGTGCGGTCATATTTTACACACCAATTTCTTTAGAAACCCATGCATTCATAATTAAGAAAACAAATCAATCAGGTACAAGTACACGATTTCGAGATAATAAAATAACGTACATTACATACTCATAGAAGCACTGTCAAATTCTTGTTGTACAAAAATCCAAAGTGCGGTTGAGTTGAATTTTGCTAATGTGTCATTAGCCACTTATCGTAAGATACATCTATTTCTCTGAAAAATACCATTTCTATTTCAATGAAATTTTTTCAATGCAATTTTTTTCAATACAAATTTGAATGTAATTATTTTGAAAACTGATGAAATATGATTCACGAATGCAACTTTGTTGGAGAAGCTCAAGGAGTTGCATGCAGACGTATTCTGGGTCAATATGTCATTACTTATTCGGTGTAGACTTTCACTCTCATTCTCATCTTCTTATTGCTATTACTTTGTGTACTTAAAAATACAAATCAGTTAGGAACACCTGCACTTATAATTAAGAAAACAATATAAATGTGATGATAACTATGATAATCAGGTATGAGAGTATCATTTTCAGTTCATAAACATCGTACACTACATATTTAGAAAAGCACTGTCAAATCCAAGACACACGAAATTCTGATGTAATATCATGTAGACAATCGTGAGGGTAGGTCAATAGAAAGTCCGTTTTTTTACAGTGCCAAAGTCTGATGTGATTTGAGATAAATATCCTACATTGTTGACTTACCTCAAGATAATCAATTTCTCTACAGTAGACCTTTTCTTTTTTTCAGTTCCATTGTTGAATTTCTAGCATCAACGTTTGAGGAGAAACGAAGTTACTTTTTAAAACATGAAGAGGTAATTCACGAATAAATGAAGTTGCGTTTGATAAAACGAAATGGTAATTCACAAATTTGAATTTAAATATTTTAAAAAAACATTGTTGATATATACGTTCCATGCCCAACTGTTGTCAGATAAGTTAAAGGTGTTGCTCTCAAACACATTTTGGTTAAAAGTATCATTGCTTATTCCGTGGATACTTGTACTTTACAACCACTCCATAAAATCATATGAATACAATGGGCAGATCACTTCTGTTTCTTAATTTTGTAAATAAATTCGCAATTGGTGGCACTGTATTTGCAGTGCAGAAGAAAGACGTGTAGTGACACGACTAAAAATCTACTATTGCTAATTATATATAAAAAAGAAAGTGAGGAATTAGCGTCATATAGTTTATGATAAAAATGGTCAATATCAATCCCTATATTTGCTCCTGGCCTAAAAGAAGCACTGCAATTCTGAACTCGTGAATACACATTCAACCGTGCAATCAGTCAGTTCCAATTCACTGTGAAAGATAAAAAAAATGATAATCATCAGTTTCAAGAATTATGGTCCAAGAATTATAAGCCATTGAATAATATCTCTGTACTAGTTTAGTTGTTTTCTATTAAGATGGAAGTCGCCAAAGGTAACCCTGCCACAATAAAAAGGCTTTGAGATGGGAAATATTATAGAAAAACTTTCTCAGATGCAATTTTTAAAATTGGCGTTTTTTTATATCCCGTGTTTGACATAGGCCCTACTATTTTACTAGTTTCCCACAGAAGGATCAAAGAACAACCATCAGTGAATATTTCTAAAATGGTCCTGGAGCTCTTTGCCAGGCCTTCAGAAAATATATTATTAAATTGAGAATTTATCATTAAACTATTGCACATGTGCAATAGTTTAATGCGTGTTTTCGGCAATAGAGTTCACATAATATTCCATAAAAAGCTAAGCCTAAACATAGCCTAAAACGATGGATAGGGAAATCCCTCAGCACACGTAACACACATGTTTTAATGTATTCGGAGAAAGGAAGTTTCGAGTTTCATATCAAACGTACGACCATCAGAGTCTTCGAAAAAAAAAAATTAAAGAAAATTACTGAGAACAGCAGAGCAACGCGCAAACCAATGAAAATAATCCAACAGAGAGCGCAGTTGCTTCCCTTCTATTGTTAAAGCATCACTGCACACGAGCTACTGTGCACATGAACAGGCATTCCACCGCGCAGCGACATCGCAGCGCGCAGGATCTCCCACTCTTCGACGACGCGCGGCGCAAAAAAGACAGCACACTGCAGCTCCGCGCCGGAAACCGCCAAGAGCCCCCGAGAGCCATTACGCCTCGGAAACGACGTAATTAGCGGCTTATCGCGCGAATCTCATCTGCCCGATCGCCCGCGCCCGCGCGCGCGCGACCTATCGGCGGCGGCACGACCGACCACCGCTCGTAAATCAGACGGGCAGTAGCGCGACGCTCGGGACGCTGGAGAGGGTGGCGATGGTGCGGTGTGCCGGTGGGAGCGGCCAGAGGGTCTAGGTGATAGATCTGGGTCGTTAAATTTATTATTTTAGTTGCCTATACTGGGAAACCTGATGAAGCGGCCACCTCAGTTAAGCGGTCACCTGAACTAACGTGGGAGGCGACGGCGCGGTTTGGAAATGGGAGCGACTAGGAGGGGTGAGCGCTGGATGTGGATCGAAAATTTAAGCGATTAAGCGGTCACCTGAACTAAAGTCCATTTCCCCCCCCCCCCCCCATCGGAACCGATTTTTCCTTAAAACATGTAAAAATTTCCTTCCGTTCAGCGGCTGCCTGGCTAAGCTGCGAGGCATATTTCGTAGATGCGCGTTAATAAGCGATAATCTGAAGCGATTTTGAACTATTATAACATGAAGCGGAAAAGTAGTGGAGATTATTGTTGATTTAATATCATCCTGCGACAGGAAGGTTAGTTCAATTGGAACAGACATTCAGACTCGCAGAGGGAATGATTTTAATAAATATTTCATAAGGGAATAACTACGTGTTCGCTTCGCCTATTTCATAGCTTTCCTATGCTAACTCGTGCTTCCGTTCTTTAGAATTTGTTAAAGACTCGCGGATCACGATGCCTACGCGATTCCGATCTAAAGATTTGCCAACGAATTCGATCTGAAGGTTACTGAGAGAGACATCCTTTCTGTGAAGTTTTTGAAATATATGAATTGCGTCTTCAATTCTTGTTTGCTTGTTTAATTCGGTGAGGATAGAAAGTGAGTTTCTCAACTAGGAGAATAAGGCTGATGTCTAGAGTGTGTTTTGTTAGTGTGCCGAGACGAGGCACATTATCTTCACATATTGTTAAATTGTACTTTATCATTTATAGTAATTAAAAATGTTAAAGAGAACATGATTTCATATTGGCACAATTAGATTTGATTTACGCCCTCGGTAATCTCATAACACTAGGGAACAAATTTTTTTTTCATACCTCCAGGATGAAAGTAGGAAACGATCACGCTCATTTAAAAAAATCATTATAAAAAGTTTCTATTACGCAAGGTTCCAAAGATATAAACATTTTTAGTATTTGAAATAAACAAAATCATGTACTAATTTCCACATTGTCACTCCAGTTATATTACCACAAAATTCTATGAGCCTACTTCATATGAGGTAAGAACAAGTTAAAAATGGAACACGCATATTCGTGCAATAATATGCAGACATTAAAATGTTTTGTGGGTATTCTCCACAACATTGGTAGAGCGAATGACAATGATTTGTATTTTCCATACAACCACAACCTAAGGTTCGTCGTACAGGTGACACAAAACTGGTGAGCAGCCCATGGATTGTCCTGGTCACAAACACAACAGCCTAAATGTAAAAAATACGTAAAATATAAGTTTTGTAATTTCATATATATTTTTTCCTTTGAAGTTTGGGTATAAATCTTCCACCAACGTAGTAACAGAAGATAGGTTGATTCGCACATTTCAATGTGAAATTACGATTTGCATTTTATCAAACCGATTCAATTCTACAGATTATGTGTCGAATTTCACTTCGTAAAAACCACAGAACTATTATGTATTAATGCTTTTGAGGCACATGTAAACCAGATACGAACTTCACGCGCACTATTTGTACAGTTCCACATGACACCCACTGACTGAATCTGCCTCTCAACAGTTCAATACATGTACATTTGCGATAAGGTAAGGGGCTATAATGATTCGTTTCGATGATTGATGCGCAATAGGAAATATGAGGGTGCACGTGATTTGTTTTCAAAACATCCACTAAGACCTATTATGAACAGAACACTAAGATCTACTCGTAATTCAGCGCGATTACCAGACGTGAGAATAAAGACGGCAATCTTCAAATGCGGTAAAAAGAACACGAGAGTCTATTTTTGTTGATATCTCCTGAAAGTGGCATAAATGTACTGAACAAATATTTTATTTTTTAATCGATTTGATGCTTATTGATTCTACATATCTTATGGGTACAATTTAAATGTATTTGCATTAATTGAAAAATATTGTATGATGCGGTGTAAAGATACGGTATATTTAAAAACTGTGACGTGATGTAATGTTTTTATTGTGATATTCGTAATCTACGAATACATTAGAGTATGCTGCCCACTCTACCTTCCTGGACGTAAAAAGTTTGTTCCCTAGTGTAATATTTTTATACGGCCACCTGTTTTAATAACCATATTTTGCCGGAATATTCGGTGACCGCTTAATGATGTTTCAGTGTAGTATACTACAGTTAAATCCTAGATGCACCATATGGGGGGAGGTCTCGGAAGAAATTATAAACGTATGTAAATTCACATATTATTCAACATTTCTGATAAACACTCTTCAAATTCCGAAAACTGTTCTTTTAATAACAGATTCACCATCAAATTCTGGACTTCGTGATAATTAGGATTGATTGCATGATTCAGTGTTTCTGGGCACATCATCTGCTATGGCCATTTGTCCTCTAAGTGTAGTAAATGTTATATCCCGAGATGTGGTGGTGTTCGTTCCCCACAGGAACTTTGGATCCAGGGCTGACCTACACATCTGCGTCGGCGTGCAGAAATTACTGCTATCCGAACGGGTTACCGCCTCTGCACGTATTAGCTCTCAGGTCCCGATTGGTCTCCCGGCAAATGTGGTAGTGTAGTGCTTGTAATTGTAAGGGTAGGCGTGTGGGTAAGGTACAAATAGGGACAAGTATGAGAAAGGTACCCTCGCGCCCGATCCCTGGCGCGTTTCTTAGGGCACAGTTTCGTGATTCGGTATTGTTCTGAGAAACTAGGAAAAAGTACTGAAGTCAGCAGCCAACCGCTAAAAATCTCCTTATAGTGGTGGGGTTTGACCTATTTATAGTCAAGAATGCGTCACCGTCGGGACTCGAACTCTAGAATTGCCTAGTCAGCGATGCTGCATAAGTAATGGAAATACTTTAACCCATCGATCGCAGCCACTCACGGAAGTTTAGAAATATTCGAAGCTGTCATTTTTATGCACCACGTAATCTGTTAGTCCCGGGTAAATATTTTTTTGAAACATTTGAACATTGTATTACGTTTTATGAACGTTTATTTCACTACTGCATTGTTAGCATAAAATTTTGCTCCGAAAAAAGTAAGATTTGTTGGAACAAACATTAAAGACTGAAAAGAGGGTTTACTCCTGAAAATCTAAATATAAGTACTTAGCTTTTGGGGGCTCATATTAACGTATTGGTTAATAATTTCCAGTAAGTTCAAGAAAAGCACAGGAGGAAGAGTAGTAGCCTATGAGTGTATTGTGAATGATCCAATATGATATGTGTATATATATATATTTATATATATATATATATATATATATTTATATATATATATATATACACACATATGAATACGTTTAACTAATACGCGTGCTGAATATAGTTTAGATGCTCTCATTCCCTGAGAGACTTAAATTGTAGATGATTAAAAGCACTTTTAGCGTGAGAAACGGCTTGAAATTCCTACTTTTTAACTCTATCAACACTGCATGTTCTAAACACCCACTTGCTAAGTCTTTTTTTGGTATTTTAATACTTTAAAGCAAAATTATAATTTAATATATTTTTAAGCATTATATCAGAGAATTAGAAAAATTAATATTTTGTGAAAAACTTTTCTAAAGAAATTTGTAATTTAATTTTCTCTTCAGATTAGTTTGAATTCTTTCCAAAGGAAGTACTTTTTATTTAACAAAGTAATGTCTATTCAGGATGAATCCAGTTCACTTATTCCCTTCAATATCGCTTGAAAGAAAATAAATTTCAGTTTGACTTTTAAGAATGAAGGTTTACTGCGTGACGTCATTGAGATGTAGCTATCATATAACGCGGATTAACAATCTGAGGAACGCCCAAGCAACGAACTAAGAGACGGTGTGATCACCTACGACTGGTTGTCCCATTGAGTTCTGCATTGCAGCGCAACCTGTCGAGCAAAATGACAGCATCAGTTTTAAACGCCAAAACCTCCGCAATGACTTTGTGCGTTCTCGAATCGGCAACAACAAAAAAAGCATCTCCACAACTCGTATCTGTAATTTAAATCGCGTTATTCTCCAAGTGTGTCACGTTACTCTGCATAAGCAAGGAAAAGTTCAAATTGTACCTGCAGTCACCAAATGCCACACGAATATCCTCATGTTTATAAATAGGTCTCCGACAAATTTGGCACCGTGGTGAAAAGGACCGTCATTATTTCACAAGGTGGCCGCCATGCCGTTCCCACTTGGTGAGACAATGCGTATTATTCGCCCGGGATCATTTATTCAAGAACGCAAGGTCCCGGACCTTAAGTCGCAGATGCCGCGAACGCTTGGGCAGAGCGTGGTCACCCACCGAGGACACCAGTTGCCCTTCTTCCCACCAGGGCGCTCCTCGACGCCGCGACACCAGCTGCTCGCGCAGGCTATCCTCATTATCCCACCGCGCTCGCCCAGCCTCAAGGATACCCAGGCAGACAGACGGAGTCTGGGATACGCTTAAACGCGGGCGAGAAAATGTAGCAGTGGAAGAAAGACAAATATCCCCCGCTTACACGTGGAATTAGCGTGTTGTGAGCTCATTAATTTGAGCGCCGTTTTTCTAGAATTTTCTTGAAGTATGTTTCCTGTTCTCGGGATTTCTTTCGAATGCTCTGCATAACTCATCAGAATAGACCACACTTGTTCTTGGGTGTAGTAGTAACATATTTTATAACGGCTTAAGCGGGGTGAAGTTTGTTTTGTACATTCCCTATTTTTTTAAGAACGGAAATTACTGGCAAAGTTCAGCTTTTATTTTTCGTTTCCCGCGCCAAAGGAATGCAGAATGAATGGTTTCTCGAGCAAGATGAGACATTTATGTTTCCCTCGAGAGAACAGAATCGTAATCGACCTTCCTCCTAAATAAGCAGGAACCGCGCTTCTAATGTACGAGACAACAGGTACGTTGTCGCGTTGTTCCTAGCGCCATAGTCCCTCCGTTAGAAGTTTTCTGTGTCATTGCAATGCGAGAAAATTATACACAATCTATTAAGCGTGTTCTCTGTTATGTTTGGAGCGAAGACAATGCGTATTATTCTCGCTGGTTCACTTATTCATGCATGCTTGCATTGTAATGGCGCTTCTAATTTAACGTAGAGACAATGAGACAGCAACAGGCTGCATCGGAGCCGATGAATCACACTGGCGCGGGGACACAGCGCTTCGGGCGGGCCCGCTTCCCCGCACCCCCACCCCCGCAACCCTCTTCCTCCGGCCCCGATAGCTGGCGCGAGACTTCTTTCCTTCTTTCCTTCCGCCTCCTGTCTTCAGACAGACATTCTCATTGGGAGAGGTGGCGCAGGGCATCAACTGATGCCACTGCAGTGCCCCTGACCGGGAGGTCCTGAGGTTCGATTTTCGACACTAGCTTTTCAGCTAGGTCAAGCCGCTGTCTACAGGAGAATTCTAGCGCCCGGCTGCTCTGATCGGTTTTTATGGTTTCACCAATCAATACCAGGTGAATGCCAGAGCAGCACCCTAACAAAAGGACCATGGACCGTCCGCGTGGTTTTTCCTTCCCACTCCTTGAGCCATCTTCACCATAAGACACACTTACACTTACATCCACTACACTACCACACATGCCGGGAGACCGGTCGAGGGCTTAAGAGTTTGTCCCGGCTGGGGTGGTCCCCGCTGCTGGGACATTTCTGCTTGGGGAGAATCCCGCCAGCCGACGGCAGGTCAACGCCGGATCTCGCCATCCAACGGGGCGAGATCATGGACACCACCCGAGCAAAAAATGATCTAAATTTACGGGACTAATGACTTGAGCAGTTTGCGCTCCCGGAATCAGTAGTAATCAAACAATCAATCATTCATACATTCTCCCCGCCTTCCCGTGCTCTTTCAAGATAGAAGCCCAAATTCTCTTTCCTAGTTTTGCATTACTCTCATATACTCTATTATATCGTATTTCGTTACTTGATGGGAAAGCTTAGCGGCAGTCTTCCTTATCCTTGGCAAAGCTGAACGATTGACCGTGTTGACCGATTGACCTAGAGATAATCGACGGTGGTGAATTGATGACACTAGCTCCCTAGCTGAGTCGACTCCAACCACTGTCTGGAGAAAATTCTAGTGCCACCTACTCTCATAGGAAGTTTTTTACGGTTCCTCCGATCCGTAGCAGGTGAATGCCCGAACAGTTCGGTGTGATTAGTAGAAAACCTGAACTACAGTGACACTGTATCTTCACAAATATTTTTTATTAAATTAGCAGCAACAATAAATTTGAAAATTATACAATAGAAAACGAAAAACAAGAATTTGCACGACGAATTCTATTACCTCCTTTCGAAGTCACTTTTTCCTCAGCGTCGCTGACCAGAAGACCATAGAGTTCGAGACATGACAATGGGGAATTTTCGACACTACCTCCGTAATTGAGTCGAATTCAACCAGTCTGGTGGGGAATTCTATCGTCTTGGTAGGTATTCTTATCGGTACTTTTACGTGTTCTTCGATCTTTGCAGGTGAATGCCGGAACAAAATCCCAACAAACGAGCTATGATTCCCAACGAGCGAGTGATTCTTCCTAATCCCTGTCTCCTCACACACACACGAACATACATTTACATGCTCTACACTATCACACACGTCGGGAAACAAGATGAGAGCTTATACAGAGCTTGCCCTGACTACAACTGGAGCAAAACGCATCTATCGGAAGAAACCTAGAAGGATAAATATCCGCCAGCCTGTGTTTAGATCAACGTCGGATCTCAAATTTCGCCCGGGAGGAACACTGTCACCTCTCTGGATGCACTACACTTAAGGACTGTATCTAAATAGTTGACCCACCCATACTCAATAAACAGTCAGCCTCAAGACATTTTACTTTACGTTCTCGATCACTGGCATGATCCTTTTTATCATTTTTTTATTGTACTCTTTCATATAAAGTAACGCATGTCCAAAATTTACATTTTGCAAGTAAATGCTTTTAATCTGACGGAAGCCGTTATTTTGCTGTCAAAGTAGCAGTCGAAGCGTGTGTTTTTAAACCAGCTGACTTGTTCACTGTCCTTACATAATTGTTTCTAGAAAGTATACGCTATTTTCTAAACATATTTCTTCACTTAACTTAGAAAATGAAAAGTTTTAGATGTGTCACTTTTCTTGCGCACCGAAAATTTGTGTTTATTTTACAGTTTACATTCTTATTCTTTCCCAGGAGCCTTTTCACTAATATTCTGTTTAATTTTATGTGCAATTGCTCTTTTTATTACTTCAAATATCACGTCTACATCACCATATGTTCTTACCTCAATGAAATACTGAAATAGTTTAAAATTTATGGCTGAATTGAATTATCTCTAATCGTAGCTTATTGTCTCTCACTTGGCCAAACAAATTAACTTCTGGAGTAATGCACTTACATAAATAAAGCCCTTTACTCATAAGATACTGAGAATCTGCATAAAATTTAGAAAACTATTTTATAACTCGCAGTCGTTCCCGTTCACATTGGTCGTTTATTTCAACCTGACAAGCAAATGCCTAACCTGAGAACCAAACGATTGTGTATCATTGAGTTAGGAACAATAAAATTGTATGAGGTGTACGATTGATATTTGTCAGTTTTTTAAGTGCTGCGTTCACATACCAGCTCCCTGTGTGCTCCTCCAAACACACTAAGAGGACTTAAATAAGTCCGAGGCTTACCAATTTTGTTAGTAGTTTGAAAAATTAATTTTATCACTGATTCGTAGATTATCTTTATAATAGGAAAGCAAGGTACATTGTTAATAAATGTTTGATGTTACTGTCCCAATGCCTTCTATTGTCTCATTGACAGCCGATGGGACAAACAGATTGTCCCCAGTTATCTTTATGTGATCAACTTAAACTCCTTACACCAGTGGCGTAGGCTCAATGTATGCGAGTGATGCGTTACATCCCCCAGTTTTCCATCGCTTAAAAATATTTTCAGTAAAATATTTTATTTTCTTCTGTTAAGTATCTCCTTCTGTTTCTCTATTCTCTCGCGCCATTTACGTGCGCGGTCCAATAGGCGTTAGTTTCCTCGCTGGATGTGACGGGTCGAGAAACATCCCTTCAACGACCTCACTTCGTTGCCGAAGATATTGAACTCACGGCCATGCACTGTGTGCAAGCTGCGTGGTTTCGAGCCGGAGATGTGACATAGCTTCTCACATCAAAGGCTTCTCATTGACGTTTGTATATCCCCTCCCAATAACCTTCCATACCCCCTCCTCTGATGCAGTCATAATTCGGCAGCACGCCTGGGAATCCCAGAAGTCCCGTGCCACTATTGTGACCCGGAAGCGGGTAACGGGGGGCAGACGACACGACTGTCTTTCTTCAGAAGTCAAGCAAGTCTGCCAACTATGCTTAAGCAGATTTCAACCTGATTCAGTACAACTGGGTAACTCGATGTGTGTTAGCGGGCCTGACAAAACAACATCACTCCCATCATGTAAGGAAATGATATGACAGAGACAATCCGTGAACTCGAAACGGTGCGCGCGATGTTATTTCGTTCGTCATGTGTGTCCTGCGTTCTAGCGTAAATGCTGTTTACTACTTAATGCGCGTTAAATAGACTACTTTGCCTAGTTGGTGATATGTTAAAGAGAATCTGAATTCGATATTGTAACGAGAAAGGATAAAACTTGCGCGTGTGTGTGTGTGTGTGTGTGTGCGACATGGCAAGCTCATCCAGTTCATTTGTGGTAGTGGGTGAGTTTTTTGTGGCAGGGAACAATAGTGAAAAGGTTCATTGTGTCATAGACAGGATTCGTGAAATTCCGTGCAATTCTTTCTCCTATTTCGAAAAACTTTCGGTATATAGTGATGGACAACCAAGACAAAGCCAATAGATCTCGAGTTCAAAAATTAGGTATGTACTTTTTTGTGGTTATTTTTTTAGTTTTATTGTTTTGTTTATGTAAGTTAGTGCATGCAATGAGAAAATGATTTTCAAGAAGATTCAAAATGTGTCTAATTTGCAACATACACTTCTAAAACACTTCAGAGTAAAGTAGAATGACGCAGACTTTAAATATTTGGAATTATGCGTTCAATCTGTAATATCATGTTCGCATCCCCACATCTGCTAGCCAGGAGACGCCACTGCCTTACACCAATATGTTCTCTTACTTGTCACTCGAAATCATTTCATATGGGATACCAAGCCTTTTAATGGTAGTATCATTAAATGTAGTGTCACAGACTCGCATATAGAAATTTCTTATTAAATACACAATTAATACAAATTTTGTATTATTTTTACACTGTAAAACTTTTAAATGTGTGATTTTAAAAACAATACTAAATTATGTGGAAAATAAATCCATCCATAACCACATCTAAATCTCAAAAACTATTTTTCCTCTTCTCCTTACTCTCTGAGTACTTAACTTTTCTTTTGAAGATCTTTCTCAATGACTCAAGGGTTCAGGGTTCAAGGCTCTACTCTTCCATGCCTTTTCAAAAGGAGATGTTAGCAACCACAATCATATAAGGCAACAAACCAAACTTGAATAAATTCCATTACTTCCACTGCCATTTATCATTATTTTCTGTCTCCTTTCTGTCTATTTTATTCTTTGAGCCTCGGAAAATTAATGAAACAAAGAGAAAAAGGTAAAACGAGCTTCATGGACAAGTACAAACATACCCATCATTAATTACTACAAACAGTTTATTTTCAAAAGCTGATCCATCTTAAAATGTGCACATCGTGTCAGAGTGAAATTAAATCGTTTACGTTTCGACCGTGTTTATATATGGCGGGTAAGACTGCTATTATTGTATCATCATGTGCACTCAAAGTTTGCATAAAAGAAATAATGACAGCACTTACTCAACCCCTAATTCTGGAGAGCGGCACTTCCGATGTATCGAAGTGTTAGCTGTTGCATAAATTCAACGGCTTCGCAGGCGCATTGCTCATTTTTTCATTGTCTTAGGCGCTGTCTTATTTGCAAGGTTCAAGGCAGAATTGATTTTTAAATTATGCCTAGCCTTGACTGCGCCTATTTATCTGCGGGCGCCTGCACCGTGAATGGGAAGGCGAGGACGGGATGGACCGCCCCCCGCTTCCTTGGGCGATGCCTCCTCGCCCGCCGCCCTCCGCTGCGGTGAACGCCGCCGGCGGCGCGGCGCGGCATGGCGCGGTGGCATGCCCCGTACCACGCGCGCATTAGCTGAAGCGGTAGGCGGTGATGGGCCACGAGGAGGTTCTGCGATGACGCCGAGCGACACAAATGGTTCGTTGGAATGCTTGAGGAGACGAGATGGAAGAGGTGGTGGTGGGGGTGGGCAGGTAATGATGGTGGTGGTGGGGAAGTGGAGGTGGAGGAGAAGGTGGTGATGGTAGTGGTGGTGGAGGTGGAGGTGGAGGCGGTGAAGGTGGAGATAGAGATGGAGGTGGTGGTGGTGGTGGTTGTGGAGGTGGTGGTGATTGTGGAGGTAGTGGTGGTTGAAGAGTGGTGATACAGTAAAGTAAGTGGTGGAGGTGGAGGTGATGGTGGCGGTGGTGGTGGAGGTGGAGATGGTGGTGGTGGTGGTGGTGGAGGTGGAGATGGTGGTGGTGGAGGTGGAGATGGTGGTGGTGGAGGAGGTGGAGATGAAGATCGAGATGTAGGTGGAGGAGGTGGTTGTGGAGGTGGTGATGGTGGTGGTTGTGGAGGTGGTGGTTGAAGTAGTGGAGATGGAGGTGGTGAAGGTTGTAGCGGAGGCGGTAGTGGTGGAAGAGATAGTGGTGGAAGAGGTGGTGTTGGTGGGTGGTTTTGGTCTGTGTGGTGGTGGTGAGCGTGAAAAGGGCGTGAAATAGAAATAATGCTTATACACTTGTGAGAGAGGCTACAAGAGCATTGTCACATTGTGCACAACCCAAGCTGAGTAAAGAGCCGTTTTGGGACAATGTGATAAATGTAACAATGTAATACATCATACAATGCCCTGATGAAGTAACTAAAGGTTTTTGTGAAGAGAGTATTCTGTTAATATTCAGTCCATTAGAGTTACGAAGAATTGATATCATACTCTTGATCCGTTCTTACTTCTGATTGCAAGTTATGTTGACATCGTCGTTCATGCAAAGATTTGACAATATTTGGGAGAATGGGACAGAATTAACAGTCAGAAAGGTGACGGTGGGACAACCGAGAGATAAAATGCTGTATTCAGTAATACTATATTATCGTCTTTGATTCCACGAGGAGGAATTTATTAACAAACTAAAGCATTTCTGCACATCTTTTTGTACCTCCGAACTGTACTATACTTCTGTTTTTATAATGTGGCGTGTCAAGCACTGTCTTCATGATGGAATATGTCACAGCTTTTCGCATCTTTCTCGGTCGTGCTGCCAAATGTCGCATAATCACGACCGTATCAAGCAGAGCGCGATCATGAGATATCTAGCGGCATGACCGAAGAAAGACACGAAAAGTTGTAACATATTCCATCGTGAAGACAGTGGTTGACGCGCCACATTATAAAAACCGAAGTATAATTGCAGAAATTTATCTTTCCGCTGGTGTATTCTCATTTAACACTTTAATCATATCTAATGCATGATAACTGTTTACAATCGTATATTCTAAAATAAAAATTGCGGAAGTGCAGACACAAGATGTTAAAGAAGGAGGATGAAAGTGATCCAACACTGATGAATTGTAAAGTTAGTAGATCGAAATTGAGAAAATAGAAATAATTTGTTTATATATTTAAAATGAATAATTTTTTATCCAAAAAATTATACATTTTTGCTGAATAGCCCTTGAATAAATTAAAAATCCAAATTATCTAGGGAAAAGTCTCAGATTAAATATTACTGTACAATATCAATTAATCATCAAGTGATTTATAAATTGCCGAACTGTATTAATACTGAAAAAACATTAAACACAACATGAATTGCTTTTCTAGCGAGAGAACGTCTCAAATCGGAATTCTCCGCGAACTCGCTCGTGAACCAGATGAGATTCACAGCCGCGGAGCTCTCAGGCGACGCGACGCTCCAACGCGTTGACGTGTCAACGCGGCGCCATTTTCATTTCATTAGACTAAGCAGCGGTGCTCAATCTCGATCAGCATAACAGCCATCTCCATAACACCTGTGCTCGGGCGGGCGGGCTCGGAGGGAGGCGGGACTCGTAACCGCAGAGCCGAGCCGTTGAGGTCAGGGAAGGAAACCGCCAACGAGCCAGCCGCCTACGACGCACCTGCGCCCGTCCACCGCGACTGATCGATATTCGTCAGTCGCCGCGACGCCATCGAGAATGCAAATCGATTTCCTTACGGGCGCCCGTCGCGCCGTGGTTCGAAGGGCAACCGCTGTGCTTCAGCGCATGACATTCCTGAGAAGCGATTTCGCCGCTTAACGAGGACGGGCAGGATTTGAATTAACCGCGGGGAGGCGGCCGTATACGGAGACAAGTGGACGCGAAGCGAGGAAATGCGCTGAAATCTTACGCAATGCGTGGCGCATTAGAGAGCTAATGGTTTCCGGATTGCGTGCTCCAGCTGGTGGAGCTTAGTGGTATTTCCTATTTCGGTGAATGGGCTTATGCAATTGTCATGTTCGTCGGATTGGTGATTCATGTTGTATGCTGGATACGTTCGTGACTGATTAGAACGTCTACGAATCACCTTTTGGCTTGATGATACGACACGTATGTCTATGAACGATTCATTGATGGCTTACACAGTATTAGACATCATGCTATGTTAATGTGAAGGAGTAGTCATCAGTTACTACATCCAGTGCAAATGAGATGTGGGTGGAAAAATAATTACATTTAATCACAAATGCATTGGAAGTAGTTAAAAGAGAATGTAGGGAGGAATGAGATTGTTATTAAGACATTTTCAAGTCAGTATTGTTAATTAATGGATGAACCAACTACACCTAAATATTTGGAACAATTTTTACTTTCTCGGTCGTCTTTCTGCGGACCTGACAGCTTAATGATTTAGCGTAATGTCGTCATCACTTTTTAATCACACGTAACATATTTTATTACATTTTTTAGCTTTAATATTGGTTTCATACAAATTTAACTTATATTTTAAGAATTTCATTACTTTATTAATAATGCAAGAAAGAAGTATGCACTTTCATAGTACTCTTTTAACGCAAGCATATCCGCGTAACAATATTTTTAAAGCTTGATAATAGCAAGTTGGTAAATTTGATGTCGAAAGAAAGTCTCGCAACATGTGAAATTATTTGAAAATTAAATTTAATTCTTTTTTGTAGTCAAAAATATTTCTTCCTACACTGAAGTTTTTTTATTTAACACTTTATAATAAGCGAGCGTTGGGGGGTGAGGGTGAAGACACATAAAGTACATGGGTCTTCATTTACTTTAAAAGCAGCATGTCATTTTTCTTTAAAATGATATATGTTCAATGACGTTTTATGCTTGGTAGTAGGAATAGAAACTAGATCATCGCATCAAGACCATCAATCGAAGTCTCCTAACGAAGAAACATTGCATCAAGATTTCGAACGCATTAAGCTCTTCTCGCGGACACTGCATGACGACATTCAAATCGCCTCCTCGCGCCGACCTCTGCTCCCTGCCGCACTGCCGCGCCACCGTCGGCCTCCGTTCAGAGAGCGCCTCGAAGGTGAGACATATCATTGCCGGCGTGAAAGCGCTGAGCGTGTGGGACCACACTAGGAGTATGTCCGAGGCCACCTGTGGGCCATGGGGGGTGGGCGCACTAATTGAAAAACGGACAAGTCCAGAGGCGAAGATCACTGGGGAGGTGGTCGGGTGGGTGGTTGGGCAGAGCGACTTGTGGATGGATGCATGGAGTCGGACGAACGTTTAAATGGGAGGGTGAATGAGGGGGCGAGCGACTAAGTGGGCGGTCAGGCGAGTGAGTGGACGGGCGAGTGAGTGGACGGGCGAGTGAGTGGACGGGCGAGTGAGTGGACGGGCGAGTGAGTGGACGGGCGAGTGAGTGGACGGGCGAGTGAGTGGACGGGCGAGTGAGTGGACGGGCGAGTGAGTGGACGGGCGAGTGAGTGGACGGGCGAGTGAGTGGACGGGCGAGTGAGTGGACGGGCGAGTGAGTGGGCAGGCGAGTGAGTGAGTGAACAGGCGGGCGGGTGAGTGAGTGACCGGCGATTGAAGGCGGGGGAGTGGGAGGGTGAATGAGTGGGCGGGCGAGCGAGTGAGTAGGCGGATGGGCGAGCAAGCGAGTGCGCGAGTAGGTGCTAGAGTGAGGAGAGTGGGAGCACGAGCGACTGGGTGGGCATGTTTGAGGTAGGGTAACGAGAGGGTTTTCTGGTATTGGTGTGGAAGGGAAGGTAGGTGGATGGGTGGGTGAGTAGATAGTTAAGTGGGTGGGTGGGTGCGCGTTGGCGGGCCAGCGAGCGAGCGACAGGGTGGACGAGCGGGCGTGAGAGCGGAGGACAAAACCGCACTCCGAACGATTTCTGCGGTAACATCCAGTCCTCCAAATAGGCCAGCGAGTCCACGGCGTGAACGAGGCTCTGTAACTTTCACTGTTGAGCGCTGTTTGACGATTCGTACTTGCGTTATAATTACCGCCCTAAAGGCTTCCACCGTGTCATTTCATCCTCCCCCGCGCGTTAACCGAGCAACCTGTCAATTAGCGGGAATGATCTGGTGACTTTCGATCGCTGAATGAGAGATGTTGCGGTTTGGCGCCGGCTTCGACATCACAACATGTGGACGAGATCGTCTGAGCCGTCTAAATCGTGTTCGATGCGGGCGTAGCGGTGTGAAAACGTAACCGTTAGACCACCAGGTGGTTATGTAAGTAGCCCTATTTCGCTGCGTTAGTCTCCGGCAAAAGGAGTTGGTGTGGGAGCAATCGCGGTAACGAAATGAATGCGATTGTGGTTTCTATTCTATAGAGAAGGTCTTCCTGCGCTTGGCCAAGTGACTCTGAGTCAAGAAGCTCTTGTTGTATCAAAGGAGCCGAATATACAATTCCACAATGGACGCGCGAAGTGCTTCACAATGAAAACTAACGAAATAATGTGAGCGTGAATGAGCATCGTGCTGACTGCACGAGATTCACACACATCTCGAGTACTCTTGTGTGGAGATTCCGAAATGGAACTGATTATAATTGGATCGATAGACGCATCAAGGACGACCTTTGCAATATATGCCTCTTCTCGCTGGCTTTGTATTGGAGACGAATCTGCTCTTCAATACTTCTGCCAATGCAGTCCCGGGAAGAAAAACGAATAATTTACAGTTCGTCTTCTGCAGTTATTAATCTGCACTGCAACTTGCGGAAATCGAAAAGTAATATTTGATTAGTAATCTTTCGATCAAACAAAAGGTTATAGATAAAAAAAGATGTAAACATACTTCAATGGTTTGGTGGTTAGCACACTGACTTTCAAATGAAAGTTAGCGAATTCAGATTCGCTTGGCGGGAGTGGGGTGGTGGGAGATCGGAAAATCCTCAATTTGGCATATCATGTGAACGGGACATATCCCGGTTGAATTCCGCCATCAACTTCTCCTAACCTTTTACCTACGTCCTTAAAGACGCATAGACCGATTGCAGTCCGTGAAGTTGTCCTCGTATCTAGAAGCAGGAGCTCACCCAGGCATCAGTGATTCGAAGATCACTCTTGCACAATTGCCCCTTTTAACGTTTATTTTGTCTTACTCTTTTAATGAATAATAACAGATGGAAAAAGAGAGAAACGCTTGTTTCCGTGAAATTAGACTGAACTCTATAATCTTCATTCATTGAAACTGATTCCTAAATATACTTTGGGCTGCTCCAAGGAGATCATGGTCGGCCCTAAAAATTCCAAAATTAAAATAATTAAATTTATTATATAACATGCACTTTTCCGATAATTCTGGTACGTTCACCTCGGTTCGAAGGTTTCTTTCAAATGGTGCCCGATCATCTATTTGCGTTCCTCGTGAATGGAAACATATACTTGGGTTTTTATTTCTTGGCGCGTGGGGGTTTGTCTTCAGGATGGAATATCTCACGATATTTCGCGTCGTTCTCGGCCGTGCCGCTAGGAGTCGTATGATCGGAGCACTGCTCGATACAGTCGCGATCTTGCGACTCCCAGCGGCACGACTGAGAACGATGCGAAATACCATCGTGAAGTCACGCCCTCACGCGCCAAGAAATAAAAACCCAAATATAAGTACATTGTTTGCTCCTCCCTTTTCCCGAACCATCAGCCGGAGCGCAATCGGGCTATGCCTCCTCAAGGAGCCAAATGTGAAAGGCGATTAACTGGGATGTTAGGAAAAACTGGTGATGGGATGCAGTCGGGTGATTTTGTGTAAAAGAATCCTGTTGAAATGCCAAACGGCAAAATCTTTGCCGAATCGGATCCCACAAGCGCTCAGCCAAGGAACACAAATGCAAATAAGGGATAAACGATTGCGATTGTTATGTCTGTTCCTGGCGGAGACGATAGTGCCAAATTCGAGTGTCCAATAGTACTAGCTATTTCAATGGGAGTGTTTCTAAAGCCTGGAAATTACAGAGGTGAATAGACAAGACTATTAGTTGTCATACAAGAAAGTTGCATTTAGACTGAGATTCACTATACCCCACGTTTTAGCGACGAAGTTCAAGAAAACTGCAACAACACTAATAAAATCTAGAAGCTCTGTAAATTGTACTCCAAGCAGAAACTTTCACGACCCATTTACGAGGAAATCGTCGAACAGACATTCGTTTCAAACAACGTACCAAGTACTACCTACAAATTTGTTTCCTCGTTTAAGATTTCAAACTTTATACTTTTACGAAATAACCCCATGTGAAGTAAATGCCCTGAAATGACTTTCTCCACACACACATACGAGCTTTGCAACAAGACCGTTGGTGTTCCCGTAACAGAAGCAGTCCCTCAAAGTACGACGTAACCAACAGGGAGGTCCTTCACAAGACGTTGAGCGACAGCGGGTCAAGAAGCTGCTGGATTGAAAGAATCGGATACAAAGTACCACAGTGTCGGACGCAATTGCTTCATAATGGCCGCTGCGAAAAAAAACGACGCGAGCATAAAGGGGCCGCGTGGGACGAGAAGACCTCGCGCACACGCGCCGCGGCGGGTGCGGCGAGGTGAAGCGGCGCGGGGCGGGGCGGGTGGGGCGGGCTGAAACACAGACCGGGAGACGTGGGTCAGGGTATCAGCTGATGTCACTGCCGTATCTCTGACCGGGAGGTCCTAGGTTCCAGTCCTAAGTGGCAAGATTTTCGACACTAGCTACATAGTTCTACTATGTAACTCGCTACTAGCTACACTAGTTCGAGTTCAGCCGCTGCCTGGAGCAGAATTCTAGCGGCCGGTTGCTCTGATCGGTAGTTTTTCATGGTTTCCATGGTTACTTACACACACACTTACGTGCACTACACTACCACACATGCCGGGAGACCAGTCGGGAGCTTAGAGCTTGAACCGGCTGGGGCAGTGCTCTGCTGGTTGTGATATCTCGTCGGAAAAAACGCCGCTAGCTGACAGTGCCGGATCTCACTATCCAACGGGGGAAGATCACCGACACTTCCCGATGAAGAGTATGCACTACACTTACGGGAATAAGGACTTAGCCGTTGACGTGCTCGGAATGATCCATCTTTGTGAAACGCAGTGGGATGGGATGAGCACAGTCTTGCTGGTTTCTGTGTGGAGTGTGGCCGGAGAGGAGCAGTGATGGGCGGAGTGAGGCGAGGAGACACATTAAAGCGCTGTGGTGTATTGGTTTGTTTAAGGACGGGGCTAGTTGGAGCTCTATGTCCGGGTTTTGAATGGTCAGGATAGGACTGGAACGAATTAGACTGGTTGGGATTGGATGTGATTGTACTGGAGGGAAGAGTATGGGTGGAAAGAGACTAGAATTGTCAAGAAAATACCCATGTTGACTAGACCAGCCCAGTCTAAACAAAACCGGTCGGGGACGGACGGAGAAGACGGTGTGTGACGCAGCGGGATAAAACGCGAAGGAATGGGATCGTGCGAGGAGGAACGGGACCGAGTGGGACCGTGCGAGGCGGTGGAAGACGGGGCGGGACAGAACGAAACGGAGTGGGTCGGTGGGTGCCGGAGAGGGACGGAGAGGGTCAAAAGGGAACGAGAGGGACGAAGTGGGATGGAGCGCGATGGAGCGGGACGTGCAGAACTGAGCAGGACGAAAGAGGACGTGGCGAGACGGTGTGCGACGGAGCGAGACGGGGGTACGGTCTGGGGAGGTGTAGGACCAAAAGGGACGGAGAAGGACAGAGGGAGAGGGAGCGAGATTGAGAAGGATAGAGGGACATACGAAAAGGACGGAAGGGACGGAGCGGGACGAAGGGGAAGAACAGGGTCGGAGGAAAAGGGAGACCGTGCGAGACTGTGTGAAAACTGAAGGGAATGGAGAGGGGCGGATTGGGATGCAGCAGGAAGGAGTGGGACGGTGCAAGGCGAAGCGGGTAGCAGCAGGACTGAAGGGGACAGTGCAAGATGGAGTGGGACGGAGCGGGGCGGAGGGGGAAGAAGAGGGACGGAGCGGGACGGAGTGTTAGTTAATGCCTTATTTTACGTGGAGAGACTCGAGCCATCAGGCCCGCCCATCCGTCTGACCAAAGAAATTTCGCTATGCTCCTTTCACCATCTAGCGGAGAAAGAAGGTATTATCTCAGGCAACGAAACAGACGATTTTAACTTGGCTCAGAGGCTTCTTTTAGGCTTGAGGATCTTTTCAATATAGTAGATCTGCAACACGGGACAGCCGGCTATACTTCCCCTTCGAAGGAAGGCGGAGCCTTTAAAAATCCACGGCCTGGATCGGGTTTCAACCCGCAATCTTGGGTACAACAGCACGATATGCTGACCATTATACCTCCGAATCCGCAATACCACCGAATCCGGAGAGGGACGGAACGGGACGGTGCGAGTCAGAATGCGAATGAGCGCGACAACGCGAGAGGTGAGGTGGTGGGAAGCGATTGGGAGGTGACGCGTGATGGGATGGTACAGTCACGAAGTTAATGTGAAGCTTGTTAGAGAGTATTCACTGACAGAGAATAAATGTTGAATTCAGTTCGAATCACCCTTACGGGAACAATCATTAACCTATTTAGAACGTACAAAAAGCAAAGACGTGGACTCTTAGACGATGGCGAATTCAAACATCGTAATGGGTTCATATTAGAGTGGGAGGTTGGTCGTTGCAAGGCTCAAGTGGTTCATTGGCGGGCAGTTGGTCAAGAGAGCAGTTGGTGATAATAGACGACTGTAGGCTATTAGGACACGACAGAGTTAACGATTAGTCTTTTGTGACGTCGCCAAATTGAACTGTTAAATATCTGAGCAATTCGATAATAGTGAGTCGTCTCTTCGACCACCTATGCACTTACACGAAATTGAGAAATTGAATGACTGATTATTTTGGTACTTATAGTTAGACATTTAGTTGTAGAGTACTGATGGACCGTCATATTCATTATCGCATAAATGATCAATCTTCTTGATTCAAAAAATGATTAAATTTGAATTCAAACATATGAATAGATCAAAGTTTGATGTATACTCTAAGTTCAGATATCATTTAGCACAAATTCATCTACAGGTATCTTAGTTACTATTAATTAACATGGGACTTGCATTTATCAGAGCTTTGGGGGTATTAAGCGTTAGGGCATCTGGAACTTAGAGTATTAGGACGTTTGGGCTTCCGGGGATGGAGCTTTAAGGCGTCAAGAGTTGGAGCCTTAAGATGTTGGGATGTTGGCGTGAAAACATTGAATAATGGGGGGTTGAGGAGTGTCAGCATTAGGGTGTTATGATTTTGTGCCGTTACGGCAGGAATTTGCATTGTATTTTGGACGGCTTTTGTGTGAACGTTCGGACAGGTGTTTGGGATAGCATTCAGGTGAGCTTTCAAGTTTGGGCAATGGTTGGGCGTTGGGCGTTGGTACATGCAGACGGGGCGCGCTTTGGAGCGGGCATTCGCGCGGTCAGGTGTTAGAGCGCGCGGACGGGCAGAAGGAAAGGGGGACAAGCAGACAGGGGACCGGCAGACGGGGGGCTGGCAGACGGGAGGGCTGGCGGTTGGGAGGGCTGGAGGACGGGTGGACTGGCAGACGAGAGGGCTGGCGGATGGGAGGGCTGGAGGACGGAAGGTCTTGTAGACAGGAAGGCTGGTGGACGAGCGGGCTGGCAGACGGGAGGGCTGGCGGACGGGAGGGCTGGAGGACGGGAGGGCTGGAGGACGGGACGGCTGGCAGACGGGAGGGCTGGCGGATGAGCAGATGGGAAGGCATGCAGGCGGTTGGGCGGACGGACGGACGGGTGGACGGGAGGTCGGGCGGACTGGAGGAAGGACGGACAAGAGAGTGGGTTGGCGAGCGAGTTGGCGAGCAGACGGGCGAGCGGGTTAACGAGCGGGCGGGCGAACGGGAGAGCGAGTGGGAGGGCGAGCGAAGGGGCGGGTGGGTGGGCGGACGGGCGGGGGAGGTCGAGTGGATGGGTGTGTGTGTCGTGCGGCTGGCGGGCGGGCGAGCGTGCAAGCGAAAGGACGCTAGCCGGAGCGGTCGCGGGGCGCGGGCGTTCCGTGGGCGATGCGTCCACGCCCTGCGTGCGGCGAGGAGAGCGCCGCGCGCGTCGAGGGCGGGCCTGCACCGCCACCGCCGCCGCCGCCGCCGCCGCCGCCGCCGCCGCCGTCGCCCGCGGCTCGAGCGCGCCTTGCCGGAACGTAAACACTGACTCACGCGTGCGCGCGCCCGCGCGGGCCTTGACTCACTTGCGACTCGCGACCCGACCCGACGCGACGCGACGCTACGCGCGCCGCCCCACACGCATACAGTGCGCGCTCCGGGCGCCCGCGCCGCGCCGGGGCCACAAACTACCGTGCGATCTGTGGAGCACAACGTATACAACAGCGATACGCGTACTGTCCACGCATGTTGACTTGAGCCCTTATTTCGCCAGTTGCGAGAGGAGTGACAGGGTTAATTATACCGACGATAGGACTATTTTGTCAAATCTGTGCATCGTTTTTCGTGCAAAATAATTTGTATACGGAGAAAACATTTCTAGGCTTCAGATTTTGTCAACAACGTTCGTCATGATTTAAGCGTAGTTTGACTACTATTAGTAGAGGAGTGAGGGAAGGTATTCCGGGGATCAAAAAAATACGCGCATAATACCTCTATTGACAGGGAACTTGGTATAGGTCAGAATTCTCGTCTTCCACACCTAGGCATCGGCATTTAAGTGAATGAATATTTAGTGTTACCACGCGCACTAACTACTCAGGCAAGTGAGGTGCATTTTATTTTCTTATGAACAAGGAAAGGGCAAGGATGAACAAGGAAATATCACGCAAGGTCCGTGTCCCGTTTGCTCGATTACAACTCTGGTATTCACAATGATGTTGATGAAAGAATTACCACTGTAGTCAACCCCTAAAATTCTTCTCCAGTCAGCCACCGACCCAGGTATGTAGCTAGTGTCGGAAATCCGGATTCAAATCCTAGGAACTTCTTGTCAAGGATGCTACAGAGGCAACGGATGTTGCACAAAGTAGGCTTTATGCTCAAACTCGCGTTTCCTCTGTCTCTTTTTTTCACTGATGCTTCATCTTCATTGAAATAATTTCTTCATAATCACCTTTCTGTCAAATCGTTCACACATTCCGGGAATGGCTAGAATAAAGAATAAAGAATACCACTAGTGGGAGGGTGAACCGAGGTGTGGTGGTAATACTGCTCGCGACTCATCTCTGGGTACCGTGGTTTAAGGCCAGGTCGATCCACGTGGGATTTGTATTGGACAAAACGGATTGGTTGTGGGTTTGTCATGGAGTTCTCCTTTTTCCTCTGTCTGTCATTCCACTATTGCTCTATCATCATTCATAACATAACTCATGACTATCATCCATTTTCAGATATGATCGTAATAAAGTATACCACTAATAGGACGATGATTAGCAAGACCTAGATGAGAAAAAAACACGCCGATAGCGATGCTGTTTACAACGACATTGCGAATCTACGGAGGGGCCTTTCAGTTCATGGGGAGACACTGAGAGTGGCATAATTCCAATATTTATAGCACATGTTATATACAGAACAGAACATTAACATCAATATGTAAAGTAAAAATAAATTTATTACTTTAAATATTACGAGCCTTGTGAATTTAACAAGAAGGGAAATTCTTTATATATTTTCTAATTTCCTAACCCAGAGAAATTTAATAGTTTTGTCACACTGCGAAGTAGAATGCAATAAAGGATAGAAGTCAGTATCAAATTTTAAGTATTTCCTAAGATCACTTATGAACATTCAGCCAATAACTGGGATGTAGAAATATCACCACAATTTAGACATGGATCTGGATTTGTCTTTTTAAATAAATAACTGTGACTTAAATTACAAGGGCCAATTCAGAGTCGTGATGGAATAACTTGATGTTTTCTTTTGAAGTTGAGGAGAAGAAGAGGATCTAGTATTGCATTCCTAACTTGATGTAATTTTGAATCTTTTTATTTCCATTTCAAATTCCATAGCAGTAATGCTGATAATAAATATTTTTAAATTTTTTTACGCTTTTTAAAAAATTATTTATTTAAGGTCGCCTTAGAAGCAGCTAGGTCATTGGCGACCACAGTTACAAAAAAATATTACAAAACATACAAATGTTACAAAATTTCATGGGATACATAACCATTAGAAATAAATCAAATGGAGTACTTGCAGTACATGCTGTTGACAGTATATAATGTATTGCTAAATACAATTTACGAGATAGAATTTCGTAAGAAGATGCATAATCTTAATGTGTCCTGAGCGAGAGTTGAGTATCCAGCGAAGAACACTATTAATATTAAGATTTGTTCTGACATTCGTCATTGCAGGGCAATCAACAATAAGGTGTTTAGTGGATACTGGAAGGCCGCAATTTCGACAAGAATTACGCTTTCTTTTCTGGAGTTCCCGTTTCTAAGTTAGCACACCTCGTTCGCCGAAACACTGTGCACAGTAGACGCCCCGCCCAGGGATCGACCCACGGACGTCCTGACATCGAGCGCCGCTCCGTTTACGGCGTCGTCGACCCCCTCCCCCGCCCTTTCCCCTCCCGCGAGGCCGCAGCCCCGGCGGAGGTGGCGGGGGCGACGCGCGCGGACTCGTCTCATAAATAATATAATTAATAATTATCCTGGCGGATTCAGCGTTTAACTTTCATGGGCGGAGTTCCACGAGGACGCGAGGATTAAAGAATACGAACCGAGGGACTTTCGCAATCGAAACAGGCGTTTTCTCAATAACTTGGGGACAATAGGTTGCAAAGGTTTCGCATTCGTAATAAATTATCTTCCTAGTGGCTGGGACTCACACTGCTATAAAAATAATAATAATAATAATAATAATAATAATAATAATAATAACAATAATTTGATCCATATATTTTGAAAAATCTTCATATGCTGACTTCGTTACAAGTTCCATAATGATGAAACTTCAGCAATTTGTTTAACTTGGATGATCTTAAATGCTTTGCTAAGAATGAAACGCGATTCTCTCGTAAATGCTGTCTGTGATAAATGAATTCAGCACTGACATTGAAATTGACATTCAGTAATGCACACAAAAAGGCTTAGAAAGTAGATAAATGTGGATAATTCAATATGAGAAGATTCCGAATGGTAACAACAGAGTTTTCAGACTGAGTTTACAAACACTGCTTCGGCAACGGCGGTACGGCGGACTGCTGCTTTTAGTAGACGGAATCGTATACTAAAACCTTCGGAGACCTTCGGAGACGGGATCGTATGTGTATTGCTTCTTATATCAGGGGAAGTGATGATGATCTTTCCCCGCTGGAGGGCGAGATGCGACGCCGCCCTACAACGACTTAGGGGGATTTTCTCCAACCACGTATCTCCCGCCAGCGTGGCACCGCCCCAACCGGGTCAAGCACTAAGTTGCCGACTGGTCTCCCGAAAAGTATGGTATTGGAGAGCATGTGTGTGTGTAACTAAGGTGTGAGGATATGACAAGGAAGAGGAACGAGTCCATTTGTTAAGATACTGTTCCGTAATTCGCCTGGAGTTGATCGGAGAATCCACGGAAAACTACTGATTAGATCAACCGGCCGCTAGAATTCTCCAGATAGAGACTGAATTCGACCTAGCTATCGAGCCAGATTTGAAAATCCGCTTCCGACTGTTGACTTGGATAATGCAACAACAATGCTTGCGGCAGGAGCATTGCTGGGGCGAGGGCACGGTCAGCGGGGACGGCGGCGGCGGCGTAGGAGGGCTTCTTTTATCAGGGAGGTACTGTGACGGTTCACACGGACATGCCAAAAGAAACATATTTGGAAATGTTTTCGTAAAAAAAAATAATGGCATTGTCATAGTGACAAACGACGGCGTAAAGGCGTAAGAACTTTTGAATGTTTATTATGCAAACATCGCGAAAATTAGTGAAATCCGAGCAAGCAACGACAAATAAATAAGAATATTTTAATTTGTATAGTGCAAACGAGCAATAGATCCAAGATTAATATAAATTTTAGAAAATTGTAATAACTTTAATTGGCGTAAGCTCACAAATGAATGAATGGCATACACACCATGAAAGTAAGGGAGCAAGTCACGGTGAAATAGCTAAATAAAAACAGTTTTAATCGTTTAAGCACTCAGATAAATTGCGCGAGTGATTTAAGAACTGTAAATGAATAGTGATAGAATAAGGGAGAAAACGCAATTTTCGCCACGAAACAATGCCGGGGACGCTTCGGTTCTTCGGGACCCGGGAGGGTGGCAGTCAGGAAGGGTCGGCGAAGGACTGCAATTGCTCCTACCACGAGAGCTGGGTCGGACGAGGATGCTGATAGCTAGGCCAGCGGAGGGCGTGGGTAGAGAATGGCGATGCTCGCGGTAGCGGCAGCGGGATTACACGGAGAGCGGCAATGGCGGCGACGGAGGAGAGTTACTTCTTTGGTCCAGGCGAGAACAGGGTCGGTGGCGGCGAGGCAGTATTGGGTGGTGACTGCAACTGTTTCTAGCACGAGGGCTGGGTGTGAAGGGGACGGTGGATGGCTTGGGTAGTGTAACTTAGATTTGAGCGGGGAAAAGCGGTGGGAGCGAGAGCACGGCGGCGGCGGAGAAGAAAGAGGGCTGCTACTTCGGTCTCGGCGGAAGCTAAAACGGTGGTGGCGAGGCAGGTTCGGGAGTGGACTGCCATTGTTTCATCCACGGGAGCCGGACGAGTCGATGATGATGGCTATGGCGACCGTTGACTAGGATAGTGTAAATTCGTTGCTCACGGCGGCGGTAGTGGCGGGGGCGAGGGCACAGTTAGAATTGGCTGAGGATTGTAATTGTTTGTAACACGTGGGTTGGAGTTAATGTTGGATGGGACGAGGATAGGTATGGCTACAGCGGCGGATTGCTTGGGGACTGAAACTTCGATGTTCGTGGCAGAGGGGGCGAGGCTGAGGGCATGGCCAGCGGGGGCGGAAGAGGAGGACGACTGCTGCTTGATTCCTTTGGAAGGGAGGACTGTGGCGGCGAGACATGATTGGCGGAAGACTGCAATTGTTCTTTCCATGAGGAGGGAGTCGGACGGGGATAGCAATGGCTAGAGTGGCCGATGGCTTGGGAACTAAAGCATCTATATCAGTGGTGTCAAGGTCTTCTTCTGGAGGCAGTGGTACACGTCGTGGCACCGTGACATGCCACGAGCTTCTCTGCGCAACTAGCGTCGGTAAATGAAACTATTAGTAACGTTTTACAATAGGGATGGCGTTGTCTATGGTGACGAGGTAATTAACTGCGTGGAGGGGCGACACTCGTACCACGGACTACCCCTCGTGGCATGGACCTTGACAACACTGATCTATACTCTCAGCGACGGCGATGGCAAGAATAAGGGAGTCGGGAAGAGGGACGGTGCTTCGCGAACACGACGGTGGCGGCGAGGCAGAATCAGCTGAAGTCTGCAATTGTTTGTACCACGAGCGCTGGCTCGGACGAGGATGGCGATAGCTACAATGGCGGAGGGTTTGAGCACAATAACTTGGATGGTCCTGGCGGAGGGACGTTGCCGAGGGCACGGCCAGCGGGGACGGCGATGACGGAAGAGGGGGAAGACTGCTGCTTCATTCCTTCGGAAGGGAGGACTGTGGCGGCGAGACACGACTGGCTGAAGACTGCAATTGTTTCTACCATGAGGACAGGGTCGGACAGGGATGGCAATGGCTAGGTTGGCCGATGGCTTGGGAACTAAAGCATCTACACCAGTGTTGTCAAGGTCGATGCCACGAGCGGGAGTCCGTGGCACGAGTCCGTGTCACGTGGTCCGTGCCACAACAAAATCGCCTCTCCACGCAGTTCATTACCCAGCTACCAGACACAACGACATCCATATAGTAAAACGGCGGTGTTACTACTACTCGGAATAGTTCCCTTTCCCCACACTAGTTGCGCAGAGAAGCTCGTGGCATGCTACGATGCCATAACGCATGCCACTGCCGCCAGTATAAGACCTTGACACCATTGATGTATGCTCTCGGCGGCATCGATGGCGAGGATAAGGGAATCGGGGACAGGGACGGCGGCGGCGAGGCAGAATCAGCCGAGGACTGCAATTGTTTCTCCCACGAGGGCTGGCTCGGACGAGGATGGCGATGGCGATGGCTACAACGGGCGGAGGGCTCGAGCACTGTAACTTGGATCCTCGCGGCGTCGGCGTCGGCGGCGTGCGATGGCCGGGACGTTAATTGCCCGGCCGCGGTAACTGCGCTGTCGCCGCGCGACGAGAGCTATTTACACGCGCGCGGGGCCTCTTTGTTGCGCGGGCGTCGGGGGCGTCGCGGGCGCCGAGTCGCCTCGCGGCGCTAACAACGCGCGGCCACGCGTGAATGGGCTTGTCGCTAAGAACAAATCGAAGAGTAATTTACTGTTTCCTTTCATGCACGGGCGCTCCTTCGCCTGGGCCCCCGCGCCGCTCAAGCACAGTGCGGAATTTCCGCGTCTGGGAGGACGAAAGGATTGAACTATGCTTCCATTTTTCTTTAGTACGGCACCGCCTCAACCGGGTCAAGCACTAAGCTCCCGACTGGTCTCCCGACAAGTACGGTACTGAAGCGCATGTGAGTGTGTAACTTAGGTGAGGATAGGACAAGGAAGAGGAAGGAGTGCATTTGTTAGGGTACTGTTCTGGAATTCGCCTGGAGTTGATCGGAGAATCCACGGATCGCGATCCTTCGATTTTTCTATAGTGGCTAATGTCATCAGGTCATTCTTTTACCTCCTGTCTTATAAAATGAACGCGAACATTCTTCTCAATGGGGCTGATGGCCCCAGAAATGTGTTTACCACGGCTAAAAAGATTCATTTTATAAGGCAGGAGGTTTAACAATGACCTAATGTCATCGGCCACTACAGAAAAATCGAAGTATAAGAATCTTTGCACCAGTGGCAACACCAGCAGTGTCTTTGTAGCACTGTTGACCGCCAGGTTCTAAGGTTCGAGTCCCGATTGCGGGGGATTTTCGACACGAGCTACATAAATGGGCCAAATTCACGGCCTGGAGAAGAAGTCTATTGGCTGGCTCTCTAAGTACTTTTCCGTGATATGGCCGAACTATTCCCTGAGAGAGTACAGCAGCAGGACATTCACGAAGGGGTAACGGAGCTTGCGCGATCATTCCTTCCCCATTGTTGTTTCCTCCTTTCCCGTTACAAACAAGCTTTATTTAGGACGCATGCGGGGACATCAGTTGTCAGCGTGAAGCTTGTCCTGGCTTGGAATGTGTCATACTGGCGGAGGTATCCGGAGGAGAAAACCTCCCTACGTCGAGGCCGGATCTCTCGTTTTGGCAGAGGGGAACACCGCCACATAATATAGCACGCACTATATTAACGGGACTAATGGTAATAGTGGTTGAAACAAAATAATCAATCATTAATTGAGAAGTTAGCATTCTACATAGAAAATATTCAATATTTGTAGAAGTTAAGTCACATTTATCTTCTTTTTTCTTCGGTTTTAAATTTCTCATTACATCAGAGAGAATTGCAGTAAAACACATTTTTGAAGAAAAGAGCCATAGTCAAGTAGTGGTTTTATTCAGCAAATTGTTTTTGTTCCTGCGGGCTACTAGTATTCACTGAAATCGTAACATCTCACTTTTTTGTCTGCCATGGTTATTTTAATCACGGAAAGTTCAGATCGCTTCTCTGATTTCCATTTACCAAAACAATACAGTACATGTTTATTATTCACAAATGTCAATAACACTGTTAGTAACATTATTGCAAATATTTTCTTTAGTATATATCAGTCTTTCTGTCACTAATAGTTCTTGATGCATACACGATTATACGAAAATCTGCGAATCTTAAAACTTAGGCGAAAACTGACATCAAAACGAAACCAATATCATTAAAACAGCTTCAATGTTGAAAGTGAACCCGACACTGATATTCATTGTTGGAAAACGAATCGTACAAAATGGTTTCGGATCCAGTTTCTGCTTTTAAAAAACAATTTTGCCTAAGTTCTGATTCGTTCACATCCCGAGAAGGGTTTTGTAGTGTAAACAACAAATACAAACGTTGTTTGAACAGCAAAAAGTTTGGTACTATTCCATTATTTTAAATTACTTATAATTCATCATCATCATCATCATCATCATCATCATGGGTTAAGCACATTGGCCCGTTCCGTCTTCAAGAGTATCCTTCCATCGCCTGATTAGTCTGCCCCTACTCCTCCCGTTCGGATTGTAGTTGTAGAGGATTTTTTGGCATTCGATCTTCCGGCATTCTCATTAAATGACCATGTCAATTCTTTCTTAATCTTTAATTCATCTCCGATGTCCCGACTTTCTTTTATGGTTCACATATTGACTAACCCACTAAAGGTATTTTCTTCTCTTATCTGCGGCTCTCTTAATGTCGGCGGTTCCTATTTTTCTCGTATCTGCTCTATTGAGTTCTCTCATTTATAGGTTATCATTGGTACTGCCAATGTTTTATAAAGTTTCAGTTCAGTGTCTGTACGTACTTTCCACCTGAGAGACTTTCTGACTAAGAGTATTTCGCATAGTTACGCACATTTTCTGAAATTTCTGAATTTTTATATTAATATCATTTTTTGACAGAATGAAAAATTGCAACCAAGATAGTTGAAGTTATTTGTGTTTACTTGTTCAACACCGTTATCATTAATTACTAGTTGACACCTTAAATTATTTTTTAACGTGGAATGTCATGCTTTTCATTTTCTTTGATGAAATTTGTAGATAATATTTTTCCTCTTTTCTCTGAAGTTGATGGGGGACTATTTACATTTAAATATTCTTATTACAATATTTTTGCGTTGGACGGTATACTCCGATCTCCATTATCATTAATTTAAAAATTATTTAATAAAATTTTAAGAGTACCGTTTGGAACCATTTCGAAATCTAACGAAACTGCAAGATGTTACCAAAAACCGAAAGGAGAACTTAATTTGAATCTGTTTGGTGCTATGGTATAAGGCAAATGAAATTACATCCGTACTTGGAATAGTTCGCATCTCTGCGTGTAGTGAGAGGTAAATTGAATTTTTATTAATTTCGAAATTATATAAGAAATTCCATATCGGTAGCAGATATCTTGTGGTAATCCATAATGTGAGTAAAGAAATAAACTACCACAACAATCACAGTTATAATATTTATTACAACATTACCAAGGGCTAACTTTCGAAAAACACATTTCCCATTAAACACAAAACACGTGGATCACACTTAAACATTACAGTTTTAGCTCATTTCTTATGTTTTATGTTATATATATATATATATATATATATATATATATATATATATCTTCTGTTATGTTTAAATGTTATCCATGTTGCTTGGGCAACCCACTGAAGACGGGAGACGTGTTTCTCGAACGTTAAACCCCTGGTGATGCTGTAATAAACATTATAACTGTGATTGTTGTGGTTGATTATTTCCTAAGTAACACTAGATAAGAAAAATAAAGGAAAACCATTTGGAACTGTTTCAAAATCAAAGCTGAATCTGGAGCGATGTTATAAAAATCTGCAACCAAAACTTAAACCGATTTTTTCATTTACTGAAACCAGAGTGTTATTTGAAACAAGTTCTTGTCTTGGTATAAACAAGAAATGCTCACTTCCATCTCTAGAATAGGTCACACTGTGCGATGAGAGGTAGCAGGCACAGGAGTGCCCAGCCGGAATGTGTGGAGGCGACTCCATCTCGGATGAGGGTGAAAAAGAGAATCGAAGGGGGAGAGGGGAAAGTGGGCGTGTGAAGATAGAGGGTCGAAGGTGAAAGAGGAGAAGTTGCATGAGGGGGGGGAGGATTGTTTCTGAGATGTTGTCTAGGGCGCTGACACGTATGCTATATTTGCTTATTGTTTGCCGCGTGTCCGTACCGTTACTCAATTTGCTAACACATGCCCATTCATGCAGAGACTATGCACTTCTCGTACTATTATCATGAATAGGGATGTTTATGACAAAACAGGTTATGTGGCCAGCGCGAAAGGAGGTGTAGAATCAGATAATGAACACATTGACTATGGTTTTAAAGTATACTCATATATTTTCTCATCTATAACATATCAGAAAAAATGAGTAATTTCGGAGATATTATGCTCGAAGTTTAAAGAGAGACATTCTACAATGCAATATAAAGTGAGAACTTTTTCAAAAATATAGAATGAACAACTTCGGGTAAAGAACAGGAAAATATTCTGAATATATATCTGGGAAGATGTGTCAGTTCCACATGCACTACAGAAGGCGAGAAGCTTAATTTGATGCATTGAGAAGGCTAATTTTGAAGAGATATCTACTAATAATAAAACGAAATACTATTTTATGCTACCTTATTAATGGAGATTAATTTACACCTGTAATGGTTTTACCTTTAACAGACACGACGAATATAAACGAATATAATAAAATTGAAAGCGGCTCGTAGTAATTTGGTTTGGTACATTTACGCAAGTAAAGACAAAAAACTATCCATTCTCGCAACCATTCTTTTTTAATGTTAGAGTTTTGAGAATGAGATATTTCTTGTACGTCCTTTTAATTTAAATACATGATTACAAAGGAAAGGGTTATACTCTTGGGGGAGGTTGAAGTGGTATGAATGCGCTCGAAATGAGAGGCCTACGCAAATATATTCGTGGAGGTGGCAGCGGTTTATCTGGTTTTCCGTCCCATCGACAATTTTAGAGACCATTCATACTGATCAGCAAATATAGTAGCGCCCGCTTTTGACGCATTGGAGGTGGGGAAATTGCATCGACTGAAATAGAGGAGACAGTGAGGAGGCGTTCCCGACCGAACGGGCGGGTCGCATCCTGTCTGCGGGCACACACCTCTCTGAATCGAAATGCGTACACTTACTTCATTTACCGGTCGAACCTGTACTGCTCCGGTCACTAAATCGTTCCTTTTTTTCCTCCGGTCAGCAGTCATTACCTGAATATCGATACACAGCGTCAAAACACGTGCTGATTGAGACCGCCACCTCGTTTGCAAGTTGCGGCGAGCGTCTCTTATTAGGACTGGGTGTAGGTTTAATGTCTGGTATTCGTCATTCACTGTCGACGTGAGTGTAATTACTAGGCGACTGCGAGGAAAAGTGCCTTGCACTTTCGTTCAAGAGCAATGTCTCCGTGTTCTTGGCCGTTTACCCAACTCGAATGTGCCTCTTAGTTTGCACGAATGCCATTCTCGTATATGAAATTATGCATTAACATCGCATACAATGGAGTATTGTGGTGCGAATTTGCTTTGTGTTTAAATTGCTGGGTGCGGAGAGGAATGAGAATTAGAAAAGTAAAGTTTCCAGAGCACACAAAGGAATCGGAACATCTCCGACTGAATTAAGTTAACCTTCTGTTAAAAATATTATCAGATTTGTCCGACTTCAAATTTATGCGTTAAGTTAAAGTTTAATAAAATTACAAAACATAATTAATTATTTTAAGTACTTCCCGTACATTCTTCTGAAGAAAATGTTTAAATTACATATTAGCTTTCAAGTAGACTAGTAATTTTGATTCTCATCAATTATAAGAATATAAAAAAAGATTTAAACATTATTAAAAAATATATTAATGAAAGAGGTGCCTTTACACGGTTACAAACACGTGATATACAACGCGTTTACATATTTAAATGATTCTTCAAATATGTTTTAAACACATAAAACATTTAAAAAATATTTTCAATCTGAATTGTGAATATTAGAACTCAATAATAATTCTTGTATGAGATAACACTTTCTCCAAAACATAAATCTAAATATTTCAACATTTCATTGATAATTTTTAGAGCATTTATTTTCCACTTCATTTGAAGGAGAGTGCAAGGACATGTCAAGGATTCACTTGTACTTCTTAAATTAACGTTTTAGATCTTGGCTGAAAATTACTCGAGAACTTTTTTCTTTTTCATACTAAGAATTTTTCGCTTATTTCACGGTCATAAAAGCTACATGTTGGAGATTCAAGGTTAACACCATGAAATATACTGAGACAAATACGGATGTACTGAAAAAAACGTATGTATGTAAACATAATAAATCAGATTTATCTACTTGAGCAGTAGAATGACGTAGAATACTAGAATTTCCTGTTGATGGCATCCAATTTTTTGCAATTTTTTCAAGGATCTCGATTCCAAGATGAATGAAAAGATTTGAAAGTATTTGATTGCGTATTAGCGACACATTATCCTTAAACATTCCCAAACCTTTAGATACCACAATCCATTACTGACTACTGAAGTCTTGTTAAAAAGTTTACAACATAGAAAAAAGCCCAAATACAGATTCCCGACCAGCATTGTGAAGATCATAAATCAAAAATAATACGTGTATGTAATCAATATCCGACTCACGTTCGAAATTTCTCAACGAAGTAAGATTTTCGCAGCTCAATTCACAAAATGGATTACTTATGGTCTAAAATTCAAACAAGTTGGACCCGTACAAACTTTTACTCTGTGTAAATCATGGTTCTAAAAGTGAAAATAACATCATACTGGAACTTAACTTCAAACGACTAGACTCTGAACTTTGAGTGACATTGTGTTGGACCGATATTGTACTTGAGCTTTCCTACATTTGCACAGTTATTGGGTTCTATACAGATGGCGTCTTATAAACTTTCTTTAGCGTATTATATTACAGAGTGCCCCAAACTCCAACTTACTTTTACCATCAGCACCATTGATAAGCAATTCTACTCCCCCAACACATTTTTACGTAACAAGATTTCATCACGTTACTTTCAAGCAAATTGGCAGTGAAGAATTCAAGGGTCTTTGAAGAGCAAATAATTTTAAACGCATTTCCTTATGTATCTTCTTACAAATACATTTTGTTAAACTAAGTTTAATAAATTATTATCTGATATTCCAGTATTTAAGAAGGAAACGCAAGAGAAAGTAAACATAATCGGAAGTGAAAAATATGATAAAATCATATCGATATAAATTGTGATAAAACCGTATAGATAAAAAATACTTTCTTAAAAACATATTTGTACTTATATGTGAACAAATCTAAGAAATCATGTGCAATTGTTTGAAAGTTCTGTTAGTAGCGAATATCATAAGGATTTCAGGTACGAACGAAATTGTGCATCCATTTATAACCGAGATGTAATACACCATTTCTTCACTTCATGAACTCTTCTACTTCGACATTTTAAATTTTTCGAATATGAATTTTGATATTAATACCGTTTTATTAGAATGTTATGTCAATAATTTATCCATATACTATATTTGAGTAACTGCGAGTGTGCGTGAGTGCGTGTGCGCAGATCCATCACTCACGGTTAGGCCACTTCCTGTACTCCTATCGAGGCACATGATGTGTCATTCGACGCGTCTCGGTCTCCTGGCGGGGAACTGGTAATTTGTTTTCGAATCCATCCAGAAGATTCTAAGAAATTTCCAAAAACGTGTTTTGCATGTTTTAGCGTTGCCATCTAAATAAGTATGCCTGGAATTAAACCAACGCTACCCCAATAGACCTTTGTAGGTTGCGTCGAATGCGGCAAGAGAATTGCCGCACGGCATATTTCGTTTAATTTACATTTAATTAACGTATTTTAAAAATAAATTTGCAACAACCCACGAAGAGTTTTGCCTTGGAACTTATTGACCTTGAAACGCTTCAAGTGAGAAAACAAAAATGTGAGTAATGCTACTGAAGTACATTCACGTTCTTACGTTCGATTTCCCATATTGGCATTTTTGAGCGTGCAACTACCGATTTTCAAATGAATGTGACCAACAACTTATTCTTATTGAAATGTAACTAACACCTTTTTCACATAAACATACAAAACAATCGCATTTTAATTTTTATGTAGATTCGCCTACAAAACGATAGATAAAGTATTTCCAGAAGTAGTAGTGGACACATAAAAATGGTAGTTGTGAATTTTTATTCTCTTAAAAAATTAGGGGACAAAAATATAGAAGTCTTAAGCAAATCCGAAGAAGAATAAAATGCAGTTGTAGAATATTTTGCGACAGAAGTTTCGGAACTAATTGAACATGATATTATTGGAGAATAACGCTAACGAGAAGTGTTATGATTTTTTATGAGCATTTTTGGGCATATTAGCAAAACACGTAAAAAAATTTGCTGAACTAAGTTCTAACTAATCAGCATCATTCATATCTGCAATTATTTTTTTCAGCGTTTATAATTTTAAAATTGCAATATTAAAAGTTCATATGTTCAATATAAATATTAAAAGTTCAAGTAAATATCATATTTTGAAATATAAATAATATGTAATAAAATGTAATTTATGTAATAAAGTTACATAAAAGTTACCCCAATGGAAATAACATACAAAGCATTGGGTACTGGGAATTTTTGAACAGGAGTAAAACATTATTAGCTACTACGATTCATTGATATGCCCAATGCTAGACAGTAACAACTTATTTGGACAAATCTATGCATGACAAATTTTCAACACATAAAAATACATTTAAACCAGTTTACAGAGTCGACGGCGTCACATTCAATTAGTATAATAATAAATTGAATATTTTCACCACAAATTTGAAGCAAAAAACGACAACACCAACATGATTCCTAAAGGCACATCCAAATAAACCCGAAAGATCTTTGGCAAAGGATCAAGTTCAACCGCCATCTAAAGGAAAATTCTAGCGTCAAGATGCTCTGATCGGGAGTTTTCCGTGATTTCTCCTATTAACAGGACGCGAATGCCGCAGCAGTACCTACAAACGAGTCAAGGATCGCATGTGATCCTTCCTCTTCCTTGTTCTATCCTCACCCCTTACTTTCACACACACGTACATGCACTACAGTACCACACATATCGGGAGACCAGTCAGGAACTTGGAGATTGACCCGGCTGGAGCGAAGTCCCCCTGATGGAAGATACTTGGTTGGGAACAAACCTCGCAAGCCGACTTGTAGAACAGCGCCGGATCTCGCTACCCTCCCGCGATAAAACATACTACACTTACGGGACGTATGACGTTAGAAGTCGGCGCGCCTGGAAACGCTAATCAATCAGTCTTCTTTCCATGAACTCATCGACTTTGGTACTTTAAATTTGACGAACATGAATTTTTAATATTAACACTACGTTATTAAAATATGTTTTTCAATTATTTATATTACAATATTAATAGTATATTTCCCACTTTCACCACAAACTTCAAGAAGCAAGAAACCTCAACGCAACAAATTCCTAAAGGCTCATCCAACTAAACACGAAGGACCCCCGGTGACCCTGACAAGGCGCTGTGGAGCGGGGTGCTGTCCGCGACCTGGGCGCAGGCATCGCTGGGTGCGTGGCGGCATGGAACAACACCTCGGAGGCGAGCGCCTGTATTAGTTCCCAGTGCGCGTTAATTAGTTTATCACGGCGGCCGTCCGCCCAGCCGCCCGCCCAGCCGTCCACTGGCGCGCCGGTCGAGTGACGCGCGCCGCGCTGCGGCGTTCGCCGCAATTACCCGGTGCGTCTGCCACCCGCGGCAGCACCGTTAGGGCCGTACGCACTTCCGGAAAGCTCGCGTCCGTTCTGAGCGACGCGGGTGCGGGTGGGACGGGAAGTTAGGGCCGGGGAAGGGTTGCTGAGTACCGAAAGAATGTGTGCTGGGAGTTTGCGGGGAGGTAAGGCGGGGTGAGAAAGCAGGGAGAAAAGATGAGTGTTTATAGTGCGAATTTTCTCTGTCCCTCAATCTCCTATGGCCACTATGGAATATCACACGGCATTTCGCGTCTTTCTCCATCGTACCGCTTGAAGTCGCATGATCGCAACGAACACTGATTGATACGGTCACGATCGTGCGATACCTGGTGGCACGACTGAGAACGTCGCGAAATACCGTGACATATTCCGTCATGAAGACGGGCCTTGGAGGCAAAGTTAGAAAAATCGCAGTTTAGGTTGAGGAGTGAAGGGCGGAGAGCAGGTGAGGAGAGTGGGATGTTCCTTGGAGTGGGAAGTGGGAAGGGAAGAGGAGTAGAGGGTAAATGCGAATGAGTGAAATTGGAAGGCGAAAGAGGGCGAGAAGAGTTTGCGGGAATTGGTGAGGCCGAGAGTGAGAAGGTAAGATATGAGCGTAGGTGGGGCTGGTAGATGGGGACAGGAAAATTGTGAGGGGGAAAAGCCGGAGAAAGGGCTCTGAAATACGGTGAGAGGGATTGATTGATTATTTCCGGGCACGTCAACTGCTATGGTCAATAGTTCCATAAGTGTAGTGGATGGTATATCAGGTCAGTGTCGATGTACCAGCTAGAGAGGGAGAGAGAAAGAGAGAGAGAGAGAGAGAGAGAGAGAGAGAGAAAGAGAGAAAGAGAGATCCTGCGTCCACTTACACGTCGGATAGCGGAGTTTTTCCCACCAGGTATCTCGTCTCAGCGAGGCACATCCGAGCCGGGACAAGCTGTACGTTCCCGATTGATCTCCAGACTTGTATATTCGTGTATGCATTTAAATGTGTCTATGCGAGTGTAAGGGGAGAGGAAAGTACAAAGCTGAGGAAAGAAAGACTGCATACGGTTCGTGTTTCTCTCTTGTGATTCTATTCTGAGAAAACACGGAAATTTATCGATCAAAATAGTCTGTTGCTATAATTCTCCTCCAAAAACGGCTGAATTGTATCGAGCCGTCTAGCTAGTTTCAAAAATCGGCAACAACCGGAACTCGAACCCTAGGACCTTCCGGTCAATGTCACTTCAGAGCGGCGCTGCTGGCTCTGAACGAAACTCAGCCGGTGGTTGGATGGAAAGAGTGGAAGCGGACTGGTGGACGCAGATCGGATCGGGGTTGGCAGGAGCGGGCCTGAAAACTTGGGCTGAAACGGGGAAGCGTGAGTTGTCTCAGGTCGGAACCTGGCGTGAGGGCGGGGTCGGAGGTGGAGGCCTAGAGGCGGGTGAGGTTAACGTAGCGGAGGCGGACGAGGAATCTGAGATGAAGGTTGCTGGCGGGCATGAAGAAGAGATCGCGCTTGATGTGGAGAAGAGTAGGGGCGGGTATGGGATGACTACGCGTGCTACAGCTGTCAAGAGGCTGCGGGTATCCGACACCGGGTCAGTGGAAGTGTTAAAATGAAACTTCAAATGGAATTTATTTTGGTAATTCTTTTCTCATCAATCTTAGAAACTCGGGTCATAGGTCGTTTTGTGGAAATAAATCATGTTTTTATGTCAGAAATACCTATATACTGACATTTAATGTAGGGGAAAAAATGCGTGTTAAGAGAGTACTGTTTCAAACTCAAGATTTTAAAACGTAAATACTGCACTCCAATAAGGATGATATTGTGTAGAAGGGAAGTCATAGAAAATTCAGGTGAAAATACGGAGATTAGGGAAGATTATTCAAGATTCAAAAAGACTATGAACAATTGACAAGATATACGGCCGCTGGAAGTATTATTCACTAACATGGAAGCATTTCCTGCAAAGCTTGATGCTCACTAGTGGTGGTTTCAAAAGCGACACAAACGACATTATATAAAAAGTGACACTAAAGAACGACTAGAAGAGCGAACTAAAGGGATACTGAAAACTGGAGTTCTTACGAGACTATCTTTCAAAATTATACAAATTAACTGTATTGACAACTAGTTGCAACTATCATGTTGCGAAGAGTGTGATGTAGACAGTGCCTTTCCAAGACGACTGATGAGAAAGAAACGATACGAATGGAAAGAAAGATACGAAATAAAGATATGAATAGAAAAGAATTGAGAGATAACAGAAGTGAATGGGGTAAGTATGAGACCAGGATGGTCAAAATTTATGTTAACTGTTAACTCCTACTGCTAGTTTTACTGCTTTAACCGTAATCTTTCATTTGCGCGTTTGTAAGACCTGTTTTTTCGTCATTTATGATGAGATAATTGGGAAACCTAAGGTAGTTGAGTAAAAATATTTTTATAAAACGTGTAGACGACACATTAATTGTGTACAAAGATAATCACACGAAATTTATACTACGTATTAAAAATCATTTTTGACGGATCCATCTTAAGAATAGTTTTGCCCCATTTGTCACCTAGCAAACCCTTCACACCCTTTTCGTTTAGAAATACAAAAGAGAAGTTTCTGCTCAACCAAATTTCCTGATATTTGCTTTCAAGGCAAGGCAAGAGGCTCAGAAATGTTATACCTTGCTTTTAATCGGTTTTATAGAATAAAACACTAAATATTAACAAAATTGTAAAATTAACAGAATCAAAGCTAATCTGCATGTCGTGTAATATTATATTGTTTTCAACATCTACTACATTGAATAGTTGGAAGTAAGTTGGTCTTATCAGTTTTGTTATGTGAATTGCAACTGATCTATCAAAGTCAGTTGTCATGATGTTACGGTCGTATAGCTAGAGAAACGAACACAGAAAGTATTTTTTATTTCGAAGATAATATTTTTATATGAAAACAATATTGTGTGTATATAACAAATGAGGTTTTCGTTTTTCGTTATAGTGCAAGTATACTTTCCAGTTTTTTACAGTTCTTTGAGGTTTTGTTTGAGATTTTGTTGAATTGAGGTTTTCGTTTTCTGTTAGAGTGCATGTACATTCCTATTGTAACTTTTCTACAGTTCTTTTGTGGAATGTAATCGCAGGGGTTAAACTAATAATAATAATAATAATAATAATAATAATAATTATTATTATTATTATTATTATTATTATTATTATTATTATCATTATTATTAAGGGTAAGTACCAGAGCAAATGATTCCTTCAAGCACAATCGTTTGCCTGCTTTTATGTTTGATGCCTCGTATAAAAAACATTTTACATGAGAAACATACGGAGTTGATCTTGACCTGGGCGACGATGAGACGCTCTGCTCGAGAAGCATACCCCAATGCGGAACGGGAGATTCTTCAGCCAGGTTTTCCGGGGGCGTCAGTTCCGGCGAAGGGGCTGGGGAGGGGGGAAGGGGAGGAGGGGGAGGAAGGTTGCTGCGAGGAGGCTGAGGAGGCGGCGGTTGCTTTGAAACCATGAGACGAGACAGCTCACGTCGACCTCCAGGCTTTCGAAATGCATAACGGAATTGAAGATGAAGACGAATGTAACACGCTTCTCTCATTACAAGTACTTTACATCTTAATGGGTTACTCTTCCCATCTCGGAATCGAAACTGATAGGATGCAGTTCCTTCCACCACCTCCTCTGGGAATTTCTTGAAAGATCTGTCACTTTTAAAGGTTTTGTTCCTTTTCATAACGGTTTGCTCAAGGAAACTTGATAGAAATAATTCAATTTTTCATTGTGGCATGACTGGGTCAAGTCAAGATGAAATTTTTTGTTGGGCGTATATATTTCCCATTTACATCCATTTGCGTCACAACAACGATGTGATACGGGAATTTAGAATGAAGAAAATGAAATTGTCGGTCTTTGTAGGTACCTCTGGTACAGAATTTAATCGGAATTACTTTTCTCCTGACAAGAGAGTGGGCTTATTAAAAGAAACGGTAGAAACAGTAAAAATGCGGAGAAATAATACGATTTACGAGATCTTTAAAACAAAGGAAGAATATTTTAAATCGGAGCACACTCGCAAAAGTTATGGTTGAATGCAGTATATTATGAAAAGAATATAAAACGGGATCGTGTCAATATATTTGCTTATTATTTGCTCATATCGTAATTTTTAAACGAATGTATTAATATCCAAAGCATCGTGTTTCAAACAGTACTTATTTTGGCGACCGATCCTAATTCTCTAATTAATGATTATACCTAACTATCAATTTTGCATTTTCTCGAACGAGATGTTAGTTTCATTAGATGTTAGTTTCAGTGATTAGTTACGTTGACTTTGCTATGATTGGTCGGAAATCTGTACTATAATCACGATGTTTCACACTGAATACCATTATAAAATAGTAAGTAAAAACATTATATTCACGCCGATTTATGTAACCATCTCGAAATCGGTTTTGCCTATGCGCGTTCTGACCGAGAGGTTCTAGTGTTCATGCCCTGACGGTGGCGGATTTTTGACGCAACTAGGTCGAATTTAACCATTGTCTGAAGGAAAATTCTAACGGCTGCTCTGATTGGATATTTCCTGATATTTCTCCATTCAATATCAAGCAAATGCTGAAGCCTTCACAAATGGACAATGGACGGCCGTTATATTTCCTTTCTTCTCTCTTTCTTACACACACACACAAACACACACACACACACACACACACACACACACACACACACACACACACACACCTACTTTCATGCGTACACTACCACTCATGTCAGTCGATAGCTAAGAGCTTGTTCCGGCTGAGGAAATGTCCATTTGTGGAGGTACCTGGGGGAAAATCTCGCAGCCGGACGTGTAGGTTGGTGCCGGATTTTATATTCCACCGAGGGAAAGAAAACAGACACCACTGGGAGCTAACATTCTCTACACTTATGGGACTAATTACCACAACATTTGACTCACCCATAAAATCCAAACATTGAATCAATCAACGAATCGAAGTGTGTTTTATAGACCGAGACACAGCACAGCGCGGGCAGCGGCGGGGGGCGGGTGCTCGGTAGCCGAGGGAATGAAGTCTGCGTGCCGCTCGGCGCTGTGCGGAGCGGAGCGGAGGCAGGCGGCGGCGTATCGGCGATCGCGCCGTCCAATGAAGAGCTCACGTTTCCCAGAAGCGCTAATTAGCATGTCGCGGGCGTCGCTCTCCGACCGCCCCGCCGCGCCGCGCCGCGCTGCCCGCCGCCTGAGCGCCGTGCGATGTGGCGATACCCCGCCGGCGGCGCGGCGGCCGCTGCAGCTTCGGTCCCGCGCGAAGCAGGAGGGTGTGCAAACTGGAATGCTACTGCGGCGTCGCCGCCACGGTCCTTGCCGTTGTCGTCGATTCCCTCAACGAAGATTGAGCCAGAGCTTAGTTCGTTAACGTCGTAACTAGGAAACGGATTTATTGCAATTAAAAATGAATTATGAAGTAAACAATGGTTCCAGGCGTCATTTAATTTTTTTTATTAATAGGCGTTTTCTAAGGGTGACTCATCTTCAGTACGTAACATATCTAAAAGAACATAAATAAAAATGTTCAATGTGAACATTTATATGTATTTATTTTTTCCAAAATAAGTAAGAAAAATGGGAAAAAAGTAAAATTAAAATCCATTATAGTGTTTAAAATTCCTCTCTATAAGTATTTTTCCGAGCACAGAACGTCGCCGATGAGATCTTGACATGAATTTGGAGAGACTGGAAGTGAGTTTTACCTCAGAAGTAATTGTACACTAGTTATATTCGAAATACGTTCTTAGTATAAATAATGTTATTTACGAGCAGCTGGTGCTCAAATGAATAGTAGCCAGTGATAGATCACGGATGGGGAGGGAAGAGAAAGTGGGGTCAATGAAATAAGAGCAAGTGCGTGATTAACATCACAAATACTCGCTCATCCTTGATCCCAAGAATGTGGTTTTCAAAAATCAGGAGAGGGGAGTCAGATCGACAAGATTCAAACAGATGTGTCGGTGGTGATAGGGCGTATTGTTTTACTTTATAAGAAAGATGATTCCAGTATCATATATTCTTGCAAACTCACACCTCGAATGTTTTGTTTCGACGTATAAATAAATTAAAATGTAGTGAAACATGTAGTAATAGGCAAATCATATAAAAATATTTAATTACACCAAAATACATGAAAATACGAGAAATAAAAATGGTTCTAACTCATTTAGTACGTCTTGCGTCAGTACTTTCTTGTTTCTGCATTCAATAATATTCGAAATATATATTACATAAATATCCGTTGTTTAGTCATTTCTACGCTTTCGATTTTCAAGTACTAAAACCAGTAAAAATAGACACGCAAAATAGGCAACTAAAATTTTAAAATTATCATATAAATACGTAGAAAAATTCTAACGAACGTAGAGTTTAAACAGACCGAATATTGCATTATTCTCAATTGATGATACAACAAGAGAAGGATTTCTTAACAGGAAATGTATTAATCAAAATAACACTACTGCTTTTGTATGATTAGGGTAATGTATAACTGAAATATTACTCGAAATTTTTCAAAGAAAATAGTCTGTTGTCTGAAACGATGTTCTTTAAGTGGGCAAAACTCTGTCATTCTTATACAATATAAAAGTGGAATTAAATATGGTCATGCTCACACATGTCTCTTAGAAATCTCCACTTCCTAAATGACGCTCCTAGATTAACTACAGATATATCTCTTTGAGATTATCGATTTTTATTCAACTTAACCGGACTTTACTGGATTAAACTGTAAAATAGTTAAGGTGTTTATAATCAATTGTTTAATAAATAACGATCAAAACCTTATATTTATACCAGGCAGGCAAATAGGCACTTATAGAACTTAAGAATTCACATACAATTCAGTAATCCCTCAACATTCGCGAGAGTTAGGTTCCCAAAAATCATCGCGAATGTCTAATCCGCGAATGTTGAGTCTATCGTAATGAAAAAAGGTGCGTTAGGTTCCTGAATATCGAAAAACTGTTAAAAAACAAAGAAATGTCAGACAATTGCAGTAGAACTGAGTAAGCGCTACTACAAACAGAATTTACAATTAACATCCCAAAGAGAAGAAATAAATCAATATTGATAGATAGATAGATAGATAGATAGTTAGATATTTATTTCCGCAGATAGGTTTATGCAACCTGGTGGCAGAACACTAAAATTTACATATTATAATTAAGAATTAAATACAATGTAACTTAAACTAATTTTAAGACAGTAATATTAATAATAATATGATAACAATGATGACAATAAAGGCTTTAACAATATTAGAAACTTATTTCAAAATTGAAATTGATTGGATATAAGATTTGGCTACTTTTTGTTTTTTCACCCTTCTCGTTCTTCTAATATCCAAATGTGGAAGAGCTTGCTTCTATTTCTCTCGTAAATTTCGAAGTAATTTCCGCGTTGAAGCATTGAAGTTCCTCCAGATTGCCGTTTCGCTTTCGGTAGTTCTTCATTACGTTCGTGGAGGTTTTCTGGGCTGGTTATTTCCCGAAGCTACTCTTCAGTGAAATCACTATGCGATATGCACAGATTCAGAATGGCTTTTCTGTTCGTGCGACCAAAACTCATATGTTTAATTTGACGCAACCGAATTGAATTGTTTTACAATTTTGTTATCCTATTAATGTGAACTGACATTCCAACTTCAACATTTTTGCTGAACATAATACTTTGAGCTCCGCGGTCTGCCGAGTTCCCTTCCCAGATGACACCGATAAAGGAAATGAAATGTGCTTGCTTTAAAAAAATGTATAGACGCACTCGCGAATGTTAAAACCGGTAGCATTTCTCTAATCGCGAATGTTCGGAACTCACGAATAGCGAATTTGCGGATGTCGAGGGATAACTGTACTCCCATTACTTCAAACTGGATGCATTACTGGAGTATGTCATTAAAACTTTTTCTTAAATAAAACATTTTAAAAAGATATATTAAAACGTTGATAAAATAAAAATTATATTTTAAGCAATAAATTATGAATCTTGCAAATTTGTCCAGTAAAATCCCAAAATTTGCAATTTTCGGGCAGCATTATCTGAAACGTGCAACATCGTGCAGTAATCCCCAAAACGTGCAATTTCGTACAAAATAAAACTAGAACTAAAATAACGTCCGTTTCATGATTCAAATTTCTGTCAAGGTTTCATTCAATTTGAAGTTAGTAAACAAAAGATGCAATTGCACGGGAATCCGGTCTTTAGTCATAACAGTAAAGATAGGCGGAGCGAGCGTCTCAGCGCCCATGAATAAAACTGCCTCGTCTCCTTTGCAGACGTTGCTTCTACAGTGGGTGCTTCAGCTTTGGGTTCTGAGTGATGTAGACTGCTCCGCGAATGAAGAATGAATACATTCTTGACAAACACCCAACACATATGGATAAAAGGAACACGTGTGAAAAGCTAGTCTTTAATTATGTACAAATATTTTAGTAGTAGTTACGCGAGAGAATCTACTGTATCTGCTTGTTTTGCATTTTTGTAATATGCTTCAGTGGCTGAACTCAAGTAATGCCGAAGCGGGGAAGCCAAAGACCGAAGCCATCCCTGGAATTTGGAAATGCGTGAACAGGCAAGTCAAATTGGTCTTGTAAATATGCAAGTTAAGCTAATGCAACCTAACTACCTAAACACACCAACATTGTGAATCACCATCTACTGTACAGTGCATTCCAATTATTCATTTGCTTCAGCTTTTCCTCAAAATGATGCTCAAGAACGGGAATGCTACTGCGTCGTCCTCACTGCGTTCCTGCCGTTGTCTTCGAGTTCTACATCGATGGGGCGGCGCATAGCTCCTTTGTCTGAACAGTTACGAGTAACATGACCAAAGTGGTGTTCTCCGTGCCCGCAAATGCTACTGCATTGTCACTGCTGCCATCCACGCCGCTTACGTGGCAGTCATGTAACACCGTAAGTCGTCATTTCTGCTGTTGTCATTGCTGTGTTTTCATGGAAATTGTTGCTCTACCTTGTAATTTTGTCCTTGTAGTTGTTAGCGTATTTCTCTGACAATGAAAATAATGGAGCCAGCGCGCAGTGTTTAGAAACTGTTGTCATTACACAGGTCTGCGACCAAAAAACTGCATAGGATTTTTTTACATTTTCTTACAGATTTTGACCTCCCAAAATCATAAAAAATATTCAAATTATTATATCACATAAGGTTTTATGTATATTGCAGTATCTACGTTCATTATAATTATAATTATAGTAATAAACCCATATGATTTTTATTTGATAATGGAGAAAAACAACCTGAGCTGTTGGTAAGACTGGGAATGTTTTAACAGGTTGAGACAAGTCAAATGACGTATATCGCTTGAAACAAAGAAAAGCTCTCAGTAGACATACTGATATTGAAGTGAACAGTGCTGTTGTCTGTTAATCATGGCTACAAGGGGTTGTGTTATTTCTCCAAACAGTTTTTGTTATATCTGTGGTGAATTCACTATTAAAAGTCAACAGAGAAATATAAGTGATTTTATAAGGAAAGTTTATTTTGCCTACTTTAAATTAAAAGTTGGTGATCAAGATAAACCATGGGCCCCGCATAAGGTGTGTAGAAGATGCGAAGAAGATCTTCGTTTGTGGTTTAAGGGAAAGAAAAAATCATTTCGATTTGGAATTCCTATGATATGGTGTGAGCAGAAAAATCACACCTCTGACTGCTACTTCTGCTCAGTTGACGTAAAGGGATTCAATTCAAAAAACAAAAGAAACATAAGTTATCCTAATCTTGACTCAGCTATACGTCCAGTGCCCCATAGCTTCGAGATATCTATCCCGCAGCCACCTTCCAGTTTGGATGAATATCCTAGTGAGTTGGAGGACGAAGCTACTTTACCTCCTCCCGGTGAATCAAGCTCAGATTCATCTTTTGACGAAGATGGAAGGCCTCAACTATTTTCTCAAGGTGAGCTCAATGATTTAGTAAGAGATTTAGGTCTTTCAAAAGATGCAGCCGAACTGTTAGGTTCTAGATTAAAAAATAAAAACCTTTTATCACCTGGCACTTCTTTCTACTGGTACAGACACCGAGAAAAAGAATTCACCCAGTTTTTTTCAAAAGAAGGAAATTTAGTTTTCTGCAATAATGTGGAAGAACTCATACATTGCTTTGATATAAAGTATGACTCATCTGAATGGCGCCTATTCATTGACTCATCTAAGACTAGCCTTAAAGTAGTATTATTGCACAATGGAAATAAATTTGCCTCGATTCCGATTGGACATTCCGTGCATATGAAAGAAGATTATAACGATTTGGCCATTATCCTGGAAAAAATCAAGTATCAAGACCATCAATGGATGATTTGTGGGGACTTCAAAATACTGACAATGCTTTTGGGTCAGCAGGCAGGCTATACTAAATACCCATGCTTCTTATGCTTGTGGGATAGTAGAGCCAGAGAACAGCACTGGAAAAAAAGTGATTGGCCATCCCGAGAAACTTTAAAACCTGGAGAGAAAAATGTTATAAACACTACCTTGGTACCACCAGAAAAGGTTTTGTTGCCCCCTCTCCATATCAAATTGGGGTTGATGAAACAATTTGTAAAATCGCTGCAAAAGGATGGAGACTGTTTCAAATATTTATGTACAAAATTTCCGAAGCTGTCAGAAGCAAAGTTGAAAGAGGGAGTTTTCACCGGCCCCGACATAAGAAAACTTTTAACGGACCCTTCATTTGTGGAAACTATGAATGAGAAGGAAAAAGAAGCTTGGGTATCGTTCAAGGACGTAGTGCGAAAGTTTTTAGGAAATACCAGGAATCCTAACTATAAAACCATTGTGCAACGGATGTTAGCAGCATATGAAGCTCAAGGCTGCAAGATGAGCTTGAAGGTCCATTTTTTACACTCTCACATAGACTATTTTCCTGAAAACCTGGGAGCTTACAGTGAAGAGCAGGGGGAGCGATTTCACCAGGATGTGCGTGATATCGAGAGAAGGTACCAAGGGCGATGGGATGTCACTATGCTTGCTGACTACTGTTGGCTGCTTAAGCGAGAAACTGAAAATAAAAATCGGAAAAGGACTCGTCAAAGTATCAAGGAAAAGAAGAAGACGTTTCATAAAGAACATGAATAAGTACATGTATCAAAATAATGTTTCGTTTGCTTTAAAAAAAATACTTATTGTTTGAAAATTTTGAATAAAGGAGTGCTTTAACCAATATTTTGTGTTGGAATTTGCAAAAAATCCTTATGTGATAGAAAAAAATGGCCATAACTTTTGAAATCAGCGCACTTTAAAACATATAATTCAGTAAAAATATCTAATGCAGCTAACAAAAAATTTTTTTTCGCAGACCTGTGTTATTAGCAAGTTATTCGGAGCAGACTTTCCGTACTATCTACATACGGTGTATCTTGTGTTCGCCAAAAGCGTTAGGATACGTAGTTTACTTTTTCTATTGCTGTTAATCATCATCATCAGTGGTGGCGAAAATCGGTAGAGTTTCTATGAGCGATCTTTTGTGTTGATGACTTCCCATTTGTTGTACTTGTAGAGATATGGTTTGAGAAGATATCTGGTTCAAACCTTCTGGTTTGAGAAGATATCAGGAGATTCAAAACCCACTGTTCGACACGTATGTCGACACCTGATTTCACGTTTGAGCGAGAGAGGTACACCGCCATCTCACAGCTATAACATACATTATACACACTTGACGCTGGGTAGTTTGACTGAGTAGTTTGAAATACTCATTCACGTATTTATCACAGTTAGTTGTGAACATATAAGACTACGTACTCATATGTTTTCCGAATTAGAGAGGGTTTGCAGTTTTCTTGAAACATCTTCGCAATAGTTGAGAATTATTTTTGCAAACAAAGTACACTGTTGATGAAACGCTATTTCAATTTCTTTAAAAATTTACAATTTTAATGTTTAACTGCGACTTTTGAAATATGAATTTTTCTTACTTCATAGATTGATTGTTCCCGGACACGTCAACTGCCATTGTCATTAGCAGCGTTAAGGTAGTGAATGCTCTTATATTCTTATCCTGGAAGGTGGCGGTGCTCCTCTTTCGCTGGAAGGTGAAAACTGGCGGCGACTCATACGGGGGGTTTGCAGGGTTTCCCCAGCCAGGTATCTCCCGTTAGCGAGGCACCACCCCAGCCGGGGCAAGCTCTACGCTCCCGACTCAAAAGTCTGGTCTCCCGACATGTGTGTGGTAGCATGTAGGGCATGTAGGTGTGTGTGTGTAAGGGGCGAGAATTCGATAAGAATGGGGAAGGAAACATCGCGTACGGTACGTGGTCCATTTGTTAGGATACTTCTCCTGCATTCGCATGGTATTAATCGGATAAATCTACTGACTAGAGGAGCGGGCGCCTAGAATGCTCCTCACGTTACATGATACTTTTAGTTGTGTTTTTTAATTCCAAATTCAGTATTCTTCTTATTTTTTAATGATGTAATTGTCTCTTTGTCTACGAAAGCCTCATTAGTTTTATTTCTGGACACAGCGCTACTGTCGCACTGGCTCTTTGCACGTCTCATTAATCTCGGACGCTTTCTGTTATCACTTCAATCTCAACACGTCCTGCGAAATTGCCTTTTTCTCTTTTTATCTAGTTTGTTCTGGATTCCTGTTTTATTTAGTTATACACGAGAAACAAGAACATATTAGTGCAAAGATTATTTAACGTTGCATGTGATTAGATGCATTACGAATGTCGAAAACTGTTCCCGAACCCGAATATTGTTCGACAAACCTTAACATTATTTAGTGCTTCGGATATTATAAGCTCCTCAATAAGAATTGTCTTCACAGCTAAAATGTAAAAAAATCACAGGTTTATGGCATTTCTGAGGCTGCCATTTGAAGGGGACTTTCGAAATTGTCGATTTAATGATGTACCCAATTAGTCAAAGCGGCTTATCCAAACCCTCAATAAAGATGAACGACTTCTAACAGTCTTTCCCTTAATATGAAGTAGTTGTATAAATTCAATACACTCATTTGATGTTATAATCAAAAGCAGCTAATTCAAAGTGTTAAATAAAAGTTCTACAAAAAAATGTATTCCATGTTCCGTTCTCACAACAGAGGTCGGCGGAGCCAAAGTCATTACCGCAAATCGAACCAAGACAACTCCCACTTTCACCGCATGGATCGATGCAGGAGCGGCAAAAGATGCAATTAAGAAACTTCTTGAGATTTCCTCCGACGAAACAAAGAGCACCATGATGTTTAACACAGCACTACGTCGCTCCTTGCAATGCGGCAAAGCACGGTACCGCACCGCGCAACGCGAGACACGAGAGTGTTGCATGGCGCAGTACGGCACAGTCCTGTAGAAGGCTTTTATTGTAGGGTGTGGCGCACGGCAGTCTCCGGTGTTTGATACGCTACCTTTCAGTACATTCCAGTCGAGAACGAGAGGAGTAGAGCGCGGTAGGATTACAGGATGGCAGGAGACATGTCCCCGGTGACAAAGCACCCGTGCAACACAACACAGCACGCGGGAAATGCAGTAGTTTCATAGTTAAGGAGATTATAACAACCTGCATTGTATATATCCTGTTTGTTAAATCATTTGTGACAAGAGATGGTACAAATATGATAAGAAAATCATTGGCGTAGCACTGTACAATTCTAAAGAAAGTACATTCGGAGGGTGGAAATACTGATTGAAGACGACGACTTAGACATATCATGGGCTTTTATTGTTGCTTTAAGTTTTTCAATCAATTGTGATTCTTCCTACCTCATCACATGATGGAGCTGAATTGGATCAAGTTCGGATTGCAATCGAAAAAGTTGTTTACAACAATAAAAACGCATGATTAGAACTGAATATCTAGAATATTTGTTCCTGAACAGCAAAATTAATGTGACAAAAAACTTGTAAATATAAATAGTAGAAGTTAATAAATCTTTCTTCGGTACCAAAGAACCGTGAGAATTACGCACATAAGTTTGAACAGCGGCATCCATCAAACAGAAAAGGAAGTTTGACAACTTCAAATTAATATTCTTATGAAATCTCCGTTTTTTTTAAGGGAAGCGCTTTTCTTATCTCAGACCAAAGAACAAGCAAAATAACAATATTTACAAAAGCTCATTGGTTTTATAATTCGTTTTCGTTCGCGTTTTTTCAGAAATATTGTTTATTTATTTACAACAGCTCATTCATATTATCTTCAGGAACGTACATTTTCATCTGTTGAATTTAAATTATTATATAAATATTTACTTACAGAGAATGTTTTTTCACAATGACACTGTTCCTTGCATTTATTTTGTTTCTTGAGGTGAAGTACTTTGTTTTTCATGTTAATACAAAATTAAATCAAGTGGTTCTATTTGCACACATTGTACGGTACATTGCGTTTTCGAAAAACAAAAATCGTGTTGGAGTAAATTATTCTATTTTTGTATGGTTGAATTTAACAGAGTTTTAATATCTCATGATACTCTTGGTTCCAGTTTCTCAGAACTGAGTGCACTCAGCAACGAACTTAAATTACATAATCGCTAAACTACGTACTAGCAGAATTAACGGACATAACTAAAACTATTATTTTCCTTCACTATCACGAATATCGTGCGTATATCTTGATTGGTGCTTACCAACGCATGGTCATCACTTAAAAGTATTAAGTTTAATCTGTATTCTCATAAAAATAGCACCAAATTCACAAAAAAGGAATGCAACTACCCGAAAGTTTAAAGGACGACACAGCGACTGCGGAAATAGCTTTGTGTCATTTCAGCCCCCTGACTTTTATTCGTTTTACAAAAAGGTCAGGTTAAGAACAACATTGAATAACTACAATCTTGTAATCCAGTTATCCGACAACAGCAGTACTTTGAGTGCAGAGGCACATTTTTTTTACTTTTCTGTATTTTCAACAGGTCACTCCATTTAATAACTTAAAATCTTGATCCACGCCATACTCGAGAATGATTTGGCGATTAGTATTGAAGTTTACAAGTTTTCATCAAATAATAATAATGTCTGTCCTTTCACCCAACAGCCTCTGACAAAGCTTGGGCCTACCAACGGCGTCCCGGCCTTTAGACCATGGATTACAGGGTGCGTGTGGTTAGCACGTAGGCATCCCTACGCCGTATTCTGGTCTTCTCAACCTGAGAAATGAGTTATCTTATCGTCATCGAGCAACATATACTGGGACGTAGCAAGGAAAACGTACATTATACTTTTGCCCGAACGGGAATCGAACTCGAGGTTTACCAAGGAAAATATACAAATATTAAAAAAATATTAATAATGCGAATACTAATATACAAACAAAACTAAAATAAAATGAAAGCACAAATAGACAAGTATAAAAAGTAGACACTTCATTGCATTTCCTTTCGGTAATCAGTAATTTATTCAGTAACGGTAAGTATATACATCGAATTTTGACCGCACTTTTGTTGGCCTTGACTGCACTTCACTGCTCATCACTGTACGTTCTTAAGAAATCTCAAACACATACCTTGCGTTTTTCTGGGAAGGGTCACCGGCAACTCTGCAGGTAAATTGTTTCATTCAACAGTGGTCCTATTCACAAACCTGTATCTGTCCTTTGCTATCTGTGTTTTAATTTGTGTTGTGGCACCTACTTAAGTAACATGACATTTCCTGTCTTTCACTGATTGCTTTCCATGCCGGTTGCTTTGTGAACGCTTTGAAGAGGGCACATAAACATGCTGTCTTTCTATGTGTAACAAATGATTCCGATTTGATATTTTCCCTGTTCTGTCCGCTGTTTTAGCCACATTTTCTTCACTCGTTTTAACCCTATAATCTGACCTTCCGTACGAGAATTTCCGCAAGTTTCTCCGTACTCGATAATGGGACATTCCTGTGTTCGAGCCTTCGTAAAACTAATTGTTTTGCTTTTATCTGGATTCATTTACCTCAATTCGTCAATATCTTTTGGCAACTGATCAATGTCGGATTTGTCACTAAGTTTTCGATACACTAATCAATCGTCCGCGAGAAGCTACATTGTCTTTCGAATTTAGGTTCGGATATCATTAACATACATAAGAAAACAGAGCGGCCCTAACACGCTTCCCTGAGGGACGTCGGACATTACATAAAACTCGTCGGTTCGCAAGTCCTTGGTTCGAAAGTCGGAGAAATTTCCTAATGAAAATTTCTACTCTCGGGTCTTCTTCCTATTCGATCATTTCTGTCGTGAGGAACTACATCTAAAGCTTTTGAGAAGTGTAATGATCAATTCTTTCTCCTTTGTCGAGTGAATCGGCATTGTCTTGACAAACGGTATCCATCTGACTTTAGCAAGAATAGCCTCGTCTAAAGCCATGTTGGTATTCAATAGGAACGTTTTTTTTCATACATGTCACAAGTATTTGGCAATTTGATGTTCTAGTGTACTACGAATGTTCTGCTAACTGGCCTTAAGTAAGACATTGATGACCGATCTCCGCCTTTGTAAATAGGAACCTCTGTAACTTTTTGCCAGTCATTGGAGACTTTACCCTTGTTAACGTTAAAGGCTTCCCCTCCGAATCGTAGAATTTCCACGGCAATTACATCAGGTCCTGCAGATTTCTTTTTAACCACTACCGTAGTTCGCTTACATAGTAACATTTTTTCTTTGTTATTTAAGGTCGTACCAACTACTAGATCATTGGCTATCACTATTGGATTTAACGTTATGGTATGAAGATGAAACGATTTGGTGATGATAGGGGGTGAAAGAACGAACACATACAACAATACCCGAGGCGGGACTCGAACCCGCGTCCCCTCGGTCTGAGATCACTACTGCACTACAGATTTAGCGATCTTGGCCACGGGGCCGACAACAACATTTTGCTGTAAACAGGTTACCGATATTACGTGATGTTGGTGTAAGTGTGAGGTACAGATATTACGTGATGTTCGGCTAAGTGTGAAGCAAAAGTAGAGCTGACAAGATTTTGATTGAAATTCCAAGCTCTTTCATGTTCGTTAATTCTGTGGATACATTTCCTCCCAATCTGGCCAATATAAAGTGCATTACAATCATTGCAGTTTACAATTTTTACTCCACTTTTTATTGACTTTTTATTAAACCTTTATTTCTATAGAGGATATAATTCAATTATTTATTGATTTTATAAAAAAATTAATATCATTTAATTTCTGGAGATGGTGGCCTAAACTTGGTGACACTCTACCAATGAAACAAATGAATTTGGAATTATCAGAAGAGTTCATAGGGAAAATTTGTTTAAGTAATGACTTATTTTCTTCGAAAAATGATTGATTTGTTTCATAAATGAAATAGCATTTTGTTTTGTAGCCTTGTGAATTATCATTAAGTGGGAAACTGATACTACGTAATTGAATATTCTACAACTCTACGTAATTGAATATTATATATAATAAAATGGTTTAGAAACTGAAGCTAACCAACTGACTGCGGGAGTTTCTTCGTACATCACTCCTGTAAGTGAGACATACGCTTCACTATATTCCGCCTTTACAGACCATTGGCTCTAACTACGCCGGGATTTCTCAAGAGTCCCGGAATTAAGCAATCACGAAGAGCTTAATGGGATTCATTGGGTCTGCAGCCCTCTCGAAGCAGAACCAGCAAAAATCGTCCCAGTAAACCCTACTCTCTAGCGCTGCTAACACGTGTATACAGCTCACAGAATTACACAATGCGCAACTGCGCCTTTAGAAGCCAACATTGCGTCTCGTTTTATGCCTGAGTGGTTCAGTAAAATCGTCTTATGCATGTTCCATTGTATAGGGACTCAACTGTTATATTGTTTCAGCAACAATATAAACCACCCGTGAAACAGGGTCGTTCTTACTTTAATAAAAGCGTAGCCGGTCGGCGACATGAAGGTCGTTATGTGTAAATGCCTGCTTGCGCCCGGGACGCGTGCACAATGCTGGGCGGAGGTGCGGGTGGGCGAACGGGCCGAGAGCTCTGGAAGAAGTCGGCTGCGCCGTGAAGCGTGGTGGCGGATGCGGTGGGAAATATAATGGTGAGAGAGCAGGGTTGTTGATTGTAACTGATTGTACAGTATGGCGGCTTTCTTAAGGGCGCTGTGCTTGTTTATATATCTTAGATGGGCGTATCGAGTGAAGATGACACTGAGTGTTAAATGAGGGAATAAAACTTTGAATCAATGACCTTCATACTCCCTCCTGACAAGTGTTAGCATGATTATTAATATTGAATAATTGGTAATGTTCGATCTCAATAAAAGAAATTTTATACATCATATTTCGTGAAGAGGAATATTTTTGTGTCATTAAATATAACCATATAATTTAAGCTTACGATATCTCCATTCGATCAGGAAAATCTCGTTCATAGTTATAAAGGAAACTTTCGCCTTTCGTTCATTAAAGAGGACGTTTATTCATTTCCTCGTGAACCTGAATCAGGAACAAATAAATTATGCGTTTACTTTTTTCCCCACATCTCCGGAGCGGTGAAGTTCGATGGCGAGCGGATGCGTTTGGGGCCTGAAAGTAACACAATTCAACTGAAACGCCGTCACACAGACATAAACCGTAAGTGATGGAATCATGGGTAGATCAGTGGCTGCGAAAGGTGAGAGTGAAAACCATGCAGGACGGTAGCACTAAAATTGAGTCTAAATGAAATGTCACGGAAAATAAGTAGATGGATGAAAGTGCATGAGTTTCAAAAGATGTGTGTAGTGCACTGTCAGAGAGAGATGAGAGTGTAGGAACATCGTACTTGATGATAGCTCTGGAGTTGAGTTTAATTAATTTGGGATTGAGGATAGAAGCAAACAGGCGACAGTGGGGGAAATCTGAGTGGATCCACAGCAGAGCAAGATGAGAAAGGTGGAGGACGATGTTGAGCATTAGTAGTGGAGTAGAACCTAATTTAAACGTCTTCGAAGAGATGGGTGAACATTGTTGACAAGGAGAACGAGTAGCGAGAGAAAGATTTGTTTGAGAGAAATGAGAATGGAAGTAAATTGTAATAGATGGACGCCACGGGAGTTCAATGTAACTGAAATAATTTCTTATGTATAGAAAGAAATGATCGGGAGAGAAGACTATTTGGGTGGTGCATTCTTTTTTTATGATTTCAGAATCCGAACCAGTATGAATTAACTTGAATTATGAATGGAATTATAACTACACAAGATTAAAATGGTGATGATGATGATGAAGATGTGAATGGCGTTGGATCAGCTGTGGAATAATAGACGGGAGAATCGGGCAGGCGAAAAGGCAGAGGCGTTTGTTAGGGTACTGCTCCGATATCCGATTCCCGGCGTTGATCGGAGAAACGCCGGAAAACGACCGACCAGAGTAGCCGGCCACTGAAATTCTCTTCCAGACAGCGGTTGAATTCAACCTTGCTATCTAGCTAGTGTCGGAAATGTTACTAGCAACTCGAAACCTAGTACCTCCCGGTCAGAAGCACATCAGTTGATAGTCTGAGCCACCTCGGACGGAGCGACGCCCGGCGACAGCGGGTGGCCGCGGTGGGTGGCGGCTCCGGGAGGGTCGAGGCGAGGCGGGGGTGGGGGTGGGGTTCCGGGAAGGTCCGGGGAGCGGCGCCGCGCGCGGCGGGGCGCCCGCCCTCCGACGACGCGGAGGTGCCGGATTGGAAGGGCGGGTCCCCGCGCGCCAGATTCCAGATCAGATTTGAGACGAGGGCTCCGAACTCGCCTCCGACTCCCCAACGACTCCCATGTTCATCCAGAGGTATTCAGCGTCTGGGCTTTGGTGACTGGGTTCCTGCTTCGCTTAATGACCCACTCACATTCTTCGATTTTAATAATCTAATATTTATTTCCAGTGCTCTATTGTGTAAAAAGTAGGAAAATAAAAATGAAAATATTACGTTTACAATTTGATCGTGTAAATAGTTGCACTTAAAGGGTTCACACGCATATAAGAAGCAATATTTCTTTCTGTCTACTCAAAAGTTAAGAACGTGATAACTTGTAAATCAGAACACATCTACAGAGATGATTTTAATGCTTAGGATGATTATATTCTCAACAAAATACATATAAACATAATAAATATTTTCGTATAGATGAGAGATTTTAAATTAAAGAATTTACGGGAATACTAATATCCGTCCTAATAAGAATGCCATCATTTTCCATATTCTTAAATTAGACCTTCGTTAAAATCACTCAAGGAAATTTCCAAATCATGTAAGGCGCTAGGGTCTAATTGAAGAACAAATCCTATTTACGTAAGATTGTATTTCAGGTTTCATTTTCTAAATTAGAAAGCAATAATTACAAATACCTAATTGGAAGAAGTTTCGATAAATGATTTTTCACATTACTGAAAATTATTGTTTGACTTGCGTTGCCTCAATGAATAAAATTCACTCCCCTGAAAAGTGAACAATTTACAAGCGTTGTAAAGTTGCATTTCTTAAATATAATACCCTTTATAAAAAGGCTCCAAAAATACTAACTGAACAGCAAAGCAACTTTTGCTTATCTTTAACAACTTTTTTGAAAGACCCTCCTGGACCTTGGCTCCTTAATACCTCAGTAGTGAGCACACTTTACTCACAGATCTCAAAACATTCTCTTTCTGTAATTAGATAGCTATAACAACATCACTGAGATTTCTGGCAATTAACATCTTAAGAGTAAATATTACACTACTAGTAGTTGGTATTTCAGCACACCAACGTAGGGATTCCAACTATTAAAAAATACGAGTGTTGACATTATACTCATCACGAGTGTTCTATTGTAAAATTCAAGTTCACCTACAGCTAACATCAAACTTCACTCTCCTGTGACGTCGCGCCCAATAGAAAGAGCGGTCGTTTGCCCCACTACAATCACGCAAGCCTCAGAACCAGATACGCCGTTTGTAATGACTGGCCGCGTCGAGCGACCAGTTAGCAATTCATCGTCTCCGGATTCTTCGGCGTCTCTAATTCGAGACACAAAGTATCTCATGCATTAATGGCATTACGCCCCCATCGCATCAGTATATCATTGGACTTGCAACGTATGCAAATCCGAGCGAACCGCACGTGAGGCACGGGCTAGCGGGAGGCTGGGTGGGGCAGGGCGGGGCGGATAGGACAGGGCGGGGCGGGTCGTCACACAGTGCTAAATTTCTGCGATCTGTAGGGCCTAATGTACACCTGAATGTTACACAAAAAAAACTTTCACACATTAAAAGTTTGATTGACAGCTGTGCCGCCTACTTAACCATTGGTTCCTGCCGGACAGACTTTATAACTTTCCCTTCGTCGCCACGCATTCGATATCTGTGACAGTTGATGATTTGGCATACGTTAACTCGTTTGTAGGTTGCAGAGGCGGAGAGAAAACGAATATATGAAGTGAGAAGGTTGATTGTTTTGTGTTTCTTAGCGTGTCAACTACTATGGTCATTAATCCGGTAAGAGTAGTGAATTTTATTACTCGGGAGGTTGGAGTGTTCCGTGAGATCTGGAACGTTTGATACCTCAGGATCAACGTGTAGCATATCATAATCTAATAGTAAATACCCTTTAAGGGCAATGACTAAATGAGAAATTTATCTCTTGGATGAAGTCTGTTTCCTTCTCCAGTGGGATCTTTGCCTTTATTCGCAATGGCTTGTCTTCCTCTTATCAAAATGTTTTGATTTTCGCTCGAATTGAACCATTACTTTTCAATTAAACATTTTTATTTACAGTAATTTGTAATATTTACACCCACGTACACACCGAACACAATCTTGATTTTCATGATGAATATGAACTACTTGTAGTATTGGCACTAACAATCAGAGAATGACATTTGGATAATTTAGTGTCAATTAAGTGGCATGACAAGGTTACTAGGATTTTAACTATATTTCTTGATGGCTCTACGTAAACTATTGAGCTAAAACGTTGGAAAGATAATTTAATAACATAATATTTAAGCAAGTTCTTAATGTATGTGTCTGCAAATACGTTCATTAGTTAATATTCGTTATTACTACGTGCAGAGATTTAATGATTGATTTGCACTCACTTCGTGGTATAAACTTGTCAGAGTACTAAGCTTGCCACCAGGCCTGTATTTTCCCGAATGTCCTGTATTTTATGTAAAATCTTGCGTCTCATATTAATCGTCAATTGACCCGTAAATCATCGAAAAGCAGAGGAGTTATTACGTTTCAAAGGTTCGTTCTCTGATTGTTCCTAACCTCGTTAAACCTCGAACTACATGAACCTTCTATTCATATTACAATCTTATCAAATGGACTGACGCAATAAACAGGTGTCAGAATCATAAGAAAATAAATGAATTTATGCCAGTAAATATGAAATCTGATCTGAAATTTTAAGACCATTAAATACAGTTGAAATAAATTTGTTTTTTATAGACTATTTGCCTGATACAACATACCTTAAATGTAAAATTGCTTTTTAAGTGAAAAAATATATTAATAACGTAAGATTTTCACGGCACGTACAAATAATAGCTAACAAAGCGTTCAAATTATTTCTAATTGTGTCCCTAATTTTTTTTAAAGTGACCCTTATCTATAGGCTGTTTTTATGGGATGTCTCTAATTTCACAGTGTTAAAGCTCGCAACACTACAGTGTGATGAAATTCCCAAACCGAACCGGCCGAGGAGATCGCACAGCGTTCGCACTGTGCCTGGAGGCAAGGCGAACGACTCGACTTGCGACTGCGCGAGGCGTGGAAAGGGGTGGGGTGGCGGTAGGGGGTGGGGGTGGAGTAGACGGAGCGGCGGGCAGGCACCTCCCCCGCGCATCGACGGCCGCCGACCATAAGACACGGGCTGCGTGTCGTACAAATGTAGCCGCAGCCTAACTCCACCCAGCGTGTTCCCGCTGCGAAAGGCACTATCGGGCATCTTGTATCAGGAAGAGCGAGCAATATCTTTATTTTCCTCGCGTCACACAAATCGAACACCGGACTCGATTCCTGAAAACAAAAGACATCTTCACGAAGAGCGTTCGTCGAGCGTGCGTGTCTGATGAGAGGGAGAGAGAGACAGACAGACAGACAGAGAGAATAAAAGGGTACCGTCATTAAATGTATGTATAGAAGAAAAGCGTATGATGAAAATATTCTGAAAGGTACAGAAATAACTACAAAAATAGAGAACAGTGTTGATACTGTATAAACATCTATACTAAGTGTAAATATTTCGTTTGGAACTGCTTGCTCTTAATCCTACACATACGTTCACAGAAGTATAAACAGAGAAATTAATAAAACTTTGTCACTAAAATCAAGAAGAAAAAGCAAAGTAAATGGTATTTTCTTATTATATCTGATGTGGTAAGTCAAAACGATTTCAAAAACGTGCAATGAAAAGTATTTCTTATGGTGGATGAGAAATTGGTACATTGAAAAGGCAATATGGAGTAGGCGAGGAATAGAAGCAAAGAAGCATATATGTTGAAGTTTGGTAAGATAAACGAGAAAGAAATTTTACAGAATAAGAACCAAATGAATGTAATTAGCACCAATTAGACTGTATTGAGTATGAAATAAAAGAAAGTAAGATTATATAGAACTAAAATAAGAGAAGAAAGCAAATGAGAAATTCATGAAACCATGCGAGGGTCTCCAATGCTGATTATATTAACGAGTGAAACGAATTAAAACAATTTACAGTGGTTTCATAAAGGGGTTGTCCATAAATTACGTAACGCTAAAGAGTGAGGGGGTTTGAGGCAGCGTTACGCTGCGTTACACAAGGGTAGAGGGGTATTAGTTAATTGTTATGTAACAGTGATATTTATTCTTTACATTTTTGAACAGATTGCTGAAATAATCCCTTTTTTAGGCATATACTAAAACATTAAAATAATAAGAAATTAATTTGTTTTAGATACATAAATAACCAATGTTATTACTTGTAAATTGTTACAATAAATGGAAATATTTTTTCAGCTTATTTTATTGAGTCTGTACGATTACGAAGAAAATATTCAAAACTGACTATGACGTGTATTCTAAGAATACATTTAAATTGGCGCTAAAAATTAAAAATAGACTCTTGCTCTTGCATCACCCACCACGAACGTGTGCATAGCTTGTGATCACGCATTTCTTGCCCAATCATTCATCCTTCACTCACAACGTGCTCCAATCTTATTGTTAGATGCCACCAGCATCGCGAACTACTTTCTACTTCATCATCAATTTTAATAAAACAAGTAAAATAAACACAAATTGTTTTTACTGTGCTATAATTTATTTTCATTTCTTGTATTCAAAGGCGGGGGTGTGTGTGTCGCAAGCGTTACGTAAATATTTAGAGGGGGGTCAAGCGCGCGTTACGGGTGTCTTACAGGTTGGAGAGGGAGTATTGAAAATACTCCAAATTTGCGTTACGTAATTTATGGACGATCCCTAAGTGTGTGTAATCAGATAGAGCACAACTAACTGTATACTTCAAAATGACCAACCACTAAAATCCATTCTTAATTTATTAAGTAATATTTCCTCCTCACTTCATTCTTACTTTACTTCCAATATTGTCATTTGACAATGAGGGGTGTAAGGAGAAATGTGTGGTTCTTTTCGTCATATTTCTCTCTCCTTACCTTTATAGAGAATTTCTAATTTTTAGCATTATCACCCACCAGACGTTGCTGGAAACCTGATAAGGGACCAAAACGCGTTACCCAAGACGTAAGTAGTACAACAGTAGCCCACTTGTAGTGCAATGAGTAGCCACTCTGATTAACTGGATGAACTTGATGATCTTCCATGTATCCACCTCTCCGTGAGTGTTTCACCCTCTTTATTCTTCCATGCGACGAGCTATGGCACCGGTTTCAGAGGTGGGGGTCGGTCCACCCTAGGTGAAACTATTTTTGGGGTGATATCCTCCCCGTATGACATTTTCTTCATAAAACATTTAAAATGAATTATAGAATGTTAACATTTATGTTGAATTGGAGGGAGGTCACAATGAACAATGTCCCATATGGGCCAGGATATCTGGCCGGATGGCAGTGGAACGTGCTGCGGCACTGCTACCATGTCCACCATCTGCTCATCGGGAGGCTAGCGACGGATTCACGCGAGGGCGTCTGGGATGACGAAGCCAAGCGACTATTACTCGCGCAACTTTTCTTGACCGATGGATTGAAGAAATGCGGGTGGAGTGGAAGTATTAGTTACGAAATCGGCCACTAGATTTTATGAAGCAATGCCAATCTCTGGAGAGTCAATCATGCCTTCGCGACTTTCTCAATAATTTGCGTTCTAGCTTTCTCAGGAGTTCGAGGTATCTCCTATGATGGATCATCACCTGCCTCGGTCATTTCTTTAGATTTTTTGGAGAAAATCGGACAGAACGGACAGAAGTTCTCGTCCTCAACAGAAAATAGTTTCCATTTCGCGCCAGTGAAGATGTGTTTGGAATGTTGTTATCAGTGCTCGCCTTCAACAGTTTATTGTGACAGAGAAGGAGAAGAAGGTCATCGGTCAAGAAAAGTTGCGCGATTAATACCACCCGAGACTCAGGGGATGGGGGAGGCCGATTTGGACTCGACGACGGGACTCAAACGACAGGCTGGTCTGCGACCGGTGTACGTCCGTGTGATTATTCATATCATTAACTTCTTCTGCTTCTTTTTCGTCAATGCCTTGTATCTATCCTTTCTATTTTTCTTCTATTCGTCTCCTTGTTTGTCTTCTGCCTATCCACATTTATAGATCTACTGAATTGTTTTCGATTTGTTGATTCGATTTGGTGGATTCGTTCAATGATGAATCTTTAATTTGTCCTATTTTGTGACAGCGCAAACTTTTATTTTTTAATTTTGTTTATTATGTATTCAGCATCTGTTTCATATCAAGACTGTCAGTTATAAAACCATTATTTGATTCGTAAACGAACCGGTAATAAAACGATGGGTTTTTTTAGTTGTGAAAACATTTTTCCTCGTTGGTTTGGTGAAGAAATGATCAGTTTTAAGACTTAAAAACAATACCTATACACTAATACATATATCAAAATACGTGAAAATTACACAAATGATACTAATTTGTTTTAACTCGTCTTTTATTGTATTGAATTTGAAGTTCCTCAGTATTCATTATTCTGTGTATCTAAATTATTGTCAATTATCACAACGGATGAATGACATTGCATGTCAAAAACGACTATGAATTTCGTACCATTTCATTTTCCACCCTCAAAAATATTTATAAAATGTACGGATTTCTGTTTTCAACAAATTAACAGCTGATCAGATAATCTTTTTGCAAGATGTAATATAAACAAGAGAAAGTAGTATGGTACAAATTATGTTGACAAACAACTTGGGAAAATGTAGCTTTTGAGTTTCCAAGACAACGGAAGTGAACAAAATGCCATCATATGGGAGATGCAAAATTGAGTATGTTTATATGCTCATGTTTCTTTTTGTAATTACTGAAACGAACTGCATAAGTCACAAATACGACGAGCCTCGCCACACTTTAATCAACGGAGGTGAGTGTCTTGTTTTTAAAAATCTGAATTGAACACTTAGTAGTGGAAAGTATAAAAAATGTGTTTTTCTTAATGATATAATACTTTCTCTTACATGCAAACTCTGTTTACACTTCTCATCATGAGATGTGTAAATAAAGTTTGAATATAAAACTTCATAACTCTAGGGATAGTAGTAGACACTCATGAAAGTATTTCACAAAACTCCGAAACTCCCGCACATTTTTCACAGACGTAGCGGTCTACGAACATCAAGGAAAAAATTCTGACTCTTTGCTGAAGTATGGAAATAAGATAGTACAACAAATGAAGGGAAAGATAATTGCTTCTGGTGAAAATTTAGTACCTATCAGGGAAAACTTGACGCAAGAAAGAACTGTAAGGGCCAGTGTGTCTTCAAACATATCAGAAGTTACTTACCCAAAGAAGTGGAGGTCTGAGGATAGTGAAAGAAGAAGTGACGTATGCAAAGGTAAGCTATTATGAATTTACAATTAGCTTTTGCACTACAATATCAACAATACTACAATGGGTGGTATTAAAAAGTAACATTTCCTTCTGCGATGGGTAAGCAATAGAATGAAATGTGAGGTTTGTTCACTGGATATATTGGAAGCTTATTTTTTCTGTACATGTAGGATGGTAAGCCAATAACTGTATGCATTCATTGTTTATAATAACTACCCCAACAATACAAAACTAGCGTACCCGTGCGAGAACTCTAGCAAGTTAAACCCCACCCTTTCCCTATCCATTTCTCTATCCTTTCTATTAAGAAGGAAAGCTATTAATGAAACGTGTTAATTTGTTTAAAAATGTATAAATGTAACTTAAAATGTACTTATAAAATATCAAACAAAACTAACAATGCAGTTGATGTTGGTAACAAATTTTCAATAACGTTTTATTCAGCATTATGGAGGGATGTTCTGGGAAAAAATCATTTCTTTAAAAACACCATTTGAATTATTCAATCTTCCTCTTGAGAGTTAGCTTTTCGCTTTTCTTGATAATCACAACAATATTAGAAAAGGTTTTTACTCTTGAGAAAGCCAAGTAAAGTAGTGCGAAAATACCGGATCGGGCTAGTACAACCCTACTCTTTGCAATATTATTTAACTTTCCTTGATTTGTTATGAGGAACTGAGGTGCAAAAATTGAAAAATAATCTGTATACTAAAAAGTATTGGATTATTTGTTGCGTTCTTATGTACAAGAAAAGCAATTCCGAGCCAAAAAATAATCAAACTAATATTTTCACCTTTGAGTAGTAAATACTATTTGTTACCATTAGAATGCAATTTAGTAGGCTTAGACTTCACTTCGTAAATGGAAATGTTGCTCAAGCGATTTTTATATATTGAATATATTAAGGAACCGACCCCTTGAATTTAATATCAAACGGTGTATTATTTACAATATGAGTTTGAAGCTGGGCGTTGCTGTACGTACTTCCAGATACCGCCATCATTTAAATCGTGCGTTTGGACTGCAAACGTTGGCAGTTGTCGAGTGACTTGCGCAATTCTTTCTTTAATTTTAAATTTAGTTTTAGTTTTAGTTAATGCCTTATTTTAACTGGAGGCCTTCACCTCGCCTCGCCCCGACCACACGGCGGGCGAGCGGGCGTCAGCCTTCGCCACCTCACTGCTAAGGGGTGGAGGAATGGAGGGCGGCGGCGGCTGCTTAAATCCTTCGTCGAGGGAGCCCTGTAGCAGTCAGGCTCGCAGATTCCGGCCTGGTGGCGAAACTGATTCACAGGATACTGATTTTTAGCAGCGAGAAATCGATTTTTTTAAGTGGGACGCACAAAATTCTTATGTTGGCCCCCATAATACACCACAACACCACGCCTAGATCGGATGGGAAGCTGTTAATTTGCACAAAGAGCGTTCAGATGGGCAAAAAGTTAAATGTTTATAGCCCGCGCCGGGACAAATGTGCTAACAATGGATCTGGAAGAAAATAAGTTCTCCGCCACTAGTCCGGGACGCGTCGAATGACACTCCATTTTTCTTGCTTTGTGAACCGGAAGGGGTCTAACCGTGAATGAAGAATACACAGACGGACTCAGGTTATTCTATTACTATATAAGGAAATTTGTGTAAAAATAATTTCTGCAAATTCCTTGGGAAAAACATATAAAAAACGAATACAAAAATGTGACTTGTTGTTGCTGCTTTTACGTGAAGTCAGCGCACATATTTATGGATTTGGTTCCGGTGTTTAGAAGAGAATGCCTTGATATTTTTATTTGACGTGGTTCACGTGTTTTTTTGATCACTTCTTGCTGATTCGATCGCTTCTCACTGCACGCTTTACTACGAACTTCAGACTGCGTGTAATCTTTTCTTCCCTTCTCCTCTTCCCACTCCTAACCTTTGGGAAGACTGACGAGTTGTTCCGTTTTCAAATTCCCGTTCTTTTGATCAAATAAAATAGTCTACGATCGTCCGGGGATATAGCTGTAAGGGCACTCCAGATAAATAATGTGATGGTTTGCTCGGAAAACTGACACAATTTCACAAAATGAAGTTTATTATGGAATACATGTTTTCAATAAAAGAATCACTCACAGGATTCTAAGGGGAACAGCTCCTCGTCAGTGTAAAAATGTCGAGTATTGAGACCTGAAGCAGCGGGCTTCATATATGCGTGGTTTGTGCATGGCTGATGACTGATGAAAGCAGAGAACCTCTGACACGTCACACAATTCCTCGCCACACGCCAAGTATTGAGTATCGAGTGTGCAGTGAGCTTTTACGCTAACGCTAGGTGACTTAATGCGAGCTATGCTGATTGGCAACTTCTCACTTGGCATTCAAAAGATACCCATGGGGTCCCTCGATTATCACCCAAATAAATAATGCACAATAGAGACGAGTAAACCCTTTAATAACGTGTTTCGTAATGGATTTCAAGAAATAAGAAATAATTAGCTTAGAGTAACAAATACCTAACTGGCTTCGGCACACATTGTGATGTTAATTGTATTTATTTGGACTCGGAAAGCTTATAATAAAATTTTCGACAATACTCCATAGAACATAGCATGATAAGATGTCGAAAAAATATGTGTTTTATATATTTGTTTAGTTACAAAATTAGGTTTCATATTGATAGCGTTCCCCCAGCGCAGGCTCCTCCTTAGCCATGACAAAATCTAAGCTCCCGATGGGCCACCAGATAAATGTGGTAGTGAGGTGCCTGTATGTGTAAGTGGATGTAATCGGAAAGGAGGATACAAGGATAATGTAGGAAAGATGGCGTCCGGTCCGTTTTATTGCTCCGGTATTCGCATGGTACTAGGGAGTTTTTGCACCCACGAACGTGAAGTACTATCGATCTTCTGCTCATGCGCAGTTCCAGTTTCGCATCATTTTAGTACAGCTGCGCAGGCGCAGAAGATCGATAGTGCTTCACGTTCGAGGGTGCAAAAACTCTCTATTGATCGAAAAAAAACACGTAAATTTACCAAGAGTTGCCAGCCGCCAGGGTTGCGCTCCAGACAATGGTGGAAATGAACCCAGCTCTGTAGCTGTTGTCGAAAATCTTTCGCCGTCGAGACTTGAGCTCTGCAAATAATTCTGCAAATTTATTTGATTGATTGCTTAAATTCATGATTCCGGACGCGTCAACTCATAAAGCGATTAGCCCCATAAGTGAAGTTCATGTTTTTTTTTCGAGAGTGGCGGTGATCTTCCCCCGATGGATGGTGAGATCAGTCACCGACATACCGTCGGCTAGCGGGGTTTCCCCAATCCGGTATCGTACTTCAGCAGGGCCCCGCTCCAGCTGGGACAATCTCTAAGTTTCCGACTGGTCATCCGACATGTTTGATAGTGCAGTACATGTATGTGTATGTGTGTGTATGTGTGTGTGTGTGTGTGTGTGTGTGTGTGTGTGTGTGTGTGTGTGTGTGTGTAAGTAAGTACAGGAGTGAGGTGAGGACAGAACCAAGCATTCACCTGGTGTTGATCGGAGAAACCAAGGAAAACTATCGACCAGAGTCGCCGGCCGCTGGAATTCTCCTCGAGACAGTGACTGAATTCGACTTAGCTCTCTAGCTATTGTCGAAAATTCTGCCACTGTCGGGACTAGAAACCCACACTAGGACTTCACGGTCAGAGGCACTGCAGTGACATCAGTTGATGCTTTGAGCCACCTCTCCCGGTGCTAATGTGTAATGCTTGGTGCAGGGTCGGAGGAGGGGTGGTCGCTGTCCCCGCAGTTGGTCGCGCTGGTGGCGGTGGTGTGCGCGACCGTGATGTGCGCCGCCGTCACCTCAGCCGCCCTGGTGTACATGCGCCGCACGTGGCGCTGCCGACACTGCCAGGCCAACGCCGCCGCCGCCGCCGCAGCAGCAGCAGCAGGGGCGACAGTCGACCGCCCCGGAGCACGCAGCCGCTCCAGGCACACGCCCGAGCGGAAGAGGTATCAGCATCGCGTTTCGCGGGTAGATTGATTGATCATTTTGTGCATCCAAGTTTATCAACTACTAGGAAACCCCGGCAGACGTTGTTCTGCCCTTCATCTCTCTCTTTCGCCTCCCATCTTTCTTTCTGTCTCTCCCTCCTTCCCTCACCCTGTCCCGTCTGTCTGTGTGTTTCTCTGTCTTCGCCGCTCTCTGTCCTTCCCATTCCCATTTACTTGCAGATTCTGCACGTCTCTGGGCAGCTGAGGTAATATCCGGAAGCGCCAGACCAGCAAAAATGTAATAGAATGTTTAAGAAGATTCTATTAGATTCACCAGCAGATTCCAGTAAATTAATGCTGTGAGAAACGTTTCTTTGAAGCCTTTAGCCTCAAAATTTTAGTTTTTAAGGCCCTAGAACGCCTAGTTTAGAAGTTATTTAACGACAATTTTAGATACAAAAAGCCCAATATTTAGATACAAAAAGCTTCTGAGTGTGTTGCGGGTAGCATTTGACGTGAATATTTAGTTTTGTTCTACAGCGCCATGTAGTAGAGTTACAACAGAATGAACATATAAACCTTCTGGGTGAAAAAAAAACACGTAGAAGTGCCAACTTTCATGGAGATCGGTCCAATGGTGCCGGAGTTTAGCTCTTCACAGGCGTCACAGGAACCTTGGATTACTACTTACAATCGGCTAACATCAAAATTTTCGAGCGAAGAAATCGAATAGAGTACTCAGGAATTCTTTGAAGACTTTGTGTGCTCTCGTAAATGTTATTAGAAGCAAGTGCCATTAAAATCATGTTAAAAACGAAATTAGCAAAAAATGCTTTAAAAATGACGAGAAAAAGTAAAAGTGACTTATTTGTCGAAAGCGACGAAAAGTATAAAAAATTATAAAAATAGATAATATCTTTTGTCATAACCTAAATTAATGTCCATACTAGGCGTACTGAAAGTGAAAAAAAAAGACATTTCATTAAAATTCTCTCCCTTAGTTATTGTAAGTCTTAAGTGAATGGTATGTATAAAATATCCCTGAGGTGGCGGTTTCTTCCCCTTTAGAATGTGAGATCCGGCACTGAGCTACACTTCGACTTCCTGTGATTCCTGTGGTAATCGCAAACAGAATAACATAACTGTCGCATGCTGTCGCTAACATAACTATTAATGCATAAAAAATATCAATTGTAGTTCAAATTGAGCTCTTTTGATCCTGATATGTTAACCAACAGTATTTTTTCTATGAAGAAAAAAAAGGTTCCAAAAACCACTCTAAAATATTGATGTGCTCGGCACCGTGGACTGTAATTATCTAATCTTCTCTAAAAATGTCGTTACCTGAAATTTGTCACATTTGAAATATAAGTGAGGGAGATCAAACTAATTTCAACCCTTTGAAAACCAGCTTAGATAAATAAAAATAAAGTAACCACATCTGCAGTGGCCGCTTCTTTAGTAGTGGCCACATCAAGCACAACTTTGAAAAATAAAAATTGGATGCTTTGCACTAGTTTTAAATTTGCAGAATGTGAAACCTATGCCTTCCAACGATGATAATTAGAACTACGATTATTTTTCTTTCCCTTATTTTATATTTAAAGAATAATCTGGAAAGTCACGTTATTATTAGCAATGCAGTATTGTAACATGAATTTTTGGCCTTTTTTGGCTTCAAGCAAGTTTAAGGGATAAAATATTGAATGGCCATTACTGAGTCGGCAACGTGAGCAATAACAAAATTTGCAATATTCAAGAGGTCAAATACTACAAAAAATGGGGATATGAAATAAATTAATAAATATAACAAAATTGAAGTCTAGCTATTTTAAGGTAAGGAAAATAGATGTGCTAATTGCTCATTTAGATAGCATAACGAATTTCGTACTGTAGCCCAAGAATTTTGAAAACACTGTGAAAACACTGCGAACCCGCTACTTGGCGCGTTTGCTCTAAAATTCGAAACAAGCTGAAATAACCTGTCGTAGGCGCTGGGTTCGTGACCCGACGCCATACCCGTCCCCGGAGTGCACGAGCAGCCCCGACGCCGCCGCCGGCGACGCGGCCGCCCTCCGCGCCGCCCTCTCCGACACCTTCTCCGACATGCTCCTGTCCTCGCCCTCCTCGACCTCCACCACAGAGCTCAACATGGTCGACGAGGAGCTGCCGGCCGTGCACACGGTCAGAAGATTGAGAGAGGAATTGGTTAATTGATTATTTCGTGATTTCGGGCGCGTCAACGGATGTGGTGATTAGTACCGTGAGTGTAGGGCGTGTTTTATCGCGTGAGGAGTTGATTGAATTGAATTGAATTGCCTTATTTAACGTGGCGAGACTCAGGCCATGAGGCCTGCTCTTCCGTCTTACCACGCAAATTTCGCTACGCTCCTTTCACCAACTAGCGGAGAAAGAAGGTATTATATCGGGCGACGAAACAGGCGATTTGAATTTAGCTCAGAGGCTTCATTTAGGCTTGAGGATCTTTTACATGCAAGTAAATCTACTGACATGGGACAGCCGGCTTTACTTCCCCTCCGAACGAAGGTGTACGAAGGAATTTTTCGCCCCTAGAAATCCACTGCTTCGATCGGGTTTGAACCCGCGAACCTGGGTCCGTTACGCTAACCGCTACACCATCGCCGCCGTTGCTGATCCTCGCCAGCCAGCACGCGGATTCCGGCGTCCTCCTAGACGTTAAATTGCGAATTGTTTCACCACCAGCTATATCCGCAATAGCTAGGCAACTTCTCAGTCGGCGGCAAGCGCTATGTTCTCAATTAGTTTCTACATATGTATAGTATTAGTGCTGATGTGCATGTACGAGTGAATGTGTAAGACGAGAGAATATGGTTCTGACCGGAGAAACCACGAAAAATAATCGACGAGAGCAGCCTGTCGCTAGTACTCTCCTCCAGATCACGGTTGAATTCTACTAAGCTCTGTAAGTAGTGTCGAAAATTCGCCACCGTCGGGATTCAAATTCTAGGACGTCAGAAACACTGCTGTGGCAACAATTTTCTTATCTCAGCCGTTGGAAGGACGCGAGATGTAATAGAGTCAAAGATTCGGAAAATTAAATATCATCTTCACTTTTTATGTATCATTTACAGTTCATAATTGGACATTTGATTTTTGCAACAAAATATTATAATTTTGTTAGTATGGTTTCGTATCAATACACATATCTCTCGATTTGTCATCATTTCTTTGGAAAATATAAATTCCCAAAGCGGACTCTTATGTTCTATGAACTACACATACCACGAAATGTGTATCGTCGTAACTGACATTTATCGATAAGAACTGACAGACCTGAAAGTCAATATAAAGAGCTCTTTTACTATCAGAATATTTCTAATAATATAATTCTCTACATTAGAAAGAGACAAAAGCATAATTTGAATCTCAGTTTCAAATATATTTAAACTTTTAGAAACACCCTTTTCACGCCTGTAGAAGCACAGAGTATTTCAAGAAATTATCACTGAACCAAAGCATAAAAAATTTTTACTTGAAAACAGATTCCATTTAAAAATTGCTTTTCAATGTCTCTCAAAAAGCGCCTAATTTCAAATGTCAAATTCATGAATCAGTATATGCAATTATTAATTTAATGACACATAAAACAGTATTTGATAAACCTTTCCTGTACGATAAACAACTTTTATTTTACTTATTTCGTTTAGGATTCTTGTAGCAAGAATCTCAAAAAATGTAGGTTGAATGTGCTAAAGATATAAAACAATTTTTCGTATATTGATAGATTTTTTTCTTCTTTTTCAGGAACCACCGACAAATGGCATTGTCCGATTACCAGCATCCTTCCATTTTCAGCCACAATTCAGAACAAGAACCCACGGACCTGCAGCGTAGAAAAGACCCTAATGATTCGTATTGGACAAGAAATGTGCCACTCGTGTTCCTTTAGCTTATTGATCGTCGCATTAAACTTCAAGACGGTGGTTAGAGTCGCAACAAGGACAATAATAGTTCTCGTGATATGGGAATAAGGTTTCTAGCATTCCCTTCACAGCGACTTTACAGACGCGGGGATATATGGACTTCAGGAAATTGTGTCTGTGTACGGGCTACCGCATAACTGAAAGAGGGACGCTTAGAGTTAGTTCTTTAGTATACTTTACATGATTGGATGAAGCATCATGAAGAGCATATTCGCACTTAGCACAAAGAAGTCGCTTACTTACACTTTATAAGACATTGTATTTTTTTCAAAACATTGACTTGCTCTGAATTGTTAATGAACAAGGAAAAGGGGTCTTACATTTCTATTTCTGCTACCTGACATGTGAACGTCTCCATTTGCTTCAGACACTGGACAAAGTTGGAATTAAAAATTCGATGTAATGGCAAAATCAGGAACCAGTAAACATTGTGAGTGAACAGTATAAAGTGTACATACGAAATACATAATAATGGTCATTATAATACATTTTTACATTATTCTGTTAATTTTATATAGTCTTCAATAGTAAGTTTTCGTATTAAATTAAATTAAAAACACATTGCAGATTAATTTTACAAATATTGGTTGAAATAACGGCAGCGATCTTTCAAGTACCGACATTACAGAAAGACATAAGAAATTCTGTCGCGCTCTTAACCGGTTAATCTAATAATTTCTATGGTCACTTTCGTCGTTTTCATACGTTTTTCAGGTTTCTTCTCATTTAGTAGGGACACTCTTTGGAAAGTCCAGCAATACTGCTTACAGCATAAGAGAACAACTATAATCGTTGTTCCCGTAAGTGTAGTGTGTGTTTTATCACCGGAGGTGGCAGTGATTCTCCATTCAGCTTATGGGTAAGATCAGGCGCCGACCTACACGTCAGCTTGCGGGGTTTCCCCATCCAGGCAACTCTCATCAGCAGGGCTCCGCTCTAGCCCTGACAAGCTCTAAGCTCCCGACTGGTCTTCCCCCGTGTGTGGTATGTATGTCATGTCGGAAGACGAGTCGGGAGCTTAGAGCTTGTCCCGGATGGGGTTGTGCCACGTTTGTGGGAGAGAGCTGTTTAGGAAAAATTGTCTTAAACCGACGTAGGGCGGCGCCGGATCTCGCCAGCTAGGGGGGGTAGATAACCGTCACCTCCCGCGATAAAAAATTTGCACTACACTTAAGGAACTAATGGTTTTAGCAGTTGACGCGCCCGAAATCACCAAACAATCAATCAATGGAAGTGTGTGTAAAGAAGAGGTGAGGATGAGCCAAGAGGAAGAAGGAACGATCGTGCATGGCGCATGGCCAGTTTGTAAGGGTACTGCTCCACCGCATTCGCCTGGTGTTGATCGGAGAAACCATGGAAAACTGCTGACCAGAGCAGCTGGACGCTAGAATTCTCCTCCAGAAAGCGGCTGCATTCGACTATCTAGCTAGTGTCGAAAATTGCTAGCTAGTGTCGAAATCTAGCTATGTCGGTACTGCAACCATACGGATCTCTCGGTCAGAGGCACTGTAGTGACGTCAGTTGATGGCCTGAGCCACCTCAGCTGGTCATTGGTGTGGGGGGACAGCGAGACCGCGACCCGCAGCCGCGAAGGAGTCATGTCCATAAAGAGGCGATAGGGTCGCGCAAAAAGACGACTCTGCTGAATGCAGCACCTTGGGTGTCGCGGTCGGCGCTACGCCTGATGGCGCCTTCGCCTCCACAAGCTCCCTCACCGTCTCATACGATTCTCCTTCGTCTTCATTTTCTTTCCAATCATTCATACATTCCCTTGTTTCACTCGTTTTCTTCTCTTCTCAGGCTTTCGTTGGCTTCTTTTTCATCAAATTATATTCACTCCATTAAACAATATTTGAGTAGAATATCTAAGTGTTAAAAATAAGCAAATATCCATGTATATGTTCTTTGATTTCTTTCAATATTAATATTTATAACAGTATTTCTTTAGTTTTATCTTGACCTCTTGAATTATATAGGATGGATGTGGTTTCTTGAGAATGAGATCTTTAAAAAAATTCACGTTCTTTTTCTTATTTTTGGTTGCCGACGTTTCGGCCCTTTATTGGGCCTTCATGATGGTTTAGGTAAACAGAATTAAGTGGAATGTAGGTTGAATTAATTATGTACTAAGAATTAAAAAGGAGACTTGTACATTAGATTTTTTAGATTAAGTTTATGCAGTGCATATAGTAGTAATCAACAGCTTGTGTAAAAATTGTTGTAACCTAATTCCAGCCCTGAGCATATCCATCCAATATTAATAACGTTTAAAAACTTACAAAAGCGCGAACAACATACAATTTTGATCCAAGAAGGGAAGTTCTTGTGAATTATATTTTGAGTAATTTTATTTTTTTTAACAAATCGTCAGTCGCAGACCCTCAGTACAATAAAGAAACATTTCTGTTTACATTTTCCGAGGAAGAAGATATCGAAATTTACATTGACAAGGTAAAGTATCAATTCCCTATTCTTTAAATGATACATAAATCATTTTATATGCGAGTAGTATTTAATAGATAATAAGGACAGATGAATGTCAGAAACAAAGTACAATGATGACTGACAATACGAGAAGGAAGAGAAGGGTTATTTTAAATAAAAAGGGGAAAGTGGAAAATATATTACTTATTGAAAGTCACACACAGGGTACTAAGTATTGAATTTATTTTATTCATTTAGGAATAAAAACAACAATTATTTTTGTCTAAATATATCTGATTCAAATCACACACGGGGTACTATGTGTTGATTTTATTTTATTCATTTACGAATAAAAACAATTATTTTTGTCTAACTATATCTGATGCAAATGCTTCACTAAATGCTGCCTCCGCTGCCTCGTGAGGTGCGTGGAGGACTTCCTTCCACGACTCCCTCACCTCCACTCGAAGCGCGGGATCACGTGTTGCAGGTCCTAGAGGAGCGAACACGACCACTCGCCAGGAAACCGCAAAGTACCCATAGCGTGACTTTCGCATTTCAGTCGTGTTCATTTTGTCAACGAGCAGGTACCCCACATGAACGAGTGTCATTAATGTTCCGTGACGCAATTTGCTGATGGTATGCATGACTCTATGCCCTATCGCCTTCTTAATTTCGAGGACACTTTTTTCAGAAAGATGAGGTTACGAAATGAATGCTGAGAACATAGTACCATTTCTTTATGGCAAGCATTGCGATGAACAAAAAACTATTTTTTTCTATGATACACAAAACTCTAAAGCTTTTGTTCCAAAATCGAAAACATTGTAACGCCAATATGTTGTTCTCAATACATTAATTGCATCACTTTTCAAATATTTAGTCCGACAAAGTAATAATTTACAAATAGCTTTTCCTAGAACCACAATTCACAATTCATCATTTCATCATGATGACCGAAGTACTTATTTCATATTTGTAACGATATAAAACCAATAATTCGTAATCTGATTTCATACATCATCCTAGATATTTTAGTAAAATACTCGTTTCATATAAACTTGGTATTGTTTGTTCGGGTATAGAGCTACGTCAGCAATATAAAATGAAAATTTCTATTATTGATTCGAAAGATAGAAAACTGGAATAATAAAATTTTAGAAGCGTATCTACGTTTTTAGACCATGTGGTATTCTGTTCAGTTTGCAGGTAAATTATGATATTGTTTTTCTTCCAATTACTGCTGTAGTACCGAACAAACCACAAATATTCCAACACATTTATCTACTGAAAATTAAATTAAGACATGACTTCCTTAAAATATTTTAAATTGTATCTATAACTGTATCTTTGAAAATAACATGTTTTGCGTTCCAGCTCTCAAACATGGTAGCATGAAAAAACACGCTGTTTTCTCTGAAACGAACATTAGTAGAGCCATTGAAATTTGGAAGACAGAAATCTAAATATATTGCTTTAAGTTGTTCCTTAATTAAATTGCCGAATTTCTTCTATATTTCTTCTAGTATGTTACGAAAAAAATCTTATTTTTATTATCCTCAATAAAGTTTCCTGAAGTGGGTTAACACTAAAAGATGATTGAAATTATGGTTTCAACAAAACACACTTTACAACGGAGACGACAGGTTGAGTTAAAGGAATGATATCATAGATGTCATTTGTTTTCTAACGAACGATTGAAATACCTACTAATTTTGGTCGCTTTTGAGACGTTTCAAAACAAACATCTAAACTTTGAAATTTTGTTAGGAATCTTTTATTTTCTGTATTTACGTAATTGAAAATTTGACGCTTCATTCAGCTTATCTTACCATTAAATTCAATAATTATTAACAACTGCATTTAAACATTATTAGATTAACCTATTTCATGAATTACATTCGCATTTATGCCATATTTATCCCATCCTGATTAATTCACAACTGCCTGTGCAAGTCAAATATTAAATTATCCTATACTTGTGCCTATCCGGCCTATTGTTAGTATAGTTTTAAATAGAAAACAAAAAAATGTATTTTAAAAGAAAACTTGAAAACAATATATTAAAGAGATATTGGCAGTGGGCAGATGTAAAATTTGTGACCAATGTTAGTTCGTAGCAGGTTGTCTTGAGATTTTTCAGCTTCTCCTCTCTTATTTCATCAATCCTGGATCTGACATAGATCAAATTAATTCATCGATTCCGGTCATATGCTCAGACTCACGGAATCATAAACAATCAAAGACAACCGAGATTATGAAACTATTGCCTGAAAAAAAATTAAATACTCCATATTCCTAGGCATAGGATCTTTCTTCCTCTACGATAATATCAACTGACCAATTTTAATCAGAACACTTTAAACCCGAGAAGAAGTTATCTTTCAGGATGTCTTTCAGAATTGCTCAACTACTTCAGCTCGACCGGCGCCCATCAGCGTCACGGCCTCCTGGGATAGAGACATCCACAACCTCCTGCGGCTCCTTCAAGGGAGGCCGCGACTAGATTTCATTAGCTGGAAATACGAGGCTCGTGAACAAGCGGCGGCGGCGAGAGCCAACGCAACACAACGCGTCCCGCCACGTCCCGCCACGCCGCGCCACGTTGCGCTACGCCACGCCACGCCGTGTGTGCCGCGCGAAGCCGTATAGGTTCGCTCACCATAAAAATCGCGTGCCGGGACTTTTATTGATATTCGCGTCTAATTGCCGTATTTCTTGTTTATTCCCCTCGCGGGCGCGTTATATGGGCAGGCGTCTCCGCTCGTTTATGCAGATGAGGAGGAGGAGGAGGCGGCGGTGAGGACGACGAAACGCATTGGAAGGATGGGGAGGGGACGCTCAGCCGCCTCCCCCACCTACCTCGCACGGGATAATTTTTGATACGTTATTTATTTACCATTTATTTTTGTCATAAATTAACAGCTATATATTTATTTCAACATTTTGAGGAACAAGAGCCAAACATTCATCAGATGGCAATACATTTTTTTAAATTAAAAAATGTATTTACATGTATTCAGAACAAAAAATAATCTTTTAAACTAAAGCTGTAACTTGTTAAGATTAAAAGTTTATTCGTTGAAAACGTATTATGTCTAGAAAGTTATTTGAATATTTATTACAAGATAGTTTGGAAGATTCTCAATTTGTAGCTTGTTTCTGATGGCGAAGTCTTTTAATTTATGGATGCATTTATTTTTAGAACGTGGTGGTGTCATTTTTAAAATATTTTGGCGCAACCGTGGTTGCTCGGAGATTCTTTGAAGAATATTTTGGTACCGTTTTTTTTTCAGATCCGCTAGGTTCTATTCCGTATGAACATATTAACTTGATAACAGATTGATAACTACAGATAATATTCATATTGAACGGGGAGATAAAAGAGAATAAAAAATATCAATGTTATTTCTAACAATTCAAATCATATTTTTTAACCAGAGCTTGTCTGTTTCCTACCCACGTGCACTGCATTAAGGTATTTCACAGAACTCGTTTGTGGAATATTTTTCCTTGGCCAGGATGTCACGTGACCCACCCTTGCGCAAGGGGAATGACCCTCCTTGAGATACCGTCGTCAAAGCTAGAGTGGTCGTAAAATCGTGTAAGAGCTCATTGCGTGTTGCACATGTTCTAATATTCTCCACTCAGATGCTGCGACCTTTGTTTCATGGGTCGTCATTTGTGTAGGAACGTCATTTGTGTAAGAACTATTTGTGTTCTGAAAGTTTTCAGTGCTTCGTTAATGATGTGGAATATTTATTATTTTAGAAAAATTATGAAGACGTATATTAAAATTAATAGAAAATAAAGAATTTTGCTAATAAGACAAGACTTGGAAACTGAAATTATGAAATAAAAGTAAATTTTAGAGTTTGTGTAAACTAGCGCTCTATTATAATAGAAATAATCCCTATTTAGTATTTAAGTAAACTCGAGTGTGCGTCTGTGTGGATGTGCGGTTCCGTAACTCTTGGTTAGATCATTTCCCGAGGTCGAAACGTCTCGTTCTCCTGTTGGGGAACTGACAATAATGTTCTCGGATTCAGACAAGATTTTAAGAAATTTCCATAAATGTGTTTTTTCGTGTTTTGGCGCTGCGATCTTGGTGAGTATGCCGGGAACTAAGCCAACGCCACCTAAACAGATCTACGTAGGTGGCGTTGATTAAACTCCAGTACCAATACCGAGGTAGATGAAGTCGAAGAGAAAGACATAGAGGAAAATGTGGATTAAGACGTAGAGGAAGACATAGAGGAAGACGGAGAGGAACGGAGGAAGACGAAGAGAAGGACGAAGAAAGAGACAAAGAGAAGAAAAGAAGAGAGACTAAGACGAAAACCAAAATGAAGAAGAAGACAAATTTCCTTTCAAGGAAAATTAACTAAATAAGCGGAAGGCCTATTGAGTTGCCCGGATCAGACGACCGTGGGTGCACATCTCCGAGACGAGCATAGCTGTGTTATCGAGCCGGTCGCTACGTCTGGGCTGCTGGGAACAGGGTTATGTCTTCAACGAATATCGAGAAGACTACAATTTTTAAATGAGAAATCAAGGTAAACCAAGTGACCCGGAGGTGCAACAAATAAATGCGTGTTTGTGGTCAACACTATGTGGTATTCAAATTGCGTTTTAAAATATGTACGACAATAAATTGGAAGAAAAACATTCCGCAATAACTCTTGACAAAGTCAATTTTATGAAACCATTACATTACCTTAGTTCAGGAAAGCCAAAAGTAGAAATCGCGCATAATATCACAACATTATTGCAAAATTTAAGTGTTTAGTTTGCAACGCTGACAAAAGTTTTAAACTGAACAGAGATAACTCTGAACCGAAGAAAGAAAAAAAACAACGAAAAACTAGCAACCGACGAAAGTTTGCTACATTCCGCGACGCCGTATAAAATAAGTGAGTGTATGGATGTATTAACTTCCGATGTAAAGTTTATCAATGCATCATCATTTTTCATGTAACAATGTGTTTATGTCAAACGTTTTGTTACGTAATTTCAGTTGAATTTTATAATGAACGCAATTAAGAAGATTTTTGGTGACATTGAAAGTTACAAGAAATCTTTCGCACCACTTGCTTTTGGTCAAGTATCTGAAATAACCCAATGTGTTTTAAACAGCACAGTGCATTACATTCTTTTCCAGCATCTCAATCTGGTTTCTTGTCCATTTTCTCTTGATTCATTGATCAAGAGCTGATAAAGCCTATTGCTTTGGTTTCGGACAAAAAATTTGCTTGAAATCATAGGCTTCTGCGGCCGGAGACAATAGATACTTCGCTGTCCGGAAAACGCCGCGTCCTAGGTAAAGATGCCAACGTTGGGAGCATTACACTGTGACCTTCCTCAAAGGAAAATGCTGCATTTCGCCTTGAGGAAGGTCGCAGCATAACAGCCAAAGAGTTGATAACTCTATCTAGGATGCAGCGCCCCCCAAACAGCCGAACATCTAAAAACTTATCTTCACTCTCTGTGCATTTCCTTGAGCTCATTGGCGTGTAAGCGAGGAATGTAGTTATCGTTATCAGTACAATAATTCACCACGTTCCCACAGAATAGAGATAATTCTTTCCCGTGAGGCACGATAAGGGATAAGATCGACACTCATTCTTCGATGCAAATAGTTTCTATTATACGAGAGCAACATTTGCTGTTATCAAATTTAATAATGAATAAGGTCAAGAAACAAAAACCATAACGTTGTCAAATTTTGCCGAAGCGCTTCTTGCTATCTTTATTTGCAATTCTACCTAGTAGAGTAAAAGAGTAGGGGTAGATATTCCGGAGATTGCAAAAACATGCACAGGGTGTAGTACTTCTCCCCAATACATTACATACGTTTTTAAGTGTCTTTGATCATTTAAAGAAGACAAATAAAGGAAGTAAAGAGAAAATGCTTGAGTGAATGGATGTACTACGGATGAACTATGTGATTATATTGTTTAGCATGTTTAAAATCTAATGGCATAAGCAAAGTGGCCTAGTAAAGATATACTTTAAAGCAGGCACGTCAAACCGCCCCCGCACAAGCTACTTTCTAGCCCGGGGAGCCCAACGCTCTTGAGAGCACGGACAACTTCCCCTGACTTCGCACTCTTTTCCCCTTAAAATCCAGAAAGGGGTGTACATGCACAAGCTGAAGCGGAAAGAGGCGGTGAATAGTGGCTTCATGTGAAAATATGTTTGCCAGATTTTTTCTATCAAAAACCGAGAACCTACCTAACCTACTTTGTATTATGTTTATATTTCTTCATTATTTATTACAATTTGAAATTTATTTTCTTACTAAATTCTCCCTTATATTCATCTTTGCTAAGTCACAGAAATATGTTTGAATGGCGAATTCACTCCTTATTTCTGTATGTTGAGTTATTAAATCATTTAGTTATTTATTTTATTTAGCAATAACATGGAATAAATTAATAAGTCTCTACAAGTTAAAAATTCTCACTTACGGACGCGTTTTTAACAGACAAGAATACTGGCCTCTAAAAACTTCTAACGTGAACGTAGAAAGTTCAAGCTTTTAAATCACTCTTAAGAAAAAAGAATTACAAAACCATTTACTCTCAATTGAGAATTTGAAATTGCACTGATGTATTATTTCATTTTAATTGATCATTTCTTTGCCTTAAACAGAAAATGGGGATTAATGTAGCTAAATTTGTAAGAATAACTGTCAAGTAATTTCTCCCAAAGACTGTCTTGGGCCAGGTATCCAGTGACGTGTCTACCATTCCGTAGCATTGTACATCTCTTACTTTTAAATCTCGCACCAATTTCCATGGAAGCAGTTCCCTCGAGCTCTGATAAGCTTCGTACCTTGTCGGCAACCTTCACATATCTATTAAGTATATAAAATCAGTTTACAACCCAACCGTTTCTCATTACCACGTACGTTCAACGTGTAATTCGTTCATTGAAGAAGAGATTGAACTATTGTAAGCATTACAAATAAAAAATAATCTAAAACAACGGGCAACAACTGACACAATGGATTTCATTCCTCTTTTCTCCTCGGAGGTCTGTTTCTACGTTAGTACACGATTCCTCCGTATATGTGGAACTCCTTAACATAGGACTACTCTAAGCTGCTACGACATGTTTACATGAGGTATAAAACTCAAGCCGAGGACGTCCCCGCCGGAACGTAAAACGGAACGAGGTCGTTGGGCCTCCCGAATCCGCCTGTCGACAGAGTAATGTGCATCGCACCTTGCGCTATCAAATCGGGCCCGGGCCGTAAAATTACTCACAGAGGTCTTCATAAACTCCCGCCGAAACTTCGATCTCCTCAGGAAAAGCACAGCCAACGGTCGTCGAGACTAGAAAACACTATTTACTTTCTTTCCCTCGAAATAATCACTTAGCGCCCTGCATGAAGAAGAGTCGTTTTAGTGGTTGTTGGTAGATGGCTCTTGGGGGACGGTTTACCGCCTGTATCAATGTCCAACTGGTTTTGCGTGAATTTCATTGGGCTTGTATTCTTCGTTTCGGGCCAGGGTACTAAAGGTGTAGTGGGAAGATAAAAATTATGTAGGAGGACCGACTCATACTAATTCAAGTATTCGGGTTTCTATAATTATATTAAATGTGAATGCTTCTCGAAATATGGCTTCTGAGGTAAGCAGAGTGAAAATTTGCTTCGTACACTTCTTAGTTTCAAATGGTATAATTATATACAGGGTGTCCCACCAACTATGGACCACCCTCATAACTTTTCAATGGCTCAGAATATCGAAATGCAGTTTTCGCTGAATAATGCAGAATCATGGGGCAAGTAACTTGCCGTAGAGAAATTGTCTATAATATTTTTAGTTTTCGATAAATTTAATCATCTTTGATTTTTTAAATAGAACTATATATTTTTCTCACCAGCAATGGGTAGATCATGAAAAGAGGAATAAAATGATGTATCTTATGCTAGTATTTTGTTAGTAATTTGCGTATAAAATTAGACTTTCTGATACGTGATTTTGAATGAAACGGACAATATTTCGTGTAGCAGCCCTTGCAACGGTCGCCTTCGGGGACAATGGCCTTCGCGGCGTCAAGACTGCTGCGTGGAGAGAGAAGGCTGAGAGCGGTGGCAATGAGGGATAAGAGGCGTAACTACAGCAATCCAGGATCTTGTTACAAAAGTCACATTAAAAAAACCAATTTTAAAGATCAGAATGAGAGATTTTTTCCATTTGAATTTATCTGAATTTAACTTTTCGTCTTCAGCAATAAATATCATTTTCAAACTTGACAAGAATGCAACTTCTTCGTCTCTTCGTTGGTAAATTTCATTTTTAATTAAGATGATCATTCGTCCACTTCGCAACCATACCTCTACTGCTCTTCATAAATGGAAATGAAAACAAATCCGTCATCTGCCGTGGATTTTGAAGTTTGAGGCAGCACGTGTCGTCATGAAGTGAGAAACTCTGCAATCAATATTAGCAGTCGAGACTGCAGACAGGCAATTTTTGCGAGAGATGTTACAAAGTTTTGGATAAAAAATGCGTAGAACACAATGTGTGGGAGAACATGTTTTTAAAGTTATCTTTGATTTTAAATGATCGGTGTATTGGCAAATATCAACACACTTTGTCCGATATTGTTGTTGTAAAATGGACATTTCAAGGAAAATATTTGAGTTAAAGTTTAGTAAATTGACACCGATAGTCTGTTAAGAGTGTTTCAAAATTTTTATTGCTTTGTTCTTTTGGTACGTGTTTAATAAGGACGTTTGTGAAGAGTAAATGCAAAGAGAAACGTCTACCTCTCTATTATTTGATGAATTAATCAAGATATTACAATAAAAGTCTTTATGCACTCATTCCCTTCCCTTGTTTTAAAATGATAGCTGGTTTCTGCCATAACACACTCAGATCGATTTTTGTAAGTTTGAAAAGGCCCTTTATTATTATCGTACTTTCGCTACAAATTATTTTAATTTTGTTCTTTGCGATGAACATGGCTTTGGGATTTCATTACAAGAAAAGTTCAATTCAGATGAACAAATGGGAAAAAAACTCTTTCTGGTCGTTAATATTGATGTTTGTTCATATGATCTTCGTGTTAAGACCATGAATTGCTGTAGTTACGCCTCTATCCCCAACGGCCGCCCTCTCACACTCCCTGTCTTCACGAAACAGTCTCGACGCCGCGAAGGTCTTTCACCAACCGTTCACCAAGGGCGACCGTTGCAAGGGCTGCTACACGAAATATTCTCCGTTTCATTCAAAATCACATATCAGAAAGTTTAATTTTATACGCAAATTACTAACAAAATACTAGCATATGATACATCATTTTATTCCTCTTTTCATGATCTATCCATTGCTGGTGAGAGAAATATATAGTTCTATTTAAAAAATCAAAGATGATTAAATTTATCGAAAACTAAAAATATTATAGACAATTTCTCTACGGCAAGTTACTTGCCCCATGATTCTGCATTATTCAGCGAAAACTGCATTTCGATATTCTGAACCATTTAAAAGTTATGAGGGTGGTCCATACTTGGTGGGACACTCTGTATATTTTTAGGTCACGCTTGTAAAGGCACTATATTTAAGGCATTATAAAAACCTAAATGAATGAATGTAGCATTGTCTAATTCGAATTTAATGGAAGTTCATTGAGATTTGAAAATATTTCGCATATTAACTTCCCATGTTTACCATACGACCTAGTGTCTTTGAATAGTACCCAATGTAGATTCAAAAACGCATAATTTGTTCAATTGTATCTTATTCTAATTTTTCATGAACAAAGAGGCATGTTGAATGACACGTCGGTTGATTTTGAAATGTGTCCCTCCGTTCTATGAAAGTGGCAATCAAAAATCGTTATCTTTTGTAAGACAAATATTTTAATTGACACAAAAGAGAAGAATCAAACTTTCAATAACGTCCACCTAAAGGGACAAATATTTTGTGAAAGTGGAAAAAATATTGTCAGTTATACCAGTCCCGTATACGTTGAGAAATTCTAGTGAACCATCTCTTCATGATCTAAATTATCATAAACTATCACGAAAAGGCAATTTTTGCGAGAGATGTTACAAAGTTTTGGATAAAAAATGCGTAGAACACAATGTGTGGGAGAACATTTTTTAAAGTTATCTTTGATTTTAAATGATCGGTGTATTGGCAAATATCAACACACTTTGTCCGATATTGTTGTTGTAAAATGGACATTTCAAGGAAAATATCATCGTTCCGAAGGCCAGCTCTTGGTAACAAGGCTAGTGAAGACACGAGATGACCACGAACATGACAGATTGATGATCTGCATGAAAAAATAATTGACCGCATAATTAACTGGTGAAGGAAAGACTGGTGAAAGAAATTGTTCAAGATTCTTGTAGAAGATGGAGAACAAGAAGTTAAAAAGAAGAAAAGAAAAATAAAAATAAGAAAAGAAAAAGAATAAAAGAAGAGAAAAAAGTAAGAGAAGAAAAAGAAGGAAGACGACCTTCCATGATGAGTCGTCCGTTTCTATAAATGCATTTTCGACTTATTGAATTACCAATTTATTGGTAATTCAATTATGTCGAAGCATTCAATTATGTCGTAGCATAAGAATAAAGAAAAAATGTGAAGAACACAAATAAAAGAGAGTGAAAAATGTTGGAGTAGAAAAAGTAAGAACTTTCTCCGCCTAAGGATCATTGGTACACATTTTCGCACTATTGAGTTACCATTATATCGACACCCTTATATCAAAGCACGAGAATTAGAAAAGAAAAACGAGAAGAAGAACTGAATCGAGCGAGATAAAGAAAATGTAAAGGTAGAAAAAGGAAGAACTCTCTGCGCAATATGAAACAACTTCAAACACGCGTTCTCGATTTTTCGAGTTACCGCTATATCGACAGAGGACCAAGCATTTGTCATTTGAACTCGCCTCCGACATGACCCCTGAGGTGGTGTGGACGACACGGAATATCGAAGTATGCGCTCTCCCGTGCGCAAGCCGAAAAGGGGAGAGAGATTTATATCCAGCGTTGTAACGCAACCATTAATTACGAGTGACATTAAAACTCTGTGATTGAGTCGCCCATTGTGTCAGCTGATTAGCCCAACATTCAGCGGCCTAGGCGTTTGCCGCGACCCCTGGCGACCCAGGTAGAGAACGCGACACCGACCGCATCACCATTCGCCCAGGGCGGGCCTTGCACCGGCCGTCACCGCTGCGGCCATCGCTGCTACCACCCTCGCACTGTTACGTAGTCTGAAGTGGCGAAGAGTGCAAAGTAATATGTTGTTAGCTTCCGCGGCCAGAGTCATGTTGATTGATTGATTGATTATTAGTGGTTCCAGGCGCGTCAACTACCAGGGACATTATTCCCGTACGTGTAGTGCATGTTTTTGCTCGTGAGGTGCGATAATTTCCCCCCGCTGGATGGCGAGATCCGGCGCCGATCTACCGTCAGCTAGAAAGGTTTTCCCCATAAAGGTATCTCCCACTAGCGGGGCACCACCCCAGCCGGGACAAGCTCTAAGTTCCCGACCGGTCTCCCAATATGAGTGGTAGTGTCGTGTATGTGTGTAAGAGTGTGTAAGTAAGGGGAGAGGATATGACAAGGAAGAGGTAGGAAAGATCGCGCGCGGTCCGTGGCTTTTGTTTTAGGGTACAGTCCGGCATTCACCTGACGCTGATCGGAAAAAAACATAGAAAACGACTCATCGGGGCAGCCGGCTGCTATAATTCTCCAGACAACGACTGGCTTCGACCTAGCTGACAAGCTAGTGTCGAAAAATCTGCCATCGCCGGGACTCGAACCTAGGACTACTATGAAATTCAGAACCGTATCTTTGGTCTGGAGTATCCTAGATTCGGATCCCGTGGCCAGAGTTTCGAAATCTAACTCGAAAACCCGATGATAATCGGTCACTGTCTGGTTGACAAGTCTAGAATATTTCTATTATTTTAGAATTTCGTAGTTTTCGACGATCAAATACAGATTGATGCTAGAGCAGGACCTTGAACAATGTGCAACGAATTGGGCGAGATTCTTCCTTTATTATCTTAATCTACAACTATTCTAAATGGAAATAGTTCTAAATAATGCGTTAATCAGTGTATTCCCAATTTTGGAGTAGAACGAGTATTTTGCCGTATTTTTCTATAAAGTTCTAACATAATTTCTAGTATTCATGAAAGTATACTTCCATGAATATTATTAATACGTATGAATATTAATACGTATTAATATTCTTTGTGAAAATTTAAGTAATGTGTAAAAATCGTGAAATGTAAATTCTCTGTCAGAAATCCTCCGGAAATCAGAGAAAGTTTTGAGCTCTCGGCTTCACTGCTAATGTTTGCAGACCTTCTAAAAAATTTCCAGACAAAAATACGGAACGATAGATTGGAAGATGGAGTACTGGTCATTTTGCTCTTCAGATGTGTTTGTATCATGTTAATGGAATAGTTCTGAGTGAGCATTTGTAATAGGAGCATCAACTACTGGTTTATTAATTCCGTAAGTGCAGTGCATGTTAATTATCAGGAGACACCAGAGTTCCTCTCGCAATGGAACGTGGATTCGGTGCCGACTCACAGGTCGCCTTTCATCGTTTCCTCCTAAAATTATCTCCCTCCAGCGGGTCCCGCTTTACTTTGGCAAAACTCCAAACTCCCGTCAGTTACTCGATATGTGTGGTAGTGTTACTGATCATTTATTTGATGTTTCCTAGCACGTCGACTCCTACGATCATTAGACCCATCCCTTGGTGTAGTGAAGTCTTATCCCGGGAGAGGAAAATGTTCTTCCACCACACCTACTACCGATCTTACACCGATCTTTCAGGTCGTTTAGCGTGAATTTCCCTCTCCAGGAATCTCCCCCAGCGGGGCTCATTCCTAGCCGGGACAAGTTCGAAGTTCTCGACTGGTTTCCAGACATGTGCAGTGAATGTTAGTGTGTAAGCAACGGGGAAAAGAGAGGTAAAGGAAGAGAAAGAAAAGAGCGCACCCCGCCCGTGAAGCCGTTTTTTGAGGTACTGTACTGCACTTGTCCTGGACTTGCTGCAATTGATCGGAGAAACCACGAAAAAGCCGGTAAGAGCAGCCGCCCTCTAGAATAATCCACCAGAGGCTGAATTCCATATTCTGTAATCCCAAAATCCGCGAACACCTGGATGCGAACGTTAGGTCCTCTCGACAATGACGTCACCAAGTCATCGTTGCCGGTGTCTAGACCTGCAGCTTACCTAGATGATTTCTATTATTTCGCCTTTAATGGTGATATACGGGCAAGCCACACTCGCGAACCCGGTTTATACTGGTCGTTAAGTTTTGAAATCAGATGGATGGCTTTGAAAAATAGTAATTTACATTACAAGGGAAGAAAGTGGGTGTTGTCTTGACTACATGGGATAGTTCCTGGGCGAGGACGAGTTTAGGAGTCCCGTCATTTCATGAAACTGACTTTTGCAATGTGATGGATAATATTTATTCAGATTTCAATTTTATGCCAATCTATCTGTGAGATACACATATTTAATTGGTGAAAACATACTATTTTTCCGTTTGCGAGTTGGTACGTATTTTGTTTTGGAATTGTGGACTGGCAGCTGAATGGAAATTGGGAAGGATATTGCGCGGCATTTACAATGGAGGAAATATGCATGGCCAACAATTTATTTCTAACTCCACCAGATAGTTTGGAACAAGCTACAGCAGATACTTTGAACCAAGGAAAAAAAGAGAGCAATATGAAAAATGAAAATTATATCTTTTACAATTTGAGAAATCGGACAGGAATACGATTTTTTACGGAGACAGTGCTCCTAGAGTATTTTTCAGAAATGAACGACAAATATGAGCCGTCGACTGTGTGGTCGCAATATTCGAAGTCGAGAGATTGCTTTAGTGTTGATAAAAATATAATCAGCAGATCTGTAATCAACAAAAAATATTTGTTTTGCAGTTTCTTGTAAAAAACTTTATCAACGACGAGTTACTTAAATGATTTCCGTGGGTAAATGCTATCCATAGATTGATCCATAGACTGAACAGTTGAAATTATTGTAGCAAATAATACCTTTAAATGCATTGTTGTTAGCAACTGTACCAAAAGTACGTTCAATTTTGTAAATAATTTTCGATAGGTTTCCAGGCTGGTACTAAAAAAGGTTGAACTTTTATGACCGAACTCTGTGTAAGCATTCGCCACTTTCTAGACGGTCTCGAACAGATTAATTTTGTCCACTGTTTGCGTATTTCGAAAAGAACTTTCGGTACGTTTCCAGGCTGGTACGGAAAAAAAGTTGAACTTTCATGTCCGATCACTGGGTAAGTATTCGCCACTTTGTAGACGGTCTGGAATAGATTAATTTGTCCGCTCTCTGCGTCTTTCAGTCCACCGTGTGCCGGGCGGGACCCGGCTGGTGGTCGATGACGCCTTCGTCACGTTTGCCTCTGCGAATGTTTCCTGACACGCCTTCGCTAGTAGTAGAGAGAAAACAGTAGAGAGCGGTGGATGCAGTGTCTGGGAGAGTGACGACAGCAGAAATAGATTTGAATATGCACAAGGAGGAAAAGTGAAAGAAACTGGATTTAATAAGCCCAAAGTTCGACTCCCTTTCACGAAAGCGGCAACGCGGTTTCTGATGGGTTATACGAGGAGTTAGAATGACGATAAGTAAGTAATTGTTGAGGGATTAGGATAGAATTGTGAGACACAATGTTCGGAATTAGCGAGTTAGAATGATAATCATAATGCTATAAAGTAAATTCGAATTGAGTAATATTTTTGATTGGTTGTTTTACATATACTTGGGTCATTTCATGCACCAAGATACCCACCCACCCAGTGTTGACAGATGCCGAATGAGAAATGGAGAATCGGAATTCCCCAAATGCGTAATTTTCCGCAATGAACGCAGCGGAAACAAAATGAGCATGAAAGTTTGTTATTTTAGCTGCAGATCATTGGAAAATAATATAAAATAATTATTATTACTATTATTATTATTAATTGATTCTAACATCATAAAATGACAAATATATAAAATCGGTTGAGCTAAGTGAAAGATGGAGAAATTTGAAATGAATGAAATGTGTTTGGCAATTTCACCCAACAGTTTCAATCATAAGAAAGAAATAAACAGATCCATAACAAGTGGAATAGTGTAAAGCTAGTTCTGACAAGCTGGGCCGACTATTCTTTGCTCGAAGCTGTACATTATCTTCGTTTCTTTCATTCAAGATAAGAAGGTATAAGACTAAAAAAACTTAAAAAAAGAAATGTTTCGGACAGAAATTGTGGATTATTAATCGTCCTAGGAAAAATTGTTGAGTTTATGGCTATCGGCGCGGATTGTGGATGGGACCTCAAAAAGACGGAAGAATGCGAAATTGCTGAATCTGACAACACTGTGGCTCTCAATTGAAAAACTAAACAAATAGGAATCAAGGCATTGATTGACAGTGTCAATATTGAGGCACCTTACACGCAGGTCAAAAACGTCATGGGATACCTCCTAATATCGTGTCGGATCTCCTTCTGCCCGGCTGAAGTGCAGCAACTCGACGTGGCATGGACCCAACAAGTCGTTGGAAGTCACTTGCAGAACTATTGAGCTTTCCAGCTTCTAGTCCTCCATAAATGTAAAAGTGTTGCTGGTGCAGAATTTTGTGTATGAACTGACCTCCCGAATATGTCCTATAATTTTTCGATGGCATTCATATCGGATAATGAGAAACATGACTTTCATTAATGGTTCCAAATGGTCTCCAAATAGTTGAACATAAACAATTACAGTCAATGATCGGTTCATTTGCACCAGAGCACCCAGTACATTCCATCAAAAAAGCCCACAGCGTTATGGAGCCACCACTAGTTTGCACAGAGGCTTCTTTACAACTTATGTCCATGGCTTCGTGGGATCTGTTCCACAATCGAACCCTATCATCAGCTCTTACCAACTGAAATGGGAACTCATCTGACCAAGCTACAGTTTTCCAGTCGTCTGAGATTTAATCGATATGGTCCCGAGCCTAGGAGAGGAGCTGCAGGCAATGACGATCTGTTAGGAAGGGCATTCAAGTCTATCTTCTGCTGCCACAGCTCATTCGAGCCAAATTTCGCACTGTCCTAACTGACACGTTTGTCATACGTCTCACAAGTCAGATACAGATGGTCAACAAAATTTTCGTATGGTTTCCTGAGAGCAAACGGAAAAAGGTCGACACGCACTTGAAATGGGAAATATACATCTAAGCAACGACGGTAGATAGAAATCTTATAGATGATTATTGGAACGAAAAACGTAATGGAAACAAAGTGACACAAACTGGAATATATACTAGAAGAAGAAGATGATGATAATTAAGAAGAAGAAGAAAGAGAGTGTCTGAGCCTATTACAGACCGATATGTAATATACGATATGTAAGTACCAATATATTTTTCTCTCGCTCTCTCTCCCTCTCACTAACGTTCTCTATCTCTTTCTAAACCTGTCTGCTCAATTCCAGATTCGTCCATGTGATTTCCCCTTTGCAGATCACGCCAAAAATAATGATTGTATTACAATCTTCTCTTTTTTCTTTCTTTTCCTCTCTCTCTCCCACACACTCCCTCCCTCCCTCCCTCTCACTCTCTCTCTCTCTCTCTCTCTCTCCGTGTCTCTTTCACCATGACTACTCAACTCCTCTGCTGACCCCTCCCTTCCACACCTTCCCCTTCAACCCCTTTTGTTCTCGTCCACCGTGGCACGTCTTCCGCTCTGGCGATAAGGCAGGAGAAGAGCAGCAGAGGTTTGGGAGCCGCCCGTGGGCGACTGAGTGGCAGCAGCGAAGCCGGAGGTGTCGGCGAAGGGCGGCGGCAGCCAAGGCAAAAGGCGCGGCCGGGGGGTGGGGGGCGGGGCGGGGGCGGAGCAGGGGCGGCGCTGGGCGAGAGCGGAAAGAGAAAGTGGCGCCGCCGCCGCCGTCCACCGACGTCGCCGCCACCGCCCCGGGCGGTGAGGCGCGTGGGCGGCTGGATGATTCTCTGAGTTCCACCAGCATGAGGATGAGGTGTGTGTCGTTAATAACCAACCAACAGCCAGTTTATTAGGGAAGAAATATTCAACACATTCGCGTGATGACCCGTTATCTCAGCAAATAACTGGCTATTACAGCTATGAATTTATCAAATATTTGTTGTATAATAATACAACCTGCCAGTGGGAATATAAAATATATGGTCGTACGTCGCAGCAATTGCAGGAGGCCTTTGCCCTAAACATGATGTAATCGACATTGTTAATGCTGGCATTAAGATGAAAGTAATAATGATTGTAATGAATGATGTAATTAAGAGGTTTGTGAAATATTTTTGTATGGATGTCTGTACATAATTCGTTTCAAAATCAATAAAATGTAACCCGTTTTAAAATTAAAAATGAATTGGACAGGAACACTGATAAAAGCAAGCATATGTTTTAATTATGTCATTTTATATTTCCAAACAATATATCACTACATCTATTACATAGAATGAATATGTTCAGCTCTTTTACATAGAATAAACATTTAATTCAAAATATGTTAAAAAAACACCAATTACAAAAATTAACATGACTAAGTGAAAGTGGAGAAGTATATAATGATTTGGAATCAGTATGACTTATATTTCAATTGGAAATTGGGATGAAGTTTTCTGGTGTATTTAATGCAATTATAATGTTTTTTCTAGTAAAGCATATAAAATAAACTTCTGAAAATTGTTTAACAAATATTTGATGACTTTTTATCTATCTTTTAGAAGGTCAATGTTATTGTGAGTTTATGTTAAATGTTAACCATTTTGTATTTTTGAACCCTAATACTTTGAAACAAGTTCAAACTGTATTTTTAGTATTGATATTTATTTTATCAGTTAATTGTTTCAATTTAGTTGTATTAATGCACGTCTTCTTTTCACGTCTTCTCTTCATCGTCTACAGTTCTGTAGGTAATGAAGCATTCACGCCAGACAGCGAAACTCTGCGAGAAAGAAGAAAAATAAAATGTCTATATAATAAGAAATTGATTGTTTTTAATATACCAGGAAACTTCATGCCAATATTCTATTGGGAATCAAACCTATTACTTCATTTATCTCGCAAACATTCGAAAGTTCAATCCAGATTATGACACTCACTTCTCAAGTGCATATTTCTTTTTAATAGTAAGAGAAAGCAGAGTAAAAAATCCTATTTCATAGCGGAACTTGATCTTTTGGATTGGCCTGCGCTCCTCCTCTTTGATGTTCGCTCCAAATGCATGAAGAACGTCACCCGTATCGTGATCGTAGAGCAACCGCAACCAATATCTCCATTGGATCTGATAGTAACTGCCTATTCCCGCGACCTCTCACAATGGATACAAGAGATGCAGTTACTAAATAAAGGAAATTAAAATATTCTAAACTTCTAACTAAATTTTACACGAGTGAAAAAAAACTGTCATCTCACTCTGTGATCATAGACCAGTTATCCAACAGCCTTTTAATACGAGAGATTTATCACTCATTCCTCCCATATTTCCTTCAAAACTTTAATATGCCCTTGAATAGTTGTTATAAATTGGATTGAACACACATCAAACATTTTCACCAAAAAGTGGAGTAAGTGGGGTTTTGTTCTCCCTGTTGCAAATGGCTTCTGATTCTAAGATGTTAACCTTTTTTATTCCTCAATTAATATCATTATTTTAATACGCTTACCGTTTTAATCATTCCTGAGCCAAATACGTAAATACTGCAATTCATTAAAAACGGCTAAACTGTAGTTATGATCCTCAAAAAGACTAAATCGGGACTGTCTTAAAAAATATGTAAAGTTGGTTTAAGAAAACACATTTCTTCGTTTCGGTTGTTCGGAATTTTACGGTAACCTGGACTCATCATCTAACATTGCTACCTTCATCGCTACATATTAGATAAATACTAATTACCTGCATACAATTAGAAGTTCCGTGTTTTTTATTATACCGATACAAAGGGATGAACATAGAACATACCATGGCACTAGGTAATTTAGAAGGTAGGTGATGTGCTCTCGTTGTATCTACAAAAATTCAACGTAATTCAACAAGGATGAAAGACGCAAATGGCCTTCTTCTAGTAAAAAAATTGGAGATTTACCTTGGAGATGGACACCAGTGTTATCTATGATATGCACCACTGATTTTAAGTCTCGTTAAGCGAATCTTTTCTCTTTCAAAGGCGCAATGACAGAAATAAGAACTCCACAGTAGATATATTTGAGTCGTACATGGTTACTCATTGCACCAGCACATCTTAAAGAAAGTGAATATTTTGTTTGGAAGCTAATTTTCATGGGAACAGTTTAGAAGTTTAGAATTGTTCTTACACTTCGTGTACTGTTTTCAGAAGAACATTGCTCAAGTTCAGATGTGAAAACATTCAATAAATGAGATAGTTATTCAAAAATTCCTCATTATTTTTAACCAGCATACTAAAATTAGAATAAATAATAAAAATGAAAATGAGGTAAATTGACTTTTCAAAGGTCTAAAATCTTTATGATATCATAAAACTCCTGGGACTCTAGTTACAATGCACGTAATTATAAGCATTGTAAAAGCAGAGGTAAAGCACATGAGGATTAATACACATTTATTATACAAACATTCAAATGCATCAAATATATTGCGGAAGCTTAGTGAGAGGTACCATGGCTTCATTTAGAATTCACCAGAAGGCAGGATCACATTTACACATGCATGTTAACATGAATATATTCAAAAGATGATGCAGCATCAATTGACAGACTACCAATAAGGCGGCTCAAGTTCTTGAAGATGTCATATTACACACCTTCAAATATTTATTGCCAGCATTAGCCTTGTCGTGATCTAGTTGAGATCTGTCGAGAAATTCGAGAAAATGATCCAGTTTGAGTATCCTCAGTAAAAAATTATGGATTAAATTAATACATGTTGATTAAATTAATACATATACATTAATTAACATCTCTTAGAAAAATGTTGTGCATATAACATTAATGTGTATTGTGTTTAATTAAATTAACATATTACATGCTGGAAATTCTCTAAGACGCATACGTGACAAAACATGCAAGTCGTGAGCAAAATGTTTAGAGCACAGCCCATTTATTCTTCAAAGCAATAAAATAGTCTATTTTCCACTTTTCATGGTTTGAGCTGCTCCTAAATATCAGTGTGCATGTATGTGAGTTAGAGTTGTAGATTTTAAACAGACTATAAACTACCAACATTTACTAAAAATGCGAAACAAATTACCAAACTGTTTAGGGTGCAATATTGGGGTTTATGGTGCAAATATGCACATTCCTACTTCTCTTTCAAGGCTTCTTCGTTATATTTATCCTATAATCACCTCTTTAATCCATAAATGCACAAAACCCAATATTGGTCAAAATGTTGGAAAGTAACTATTGCCTCGCACACTCCTCATAAGAAACGAAATTCTCGACAAACTATGTTTCTTTACATTGTCGGAATGAACTTATTCTTCTGCTTCCTGCGTGAGACGATAACAGTACACAACTCTACCGTCAGAAAACTCTACAGAGGTCAACAACGTCTTCCCTCCCTTGTTGGTCTTACCTGGAATGGATAGTGAAATATAAGTTTACGTAATACTAGTGTTAATAGATTACAATGATTGAGCTGCGGTGAATTGCGAGGCAGGAAAAACAACGACCCCTAACATAAGATCCTGCGAACCTGCTGTATAACAAAATGTACATGGACCGACGAGGATTTGCACCCCATGAGCACAGAGGTGGAACGCTAGAGCGCACACCACAACACTACGGATTTCTCCGTCGATATAACCAAGTCGTATGAAATATCAAGGCGTGGAACAACGTCGACCGCTGTCGTCGCCGCCCCAGCACCCGCGCCCACGCTCCATGTTGACACCTCCGACTTCGCCCGCTCACCTGCCGCTTGCTCCGGAGCAAAGGTCGCCTAGTGATGGTAACGGCGTGGGCGGACACGGCTGGGTAATGGTGGCAGTAGGATGGTGGAGGCAATATCGGGTTTGGTGATGGTGACAATGTCGGTTTTTGTGTCGGTGATGTGGCAATGATGGTAATGGTGGGAATAACGGTGCTACTAACGGTGGCGGTGGCTTCATTGATTGATGTTACCGGGCATGTCACCCGCTATGATCTTTAGATTCTTTAGTAAAGTGAATGTTTATCAACTAGAGGTGGCTGTATTACTCCCCCACTGGAAGGTGAGATCCGGTGCCGAACTACACTTGGGGTAAATTCCTCTGCCGGGTATCTCCCCCCAGCGGAAGACTGCCTCAGCCGCGACAAGCTCTAAGCTCCTGACGTTTGTAATAGTGTAGGGCCTGTAAATCTAAGTATGCGAAAGTAAGAGGAAGGTGAAGAAGGAAGAGGAAGAAAAGATTGCGTAAGGTCTGTTGCCCGTTTGTTAGGGTACTACTCCGGCTTTCGCCTGGTGTTGATCGGAGAAATCACGGACTACTACCGATCAGAGCATCCGTCTACTAGAATTCTCCTCCAGACCGGCGGAATTCTTCCTAGCTATTTAGTTAGAGTTTAAAATCCGACATCGCCTCGAACCATAGTTTTGAACCATAGGACCTCCAATCAGAGACACTGCAAAGCCAGGCATAATGCTGATTCTGAGATAAATTCAACCTGTGAGACAGGGGAGAAAGGGAGTTTGGGGCGGAAAAGGTGGCGGTAGTGGTGGTGGTGACGTGGGCGGAGGAGAGGGCAATGGCGATGGCAGTGACAATGGCAGTGGCGAGGATGTTGATGGTGACGTTGGCGGTGGAGGTGGCGGTGACGGGTGTGGGAGCGAGAGCGGAGGCGGTGTGTCGGACTTCGGTGGAGGCGGAGTCAGTGAAGAGGCAATGGCGCTAGGAGTAGAGACGGAGGTGAAGGCGGAAGAGGAGATGGAAGTGAGATGGCGGCGGTGCCGGCAGGGTGACTAACCTCTGTCATCGGGCCGCGACAGGGCACGGGGGCGGGAGCGCGTGAGGTATTGAGCCATAACGCCTCCTGTTCCGAGAATGTGCCCGCACAGCTCCAAGCGGTGTGGAGCAAGTACACTTGTCACACTGTTCGACGGACGTATAATGCAGTCAACTTCATTCCAATAGAATAACACGTGGGTTTCATGAAAGTAAAAGAGAATACAATAACAATTCTCTAATTCCAAGATTATCCCGACCTTTTCCTCGAAGTGCAATTCCGTGAGTAAACAGTATTTCTATCCATCAAGTGACAATTTCTCGAAGAAAGTTATACTGTATGGTTGTGTAGCTTTCTTTCATAATAATGTAATAATGCATTGAGAAAGATCAGGAAAATTGCCCCAAATCATTAGAAGAAAGTGGCAAATTACTGTTTCATGTGACTCACTCTCACTACCAACACTAAAATTTTTATGATTCGTCGGCTGGTGTTAAAAGAACTTTTCACATTACTTTTATATCCGTATTTCCTCCAACATTGTAGTTGTTGAGGTGTTTATAAAGTTGTTTTAAATAGAATAATTTCCTTCAATGATCTGTAGAATATGTCCAATTCAAATAAAAACAAATACAATTTTAAAACATTTGTTATAAGTTGAAACACGAGTAATTCATTGAATTGTTTTCAAAATATAAGTTATCCACGAGAAATGTCTTCATAAACTTCCTTTCTCTTTTACGTCAAAACATCCTAATAATTGAGTAAACAATTGTTGACACTGAAAATACATGAATTATTTTCAATCTCCTTACATCTTAAATGTAACCTAATTTTAAGTCAATGTTTCTTTTAACATCTGAACTCCTGCGATTACATCTCTCAAAACAAAGAATTGTAGAAATGTTGCCGTTGAAAAATACTACACATATACTATGCAGAAAAAATATTGTTTCATGTCATTCTTATTCTCCAAAACTGATGAAATGAGGAAAGTTTATGAACTTTGTAACAATGCAATTTAATGTTCTCTGTGAACACAGATTTAAACTGGATTATGAAAATTCAATTAAAATGAATTTTGTTCTTATTATGAACATCTGTTTTAGTGAACTGTTGTAGGATATCCTGCTATCCATCTTAACTTATAAATATGTGACATACAAAATTTTAAACACAGAACAGTTTTTGTAAATCGCTACACGTGTAAGGCAGTTGCTGGACATTGCTTTTATTTACATACACTCAATATCCTCTGCTTTTAAAAACTGTCAACTTCGAACACTATCTTTGCTTGGTCAACTATATCGTTATGGTAAAAGGATATTCTTGTTTTGTCTTTTAACTATATTGTAGTTGGTATTGTAACACAAATAATGCAGAAGTATCGCGAGAGAAATCTTCATAGACTACATTATTAAAATGTAGTCTATTTTCTAAAAAACGTTAACATGATCAAATGAGGACAAATCCAAGCTCTCTACCCTTCACTAAAAAAACACGCAATTTGTTTGATAAGAAGATCAAATTCTTTTCTAAACAACACCCTTAATGTTTTAAATACATAGATATGAATAAGTGAGCTCTCGAAAACTCTCTTATCATTGTGCATTTAAATTACACAGCTTTAGTAGATGCAATTCTTTGCGGTTGATCGCTCTATTCAATTAATAACCATTGCTCTTTACTTTTCGGCACACTGGTCGTGATCGTCGTTGAACCCCACGCAACAGACGACTTAAAGGCCTTCTTCAGTCATGGGATGTATGGCATGAATTAAATTATACCAGAGACTGTTACGCTTGGTAAGAAAATTAATCTCCTCGCCTCCACCGCACGAGATGCACTGTACCTTTGTGAGTGAATTTAAACTCATCTCGTGTACGCGAAAACAAATGGTACTCAAGCCGAATGGCAGTTGCGGACTGAATCCGTGTAGCACGGACATTTGAGCGTCCGACTGGCGCTCGAACACCGGAAAGGTTTCTTTCCTCCCCGCTGGTCCCATTACCGAAACGAGTCGCCCTGCTGTCCACAGGTCGCGCTGCATTACGTTCATTGCGCATAGGCGATAGCAGCGCTGTAAACCCTTGATGTTCCTTTCAGAATTCCGTAAAGCGCCGCTTCGTGACGTGAAACGGGAGACGAGAATTCCCAGCGATTCGTGACCGGGTGAGGTGGCTCAGGGCATCAACTGATGTTACTGCAGTGCCTCTGACCGGGAGGTTCAAGGGTTCGAGTCCCGACGGTGGCTAAATTTTCGACACTAGCTAGACACTTAGGTCGAGTTCAGTCGCTGTCTGAAAGATAATTCATAGCGGCCATCTGCTCTGGTCGGTAGTTTTCCGTGGTTTCTTTGATTAACATAAGGCGAAGGCAGAAACCCTAACAAACGAGCCACGCACCGCGAACGATCTTTCCTTCCTCTTCCTTGTTCTATCTTCACATCTTAAATTCACACCCTTACACTTACATACACAACACGGCCAAACATGTTGGGGAACTAGTCTGGAGCGAGCTTCTTGCCGCTGGTGCGGCGCCCCGTTCGTGGGAGATATGTGGATCGGGAAAGCCCGTAAGCTGACAAGTATGTTGTCATCGGTTCTCAACATCCAATGTGGAAGAAAAGCGCAAACACCCGCGGTAAAAACACGCACTAAACTTACGATAATAGCGACCATAACTGTTGTCACGCCCGGAAAAACAACAATAATCAATCAATAAATCCAAACGATTCGCCATTTCAGTTGCAGCACAAACAGTTCCTCTGCTTATCATGGAGTGATTAATGATACGTAACTTGAAGGTGGCTGGTACATTTTAGTACTTTTTTTCACGCAAAATTGTAATGCGATAATTTATTAAGTAGACAGTGTAAAATTGAATTTGACTGCTTGCGCCATGAACAACAAGCATTATTTTCTGAAGTGAAGTCTTTCATATTCATATGCCACGAGAAGGGTCCATAGGCTTAAAAAATTAATTTTAATTTGTCAATAGTTAAGGTGTTTCTGAATTAGTTAGTAAATATATGTATATTGATTTGAAACATTTAAGATGACTGGGGATAGTACGGTCCGACGGCTAATATGTTCCAGCTTTCACTACGAATATAGTTTACCCTGAAATCGTGAAATCGCTGACAGATTTCGTTTCTCAGCCAGCAGTGAGTGTACATGTACATGATGTTTGCTGAAGACAGCAATATTTAATAATTCTGTTGTTTCTCTGTTGCTGTCAGTCGCCATATAAGATGCTCTGGCAAAATACCAATATTTTTATGGTTCAACCTCACTAAAAAAGGTTAACATTATAACTGCAAGAAAAAAGAACAAATTTGCATGAATGAGTTTTGAATTTTTCTCATGGCACTTCTGTATGTTCTTCGCATGGCACACATAGGCCATATTCCAATCTGATCAACTCTATTAACTTAACAGAGGAAGATATAGAGCTCTCCATTAACCTGTTAATATCCACAATATCCAAAAATAGATGGATAAAGTCAGAAATAGTAACATCTTCGAAAATACGTTAGGTTTTTAAGACGAATAATCTCTCTTATCCAACAAAAGTTGTCGAAGGTTGGTGAACTGAGTGAAATAACATAAAGTGAGATAGTATGATGTGAAATAGTATTATGTGACAACCCTGCTGATAGGAAGTTTATAAGGCTAGCGTGAGTCAAGTCTAGCGTTTCGAGTTCCGGTATGTGTCGACAATTTTTATTTACATGAAAATTCCTAAATTGAACTAATCTAACCTGAATGTATAGTTGTATCTGAGCTGAAGCTTCGCCATGCATTTTTGAATTCAAGCGCTGTTGTTCCGGTCTTCGCTCTTCGCCATTTCCATAAATAACTATCAATGTGTCCAACGCATAATTTCCAATGCATTTTTGTGCCAAAAATACTTATTGCGAACAACCAAAACCCTTCACATTCGGTCATCATTCTGTGGTTAATAGTGACATTAGATAGATGATGTCAAAAATCATCCGTTCCTCGTAATTCATAAAACTTTATTAAATCATAGGGATAATGTGAGAATTAACCTACTAATCGGCAAATTACTAATATTTTGGCCTGTCGACGTATCATAACTATTTTAGTGTACGTTTTCTAAAAGGCTCTGTACCCATCGCACTTACATCTTTGTGCCTTTCAGTATTATACCCAATTCGTTTACTCTGTGATGTTCCTTTCAAAATTCCACTTCGCCCAATGAAATGCAAGTTGGGAAGTTACAGAGAGGCGCTGTTTCAGCAGCAGCATAAATGTTTATTCTACTTATCATAAACTTAGATATTAATTTAGCCTCTAGAAGTCCAAACATATTTAAATATTTTAAATTATCTTCCTCATTATTTGAATCATCATAAAGTTAAAAGTAAAATTTCATTAAGCTGCTCGTGAGAAGATGGATTATATGTACGAATGCGAGGAGTTGTCAAATAGAAGTTTATCAACTATTCCAAATTCTTGAAAAGTAATCGACGAAAACTCTCCAAACACCCTCTAAAGAGACTATCAAGTCTCGATTCTTGTACTTTCGAACCAAGTTTCGATAATGAGAAATTCCTCAAGATGTATCCAAGAAGTTCAATATTATTGTAGATGTGAATTTTAGGATATGTTACGATTTGGAGAACTATATTCATCTCTTCGATCAGATTCTCGACTTTAGGCAGAACAGGTTGAATTAGTTCTACACTCTTTAATACAATTAATACATCAATACAATTGTATACGGCCGTACCATATACGAGAAAAAGTTTTGCAACTTTAAAGTTTCATTCGTTTATTTTGACTTTGCGATCTTGAAATACATTTAGAAGTGAATTAAAGAAAATGAACATGATTTAAATGATACAAGAAACATGTTAAGCAAGAATCATGCAACGCCCGGCAACGGCTGAAAATATGTCATAAAACCGACGTTTAGGACATGAAACGGAAACCGGACACCAGAAAGCCCTTAGAAAGTGACGCTGGCAACGCCTCCACAATTCCATAGCGGTACCACTCTTGCTGCCACGAAAAAAAAGTTAAAACCCAATTTTCAACATTTCATTTTAATTAAAACCAAGAGGTGACGAGTCATTCTGTCTTACTGTTGAAAGCTGTCGAAACCCCGTGCTTACAGAAGGTTAAAGAAAGTCTTTACAATGAAACTTCCACTGCAACGACCTTCGAGGCACTAATAAGCTCTACGAACATGACACACCGCCCCTCCCGCGGCGTGTCCGCCAGCGCCCGCGACCCCGTGTCCACTCACGCCCCCACCCCTCCCCCAGCGGTCCGCCCTGCCCCTTCTGCGCTCCCGCGCCCTCCGAGGTCTTTTCCTGTCCCTGCGGACGGCGCCGCGGGACGCCCAGCGACCTCCGGGTGGGGAAGAAAGCTCTTTCACCCACGCGTTTCCCACAAATATTTTTCACTTGTACACGCCCCTCATGTTCACCTCATTTCTCTCGCACTGGACATTAGTGCATCGACCTATATCTGCGATTTTTCTAACTTTGCCCCTCAAGGCACGTCTTTACAATGGAATATGTCATGGTATTTCGCGACGTTCTCAGTCGTGCCGCCAGATATCGCATGCTCGCGTCCGTATCAAGCAGTGCTTGCGATCACGTGACTAATAGCGGCGCGACGGAGAAAGACGTGAAATGCCGTGTGATATTCCATCGTGGCAATAGGGGTCTGAGGGCCAGAGTTAGAAAAATCGCACTATAGTATGCGTAGCCGAAAGATGTGTCTTAGACGTAAGACTATGAGCACGGCTAGACACCGGGGCTCTAAGCATGACTTCAGTTTGACCCCCTAAAAAGCTCTAAATATTACACAAACATCATAAATGAATACGCGGGTGTTATAATTTAAAACTTTACTACTAAAATATTTTTCGTTAATTCCCGGGCTCACACCCGAGCGAACAACTCCAAGACGAACTTCAGCACACTACTAGACACAAATCCAATGCAAGTAGAGCTCTTGGTGAACACATACGACCGCACGCGCGAATCAATGGAGACAAATATAAAATTCAGTTTAAAAAATAATTGGGTGCACCTTTAAAATGGGGGCTTCAGATATATGCTTAATCTGCTTGTACCCCTGGATAAGTGTTTTTTCAAAAAGTCTATTGTGTGATTGGCTTCTCAAACACCCACGTGTCACTTAAATACTTCCAATCGTCCACTAACGTTCTCCTAACACCCCTCTTAATCACTCTAATACTCATAATGCATTTATTATTAAAATCACTATTTTTTCCTTAGGCAGTTTTGAGCACTACACGAATTGTGATATTTGCATTTAACATTAATATAATCTTTATTAGGACATTCTTTTTGTATTACAATGTTTCTGTTGCGTGAAGACTACCAAGAATCTTTAGATTTAATATTTGTTCATTGATTCTCCTTGAACTCATCAGCGTAGAAGTCTTCAAGCAGCCACAAAGCCTTCAAAGTTAAGCGCTTTTCTTAAAAACTAATGACTCTCATAACTACATTCCCCATGGTAAAATCTAAAAAAAAATAATAATGAACTTGGTTGTGATTTCAGTGACGGCTCTAGATGCAGAATAAACCGTCTGCGGTCTATGATAAGTATTCAACAACATCAACAGTGTATCCACACTTCACGAATATCGTAATTTCACAAAAGGAAAAGAATGAAGGAGTGTAGGTAATGGCGTTATGTCTACGGCAGAACAGTTTAAGCCAAAGGGACTTCCTTTTCTTCCCTTTAGTGATGTGCTGTAGTATCAGTACCACATATATTTTAAAAGTCTATCCAATGTTTATGGTAAACGTCATATCACACCTTTCACTATAAAATGTATGTTGTTTGCTCACGCGAGAGTCGGTCTACTGATCAAAACGGAATGGAAATGAATAAATTTTATTACACGAATATGTGCTGAATGTCACGACTCCTTCATGAAATATGTTCTTGGCATATAATACATGATCTGTTTTATCATGTAGTAAATGTAGAAATTTACTGCCGGTAGCTAAGGTTTATTAGAATTCTGAACCTTGAAATTCCTAGAAGGATCAGTGGGGGTTCTTTCAGAAGTAAGGTGTCATATTGCTTTTTATTAATGACACAGCGAGTGTCACATAAAATAACGTGATTACAGAAGAAACTTCGTCATAAATATTCGATTACTTATTGATTTTTATGGTTAGAACACAAAGTGACTAAGGAAAAGGGATTGTTGTCCAATTCATGATCAACGCCATAATCTTCCCTCGCGCGTAGGCGAAAAGACTTACCCCTTTTTTGCCATGTGTGCTGTACAGACCAAGGTCTACCCAAACAAATGGGGTGAATCTAACAGCGTTTTTACGTGCGTTATCAGCATACAATTCCGAATATTTGGGAGGAACAATATGCTGATTTTTTTAATGCGAAAGTTCTATCTGCGAATATTTATTAAATATATTTGGGAAATAAATTTCGAGAAAATTGGTAGAATATTGAAACGTTTTACAAAAATTTTAAATATAAGCAAAATATATAATACAGCACAAAGCATATAAAAAATGTAAAAAACTTTGGATATTTTGCTGGGATTGCCCTGATTCGCCATGATCACAATTCTGAGAACTGAACATAGCAAGGTGAAAAATATCTAATTACATAACAAATCCAACTGTGATAGTTAATATCGAAATGAAAATCAATATTGCTTCAATACAAACGAAAAAGCGAAAATTGTCAATTGATGTAGTCGGGAATTGAATAACGAGTCCTGTGTCGAATCGGAGCGCGACAATGTTCTGTCAAATGTGTCAGAAGTTTAGGACATCTTTACATTAAGTTACGCCCCCCCCCGTATCTATCAGCTGAGCCTTGTGTTCCGAAAATATTTATTTTTGACAAGTGCTGTTAAAAAAAACAATTTTATATCTATAAATAAATTAAATAACAACTATCACATTACGACAATGAATACGTCTGGAAACCTGGACCAACATCTGGGTACTGAATGTGAAAACGATTACCTGCAAAGTTACTCCCTATCTTAATTGGTTTAATTAATACAAAAATATGTATTTAGTTACGTTATTTTTGTACCATGCTATGTCTCACAGTTTATAAATCCAAGACAGGGAATGGGATTGTTATCTTGAGCATTTTAAAAAGTAGTAGGAGTGCGTGTAACGAAATGCGCCCGCGCGCACCCGCCGGCTCGCGCGTGTACGACCGCGGTGGAGGCGGAGTCGAAGAATGAGGTGGAGGAGGCAGAGGCGGAGACGGCGGCAGTGGAGGCTGCGGAGGAGACGGAGAAGGCAGGGACTGCGACGATGGCGACGGAGGCAGCGGCCCCGGTCGCGACGGCGGCGACGACCGTGGCGGCGGAGGCGGCGGGCAGGCGATGGCGGCGGTGGCGGCGGCGGTGGCGGCGGCGATGGCGGCGGCGGTGGGCGGCGGCGGCGCCGGTGGGTCGCGTTGGCGGCGGCGGCGGCGGCGGCGGCAGCGGAGGCGGCGGAGGCGGACGAGGCAGAGACGGAGGCGGCGGCGGAGACGGTGGCAGTGGCGGCGGCGGCGACGGAGACGGCAGGGACGCCGACGATGGCGGCGTTAGCGGCGGCGGCAGTGGCGGTGGCAGTGGCGGCGGTGGCGACGGCGGCAGCAGCGGTGTCGGCGGCGGCGGCGGCGACGACGGCGAGGATGGCAGCGACGACGACGGCCACGGGGGCGGCGGCGGCGGTCGCGACGGCGGCGACGATGGCGGCGGCGGTGGTGGCGGGCAGGCGAAGGCGGTGGTGGCGGCGGGCAGGCGATGGCGGCGGTGGCGGTGGCGGGTCGCAGCCGCCAGGCGTCCCTGCCGCCCGCCCGCGCATTAGCATAAGTACACGCTGTCGGGACAGCGCCGCGTGACGGGCGCCTGCCTGCGACCGGCGACGAACCGACGACGCCCGACCTCCGGCGCGCGCCACGACGCGGAAACACAGTGCTCACTCGATCGCCCGCCCTGCGTGAGAAACTCTGGGCCGCCGCCTTCGTCGCCTTCATTTTTTGAGTGAGCTCGGAGTGTGTGCACGCTTGTGTAATCTTTGGTTTATATGTAACTTTGCATTATCTGGGTCACTCCCACTCTAAAATAATTAAACCGACTGAGGTGGCTCAACTGATGCTATTGCAGTGCCTATGACCGAGAAGACCTGGGGATTGAGTCACGACGGTGGTCGGATTTTCGACACTTGCAAGATAGCTAGGACAAATTCAGAAGTCTGCGGGAAAATTCTAGACGTCGGCTGCTCCGATCGGTAGTTTTCCGTGATTTCTCCGATCACCAATGCCGGGACAGACGCTAATAAACGGGTCACGCACCACGCGCTATCTTTTCTTCTTCTTTTTAAACTTTTCCCTTATACACGCATACAGTTATACACTCCCATTTCCACACATGTCATGAGCTTAGAGCTTGTCCAGGCAGGGACGATAGCCCGCTAGTAGGAGATAGAAAGGATATCCCCGAAGCCGACGTGTAGGTCGGCGCCGGAATTCACCGCCCAACGGGAAAACTGACCGTCACCTCTCGTTTTAAAACATGTATCACACTTAGGACCTAATAACCATAGCTGTTGACGCATCCGGGAGCAAACGTAATCAATCATCCGAAATAATTAAAACGAGTATGAGGCCAAGTGCTTTGCTTGCCGCCATGATTATTTAAAGTACCTTTATACAATTTATTACTCCCATTCTAAAATTAAATCGTATCCTTCTTTCATTATGAAAATTCAATGATTTCTGGAAACGTTAAAGAGGGTAGGACGTGACTCGCCTTGTACAGGGTGAAGAACATGCTCCTTCCTTCGCAGAGTCGAGCTCAAAGAACCACTTTTAAATAAAACCAGAACAGTTTGCCACCAAGTGGCCTTAATTATAACCGCCCGCTAGGTGTGTCCAGTTCTCCTATTACAATATGTAATACAGTTAGCATTCTTGGTGATAGTAATGTCGTTCTGCCATACGTAATATGGGCCACAATATGTCCTTGTTCTTTGTAACAAGAAAGTCTTTGTCGAGTTGACATGATATAGACAGCTAAGACTAGCGACACACGAACGTCACAAAACGAAGGTCGTTGACGTCCGTTGGTTGGAAGGCGAGCACGATCACCGCCGCGCAACGAACGTCAAATTCATCGCAACGGACGCACTTTGGTCTTGTGCTAACAAACGGGGTTGCCGCGGTGTTAGCAATTGTATGTTACATTAGAATGAAACTTATAAAGGAAAAGAGGAGGAGATGTTAGGTTCATGCTATTAATAGTGAGCGCCTTTTTCTGAGAATGTTTTACATCCTCTTTTTATGCGAAGACAGTGAGAATTTTTTTTTATTCTTTGCTTGTTGGCGATGGACGTCACTGCAGAGCGTTGGTGAGGCGTCTTCCACAGATGTACTCTAGAAATTATATTATCTTATATATTATTTCTCAAAGGGCTGTTTGGTCTTTTCAATAAATTGGGCGACATACGAAACCGATCTGTATAAAGAAGCAATGGATTGAAAAATCGTGTTTCTTTTCACCTGCACATGGGACATTCGTATTGAAAAAGGGCGTTAAAAATACCTAAATATTAAAAAAAGTAGTAATTCGGGATCTGTAATATCTGATTGCCGCGCGATCTATCGGAAGAAAATTACACTCGGACGGTGGCGGGAAATGCAATCTTTGTTTGTTTCAATTTAGTGTAGGTTGTGTAAGCACGTAAACGTGATTTTCTACATTGAATAGAAATCTTGAAATATGAGAGGTTAGTGATCTTAGTGAGGTTAGGTCGTTTATAATGCTGGAACACAAAAAAAGAATTTAAGCAGAAAACAGTTTGGTTATTTGACTAACCGTGCGATTTAATCGCACGGGTTCTCACTAGTATATTAAACGGGAAGATACCAATGTAATGTAATGCTTACGTATACATGAAAAATGCTCACGTATGCACTTCATTAATTAATCTTTTCACGAATCTTTCTTTTGAATCTATTCATTTTATGAATGGAAAAATATATATCGCTCGATCAATTCGGTTCAACGTACGTACAACGTACGTCGCTAGAACTCAATGTTGTCTGCAAGCTGTGGATGTCAAAGAGGCTACAACATTCGTCAGTAACAATGTACGGATTCTAAAGGCTAATGTCCGTTGGCTGGTGCATTAAGACGGCGACAGACGTCACTGTAGAGCGCGGGTGTGCCTCGAGCCGTATGAGTTCCTGCTGCGCTACCACGAACGCACTATAATGTACGTAATTCGACGCTCGTGTGGTGCCACTAAAGATCCCTAGACGTGAAGGGGTAACGTTTCTGCGATTCGCTTCGCATACGTATTTTCAGCCCTAGATTCAGACACAGATTTCGAACAAGAATGATGTGTTGAACACAACTGTTTCGATGCAAGATGTGCATCCAACACCTACAGCATTAAATACAAAAATACAAAAGCTTTTTTAAACAAATAGTTTAAGGATTGCCTGAGGTGAAATACTCTGAATTATAAGTATCTTAAGATTGTAGACAATCAGTTCAGAGACCAGATCGAAACAGTATACGTCTATTAAAAGTAATTTTACGGAGTGGATCAACGCATTTTATTTTGTGAAATGAAACGTTCCTTGAACTAATGCGTTCACTTCATCAGGTATATTATAACTTACATTACGATTTTTCTGTAGAATGCAGTTTTGCTCTGGACTCCTTAATTTAGAAAAAGTCTTGTTACTAACGCACCTGATGATGATCAAGCTGTTGGTCAATCCTTTCAATTCGCTTATCCTTTTCTTATTACCCCAATCCTAAACTATGGTAACTATTAGAAAAGCGACCTGGAAGATGAGATTTACCGGGTGAAAATTCACTGAGTAAGTATCTGTATCTATATTGAAATACTGTATTTGAAAGAGGAATAAAATGGAAACGATATCAAATGAAACGCCAGAACATCGAATTTGTATTCTATAATTCATAATTTGCAAAATTACATAAAATTTCATATATATATATATATATATATATATATATATATATATATATAATAATTTGTTACATTTAAAAGTAGAATTGTAAATTTCCACCTGCCAACCTTCGAACAATATTTGAATATAATGCAACGTTAGAAAGTCTTCTTAAACATACTATTTCAATTTATTTTCACATGTAACTGTTTACATGTTGCGTATTATAATTTTGCTGTCAACTCCCTTTTGAACTTGTGATTGATTGTCATGTAAATAATTGCATGTAAAATCTGAAAGTGATATTTGTAACCTTAGTCATGTTACAATCACTTTCCATACTTTTTTGGTATAAATATGCCATATCTCTGGTATTTCCTTGTTGACCTTCTGCCATAAACATCACTTTTCCTTTCACACCACACAACTCTCGAAGGATTGCGTGGGTTTAAGAAACAATATTCTGGCGTTTACCTCAAATCCTGTTATTAATGAAACACAGATTTCGAACAAAAGCCACATCTTTTTGTGCTACCTCTAATAGCAAAAAATTCTCTTTTGAAAAAGTTCGTAAATTACCGCCTACTTTCTTGCCTGCACGATTGCTCAAGATGGCACATTCGTTTAAAAAAACACTTATGTTTCTCTAAATTTCATATTCTGAATACCTCACAATTCAAACTGCTTCAGTGACATTTTGATACCACGGGCATTAAGAGATATTGGCCATAAGTCAGTAATTCACACTAAGGTTTTAAAGATTCAGATGAAACTGGTCCTAATTTCTTTTCGAATTTTCAAATAAATTTTATTAGCACGAATTCATACACTTGTGTTAATCAACTATACATGCCGCATGGACCTAACTTTTAATATTAGCAAGTGATGTGGGATTTATTGTGTTTCCAATTGAAATATCATGATGTGGTTTAACAAAAAAATCGTGTATTTCAGAAAACCTTCTCGCCCGCATTGCTCCCATCTTCAGTGCTACAACAAAACATATATATTGAATAACAATATATTGAAAAACTGAAAAAGTTTTCACAATGGGTAAAATTAGAATTAAAATTAAATGTTTCTTCTCATTACTTACCAAATTAATAATAGACGAAAAAGCTTTTTGTAATTTATTATTTTTTGTAAGACTACTGTTATTTCTACTTAATTTCGTCTATTATTTTATTGTTTTTGTATATTGGGTAAAACATTCTGAACTTATTTCTGCATAAATGCTGTTTGAAGTAAAGTGTCCATTTTAATTCATGTATAGGGATAATACATTCCACTCCGTGTTTAACAGTCTCTGTGGATACTTCCTTTGTATATTATTCTTCTAAAAATCTAGTCTCTTATACTACGCTCTTTAATTTAAATTGTGAGTTTACAGTAATTTTCTATTAACCTCTCTGTGCTTTATACCACGTTGGTCGCTAAAATATGCCACTTCATTTCTTCTATCAACACTAAAAGCATTTGTGTCGACGCTCTAGCTCCATGAATGGTGAAGGTTCATTCATTTCCCATCGGGTATCCGAATGGAATTTAGCTTACTCACAACAAGAGGAGGATCCTACACGCCCTGTCGAACACCGAGATCGTGCTCAGAGTGTTTATAAAAAAAACAAACGTGCACTTAAAAGTGTCATCGACGCGAGACACATGTTCGTGCACCGGATGTTCGGGCGAGCGATCACAGGTATGGAGAACAAATATTTTAATTTGCTAAAATATTGAAGTGCTCAGTGAAAAGATTCAAAACTCACAGAGAGCACCAACACGATACCGGATACAAAAATATTCGAAAACCACTCGTAACCGAAGCGTGCTGGCAGACTAAATGGATTAATCGTGTCACCAGCAGAAGGGTGGGCTTCCTCGTGTTTGCGAACGATGTTTATGGAAGTTTTTCTTCGAAAGAGTTCGTCCAGAGTGGATTATGTAAGGTGCAGCGGGGAGGTGGTCGCCTAGCACTGTTGACCTTATTTCTGGGAAGGCGGAAAGAGCATTGTTTGTCGTCCCCACGAGAGGGCACTGAGAAGACGACGCCTGCACTTGCCGAATGCCGCGAAAGGAAGCGAGCCAGGAATGTCAACGAAGCACAGTGGTTCAAAAAGACACTGAAAGCTCCCTCGGATTCTTCTCTCTAATTTCGAAGCACAAAATTCACCAAAAATTATAAATCTATAGAAAATTTAACATATTTACGAACTGTAACATTGAATCACCACTTACCATGCTCAATAGTTAATAATTAAATTATTTTCAGGGTTTTTAAAATTGTATTTTTTGTAAATTGAAATTAAAGTCACACGAAATTTCAATATGCAATGAATAAAATTGTGCCAGTTGTCTAGTAAAAGGGACACCGACACCGACTCTAGTAATTAGAGTAAACAACTGTAGACCCTAGCAGAATGTTAATAAAACTCTAAATTATACAGGACATATACAGGACATGTACAGGAAATATGAAAGCAGTAAACTATGAAACGTAAAATGTTTAATATACATAATGCATTATTCACTACATTCTTAATACGTTGCATATGACAAAATTGAGAACGCAGTAAAGGTTTTGTTAATTTCAGTTATCTCTTTTAGGCTGAAAAAATGAACATTTTTCTTTGATGCATTTAGCTTTGTCTTCATATAATTAATTATTCCATGTGTTAAATAGGACCGAATCAAACTACGGTTCAATTTTACCACTCAATATTGTGCCGTAAATCATCTTTGTTTTGCGTCTTAAATAAATTACATTTTTTTAATTATCAGTTGCACGTGCAATGTACATTTTTAACTCGTTCGTTTTTATTCGTCGTTAAATCGGTTATTCTCGTCTTCGGCTTATTTCGGCCCAGTGTGTTCCACAAGAGTCCAGAAAGATGGCCTCGACTAGTAGACGCAACTTTTTAATTGAAGGCGGCACACTTTTGAATGCCCCACCGTTCGAATGAAATGGTTCCCTTGTTTTCTCTTTTTCACGAAAGAACACTCCGTCATAGAATGAGGATGGGCAACATTCCTTTCTCTTCGTGATGCAATTTCTTTCATTGCAGAGAAGATAGAAGATATTCACATTACATCAACTATTTAGCAATGTGTTTTCTGGTGCTTCATGTGCTTTTGATGTCGTTTGAATGTTCTTTCAATCGTAAGATTCAGTCATGCGAGGCGGCAGGTGATTCACATTGAGTGTCAGCTGGCCAGCGGTCCGTAGTGGTCGGGAGGTCGGGCATAGGAGTCATCACTCAGACCAGGTGGCTCCAGTATTGGCATAGTCTCCTCTCGTTCACAATGCATACATCTCACGCTAAGTAAATTGTGATTGTGTTACCTTCAAATTAAATTAAATTCACAGTAGAATGAACTTTTGCCATTCAATGATAAAGAATGAATATACTCATTCATTTGCGGGTTGAATATTCATACAATATTTAAAATGTACCCAATAATTAAATATTTGAATATTTAGTAAATAAAAGTAAACTACATCATGGGCTACAGAGGGCAAAAATGCTAAAGAAAGCAATACAAAATAGTTTTCCAAAATGGAGCACCCATTCTGTTTAAAAACAACGAATAAAATTCTCTCACATAAAACTGCAATAAATTATTTTAACAGAAACAGTCTTCACGAATACTTCAATAACATAGTTTTAACAATAACAAATTTTGAAAGTGGTTAGGCGGAAGAGCAGGCCAAATGGCCTGAGCCTCGCCACAAATAAAGACATTTATTTTTTAAAAAAAATGTATATTTATAGTGTTGTATATTTATACAGTATATCAGTTCTTTTCATGCCTAGAATATCAAATCGTTTGTTGTTCCACAACACTACCTTGAAATAACGAATATTAATATTAAGCGTCTTATTATAACTAATTCAAGATAGAGATCTTTCTCCGTAATGAAATCTATACTTCAAAATTACATCTTTAAATGAGGAAATGTACATTTGTTTCAAAATAAGCGTGTTTTATGGTAATATTGAGTTAATAACAATTTTATGAATACGTTTTCTCAAAAAAAGAAACGGAAAATAATTCCAATTTTTTTCTTTAAACTTTTTAAAGATAATTTGACAAATTTGATTGATAGTTTGAGCTAAAATACTGTGAATAACACGACACAAACGTTATTTTCTTGAACTCTTTTAATTTGTAAAAAATTACAAAAAATATATATTTAAACTGTATTGTAATATTACATAAGCGTTGCTAATTATAAGATTAAGTGCGTGCTCTTGTAGCTTCATAAGTGAATATTATTTTTAACGCAAAAATTGTTATATTTTGTTCCGAAATTTACCGCTAAATCGTAAAATTTGGAAGTACAAATATAGGTCCAGCACTTTTTTTTCAGTTCGTTATTTCGAAAACACGTTCATGAGCAATCACACTCCCCAATTTCATCAGAACACAACACATGCGTGCGACATTCGTATGCGTACTGGCCCTCACGCAAATGCTTCGCGTGACTGCCGCAGGGGGAGCGAGAGCGCCACCGCACCGGCCACTGCGGACCGGAAGTGAGTCCCAGCAGCGCGGCCCGACGGTGAGTATCGTCAACGCCTCAGTAGGAAACGGAAATATGAGTGTATATCATACGTGTATGTTACGGATAAAGGGCAGAATCTGGCTAATGCTAGGAGTGGCTGGTTAAATCGTACATTATCAAAATTATGTTGTGGATAATGCAGCATGAATGACAATGAACGAATCACTTCGACTAAAGTTATTAACTCGAGGGTTTCGCGGGTCGGAGTATGGAGAGACGTGTGTGTTTGCTAGATTTTTTTTGGCATAAAAATGTGCTGGAAATGATGCGTTCCACAGACTCAAGGTTGTTTTATGTTTCAGGCCGGAGCCTTCATCGCCAACTTGATTACATATTATTGCCACTCTATAGTACTTCACCTACCCTAGTCAACTCGTATTGTCTAATGTCACCTTCATTGGACTGAAGTCCGAAACATGTTTCGAAGCTGCTCTTACTTCTGACTTTATAAACCTACTTCGGATAATATCAACTTTATCTGCGTAACTGCGTAAAAAGGCAGATTTGCATCTTTTCCTTAATATACGCACGAATTTCAAACATTAATCGATACTACCAATCAGTGTTTTATCACTATTTTCGTTTGGATTTTTTTAATGTATCGAAATATCAGTATACTAGCATTTTACACCAACCTTCTATATTGGAAAGATTTTTCATTCTGTGTAAGAAATAAGTAAATATTTTCTGTTGAATATCCTACTGATATGCAAATGCACAAATTTGTGTTCCTCATAATTTTAGTTTTTTATTTGTTTCATTAACCGCCGTTTCTTGAAATTTTTGAATTGAATCATTTCATTCGAAAGTCGAAAATGAAAAAAACTAAAAAATATATTTCCAAAAAATGTTTTCTATAACTTCTTATATTTGGTTATATTATTAGAACAAATGTTTAACTTACTTAAATTATATTTGACGATTGTGAGGTTCACGAACATTATATTTGACTAACAACGAATTTAATGCCAGGACCTGATCACGTACAACTTTTTAATTCACGTTCATGTGTCCACTAGGGTACCCATGCGAGAACTCTCGCATGTTAAACCCCACCCTTTCCCTATCCCTTTGTTTATCCTTTCTATTAAAGCCAACCGTTGTTAATTAAACGTGTTTGTTTAAAAATGTACAAATGTAACTTCTAATGAACTTACAGAATATCAAACAAAAATAATACGTCTCGCTCTAGCCGCTGAGGTGTGAGCATCGTAACCGAGGCAGCTCTTATCGTGGACTGTTGAGGCCAAACCTACAGTTTAAGTGAATGGTTTGAGAGTGCGCGAAGGAGATCTATACTGATTTTGCTAATTTATCGTGTGATTTTACCATTGGTGACGAGTGCTTCGTGAATTGTGAGTGAGTGTAAAAATCTCCCCTTGTTCGGTGCTCGGCACCGGGCACAAGCTCCACCATGGCATCAACCTCAGGAAACCAACAACCTACCGATGGCTCAAGTAAGAATTATGCTACAGTAACCGCAGCGAACCTTTTCCCCAAAAAAGAAAACGCAATTGTTATAGACTCTGTCAACCAAGCTCCAACCTTAGATTTCATACAAGTGCTTGCCCAAAAAATCAATCCAGCCCATATAAGATTTGTGTCAAAAATTTCAAATAATAGGCTGTGTGTATATCTCGCCACTAAAGAAGTTGCTGACGAACTTGTTGAAAAACACAAAAGTATAACAGTGTGTAGGCAAGAATTCCCTATAAGACCCTTAATATCCAGAAATAAAAGAATAATACTTTCAAATGTGAGCCCTAGTATACCGCATGCGCTTATTGAAAATAAGCTATATTCGTTTGGCATTAAAACAGTAACACCAATGTCATTTCTTAGAGCAGGTTTTTCTAGTCCAAATCTAAGTCATATTCTAAGCTTTCGTCGACAAACATTTATTAGCCCAGAAGATGAAAGCAAACTACCTGAATGTTTTCAAGTAATTTTTGAAGAAGTACCACACTGGATTTACATCACATCGGATACCCCTACGTGTTTTCAATGTAAACAACAGGGTCATTTAGCTAAAAATTGCCCACAAATCAATCCAGATTTTGTGGAGATAAATCCAATATCCAATACCATATCACAAACTCCCATCATAAGCACACCCCAACACGTTGCCTTTCATTCTACTACATCCGCCCCTGCACAAGTTGAAACTATAACCGTTTGCAAAGAACCTCATATTCAAACTCCAAAATCAGTCTCAGTTCCTGTAACCTCGACGAAGGCCGCTACCACCGATAAGCTCACAGAAGGACAGGTCGACAAAAGTACCCCAGCAAGAATGAAAAGACCTTTATCTACTACCGACTCAATCATTACGTCAGTAAACCAGTTATCTGAAAGCGATATTGAGTCTACAGACTACAACTCTGGATCAGATTCAGAAATACAAAACCCAGAAGAATTTAGTACATCACGACAACCTAATGCGGGAAAGAATCCAAAGAAATTAAAAATCAAACCAGATAATAGTCAAGATAATTTATGGACAGACACAAAAGCACTAGTAGAGAAAAATGTTACAAAGTATCCACTGTCATTCAACCAATTAATAAACTTTTTCGATAAAACAAAAGGAACTAAATTCACAGTAGACATCGCGAAAGATTTCACAAATGACCTTTCCCCCCTAATAGCAATGCTAAGAGAAATTTATCCCACCTTACGTGGTAAAGGTCTAAAAAATAGATGTTCAAGAATTATTAAAAAACTGGAGGCCTCGAAAGATACTTCCCATGAATTAATTGATCATTCATCGTCGGAAGAACCGTAACTAGAAACCAAGCTTAACCAAACACATCATGGACATTGTTCAATGGAATTGTAATGGTTTCTATGCAAGACTTCCACATCTAAAACTCTTAATTAATAACCTTAATCCACAAATTTTATGTATACAGGAAACCAATTTCAAAAACAATTCCAATGCAAAAATACGAGGATATAGAACATCCTTCTACAATAGAAGGCAAGCACAAATCGCTAGTGTAGGGGTAGCAATTTTTACAAAAAACGAAGTATTCATTCAAGATATTCCTCTTCAAACGACGTTAGAAGCAGTAGCAATCAAAGTCAGAATAAATTGTACTATAACTATCTGCAATATTTATCTACCAAATAGTATTTCATTAAATATTGCTGAACTAGATAACATCCTCGCACAACTGCCAAAACCGTTTATAATTTTAGGAGACTTCAACAGTCATAACAACCTGTGGGGCTCCACAACTGCAGACAGAAGAGGAAAATTAATTGAAGAATGGTTAGATAATCATAATGATTTGGTCATACTCAATACGGGAACGCCGACCCATTTCAACGTTAGTAACGGTACAGAAAGTGTCATAGATTTAAGCTTCGCGTCCACAGATATTGCAACAAAACTTTCATGGGCCTCAATGCAAGATTTATATGACAGCGATCACTATCCTTTATCCATAAACTGGTCAATCCAGCAACAAAAAATAGAGCAAAGAAATCGCCCTAAATGGATAATAAACAGAGCTAATTGGCCTCTTTTTCAATATATTATCAATAATAATATTAACAATCTTAAAGTGCTAGATTCGCCTCAACAATATGAAATCAATACGATAGTTGGTGAGTTTATCACTTTGATTACAGAAGCAGCCAAGCAGGCAATCCCCCAAACTACAGGAAAAGTAATGAAACGTCAAGTACCATGGTGGAATGAAGAGTGTACAAACGCTATAAAAGAAAAGAAAAGAGCGTTCAGGAAATTTAAAAAAAGCAAAACAATAGAAAATTGTATTTCCTACAAGAAAGCAAGAGCTAAGGCCCGCTTAACACTTAAGACCACAATGGTCCAATCATGGCAACAATTTACGTCATCCATCACGAATAAGACAGCAATTTCTGAAGTGTGGCACAAAGTCAAGATAATTAGCGGATCAAACACATATCACCTACCTAGAATGCTAATTGACAAGAATGGAGAAAAACAATTCTGTCCAGAAGCCATGAGTAACTTACTTGCTGATTCCTTTCCTAAAAACTCTAGCAACTCAAATTACGAACCAACATTTTTAGCACAAATTGCATCGTCTTCTACCCCCTACTTGGAACTCAACAAAGAACTATTAGAAAACAATGAGGATCAGTATAACCAACCATTCCACATGCATGAGCTTAGCTATGTACTAAACAAGAGCAAAAATTCAGCACCAGGGCCGGACGACATACCAAACAGTTTTCTTAAGAATCTCCCAGAGAATGGATTAAAATATCTTTTACAAATATACAATAGTATTTGGACAACCCATACCCTTCCTAACCAATGGAGAGAAGCCATCGTAATTCCTTTCCCTAAACCTCTTAAAGACCATTCAAACCCAGTGAACTTTCGTCCCATTTCGTTAACCTGTAATATATGCAAGATACTAGAAAAAATGGTTAACAATCGATTGAGATGGACCTTGGAAGAGAAAAATCTGATATCACAGTATCAAAGTGGCTTCAGATCACTCCGGTCAACAAATGATCATTTAGTCAGAATAGACACAGAAATATGTGACGCCTTAGCTACAAATCAACATGCTATTTTAGTCTCTTTAGACATTGAAAAAGCATACGAGATGGTATATAAAAAAAGACTCCTAAATATCCTTTCTGATATGGAAATAAAAGGTAATACACTAGCTTTCATAAATAATTTCTTAAGTCACAGATATCTCAAAGTAAGATTACAAGAAAAAACATCGAAAGCTGTAGAAATGATCAATGGACTTCCGCAAGGGTCAGTACTTAGTGTTCTCCTGTTTCTCATAGCTGTCAACGAAGTCAGTACATTAGTAAAAGGCCCAACTAAAATATTTTTATTTGCAGATGATATTACCCTTCTGTGCACTGGAAAAAATATTCAGTTAACTGCTAAAATAATCCAAGAAATATTAAATAAAATTGACAATTGGGCTAGTTCTACAGGATTTATTATTTCCAAAACTAAATCTGAATTCACAGTATTTACCAGAAGATCCCATGAACAGAATGCAAAAATTACGTTGGAAATTGGGAATAAAGAAATAAGAAGATCAAATACCTGCAAAATCCTTGGATTAGTGTTTGATGCCAAACATACATGGAAACATCATGTTGCAGCTCTAAAAACAGATTGCAAAAACAGACTGAATATCATAAAAATGCTAGCATGTAAAAAATGGGGAGCCCAGTCTGATTCTCTAATAAAAATTTATAAAGCCCTGACCCACAATCTAAACTCGATTATGGGTCAGTGGTGTATAGCGCAGCAGCCAAAACACTACTGAACACTTTGGATCCCATTATCCACAGTGCATGTCGCATAAGCTTAGGAGCCTTCAGAACTAGCCCGTGTACCAGCCTTCTAGCAGAGGCAGGTCTCATGCCACTGGAATTGCGAAGAAAGCTACAATGTTTAAAGTATGCATATGCAACATTCAGCATACCTCCAAACCAAACAAACGCATATATCTTCAACTCCCCTAAAACAGAAATGTATAATGTACATCCAAATTTTCCAAAGCCTCTGAGAGAAAGACTTCCCTTATACCTTAACGCTCTAAATATTAATAAACCCCTCATATTCCCAAGAAGCTATCACCCCATCCCCCCATGGCACTTATTCAATCCCACCATAAATCTTGAGTTTAATCAACTTCCACACCCTTTCTCACAATCTGAGACCCTTCTTCTCCCATTTATTGCTGAATATGAAGCAAAATTCAATAATCACTTAAAGATCTACACAGATGGGTCAAAATGTAATGGTAAATGCGGTTGTGCTATAATTTCAACCACAGAGGGTACTGAAGAAGTATTTCGACTACCTGATTTCTATTCAATTTATTCCTGTGAAGCTTGGGCAATCCTAAAAAGTATTGAAACCATTTCTGCAAATAAAGTAAATCCAAACATACTTATCTTCTCTGATTCCCTGTCCTCATTGAGAGCCATAAATAACAGATATACAAAGAATATCTATATACAAAAAATACAAAAACTACTGTATGATCACCATGAGGCAGGAAATCAAATAGTTCTTACCTGGATTCCTTCCCACAAAGGCATTATAGGTAATGAAAAAGCAGATGAAGCCGCAAAAAGAGCAACAAAATTACCAAATATTGACAATAATGCTTATGGTTCATATGAAGATATTAAAAAGCTTTTTAAATCTCAAATAGTTAAATACTGGGACACACAATGGAAGAACATAACATCTAAACTGCATCTCGTTAGGAGATCAATAAATGAATCTCCATTTCCACATAAGTTGGTTAACAGGAATAATCAGGTTACTATCACCAGACTCAGAATAGGTCATTTCAAAGCCAGTCATGGACATCTTATAAAAAAATCCGATCCAGAACAATATCCTAAGTGTGGAGCTAGAATTTCTTCCCCACATCTGCTACTTGAATGCCCAGAAACCAACAGTCAAAGAGCAGCAATGAAAATCAATGGCAATTTATTAGACCTTCTTAATACCATAGAGAAGTGTGATCAAATTATCAAATATTTAAAAGTAACGGAATTTGACAAATTAATATAGAACCGCATAGTGAAATGAATGGGATACCAAGTAAGGGGCTTATTTACTAAATTGTGGATATGAATATATATATATATATATATATGTGTATGTGTTGAATGTGAATGTATATGTATGTATATGTTTATTATATGTATGTATCTGTATATATGTATATGTAAGTCTATGTATATGTACTTTGACATATTGTAAATAACATTTGCTATTCTGTGTACTGAATTTAAATACCTCTATGTATAATTCTGTCCAACGGGCAAATTGATAGATGAAATGACCACTTAAACCCACAGAAGTACAAATTAGAGCATTGTACTGGGAATTAATAGTAACTTAGGGATCTATTTAAAAACATGAAAGTTATGTAATCTAAATTTAAATTTTTCCTTTAAATTTTATTGTACTTTCCAGTAACATAAACTGAATTAATAAGCTAATATGGATTCTGAAAGTGAGTATTAATTTCCTAGGGATACAATGGATCTTTACATTGATTCAAACAGTTAACAACTGGTTCATATGAGGTTGCATTATTGTGTCAAGTATGTAATGTATTGCATGTATTGCTTCTATGTAATTTATGTATCTAAATATCTGACAAGTGTACTTGTGTATTACTGTGGTCGCTTATGACCCGAGCAGTTTAAAAGCGACCTAAAATAAATAAATTAAAAAAAATAATAATACAATTTATGTTGGAAACAAATTTTCAGTAAAGGTTCATTCAGCATTATAGAGAGATGTTCTTGGAAAAAACCATACTTCTTTAAAAACAACATTTGAAGAAATTATTTAATATTTCTCGAGAGTTGCTTTTCGCTTCCTTTGACTGTTACAAAAAATATTAGAAAAGGTTTTTACTCTTCAGAAGGCCAAGTAAAGTAGAGCGAAAATACCGGATTCGGGCAAGTACAACCCTACTCTTTGCAATATTATTTAATTTTCCTTGATTTGTTATGTGGTATAGAGGGGGTTTTGGAGAGGCAAAGTGCTTTTGATTGATCGCCACCTATTCTGCGTATTCTACACGTGATTCATGTATCCATATGCTACAGCTATTTATCAGAAAAGTACTCGAGCTCTGAGGCACCGGCCAAAGCCTGGCGGTGTCTGGAATCTCACCGTTGACTTGGCAGTGCGCGGGCATAGCTAGTCAAATTGACGATATTAAACGGACGACTATTTTTGGCTTCTTCTTCTTCTTCACTACCAGGGATTAGGCTGACAGCCTGTTCCGTCTTCGCTCCAACCATCTCTTCCTAGGACGTCCTATTTCTCGTCTTCCTACAGGTTTATAAGATAATATTGATTTTATTATTCTCGTGTTATCCATTCTATTTATATGTTGAATCCAACGTTGTTTATTTTCTTTAATACGGTCATTCAAGGAATATATATTTAGATCAGATCTAATCTCCTCATTTCTGATTTGATCTAATATCGAGCAACCTTTCACTCTCCTCAGAAATTTCATCTCTGCTGTTTGTATTCGTTGTTACTCTTTTGCTGTTAGACTCCACAATTCGCTTCCGTATGTTATTACTGGTGCTGCCATTACTTTATAAAATTTCATTCTAGTTTCTTTCATTGTTTTATTTTTTAAAGTTCTATGAATAGTGCCACACATCATGTGATATTTATATATTTTATTTTGCAAATCATTTTCCCTTTCATAGCTAATGTCACAGCCCAAAAAATTAAAATGTAACACTTGTTCTATTATCTGATTACTTGTAACAATTTTGGAGCGTACAGGATATTTCCTTTTAAGAGCCATAACTTACTATTTTTGGCAAACAACGAATTGAAACCAACACTGATCACGTACAAGTTTTTGATTGACCGCCACCTACTATTCTGCGTATTCTACACATGATTCATGTATCCATATGCTTCAGCTATTTATCAGAAAAGTACTCAAGTCCTGGGGCACCGCCCAGGGCGCGGCGAGCGGCGGTGTCTGGGAGGGCGGGTGGTGTGGGGCGCTGCAGGCGACGCACGCGACGGGTGCGCGGTGAGTTACCGCTCACCGCTGCCGATCAGGTGCCGCGTGACGTCAACAAATGGCGCCTGCTAATTGTTTCGCTGGGCATTCGCCGCACGCGGGGCGGCAGCTGCGCGCCGCGGGGGTGGCGGAAGAGGGGGCGGGGGCGGAACCAAGGGACCGCCGGTGGCGGTGGGGGGAGGGGGAAGGTTGCGGCAAGCGGGCAGACAGATGAAATGGAAGCGGATGGGGGGAGCAGGTAGTTGCGGAAGAGGCACGGGGTTGTGGGGCACAGGGCAGGTCGTGGTGGTGAAGGTAGTGAGAAGAGGTGGAAGAACTTAGCTCAGGAGACGCAGGCTCGCTGCGAAGGTATTGAGAGACACGAGGAGCCAGTCGGGCTGATTATCTCAGAGCCAGTATTACCGGTAACTCTGCAATCCCTTTGACCAGAAGGTCTTAGGGTTCGAATCCCGATGGTGGTGGTTTTTCTACACTACGTATACAGCTAGGTCGAATTCAGCCGCTGTTTCGAGGAGAATTCTAATGGCCGGATGCTCTGATCTATAGTTTTCTGTGGTTTCTGTTATCAATACCATACGAATGAGAGACTAGTACCCTAATAAAACATCAAGAAGATATTTCCTTCCACTCCCCCCAGCGAGGGAGGGCCCCCCCCTCTTCGCTGGGGGAGATATCTGGAGGGGGAAATCACCTTCAAGTAAGGTAGTACTTATAAGTCGCCACCGGATCTCAATATCCAGCAGGAGAGAAATACGTCACCTTCACAGGACAAAAACATTCACTACAATAGCGGGACTAATGACCATAGAAGGTTCCGTGCCCAGAAAGAACGGTCTATCACGAAGAACCAGAAGACAGGCAGAAAGATGCTAGTTGTTGGTAGGGCATAGCTGTGTCAACGATGAGGGTGTCTGCAAAAGAGTCCAGTCTTCAGTGGGTTCAGAGAACAGAAAATGAACGGAAAGAAAGATGGGACCTGCTCTTGTCCGTCCTTGATGCATCGTCATTGGGTGGTGTGCCAATATTTACTATCGTAGATTTCTTCAATGTCGTAATTGTGCAAAGCACCTTGAAGTTTGCGCTCCATGGTATATGACCGGCGCGCTGCGTGACTCCTTCCGCGGAAGCTCACAACTTCGCAAAGGAGGGATGCAGCTTCCGCAGTTGGGGGCAATTGAGTTTCGATATTACTTAATGAATCTGGACACAGATTATTCACAACAGACGAAAAGTTTTTATTTAGATTTGCAGGTACAAAGATGAAATTTTAAACAGCGACGTTTCGAGGAATATATTTTTCATCTTCAGGCTATAAACAGTAAAAATATGGAGGTATAATCCATACATTGACAAGAATATGAATATGTAGTTATCAAAAAAATTCATATAATGAAACTGTTAAACGTATGGAGTTTAGTGTTTTCCCCTTCAGGTTTTCCCCTTCGGTTTGTGATTTCCCCTTCAGATATCTCCACCAGCGGTTGTGTCAATGGAGTTTCAGTTGACCGGAATACGCCGTTTTGTAGGCAGTGCTGCTTGAAGACAGAGGTGTCACAGTGCCTACAGATAATGATGCTTTCGATAGTCCAATAGGTAAAAAAAACAATAGGTGTAGAAAGAGATGGAGGGTGAAGGTATGATATCTTCAATAACTGGAAAGAAATAAAAGGTAACGACAAGAATGGAAGTTAGAAGAATGGCGAAGAAAAATGTCAGAGAAGATCCTGCAAGATGAAGAAAGACGGGGAGAGCAAGAGCAAGTGCAGTGTTGAAAGGTGTAAATCGCCCGGGGTAAATCATGTTTTGCATGGTGGTGTTCTCAGAAACGATTGTTTCTCAAGAAAGAATGGAAAAGAGCACCAAAATATATCTTCGAACTAACAGAGAAATGTACGTACTGTCTCAAAAGTAATGTTAAACAGTTCACAAACAATATAAAAGAAACCAACTGAACCGAATACTTTCCTAAGCTCTTCATTTTATTGTAGATGTATTACACTCAGACTCTTCCGTACTTTTCCGGGAATATTCTTAACGATCTTAACCTATACTCTAGAAAATCATGTAAGAGAGTAAATTGAAACATATAAATATAATTGGAAACATATAAAGGGCGAACCGACATATAAATATAATTGGAAACATATAAAGGGCGAAGCGGGGACAGGGTGCCGAGTGTGCGCATGTGTAAGTACAACGTACATGGATGCGGGGGCGGCGTGACAGCTCTGCGGTGAGTTGGAAGAGGGGGCGGGGCCACAGACGACGTCTGTCGTCAGACACGCGCCAGGGATTATTCAGCTGATTGAGGAGACGCCCCTCTCCCCCTCCCTCCCGCCCGTGCGATTCGTCTCGGCGCCTTAATTACCGCACGCGAGGGGCCTGGCTCCGGGCGTCACGCGAAGCACGAACGATCTGTTCATCCACAGGCGCACTCAATATGTGATGCACACTGCATCAGTGTTGGACACTTTTACGAGTGTTTTGTATTTGTTCGTCTCTGAGCGCGTCAACTACTGTTATTCTTCCCGTAATAGTAGTGCATGTTATATACCGGGATGAATGTGCTTGTCTCTAATTGCAAAGTGATATCAAGCACTGATCTACACGGCGGTTTGCGATTTTCCTCTTCAGGTATCTCTACCAGCAGTATATCATCCCAAAGAGAAGCTTTAAACTCCGGTAATAGTGTGCAGTAATAGAGTGGACAACGTGCGGTAATAGAGTGGACGTAAATTAAGTTTGTGTAAAGGGAAACAAGGGGACAAGAATGAGTAAGGTAGGACAGCGCGATCCGTGATCATTTAGAAGGACACTGCCCCCGCATTCTCCTGGTATTGATCAGAGAAACCACGGAAAAATATTTCTCAAAGCAGCTGTTCAGTAGTATTCTTTTCTAGTCATTGTTTGAATTTAAACGTCGAGACTCGAACCTTCGGTCAACGATGCTGCAGGGGCAACAGTGTAGCGATCACTTTTAGGAGAATCGTATTATACTGTTAATAACCTAGGTGACGTAACATCTTGATTGTGAAATGCTGAATAGCTTGAATACAATTCTAATAGAGGAAGAAAAAGAGGCAAATCGAGATAAAGGAATGGCATGGCACATACATACGTGCCTAATGAATGAAAATCTTTATAAAGAAAACATGAAGGGCGTCCAGAATAGACAGAGATGAAGATTTGACTCTCACTTGTCTCAAAAATATATTGTGTTAAGAACAATCCGAATTCCGTTACGGAGGTTTCTTATAGAAATTCTTATCCATTTGCACGAATCTACAGTAATTGTATCGGCATTTGTGTACCAAAATATGCGTTGCTGGTCCGATTGCCACTGCCGTAACGTAAAACAGAAACTAATAATCACTGCACCAGAAACGGTTACTTATAAACTAGTTTTCAACATTTGGTGGGTGCTCAAGAAATGTGATGCATCTAAAAAAAACTATTGGTGCTAAAATAGCACTTTTTTTCTTGCCTGTATTTTCACGCAAAATTACACGAAAAGTATTAAAAATTTTTGAAAAATTTTACATGATCTTATATAAAAATCTATTTTTAAGGAACAGATTTCACTAAGCGAAAAAATCTGTCTTTATTACTTCAGTTGTCGGAAGATTCCGAAATAATTTTGAACTTTTGCAATTTTCGACAAATCAGGGTTTTCAACGAACATGAGGCCTGAACCATTCTCTAAAATGTTCTTTGCACTATCCAACAAAAAAATCAAAAACAATGGAGCCATTTTTTTGAAAATTTGGAAAATGTCCCAGGGGCTTCATATAAAGTGCTCCCAAAATTAAGATATCGATTTCAAATTCAAGTGGTCGCGACACCAGCCACATCTATTGGGGAATATCAGTTTTTGAGAAAATCGGCTGAACGGTTTAGACGCTAGCTGTTGCTACACAGACAGTACTGAATGGCGACAGAGACAAATGTTTTGTCGTATTCGATTTTTCGGTATCAAGATCCCTACAAAAACTCGGATTCTGGCTACACCACGTATTACAGGATTTTTTTCTTAATTTAGCAATTGAATTTATTCACTTTTTCGTTACCAGGGCCCTGTAATAAAGTTTGTCTTCCGAAATTCGTCGTTTTTTTGCGCAATATTACATAACTTTCCCTCTACTGCGTAAGCGGTAAAAAGACTATAATTTTGCAGGAAAATGACTTTAACACAAGCGGAGCAATTTATTTCGCGGCCGATGGGAAATGGTTTAACTCCCCATAACTGCTGTTATGTGAACAATGTTTATGAAACATTTACAAGTAGAAATACATTATTTTCTAAGTAAATTTTTTGATTTAACTAAAAAACGACAATTTTTAAGTTAAGTCACTTTACAAGTAAAAGCGTGCGTTCCGCTGTGGGGAATCTTTTCTTCTTTTGGTGTAAAACACTCCACAGGTTTTGACCAATCTATCTGCACTAATCGGTATTGATCGTGTGTTTCCTCTGAGAACTTTCTTTCTTTCTTCTCTTTATGGCCCTACATTTTTGCTTGGTCCTAACTTCAACACTAGACGAAGATTTTTCCTCGATTAAAGAGGGAATGATCTTTCGATGGTGGATGATCTGCCTATCGCTCGGCTCTAAGAATGGAGAATGGGGACAGGAATAGGAAAGGAAGAATATAGCGCGGCCCGTGGCTCTTGTTCTAGGTTGCAGCTCCAGCATTCGCCTGGAAGTTATCAGGGAAACCACTGGTCAGAGCAGTCGTCCTACGAACTCGATTCTGGCAGGTGCCCGAAATTCTCCAATGCTAAACTCTATTTGGCGTAACAGCCCAATATGGGCCAAGGCCTATCAGCAGCGTCCCGCCATGGGTTAAGGGGTTATGGGTTAAGGGGTACGAATGGTTAGCACATAAACATCCCTTCGCCGTATTCTGGTCTTCTCAACCTGAGAAATGAGTTTTCTCATCCTCACACAGCAATTGCAAATAACGCACACAATAATCTTGCCCGATCGGGAATCGAACCCGGGGTTCATGAGCCCTGACCATTGAGCTGCCCACGAGGGCGTCGATACTAAACGCATCACGCAAATTTCCAACACCTGGCCCACAGCAGAACAGTTGTTCTTCTGGCTAGTGGCTGCAAGTCATCTCCGATGATTATAGCTACTCGATCGGAAATTGCTTTAGCTTTGGCAGACAAGGTACATGACCCTGGTATCATTATTCATAATTATAACACAAAACAATTACGATAAATTAATTCTTTAAATATCTTATTCAAATCATAGAAATATGATACCTCTCCCCACCATCGTCACGAGAAAGATGCTTCTTTTTCAGAAGTTACAGTAATAATAAGATTTATTTTTGTTATATACAATTTAAAATCTCGCTTTATATATTTCAATGTAATTTCTTAGACCACAAATAGATGCATAGTAATTTGGAACAACAAGTAACGTTTGGATTTGCATTCTTTGCTGAATTCAACTCCCTTCTTAATAAATGCAAGTCTCTGTCATCATATGGTTGTTCGTCTTTTTGCATTTCTTTGGCTCTTAAAATTATACATAAAATGTTCAGCATTTCTCGTGAAAGACGTTACGATCCGCAAGTTATTAGCAGCATCGCGGCATGTGGCTTATGATAGAAAAAAATAACAAAATTTAATTTGTAAGTACATTAAATCCAGAAAACAATAAAGCTCATTTTAATCTTAACTTAACGTCAAGATGTGTCATACGTGAAATGAGTGCTAAGCTTGAAGGCCGGTCATCTGACACATTCGTTAAGTGAAAGGCGGATTCGAAAAGCATGCAGTTAAAGCGCGTTAAACTCTCTCAGGTAATATTCTCGGGATGTCAAAATCGCTTCTTTCAATTAGTTCTTACTAATAGCACATAACATCATCATAACATCCTGGAATACAAACATTTATGCCTACGTTCTAAGTCGTAAATACCTTTCAGCACATTACACGGGGATTCACTAGTTAGCGAAAGAGAAATTACATCCCATAATAGAATCAAGACTCTTCTACATCCGGTTAGGGATACTGAAATAGAACTGCCATTCCCTCGAAGGACAGGGGTTTCTTCTCGAGTCCATGACCTGAAGTCATTCATTCACAAGATTAATAACTTGCAGGAAGTACGGACCTGCGTTAAGCAGAATTTTATAAATGACATCTCTGTCTAACCAAAAAATTAGAATCCGCTACGAAGGGGGTGAGCGTAAGCAGACATATATAATGACCTTCTCATATTTCACGAGAAAATAATGTTTAACCGGAACAAAAGAAACGAACGGGTCAAAGCCACATGGCACCGGTTGGGACGGTATCGTGAAGATGAAGGCACGTGCTAGCAGGGAATGAGGCAGACCACCATAGTTCTGGTAGGGATGGCAACGATATAGTTTTGCTTTCAAAAATTGATATTTTCCGTATATTAATCGTATTTCGATATATTAATACCAATTCTTCCTGATATAGGGCAATATAATTAGGAAAGACTTAATGGTTTTTAATTGCATAGTATTCAATACAATTCGCTCTGTGTTATAACTAGTAATTCATAGAACATGCAATAATTTCAGTGCAAAACGTTTCTGATAATTCACGACGATATTCAATCTTCATAATTTGAAACAATACTCTTACCTATACTATGATACTTCTATACTATGTTCTAAGGGTCTGGAAATCTAGGGTTAACCGCTCAAATAACAGTTTTTTTTCCTTAAGCATGCAGAGCATTTTCGTAGAAAATCTGTCTAATGAAATTCACGTGTAAGTTCTCAATATACTCGTACAAAACATGCTGCTATATTGCAATAGAGATATATTTTTCTATTACAAATCAATATCTAATTAGAGGTGTCCAGGGCACATTGTGTTTTGGCTTTTTTTTTGCTCTAGGAGATAAAAAGTAGTTGGTCTAAATGAACCCTAAAAAATGATCGTTAAATATTTTGTCAAGTAATCAACAGCTGCCACAACAAGAAACAAAAATTTGAATGTAGGGTAACGCAAAATGTAGCAGACAGCCCGGATCAATAATGTTGTTATAATTATATAGTTTCTCTGCAGGCACGAACCTGATTTCTACATTTGAAAAATCTTGACTGAGTTTCTAATTCAACAGACATATAACAAGGTTTTCCTCATATATATCTCGAGAATATGAAACTAGAAGCCATGGAGTGTTGCAACGTTCATTACCCACATGTGCTTGTAAGAAGCACTGAAATCAATTGATTTAATTTTGCGCAGACATGTTGCTAAAACAGTATCCTTCGAAACCTATTAAACCGTTCACCTGATTCAGAACAGAAGTGCTTGAACCTTTATGTATGTAACTCGCTATTTCACAGATCCACAAAATGTACATGGCAGATTCATCAATAATGGGGTATGATTGAATCTTTCACGAAGGATCAAGAATCCTTCTGATATTACACATTGTATTGAACGCTTACAATTCTCACCGGATTTCCATATTTTTTGACAATTCACATATCACATACCTCAAAGAATCAATAATTAAATGGATAGAAATTATTACTTTAATTTAAAAATGCATGAAAAACGACAGGAAACGAACAGAAAAAGAAAACATAGAATAAAATCATGGAGATAATATTAAATTGGATGGATATAAAATTGGATATAACATGAATATAAAATTATCGAAAAAAAATAATTGTGCTGAATACACAAAAGGAAATTGTAGAATATTAAACAAAATTCGTCTTAAAAAATAATTAAAACAATAAACGTGTAAATTATCCAGGTTTCATTGCATCTATCTTTGGAGTTTCAACCTTCCTTTTCTTCCTGAATCTGGCTAAGATCCTTGGTCTGCAACCCCTAAGCCCTACGCCTCAATTCATCCTGGGTGCCGTGATCCTAATTCAAGAGGAGCCGTGTCTCCGGCAATCGTGCCGGCTGCTAGGGAGCTATGCGTGGGCGCCGTTCGGTGGCGGGAAAGAGCTTTCGCAGCAGGCGGCAGATGCGGGGGCGGAGATGGAGTCAGAGATGGGAACGGAGATAACATAGGGAAGACGGAGGTGGAAGAATATAATAATAATATTATTATTATTATTATTAAAAGAATATAATAATAATTATAAGAATATAATAATGTTTATAAGAATATAATAATAATAATTGTTGTTATTATTATTATTAGCATATGACCAAGCTACACGTTATCGTTATTGTACGGTGTTGCCAACTATTGCGCTCATTAGTCCCGCAAGTGTAGCGCATGTATATCGCAGGAGATGTTCCTCACCCGCTTGATGTTGAGATCCGGCGCCAACTTACACATCAGGTAACAGGTTTTTTTTTTTTTCGTCTCCAGCAGTTGGACATAGCTACTAACACCGTCAGCGCGGCATTGTCCAAGACGGGAGGAACAAACACTAAGCTTTGAACTGGTCTTTCGACGCGTGAGGTGGTGTAGGCTAAGTAACTGGAAGTGTTTGTAAGAGAAGAAGAGGAAACAAGGACAAGAAAGGAAAGATAGCGCGTGCTCCATGGCCCGTTAGGGAAGGTGGGGACGGCGGGGTTAGCGGGGACAGTTGGAACGGAGGAAACGGAAGAGACGGTAGGGGCGAAGAGAAGCGCAGAACTGCGGGGACGGAGGAGACGGTAGGGACTGTGGGGACGACGGGGACGGGTGAGACGGAGAAAAGGTGGGGACGAAGAGGACGGTGGAGTCAACGTGGATGGAGTGGGCAGAGGCGGCGGTGGAGATGGTGGAGACGGCGGGGACGGTGGGACTGGAGGGAAGAGAGGGGAATCGCGGGACGGCGGGGACAGTGAGGACAGAACGGACGGAGGGGACGGATGGGATCGATGGGATAGCAAGGGCGATGGGGACGGCGGGGACGGATGGGGCGGCGGGGACGGATGGGGCGGTGTGGACGGATGGGGCGGCGGGGACTGATGAGGCGGCGGGGACGGATGGGGCGGCGGGGACGAATGGAGCGGCGGGGACGGGTGGGGAGGCGAGGACGGATGGGGCGGCGAGGCCAACGGGGAGGCAGGAGCAACGGCGACGGGGGCGGGGGCGGCGAAGGCGCGCTAGGCGGCGGCGGCGGAGTGGGTGGGGCGGTGGCGTGGCGCGACGCGACGGCAGGTTGCTGGTTAGCCGGGGACCGGAAGAGCGGCGGCGTGTGACACACGGAGACGCCTCGAGGCGCCGGAGCGCAAAGGGGGAGCCTTGGAAGGCGGCTACAAGGCGAGGTGCCGACGATGGGGTTACGGAAAGGTCACTCAGAAGGTTTTTTTTTAAACAAAATCGCCCTCTAGTTGGATGACGAGATGGATTGAGGTACAACCAGTTTTTATTGAATTTCTCTCTGGAAAAATTTAATGGAGTAAAAATTAGGCATACTCCTCAGAAGTTCAGGCTCATATTTTCCCTAAAATAATCAGGCGAAATAGCATTCATTTTACTAAATTTGAAATGAAAAAGTAATCTGTTCTAGTCAAAATATGTGTACAAAAAGCACCTAAACAAGAAAACATCACCATTTAAAAGGAATTACATAAAAATATATGATATAAATATTGATATTTCTATTCTGACTCTAAAATTTTCTCTGCACTTACATAGATCGAAACGATATTTTTTCTTTGTAATCTTGATTCCACGTGAGCACCACATTATTATTAGCACACTCCGTCTATCAGAAAGATTATTTTTCAGTTAAACTACAGAAAATTAATCTTACTGGCACACTAAACTTCGGCTTGATGACTACCATTTTATATCACTTCTTTATCTTTACAAATGCTGCTATGAACACCCTTGAATGTTTGAATCTTGAAATGGCTTAAGTAAAAACGCGATAATAGTTTTCGTACTTTACATTTGCATAATCTCCAACACTCAGAAGAGACACATCGTTTAACGTGTACACACAGTTCTGTGATCGATAGTGATCGTAGACCGTATACAAAGATAGTACGGTATTCCTCGTGAACGGCCAAAGCCTATTGGCATTAATGGAAGAAATACAAAAATCTTGGCTGGTATCACCTTCCTTTCTCATTCAAATTTTTACCTTTTCTGGTCCGGGAACCTCCACTTGAAGTAGAAAAAACTTCATATTGTCTAGATTTGCAAGTATGTTTCCATGTTGATTGAGATACATTCCAACAAGAAAAATAAAACTAATGACGAAAACGGGAAAAGGGCCAAAATAAGGCAACATACTAAAAACAAGCATCAAAAGCTGAAAGAGGTTAAGCTGAAAATCTTCAAAAACAATTCTAAAAGTATAATTAAATTATTCCTAATTTGATAAAACTCCTAGAGTCGAAATAATAGTAATAAAAAATACATTTTTCAAAACTTTCGACCGGCAAAGGTGGCTGGGCGACACAACATCAACACCGATGTCCTGTAGTGCCTCTGACTTGGAGGTCCTATGTCTCAAGAACTTCGACACTAGCTGAAGAGCTAGGTCAAGTTCAGCCGCTGTCTGGAGGAGAATTCTAGCGGCCGACTGCTCTGATCGGTAGTTTTCCGTGGTTTCTTCGATCATTCTTCCAGGCGAATGTCGAAGAAGTACCTCAATAAACGAGAATGGACTGTGCACGATCTTTCCTTCCTTTTTTCTTGACCTATCCTCACGACTTACATACAATTACAGTTACATGCACTACACTATCACACTTGCAGGGAGAGCAGTCGGAAGCTTAGGGCTTGTCCTTGCTGTGGCAATGCCCCGCTGGTGGGAGATACCTAGTTGGGGAAAATTTTCCTAAGCCGACGAAGGTCGGTGCCGGATCGCGCCATCCAACGGGGAAAGATCACTGCCATCTTCCGCGGTGAAAACATGCACAACACTTACGGGATTAATGACCTTACCCCGTTGACGCGCAAGAAATCACTAATCAATCAATCAAATTTCAGGGCTCTACTAATAATGTTGAAATGCAAGAAGAGTACAAGTTCAACATAATTATGTAAAGAAACAAGTATTTACAATACGACTGTGGAAGCACATTTACAATATACTGTTGACGAATATATTCTATAGACGAATTAAATTTTAAATAATCATTTTCGAAAATTGATTTCGAAAATTGCTTAGATTCTAAGGTCTTAATTTCGGTCCGAAACAAGGCAATGATCACTTACCCCATAAAACAACTATGAATATGAAAATCCTATTTGCAAACCAGATTCTCGGCTGCCGGTATAAAAATAAACCAATACCTACAGAAACGCTTTTTGTAATGGGGCAAAAAGCGCAAAACTTTACACGGAAATCCTTCAAATATCCGTGAGAAAAAGAATCTATTTTGGAAATACTCTGGCATAATTATTCATCCAGATAGTTCTACTTCTACCTGCCACTCGAACGAATTTGAAACCTGATGTATTGAGGTAGGTTCGCCATGGTTATCGCGGAGCCATTTCTATCAGCAGAGAAGAGAGAAGAAAAATACAGCAGCGTGGAGGCGACAGAGACATTGGAGAGCGGCAGCGTCGTCTGAGTTCATACGTCTTCACGAGAAAAGGAGTCGTCCTCTCCCCTCCAACGTGGCTACGCCCTCTGTCTCACCATCTCCGACTCCCCGGTCTTCCTACATTTTCTTTCCCCGCCCTCACCGTCGTCGTCTTTGCCTCTTGCCCCGACGCCTTCAACACCGCCACCACTACCCTCTCCGAGGCTGACACCACCACTGCCGCCCCCATCGCCCCCGCCGCCCCCCGCCGCCCCCGCTGCCCTCGCCACCCCCGCCGCCCCGCTCCCACACCGCCCCGCCGACCCCGCCACACCCGGCGGCCCCGCCGCCCCTGCCTCCCCCGCCGCCCCGCCGCCCCGCCGCCCCGCCGCCCCGCCGCCCCGCCGCCCCGCCGCCCCGCCGCCCCGCCGCCCCGCCGCCCGCCGCCCCGCCGCCCCGCCGCCCCGCCGCCCCGCCGCCCGCCACTTTACCGCCCCCGCCACCCCCGCCTTCGCCGCCGCCCCGCCGCCCCGCCGCCCCCATCGCCATCCCTCCCCGGCCGCCTTTGTCACCCCCGCCACTGCCACCATCGACTCCTCCGCCACCATCGACGGGTCCATCGCCGTCAACGCCACAGACGCCTCCACCACCCTCGGCGCCCCGGCCTCCACGGTTGCCACCGTCGTCACCGCCGCTACCGCCGTAACTGCCGCCATTGCCGCCCCTGCCGTCACCGCCACTCCCACCGCCGCCGCCGCCACCGCACATGTCGCGCTCTTTCGCAGGAACCGGAAGCGGCGCGGCGCGGCACGGCGCGGTGCGGTGCGTCGGAGGGAGAGGGGGCTTCGGCACCGCCCCCGCCGCGCCATGTGTGTCGGGTCGCAGCGAGCTGACCCGGGAAATGGGAGGCTGGGCGGCCGCAGACAGACGCACTCTCAGACAGAGCCGTCTCCGAGGGGCGCGGAAGCGAAGGGGACCGCGGGGACACCGGAAGGGGCGCGTTGAGGTGCGGCTGCACCGGAAGGATGGCTCCACTTGCGCCTCGTTCCCCTTCACCGTCGAACCGCTGCGTCGACCTTATTAAATTGCGGGCGACCTCAGCGGTCAGTGCGCTAGCTTTCCACCTGTGACTAAAGCGCTCCCACTCCCAATCAATCCGTGGGTAATTTGGCGAACAATATTGGCTCGTGGCGAGATTTTTCAAGGTTGGCTCATTTCCTTTTCCTCTCAATCCTCTAGTGATTCATTACATTCGAATCTTCATCTTACCAGTGACGATCATGGTGGTAAACTCTGCCTCTTCTACAGGGAAATATTGTCCTATTAAATTAGTCAACATATTGTTGGCGTTCGATAACTTGGGCTTCAATATCCGGAAATTCTGTTGATCCGGTCAGATTTTCCGGAAATTAAATTTCGGTTCGTGATAATAAATCCATTTAACAAGCGACCGGTACATGTGCTGAAAATTGTATTATCGAATTTCTCTCAAAGCCTCTTCCTTGAGAGCTTCTACGCCCATGTTTCCTTGCCACGTGCCTCAACAGTTCAGACTCTAGAGATTGATCAATTCAGACTTAAGTGACTTAGAAAGGGTGAAAGACACCCTGTTGCACATCGTCGTGTATGAAGAAATAGTTTCGAATTATTGCATTGATAACAGCTGATTTCTGTTTACAATTTCTTTCAAGTAAATGGATTGGAGTACGAAATTGTTTTCCTAAAAAAGATGATTACTGTTTTGCATGACCGCTGAGTTACTATTGCATATTATATTTTTTTATAATTTTAAAATAGAATTTACTTATCGGAATCCACTTAACAGATACATGAATTTACGCTTCATATCAGTTGCATTAATTGTGCAAGTTTTCAATTCCAATGAATTCTTATTTTCGTGATCATTGAGATTTTACTTTGCCGAGTAGTGAAGTCTGCTAAAAAGATTTATGAATTTAATTTACTTGATTTCTGGGCTCAATTTTTAACTTATATTACGTTACTAATATTTCCTACTACTCTAGCTGGTTTGAAACAAGAATTTACAAACCTCGGTTGGACTCCATGAAATCAAAAATTATTTTCTTTTCTCTTAAATATTTCTCTATAAGGTTCTCATGAGCTATTTTACTTCTTTTTCTTTCTAACTTGCCTTTAACATTATGTTTAATTAAGTCCTATTTTTCTTCTATTTTCTATATCTATTTTGATCGTTGAACTACATTTTTTATGAAATAAATTACCTTTTCATGATTACTTACACGAAATAAACGGATTACATGTCTTAGAATATATTGGATAAATTTCTTAATTTTACGCCATCCAGAAGTATAACAATATATGTCTTAAGCATAGTGAGGAATGGATTACTTCAGCACAAACCACAACACTCATGGAGTTTTATGTCATAGTGAAAGATAGACTGACTAGTAAAGTAGTGAATACAAATTCCTCCTCTTTTCTGAAGAACTAGGAACAACTCTTCTCTTTGGAAAATTCCTCGACAAAAGTTATGATAAATGAGAAAAGTGAGCTTCATTTAATAACGAGCCTGCAGACCGTTAAAGATTTGAAAACGATAAGCGAGAGATTACTGAATAACTCATTGGTAATGAAATCGTATTTTTCTTTTCTCTTTGTCCCGTAGAGATATCAAAGAGTTCATTGGACATTGCCTTCCCTATTCTTTTCTTCACAACAACTCCTTCATAACTGTTAGATCTCCCACACATTCTTCCGTCAATGGAACTCACATAAGTACATCAGATTCACTATTTTACGATCGCAGTGAAGTCATTCCTATTGTAACCTCGATACTATGTAGTACCATTTTAATTTGCCATAAAGTAAGAATCATTCGCAATCGGTGAAGGATAAATGTCCGTATTTTCCATCACAAACAATTGTAATTTATGAACTATATTGCCCTTTCGCGGTCAAACACAATGATCACGCATGCGTTTGCCCGATAAACGATTCCATCGCATAAGTGTTCCGTTATTCGATACCAATTGCGTAGGTGCACGCGCCAGCTAAACACAGCGGCTCTGCTGGACGTCTCTATCGTGAAAGGGCAAACACGCGCCCACTTCCTGGCGGCCATGCAACGTAATAACGTCCTGAGATCTTCATGGAGGCGGGGACCCATAATTCCCTCCTCGGTCCTGTGCGACAATCTACAAAGACACCTTGATGACCTTGGCTAAGGACGGGCACATTCCGGGTTAAAACAGGCGCCGGCTTTTTTTGTAGGTTGTTTAATTAATCTATAAAACAGGTTCATTCAGAGAGCTAATGTTATGGTCAGTTAGTTCCTAATGCGTATTTGCAAGCAAAAACATCGTAATGTGAACGTTTTCATTAAAAGCAGTGCTAAGGATTGGCCCTACGCGAATCGCCAATTAAATTGCATGCATTACTCGGTTGTGGAGGTAAATTAATGTCAGTGTGCAATTTGGAGAAGGATTCCGCCCAGGGACGCCGTGCCTAATTCGAATGCCTCGCCGCGTTCTGCCTGAGGCTCCCGTCTTGTGGAGAGTGTGTCTGTCCGGTCGGTCGTCCGCAGACGACATGGGAACACGAAGGAAGGAAGATTCTCTGGGCGGTCCGCTCACGTGTGGGAAAGCTCAAGCCTGGCCCCCTGAATTAATAATCACATTCAGGGCAACATGTGCGGGAGCAGCGAAAGCCGACAGCGCGGAATGGGACGAAGACGCCCCAATATGGCGGCGGTAGAAGCAATGAAGGCAGAGTAGAGCCTCTGGAAAAGAAGGAAATAGTTTCGACTTCCGTGTTTCTTACGTCACGTTGCGTCCTCTTTTACCTTCACCTCGTGAAATTACATGATTCGTATAATCCAGATAGAGTCTCAAGTATTTGAGAGTAAACAATATTATAAGTTGAGAAGAAATTTCCTTCCTTCTCTTTACTGAAACTGTTCTTAAAAGAAACCCTTTATTGAATTTAACAAAAAATTCACGAATGTATAGTAAACAATATATTGAAGGATGAGAAATATGACGATATAAGAAATACGCAAATTACAGAAAGACATAAACCACGACTAGAACGATATTTGATAATAAAGACAATTATTTAACTAGTACATTTCTATTATATTTTTTTGCAAGAGGGATTGAACGCTGACATTCGATTTCTTCAACATCTTCGAATACATAAACATAAATTTATAGGAAATGCGCTCGATGTGTTTAGCAAGAGTATTCTATAAATTAAATTTACTTCAAAAAATTTTGAGAATGCACCAAATATTAATTATATTAATAAAAATCACCTTTTCTGAGCACACTGCCTCTTGTGATTTAGTATTGTAGTTTATGACAGGACAGTGTCAAGAAGGGTCAAGAAATATCGGTTAGAAAAAGCGAAATTTTTAAAATACACAAGTCTGATTGGGGCATATTATAATATATTTATCTATAGATAAACTGATAAATGTTATTGGCTTTAATTCCATAATAAAGTAGACATTTAAAATGGGCCTTCACAAAACAACTTCACACGGGAATGACACACCTTAGGCCATTATTGCCACTATGGCTTCAGTTAAACTAATTTTATTTTGATATTTTCAGGTCGAAATCGGAAAAAGCTCCGAAAAAGCTGTTTCAGTAAAACATGCGCACATGTGTCAGTGGAATGTTCTCAGACAGAGAACCAAATTGAGTGTGGGCACTGGCGCTAGGAGGTAAAGTAAATAAAAGTAAATTGAAATCTTTGTTTCCTTTTGCGTAGAAAGATGAAAGTACGGTAGATAACATAAACATTTTCATAATAATCCTCTAAGACAATAAATGAATGTAATTCTTCAGTACTTCAATTCATTAACGCTGCCGATAAGCAAGGTGTTGAATTACATTAACCATTTATAATACGTTAATGTGATGTAATTGTGGTCGACATGTTGATAAGATATTTCTGAAATTGGAAAATGGTTCCCCACACAATGGCTTCTTCTGTTAAGTGCTTGAATGAGTTTTCTCTATTATTAATTAACTACATTAACTGTCAATTAAGAGAGACTGCGTCAATCGATATTCTACTTAGAACATAGGTTTTCAAATTAAAGTTCTGAACTTACGAAAATAAATTACCAAAATTACCATTACAAATCACCATGGTAATGGGGTTCATATTTACAAAAACGCTCGATCAGATTTTGTGAATATCATAAAGATAAAGCACTCCATCGCCATAAGCGCTCCATCAATAAGGGAGTGACCATATCAAATGTAGAGCAAAACGAACAATCGTTAAATAAGTTTATAAGTAAAGTACAGTAAGTATCAAAGTAAATAAGTAACAATCGTTTAATAAAATATCATTGTATTCGAAGAATAATGATAAAATGAAGAAAAGGTCATCAATATGAAAGTAGAACATGAGTTAACGATGGCCCGCACTCCTGAACAGAATTTTCGTTTAGTGCACGGCGTTGATTTTTTAAAGAACTGACAAAGCAAGAGATAAAAAAGACGTTTTTCAGTGGTTACCGCATTCCACAAGATCAACAAATGAATATTCTATTTTCAGTATGGATTTTGACTGATACATTACCATTTTTACTATGGTTTGTAAGGTGTAAAACACTTAATACGAGTACTTGAAGGGTCATATTTTCCTAACATGCAGAGTAAGCAAATCTGAAAGTGAATGGGGCAGACAAGGGTAAATACAGGTTCAGGTGGAAGTTTCGTGTAGTTTAGTCTGACCAGATCCAAAGGCCGGCGGGCAGGCGGGCGGGCGGCAGGAACGTCAGCAGTAGCGCTGCGAAAGCAGAGGCGGCGCCGGCGGCGGGTGCGGAGGCGGTGGCCCTGGCGACGACGGCGGCGGAGGCGGGAGCGGGGGCGGTGGCCTGCCCGCAATTAAAGCGGCCTTGCTAAATAAGGCGAGACGGCGCCGTCGCGCTGTTTGGAGGTAACCAGCGCCTGTCAAATCAGGACGCGCCGTTTTTGCGCCACGCCGCCAATTACGGTCGTGGGCGGGATGAATTAATAAATGTAATTTTAATAACACCTTTTCCCGCGGGCTAATCCTCGACACCTGCACGAGGCTGCGGTGGCGGTGGGTGTTGCGCTGACGGTGGAGATGGGAGAAGCGGTGCAGATGGAAGTAGGGGTAATGGGAGGAGCGGTTGGTGATGGGAGTATCGGTTGGAGATGGGAGTAGCGGTTGGAGATGAGAGTAGCGGTTGGAGATGGGAATAGCTGTTGGAGATGAGAGAAGAGGTGGAGATGACAAGAGCAATGGAGATGGGAGTAGAGATTGAAGATGGGAGGAGCTGTGGACAGGAGCAGCGAGAAGATGCGATGGCAGGGACAAGGATTCTGTCTGCGGTGATGGTGGCGTTGGTGACAATACCTAAGAGAATGGTAGAAGCCGTATTTGTGGCGGTCTGGCGACATTTCTAGCGGTGAGGTGGTGGACAGATCGGTTGCGGCTCAGAGAGGAAACGAAGAGGATACGGAGCAAATAGACGAGGATCTGCGAACAGAAAAGTGGAGATGAGAATCGTATAAGGTGAAAATGAGATGGTAAGACGCAGAGAGGAGTGCGCAAATGAGGACGATGGGAAAGAAGGAGGGAAGGGAATGGTTTGAACAACAGTTGATGTAAGAGTAATGTATATAAATAGGTAATGGAATAGTTAATGAGAAGAAGAGATAGAAATGAATTGAAGGAAACGAGAGTTTATACAGGCGGAGACTGTATAGAGAATTCTGATAGAGTGAGAAAGTCGACAAAATATAATAAACGTATAGTGATCAAATATATAGGAATGAAAATAGAGATTTAAGGAATAAATATGCTGAATTTTAGAGACTGATAAAATCATTAGAGAGGAAAGTGGAATAGATTTCAGCAGATAGCTAGCTAGCAGATATTCATCGAGAGGAGAGATGGAGAATTAGGAATGAAGGAAGATGATTCAAATCGGGCGTTTTAATTAAAATATTACATTAAATCATTAAAATGATTGCCATCTGGAAATATAGTTATAAAACCATAAATTAAGTAATTTTAATTTTAATTTTAGAAGGCGAAAGACGGTGAGAAGTCAAGATGGTGAGGGATTAATATAAGGTTAAAGACTGTTGAGGCGACAAAAGAAAAAATAAATTTGGAATAAAAAAGACTGGGGAAATAGTGATGACAGCAAAGCAGAAGTCATAGCATTATGCAGCAGTGATGATAATAGCAATTATGGTAATTGAGGAGGCGGATGTGGAAATGGAGGTTGAAGGGAAATGTAGACGAAAATAAAAGTGGAGGAGAAGCCACAAGATAGGGAAGAGGTGGAGGTTTGGAAGTGGCGGAAGAGGAGGGGGGAGGGAAAGGAGCAGGAGAAGTATGGGGAGGAGGAGAAGGGGGATGGGAAAGAGGAAAGGGAGAAGGAGATGATGAAGGAGAAGTTGGAGGGAGAGGAGGAGGAGGAAGTAGAGGAGAAGAGGGATAGAGGAGGAGTAGGAGGAGAAAGTAGTAGAGGAGGAGGTGGAGGAACAGAAGCAGGAGGAAGAGGATGAGGAGGTAAAAGAAGATAGAGGTGGAGGTAGAAGAGGAGGAAGTAGAAGGAGAAAAGGAGGAAGAGTAGGAATGATGGTGAGAAAGAAGGGTCGGAGCAGGGACAGGAAGAAGTGGCGGTGGACTTAGAAGTGAAGATGGAGGTGGCAGCTAGGTGCTTGAACTGGCGGTGGGAGCCGGTACCGGCGGTGACAGTGGCGCCAGCGGCGGCGGCGGCTGCTGCGTGGACGCAGCTAAACGCGCGCGTCTGGTAGCGCTGGGCGCGGGCGAACGTGTTGGGCCCGGGGCGCCCGCCGCCGCTGCTGCCGGCCGCCTCTACGGTAGCCGCCGCCGATGTCAGCGGGAGTCGAAGGCGTGGCTCCGCGCTGTAATTACGGGAATCTAGAGCGAGCCTAATTGCAGACGAGCGGGCGGGCAGGCGGGCGGGCGGGCGGCCGGGTGCTTGGCCGAGGGGCGCCATCCCATTGTCCCGGGAAGAGGATGATGATAATCTGGGCAGCCCCGCGGGACGGGCGAGGAAGGGCGGGTGGGGCGGGGCAGGGTGGCGCGGGGCGGGGCGCGTCGCGCTCTAAGCGGAGCGTGAGTGGGAGGCGTCTGGCCACGACCGGTGAAGGTTGTGCGAGCTGAGCGGGCAGGTGCCGCTAGAGAGACTTTTCATTAAATCAGAGGGATTGGAGCGACTTGCAGGACCTGCAATAACTTTCCATCGACTTTGTAGCAAGTACCTGGTTATGGGTGTCGGTAAAACATGGGATTTGTATTCTAGGGTGTCCATGCACATTGGTGGTGGAAAATTTATGTTGTAGGTTTGCGCGGGTTATTCCTAATTTTACTGCCTTTCATGTCACTAAAGTTGGACAATCATCACCTTATTCACTATCACATCTTAATTCAGGCGTTTCATTGGTAGAAAATATAATATTTACCCTTACTGAATGTAAAACCTCATTATGCAACTAGAAAATCTCTTACGATAATCACTAAATACGAAAAAACACACAATTACTGATGTTTCTTGAAGTAGTAAAATAATTTATTAATGGATAACGTCTCTCCCGCAAAAAAAGTTTTTGAATAATTTGGGCGTAGAAATTAATTTCTCTGAAGCGAATTATACGGTATGCCTCTACATGCAATTCGTGAAGTAAAAAACGCCTTATGATTCATATGCATCATGATTTCAACAATTAAATTTTGCAACATTATTCAACATTTATATTCTCTTTGCATCATATTCAATTTGATAGACATTTTTCTGATTATTTTTTCTGAAGTTTTCAATGGTGGTGAGATTAGTTGACCTAAAACTGCCACTTAAGGTGAAATGACAAGTCATCACCGGGTAGTGAAATTCAACTCAAGGTGGCCTTCTATTTTCTACAAGACAGACTGAATTAGCATCTTGGATGTAATTGCTTAATTTCTCTGTTGCCTGTACACCAATACACTGTCCTAATTTTCGAAAATCTGAAACTGATTACACGTCTAGATAATTCACGTTTGCCAAAACATATGTATAATTTCTATCTCGAAACACTAAGAGCAAACACAAGCAAATCAATCATCATTATCTTAAAAAAAAGTGTGAATATATAACATCAGACATTATACTTACTATCTGCCAATATGTATCAAGGGTATTCATATCTCAAGAAGGCGACCTTGTGAAAGAAAACAGGATAACTACTGGATTACGCCAAACAAAATATTGTAATAAATTTAAAACACGAAAAGGAGACGAGGGCCAAGACGAATTGTCGCATACATTAAGAAAAATGTGTTTTTTAAGACGTCATTATGCAAGTTTAATTGCCGCAGTTTTCGGCCCACAAGAGCTCCCGCCTAGTGCTAAGCCGCTGCTCCCGTCGATTTATTTCCGTTTCCTTCGCGAGCAGTAGCGGCGTCCGAATGAGTCGAAAGCTTCAGCATAAATTCAATTTGCGTGTCCGTGACCAATGCTAATGCTCCAGTTGGCGCCACCGCGTGGGTCTGGAAATTTGAGGCGGCCGCCGACTCAGTCACCGCCAACATCTCCAAGGCGCTGCCGTCATATGCCCAGTTCTGTCGTCGACGTGTATGCAGTCGCTTCATATGGTGTTCGAATGAGTGAGATTTGCCTCAGGGTGCGTTAATGATTTACATCATGCATCCCCTAGTGTGTAGTGCTTGTTATATTCCGGGAGATGACAGTGTTTTTCCCGCACTGGAACTTCGTATCTGATGCTGATGTACGTTGAGGCTTGAGGGTTTTCTCGTCCAGGTATCTCCCACAGCGGGCACCGCTACGACGAGAAGAAAGTGTAAACTCCCCACTGGTGTCCGTCCTTAAGTGGTAGAGTGATGTATGTAAATGTGTAGGTGTGTGATGGGACAGGAGAGGACAAGCATGAGGTAGGAAAGATTGTGTGGTTATTGGCCCGTTTGTTACTGCTCCTACATTAGCCTGGTATTGATCGGAAAACAGAGAGAGATTTTAACTGGCAGAATGAATATAAAGAAAAGCTAATGATAAATAAAATAAGGACGAAGTAATAAGAAACTAAAGAATAAAGGAAAGGAAAGTTCCATAGTAGAACAAAGTGGAATGATAAATATTATCATCATTGTAATTCGACGTAGTGTCTTCATATGAAGCGTTTTCGGTCGCTTTTGATCTGTGTGAACGTATGCCGGATAAGTAACTAGAAGAATAACACCTATGATTCGTTTGCAATTATAATTAAAGTAACGTAGTCGTGAAGTAAAATGAGAGACAAGAACGTGTAATTCTAATATCACAAAAACCATCAGTAACCAATTACAAATCGGTCAGTAATTTCGAGTAGAGACCGGGAGAGAAGGCTCAGTGCATCAACTGATGTCACTGCAGTCCCTCTGACCGGGAGGTCCTAGGTTCGAGTCCCGACGGCGGCAGGATTTTCGACACTAGCTTGTCAGCTACGTCGAATTCAGTCGCTATCTGGAGGAGAATTCTCTGTCCGGCTGCTCTGATCGGTAGTTTTCCGTGGTTTCTGCGATCAACACCAGGCGAATGCCGGAGCAGTACCCTAACAAACGGGCCACGGACCGCGCGCGATCTTTCCTTCCTCTTCCTTGTCCTATCCTCTCCTCTTACACACACACTTACACTAACAATGCACTACAATACCACACATGCCGGGAGACCGGTCGGGAGCTTACAACTTGTCCCGGCAGGAGCGGTGCCCCGCTGGTGGGAGATACCTGGTTGAGGGGAAACCCCGGTAGATCGACGCCAGATCTCGCCATCTAGCGGGGAAAAGATCGTCGCCACCTCTCGAGAAAACACGCACTACACTTACGGGACTAATGACCAAAGTAGTTGTCAAACGTCAAAGTAGTCTCACGGAAACATCAATCAATCATCAAAATTCCATTTTAAAATGATATGATCCATAGAATTTCAGTTGAAATAATTTTAACAACACGACCATATCAAATATTCTTAGAACTTACTTTTTGGTTACATTTCAATGACGTCATCCGCCTAGTCAAAGTCAGCCAATGGGCTAAAAGTACGTCTTCTATGGAGCTGTCTTGTTGCCTCACTGTCATCGGGTCTACCTTCCCCATTGAAATGACTCGTCTCCGGTGCCATCATCACCATCGCCACCTCCGTCTCCACCAGCTCTAGTGTCGCGGCGAGAGGAATTTTTCTCCGCCGCCGCCATTATCTCACGATGAAATACGACAGCTTACGCAACCGTTCCATAAACTCGGGCCGGACGTCATAAAGCCGTTACCCTGTCGCTTGGCGCCGCCCTGTCGCAGCGCCGCCCGCCGCCGCCGCGCCGACTGGGTGACAACGGGGAGACTGGGCGGATCAGGCGACACTGACGGAGATCTGCCGCGATACGGGTGGTATGTGTCGCAGGAGGTGAGACAGGATCTATAGTGCGATTTTTCTAACTCTGCCCCTCAAGCCCCTATGGCAACGATGGAATATCACACGGCATTTCGTGTCTTTCTCCGTCGTACCGTTGGAAGTCGCAGTGATCTCAAGCACTGCTTGATACGGTCGCGATCATGCGATATATGGCGACACGACTGAGAACGTCGCGAAATATCGTGACATATTCCATCGTGAAGAAAGTTAGAAAAATCGCAGTATAAGGACTCGCACCTACTGGTTACTGAACTGGTATTGCACGACAAATGGTTTCGTAAAAATTCGAGGCAGTAGGCCTATATCGGATAATGTGATTTTGTTGTACCAAAGTCTTCTTTCGCCCCCGCCAATTTTTCTTTTTCTTTTAAATGAATTTATTCTGAAACAGATGGACCTATGTACGTGTGATATTTGTCTGAAGATATGGTGCAGGATCAAAGAAAGCATGCTTATTGGTTTCTGATCTGGTATTGCACGACGAATGGTTTCGTTAAAATTCAAGAGAATTTCGTACGATTTTCATTTCGTACCAGTCTTTTCCACTCTCGACGCTTTTTATTGTTATGTTAGTGTGAATTTAGACCGACAGATAAGCAGCTAGTACACGTGTCGGTGATGATGCAGAATTCAAGAAATCACACCTACTGGTACCGCAGAATGGTCTAACTGCACTCGGAAGGACTTTGTGGACTTTGTGAAGGAAATTTGTGGATCGAAATTCATTTTTCATATCGATGCAAATTATTTCATTCTCCTCCTGGCAGAAATAAGAGGAAATAATACTTGTAGCACGTGGTGACAAATACTTAGCAATGCACCATCAAACTTTTCAGTAAACTAACATCCGGTGATAAACTTCAGAAAGACTTCGTCCTTCAGAAAGACTTCGTCCTTCAGAATGTAGTGGGGGGATATGAACGTAACATTTGATCGTTTTTAAAAAATATGAAAAGTGTGAAAGTGAAATATTGAAATCGGGCAAATCACATTTTTTATACTAATTTACAAATGATTTTCATATCCATCGCAATGAAATGTAGGAGATTTCAGAATGGTGCAACAGACTTCAGGAGTTTGATTGTTAGTGTTGATGAATGACATTACTGATATACGATCTTTAATAACAGTATTTTTGCAGGGCTTTGTAGAAAACGTGATAAGCTCTGAAACCCTTCGCGAGTCGGGGATTTTTCTGAAAATGTCCAAAGCACGAGTGGTATTTAATAGGACTATTCCACGAGTGAAATTACTTCAAACAGAGTTCCAAAATGAGCCAGATATTGAAAATACTGAAAGCAATGTCAAAATCAAAGAGGTAATGTTAAAGTACATATGCAGTTTATTGGACATCGACATAGCGAGTGATGTATACCGCCTCCTAAGATAGATGAGACACAGTTTATGATCGGCCAGTAGAGAGAAGCGGTAAGAAAAATTGAATAGAAAAATCGATACACTTTTTGAGATTCACCGCCATGATCGGGGCACTTCGTAGGTATCGTTAAACACTATTTGTTTTAATTTCTCGAGTGGAATAGTCACCATAAACAACTGGAAATAAATCTTTGCATGAAAAGTCGTCAGAAAATTTTGTCATTGAGTGTGTGAAACATGTCCAGAAATTCCTAACGCCAATGTCCATCGACATTTTCTCAGTCGTTTCAAAAATCGTAAGGTGTGCAAGCGTACTGCGGAATTCTGGCATCTATTCATACTTCGGTGAAAGTGAGGGTATGACATGATTAGTCTTTCGATAAGGCGAATAGTTATGAGAGATCACTCAGAGACTAAAAACACAAAGCGAACTTTCTACTTGCCTCACAATATATTTTAAATTCAGAGTAAAAAATAGGAGATAGAGGATTAGATCCGAGACGTGTCTGTATATTTATAAGAATTTTCAAAAGTGGCTTCCAACTTTTAATGTCCTGCTGTAAGAAAATCAATACAAATTTTAACTGTAATTTGTTTCTATATTTCTTTGGAATGCTCTGAAGTTTACATTCAGTTGTTCGGCGACGATAGTATCTTTAATATGAAGATGTGTTTACTATTAATCATGAAATTAGATCATCTTGTTTGCATACAGTTGTTCCGGAAAACGTATGCGATGAATTGTAGTAATAAGTGGTGTTTGTTGTATTGGTGGGGAGCGTACGTCTGTACTGCAACACAGGTGCTATTTTGTAAAAGCACACCGGTAAATCGAGAATGAGCGAAAAAACGCATCAAAGAACTTGCTTGAATCCTGTTTAGAACGGAATGATTACAACAGTGTACGAGTGCCGATTGGAATGATCGATGAACAAAATTGTTTCATATTTAGTCATACCCTTAAGAAGCGAATCGATTCATGTTAACCTTTGTTACAACATTTTAGCTCATTTGTCCCTTTAATGTCACCATTTGCCATACCATATAGTAGTGCAAGTTAGATCTCGAGAGATGGGAGTGTTCCTCCACCACCATCTAAATGTTAGGTCCAGTAACGGCCTACAAGTTGGTTTTCGAAGCTTCTCCTCCAGGTATTTGCCCCCGTAGAGCCCCAACCTTCTGGGGCAAGTTGAGATATGCTTGCAAGTGTATGTAAGAGTGTGGAGAGAGAGGAGGGGACAAGCACGAAGAAAGAAAGAAAGAAAGAAAGATCGAGTGTTGACTGTGGCCCGTGTTTAACAGCACTGAAATTACCCAGTAGCGATCGAAGAAAAATTACCGATCAGAGCATCCAGGTGTTTAGTGATTCCGGGAACGTGAACTTCTAAGGTCATTAGTACCGTAATTGTACTGTATGATTTTGTCGCGCGGGAGGTAGCAGTGATTGTCCCCCGCTGGATGGCGAGATCCGGCGCCGACTTTTCCGTCGGCTAGCGGGAGTTTTTCCCAAACAAGTACCTCCCACCAGCGGAGCACCGCCCGAGACGGAACAAGCTCTTAGCTCCCGACCGGTCTGCCAGCATGTGTGGTAGTGTAGTGCATGTAATATGTAATGCATGTGCATTAGTGTGTATGTAAGGGGTGAGAATACGACAAGGAAGAGGAAGGAAAGATCGCGCGCATGGCCCGTTTGTCAGGGCACTGCTCCGTCCTTCGCCTGGTAGTGATCGTAGAAACCACGGAAAAATACTGATCAGAGCATCCGGCCGCTAGAATTCTTCTCCAGACAGCGACTGAACTCGACCCAGCTATCTAGCTATTGTCGAAAATCCTGCCACCATAGGGACTCGAACCCTGGAACCTCACAGTCAGTGACACTGCCATCAATTGTTGCCACGTTCAGACGCTAGAGTTCTCCTCCATACAGCGTATAAATTCGATCCAAATATCTAGCTAGCGTCGAATATCCGTCATTGGCGAGACTAGAAAACCTTATGTCAATGATGCACCAGAGGTAATGAGCTATCGCGGCCGTCCATGAGACTCGAGTTGGTTACGTAGTAGGCTCTAACGTGAACCACTTCTTATATTTCCCCCCTTTTTGGACTTTGAATTCACAGATACAGACAATGTCTGGATTCGTAGGACAGTATCCCAGAGAGCCAAGAATACAAAGTCTTTTTCAGAAAGAATAACCTATGGATTTTTTGAACTCGGTTTAGGTCAATCCCGATCATTTCTTCTAAAAGGACAAAGAATTCCTTGCTATAGTCGCTAAAACGTACATCCTTTTAATTTGCTGGCGAAATGGTATAGGCTGCCCAAGAAATTTTAAATGTGAGTTACTAAACATTTTACATGGTCGGAGACGTCCATGTGTCTGAGATGCTTATTATTACATACTATATTTCAACGTTTATTATGTTAGTTACATAAAATCCTGATTCGTATATCAGTATTTCAACATTTTAAGGCAACCAACATGAATATTACATATTTCGCTTCGGTACAGAAAAATCCAGACAATAAAAGTAATGTAAATGCAAGTGTTATTAGTAGCAAATTGAAGATGAAATTAAAACAAGTTCTTATATTAAGGGGAAATTTTGTTAGGAGAAGTGTTGTGACAGAAATACTATTGAAAGGATTATGTCCTTTATATGTAATATTTCAAGTTTTTTCAAATACTCTTTTTCTTAGTTCCACAATGTTGAAGAGCATGCACACTTCCTTTCATTTCTCTGCTTTTCCCCGGCCATACGCGAATGTTGCGAATATATTTTGGCATTTGTGAGTCCAGTGGCAAGACATGTGACACAGACAAGACATTTAAGTTATGTATTATAGAAATATTTTCATTCAATTTTTTATTCCAAAATTTTGTATTATATGGGTAGGCGGAAGAGCGGGTCTGATGACTCGAATCTTATCACATTCATAAAGTCACTAATTATTATTATTATTATTATTATTATTATTATTATTATTATTATTATTATTAAACTAGTGACATTTTGAAACAAATATGAAGTAAAACTGCCAGTATAAAGTTTGATTCTTCAGGTAAGCTTCTGGCCTGGCAGTAAATTCCTAAAGAACTGCAACACTGTATGGGCGAGTGCAAATGCGTGAAGCGTGTCTGTCTGAGAGCTTAGCATCCAAAAGTGTCTGCGCCAGGGACGGGGAGGGGTGTGGAGCAGAAGCATAGACGGCGACCTCGCTGTTACCCTAATCCCCGTGGACGAGCAGTAGTACTAACATGCGGAAACGTTGCACTGGTTTCACGCATACGTCATCGTCCTTCGAGTCCGCTTGCGTCGACCTCTTACAACCGCTTAGCAGATTTGCACTGAGTGATGCAACAGAAGAAACGATAAAATTAGAGTATTTAAACTCTTGGGATAACTAACTTCCTCATTCAAAGGAAGGGTATATCTTCATGTCACACGAGAAGGATGTTTACCAAGAGAAAGGGTTTTGTTAACTACGACTAATTCACAAGGAAGAAAATAATGTTTATTACAAGTACATTACATTATCTGTTTTTGAATCTTCAAAACACTAAAAGAAAGCGTCTGTGCAGTGATTGACAATTTTTTAAATTATTTACTTTTGAAGAGCATTTATATTTGAGACGAAAAACTGCTTTCCCTTACTGTACAGAGTGTTATAATCGCTTCTACAAAAGTTGACAGATGGTATCTGGAAAAATGTGGTCATTGATAATTGGCCTAGAAATGCGAGAAAGTGGATGAACCGAATGCTAATGAGTAAAGTGAACAAAAACGAAACAATAATTTTCGGGGAAACGTTTGCTCAGAATTCCATAGATTCCAGTGTTCCATAGATTGAAAGTGTAAAGCATGAAGAGTATATGTTACGATCATTCACGAGAGGTCATAACAAATATATATGATGATAAATAAATAATAATTATGAAAATAAAAACAAGAAGAAACAAAAACCATTACACTAATTAAGAATAATTAATATTGTTTATTGCTCGTTACATACTTCACTACATTGTTAGTTCCTTCACTTGCCAACTTTCGATTTTAATTGTACCTTCGTTTGAGAATACGACACTGTATTAGAATATTCACCAGTACATTTACTTCTCAAGGAAAATAGTAAGTACAAACTCATTAATGATAATTCTCATTCTCATTAATGATAATTCACACAGTTACTTACCTATAATAATGTAATTTATTTTTAGTTAGGCGTTTCTAAATATTAGTATAGTTTGAGGAAACGTTTCGTATATCGATGTTGTTGAAGATGATGACGATGCAGATATTGAGGATGTTCCTAACTGCCCCGGACTGCAAACTCGACAGCTACATTGCTCCGGCGAAAATCGGTTCATTGGCACGCGGAAGCTTCAACCAACCGGCAAGATGCTCAAGTGTCGGCTGGCACGCGTCTATTCCTTGCTGTGAAGTCAATACACGGCTTCTCCACAGCGAGCGGCGCGGAGACACACTATGGCTTGAACAGGGGGAAATGGCGGCCAAAAATATCTCCCTTCCATAAAAGGAACACCGCAACTGCATTCTAAGGGGCCGTAAGATATTATAGGGGCCGTAAGATATTATAGGGTCCAGAAGATTCTATAGGGTCCGTTTGTATATCAGATGAGAAGCTGTGAGCAGTCAGGCTTTGGTTCGTTGATAATTCTTGAGACTGGCTTCATAGATCGGCAGTTTCCGTTGTTTCTTTTAATCAATTCCAGAAGGATATTGAAACAGTTTATTAATAAACAGGGGACGAGCTGCAAGTGATACTTCTTTATTTATTACCTGATCTTCCTGATTTGATATGTATTACTCTGACTTAAAAGTAAACAAAGTTTTAGTTAACGATGGTTGGAAATGAAACCTTCACAACCACATTTCTTAATATTGTTTGGTAACAAGAGTGCAAGTTTAATGATACACGTAAATGTATATTTTTTAAAATCAAGAATCCTAGAATTAGTGCTGTTAGCAGGAATGACTTAAAACAAATTTTTACAACAAACATGAAAGTAGTAAATACGATTTTTGTAAGAATTACAGTGAGAACGTAATGGTGAGTAAAAGAAAGAAAACGTCGATTCTATCTTCATAAGAAATAACTGAAAAATTGTGATCTCAAAATCGATTGAATTTATGACTGTCCAACATTTTAAAAATTCCACATATTTACAAGCCTTTACATAAATATGGATTGCGAATAGATTGTATGGAACATGAAGCACCGGGCATTTATCTTTTCAAATATATTTGAATTATGCAACTGGACCGTACAGAAAAAAACAAATTTTGTCCTCTTCCTCAATGTATCAAACCACCGTGCGGTGGCGGCGCGAAGGTGTTGGCCAGCGCAGATATAATGCTTCGCTCTTCCAGCGGCGCGGCGCGCGCACGCGGGCGTCTATAGGAAAAAAAAGACGAGCCGCAATAAGTGTGAAAGGATTGTAATGGAAATGCCGCGGAAAGGGTCAGAGGAAAGGGCAACGGAGGGGCTTCTCGCATTAGCTTCTTATTGCTATCGAAGCGGAGTAGCAGCTTTGGCCAGCGGCCGGCCCGCAGCGCTGGAGAAGCCTCTTGTTGGTTCGAGTGCCCAATATCAGCGCGCGAAAGAAGGGGTGGGGAGAGCGGCTCTGCATTTGGCGTGGTGCCCGATGGGCGTTGAGAGTGTTACAGCGCTCTCGGTCCACCTTCCACCTTGCATTCCACCCGCTAAACGTCTTGAATTACGAGGAAGTATTCTTTGCCGAGATGTCTTTTGTACGTCTTTGTACGTTTTTGGAGTTATTTCTTAATGGCATTCCCGTCCAAGCGAACAATAGATAGGAGAGTATGTTTCCGGTTTCGACGAAAGAATGCGAAAGTCTCCAGTATTACTTGTGTTGTTCAAATACGCCAGGATGTTTTTCTTCCTCTTATGTTTCTGTTCATTATATGGAATTTCCAACCATATTTTAACCATTATATGTAAATATTTCCGCATCTTTACTTGTCTTCTGAGTATCCAGGTATGCACATTCATTAATTTCAATTTTTATATTAATACCTGTCCATAATTTACTGTGCCCGGTTCCCGGGAGATCCATTTGCAATATATTCGTAATATTGTAAAATATTAAGATGCAAAATCCTAGAGTCGCTAGACATTCAATTTTGAAAAGAAGCAAACTGATTTTCTAACTAAGTGCTCAAATCACAGAACAGGTATAACAGGTGTTACATCACAAATCATCTGACTATTCTGGTGGGGGTCACGTAAACCATTTGTCAGTAAGGAATATATATTTCTCTGCCAAAAATAGAATACAAACGTTATTAAATTTTTACTAGGCGCATAATTTCACAACTGTTTCCGATTTCTGCTTGCTCTTCAATAAAGAATCCATTTGTCATCGAACTTGGTAAAGTGATCACGAATCTCGGCGTAGTTTTAGTTGGTTTTGGTTTTCATTGTAAACTTCCATGTAGCCAATGTAATAAAGACGAATTGAGAAAGCAATGACTAAAAGTAAACTGTGCAAAATTTACTGTATTTTCACGGTTTTTTCTTGGATTGTTTATAATATTTGTACATTCATTCTTCTTTCTTTAGACGATCACTTACACCGGAATATATTGATTATATTTGAAGGGGCGATTTAACAGTCGAATTTTTGTTGGGAAAGCCTTGAGCATCTCTCAGTCATTAATCTCTGAAAATAAAGGAGTGAACGTTTCTGAAAGTCATTTCCACAGTACAATATTTTAGCTTCAAGACTTCCTTGGAATGTTCATGTCAGTTTCAGTTTTCAATTCTTCTTCGAGTGTTTTTAGAATCATATATCTAACGGCGTTTTTACAACACTATTCTAGAATACGAACTAAAATGAAATTAATAACATTTTCATATTACTGAGTCGTTTTCAATGAAATGCATAAAAAACGGAAATCATATGCGAAAAGTATTTCAGTTCGATGCTAAGTACACAAGAAAACCATCTTTCTCAAATTTAAAATCTTTATTGGGGGAATGCAGACAGAATTCAAAATTTGTAATTCTGAGGTCTATATTTACGAGCATTGATATATTTCAATTTACATACAAAAATTCATCTTTTTTAAATAAATGTCTTGTTGATTTACAAATACTTACTTTATTGACCATAAACATTGAAAGAATGTTTGCGTTAGGGCTATGTACTCAGAAAAAATAATAAGAAACCCTAAAAGCATCTTCCATCTTATTAAGCATATGAACAAATTATTCCCTATGTTTCTTCCGTACAATACAACAATAAGGATACGCTATTAATTTTAAATTGAACTCGACTTCAAATTGACAACCTAATTAGTTCTTTCTATAATTTCCGCTCATCCAAGAAGTCATAACAACCAGAAGGTAAGCGTCACGCCGCTATAAAACGAAAAGATAAAAACGCTTCGCACCGGCAAAAAAATGCACATCGGGTCACGTTCAGAACGACGTAAATTAAGAGGATGTTTACTACGTTTGTACAAGGGGCAATAAACGGTACCCGGCAAAAACCACAACCACACCAATAAAGAGGGCGCTCGTTCTCTCTGCGCTAGAGCGGCAGGGCAGCCTCGGCCGCCTCCGGCGCGGACTCCGCCCCCTCCCTCTGCGCTTCGCCAGACCCGCTAATCGCTGGCAGGGGTTCCGCTACGAAATTTGACGCTGCCAAATCTGGGTTCAATTTATCGGAATCTCCTTTGGGAAGGTACGACTCTTGGTAAAACTTAGAAAAATGTCTTGGAATCTCCTTTGGAAAGGTACGAATCGTGGAAATTTGTTTGCAAAAGAAACTCCCATGCTATGAAATTTGAAGCTGCCAAATCTCGGTTCAATTTAGCGGAATCTCCGAAACGTCTTTGAGTAGGTACGACTATTTAATCGTGGAAACTCGTTTAAAAAAATGTGTCCACGTTCCAAGATAAGATTGCAATCGAAGTTGTTTCCTTAAAATAAAAAGCGATTGTGTTCCCGTTATTTTACCTGACTGCTGACCATCGTTGGCCGGAGTAAATCTATGAAATTTGACTCTGCCAAATCTCGGACCATTTTATCGAAATCTCCGAAACTGATTTGGGAAGGTACGACTCTTCATTTAACTGTGGAAACTGCAAAAGAAAACTCCATGATTTCAAGATAAGATTGTAATAAAATTTACTCCCTTAAAAGAAAATGCAATGTTTCGCACATCGCTGGCCGAAGTAGGACGTTGAAAGTTAACGCAGACGATTCTCCTTCCAAATCATCAAACTAAAGAAGGGATATGTAAGATTATAATTATTGAATGGCTATATTTTGTTTGATAAAGAAATAACCTCACGTTCCCATGACACGTTTGCAATTCAAATTTTTCCCTAAAAAAATCTAAAATTTTTATCATTATTTTCTTGGACTGTGTTGATATATGCTGACAGAAGTATTGCAGTGACATTTGACTCAGCCAATTCACTTACATCCCCGAAACTCAGATGGGCAAGATGAAAGATTATTTCCTATTAAACTTAAAAATTCCGTAAGACGTTCTCTAATTTCTGGCAAAGTATCGTAAAGAAATTTGACGCGGCCTATTCTCCGTTCAATTCACCTGATATCCTGAATCGGTTTTTGGAAAGACAGAAGAGTTTCTTCACTGGGGAAAAAATCACAATTCTATGAAGATATTGCAATCGAAATAATTCGTTATATCAATATCTAGTTATTTGTTCATATTCATCAGATTTATAATTGATTATGATATTCATGTTCAATGAAAAATACAATCCAATGATACCTCCAATTTGGTGGAAATATTGTGGAATGTTTCAGGTCATGGAGAAAGAATTGATATTTCACAATACTGGTTACTGATTTGTAGGGAGCGGCATATTTTTGTCCCTTGCCTCAGAGCGTAACTAAGTGAAATTTCTTGATATTTGGTTAGAATTGGATGCAATGTAGATGCATGTTGGTGTATATTCATGCATATTTCGGCATATTCAAAGCATATTTCAAAATTGTTTAGGGTATAGGAGCATATTTTGCATATTTCGTTAAAATAAAGACTTATCTGTAAAACGTTTCATGTTTTCATAGAATATATTTATTTGTGAGCGTTCATTGATTAAAAAAAGTTTGTCACACTTTTAGTTTTTTTCTTTTCTATAAATGATAAAATACTTGTGCAAATGTAGGATATTTCTTGGTATCATATTTGTTAAAGCAGACAGAAAAATGAAACAATACATACAATGTACTTCACTAAGTGCATATTACTTCAATTATTTCTCCTTCGAAGTAAGCCAGGTCATATTATGTTTGCATCAAAATAAATCTCTTCACTCCAAGCATGCTTCTCCTCAATTTTATCAAGCAAGGTTTTACGCAGGAAGTGAAATACCGTTCATTTTAATTGCATATTAAAGGGCACATTTTAGAATTGTTAGGTCATAAATGCATAGTTTTAAAAGCTTATTTCAAGTTTGTTTAGGGTATAAAATCCTCTCCCTACTGATTAGCAACCTCATAATAGTGGAAGATTATTTCTTTGTCCATACCTTTAAAAAATATTTATCATTGAGGATAAAATGAAAAAATTGTTTATAGTTTTGTCAGTTTCGAGTTTAGATTTATTGTTTCTTTGAATTGTTCAATATGGTTACACTTTAATAACGCTAAAGTTCGTAAAAGTTGAATGTTTTATTTTGTGACCTTACTTTTAATGTATTGCTATCCGAAGATTTCCTCGAGGAAAATTGGGTAATATAACTTCAAATCTCTTTTTCCAATTGAGGCCTAAGTTAAAGCGTGGGTAAACTCATCCCCGTGAAATAAATATTTTCATAGCAATAGTTATGCCAATTATTAACCCGGGAGTGGTAACGCGGGGGTCTGTGGGACCCCCACGATCCTTTCTTCCTGCTTGTTGTATTTCCCATGTTGGCCACCCCGACCATTGCTTTAGTACCTTTCTCTTTTTGTATAATGATATTTAGTGTGCTCTCAGTTTGCCAGTTTAGTGAGTTTTATCCGTGTAGCAAGCTATTGTTTTGTTTGGGGTGCCCAGAGACCCCCGCGTTATCCTCTACGTTAGCAAAGGTGTCTTCAGTCTCGTACATTCTATTAGTTTGGGAACGCATTGCACTGCTGTATTTTTACGTTAGGATTCCCCTGAAAAATTAATACTGAAGTACTACGAACATTTTAGTTCACTTTATATGTTAAGAAAGGAGTGGGAAAATCCGCCAACTTTTGCTGAAAGCGGGAACAGAATATCGTTACTCACCACCCTGGTAAAAGCAGTCTGCACGCAATTCCAAAAGACCAGGATATGTTTTCTTTGTTTATTGATTTGGATATGATTGAGAGAATTACAGAATCCACCAACATCAAAAATGAAATGGATTTAAAGAGGAATAAAAATGATCGCAGCACGTATGACTGACAAAGAGGAAATGAATGGCAGTAATTGTGCTAAGTATTTGGGTTGGGTCCGTGAAATCAGGGCACCAAAATCTTGTGGAATATAAATAATATGGGTATTGAAATTATCCACTGTACTTTGAATTTGAAAAGATTTCAATTTTTGCTACGAAACATGGGCTTGGATGTGACAACACGCGCAGACCGGTAGAAAAATTAACTCCAAATATTAGATGCTTTCCTGATGAATTCTCAGAATTGTTTAAGAACTAAATTCTTAATAAATTGTTTAATTGCATGCAAAACATTGTGAAGATAGAAGAAGAATATTATATTAATTTATTTTTTAATAATTTAGCATTATATCATGATAAGAGTTTGGGGGTCTGGAGACACCCCACGTTACCACTTTTGTTTCAAAAAGTCACGTTACCACTGCAGGGTTAAGAAAAACAAAGAAAGGAACTTGTTTCACTACCAATCTATCGCGAACAGGCGTGTTCTGTATTAAGTAACCTAACTAGAACTAGAAGCAAAACTTAAACAATCGTCGATATCCCAGTTCCAAATTATTTCGTATTGTCACGACGTCCCTTCAATTATTTCTTTGAGATTTTTTTTAGTTCTGTAGGAAACACCGCCGTATAATGGCTAAGTAACCGTCAAATGTGAACCACAAGTCCACCTAGTCCAAGCCACCCATCTGTCGTCCACCTACTCAACACGAGACCTGTCCAGATGCTCGCACCGTCCGACAGCCTCCTTCCCCCAGCCTCTACCCATCCTGCTCACCCGCTAGCAGTGTGACTTCACTCCTAGCCGACCGGGATCGCCTAGTCACCGCCTCCGTACCTCCACAACCACACCGCCGCCGCGGTCGCGGCGCCCCAGGAGCCCACCGGAAATTGGTCGGAACCGGACGCGCCCACAAACATCTTTCCGACTGTCTCGCGGATTCGTCCCGCCCCCAGGAGCCTGTTGGAGCGTGCAACTCGCGGAAAAATTAGACGAGGGAGCGGGCGGACCGAGCCGCAACCGCCGCCGCCACCGGCTCGCCGAGCGCCACATGGCTAGAGCGGGAGGGGGAATAGTGGCACTGGTGACCGTAAAGTCCACAGCACAGTGGTCGGAATGGAATTGTAAGGTAGTGGAAATTCATTACCTTCGCTCCTTCTTTATAAAATAGCTTGGCAAGTTGTACAGTTGCTATTTTGACAGATTAATCTGCGGCAAAATTTCGATATATCCGTTAGACTATTTCAAAGATAATCGTGTACTTCACACGGGTTGGATAACAATCATTCGTTTGCTCTTGCTTGTACCTTATGTCCGCTTTGCATGTTTTTCAAAAGTCAGTATCACATATCTCTTACACATTAGGATGCTATTAAATGAGAGAAATGTTTTATGTTTAACACACGAGTAACTGCACTAATTCCCGAAGCTAGTAAAATAATGCAGACCATAACAGTTATTTTGAAGCATTCGAAAGGTTATCTAGTATTCGAATTATCGCTATACGTCTAACAAATCTCCTAGAAAACCAACGTTCGCCAATTATGTGCCACTATTTTCTATTCACATGAAGAAATTGTACAAAGTTTAAAGCACGAGTAACTGCAACAACATATCTACGAAACATGTTAAAAAATTGCTATAACCATAACATTTATTTGAAGCAAACGAAAGGTTATCTAATATACGAATTATGACTGTACGACAGCGTATGCCCTACAAACCGACGATCGCCAACTATGCGCCGCTATTTTCTACTAATAAGGGAAAATGTGCAATGTTTAAAGTACGAATAACTGTACTAATCTGCAAAACATCTAAAAAAATTGCGCACCATAACACTTACTTTGAAGCAAACGAATGGTTCTCTAATATACAAATTATCTCTTTACGACTAGCGCATCCCCTAGAAACCGACCCACTGTAAGCCAACGGGGGCGGTGGAGGCGGGGCGGGGGCGCCTGCGGGGGACTGTGTAGCCATGATTAAGCGCCTCCGCGGGGGCGGCGGCCACACAAAGCGGCGGGCCGTGAAACCGCGCGCGCGCGTAAGCGAGCGGACGATTCCCGCAACCGCCTCCTCTACCGCCGCCGCCCGCCCGTGCCCTTAATTAACAGCGCGCTCCGTCTAATCGGCGACGCGCGCATATGGCACGTGGCCGGCCGGCCGCCGCCGCCGCCGCCGCCCCGCGGTCGCTCACCTGTCGGGTGGGCGAGGGCTGCTGTTGCCGCTGGGCGCACCGGTCTAGCACCCTGCGGGACACGGGGCGGCCAGCCGTCGCCCCCGCTACCTCCGCACAGAGGTCCAAAATACGTTGAACGAACACGCGAGAGTCCAAAAGCTTGACATTTTTAAGACTAATTTTTTTAATGGTGTTTCATATTTTTACAATGTATGTGATAGTTTCAAGTAGACATCTACATTGAAACCATGACACGTTTCACGAGTATGGAATGAAACAACAAATGAAGTTATGAAATGAAACCAAAGAACAGAACTTATTGCAAGTATTCTGCGATGTGAATAACTATAAAAGTTAATAATAGAGGGCCTTGTGTAAGGGAAGGAAGGTACCCATATTTGTGTACATCAATACATTACAAAAGTTATGACGAAAATTGGATGTAATTTATAATACGTATGGAATGCTCAGATTGAAATGAAAGTCATCTAAGTAAATCTTGAAGCTATGATAAGTTGTCGTTGGGATAGTTCGAAAGGAGAATAAATTTATTAGATTTGTTCAAATGGAAAATTGTGACAAAAATTTGATTCACGACCTCTTGCAGCTGTATAACACTGTAATAACACACACTTTAAATAACTTCGAATCTAATACGATAGTCTTGACGTAGATTGGAGTAAATCTTATTTTGGTCTCAGTTGTTTTCGAATTTGCAGAAGTAGTTCTCAAAATTACATTATCACTCTATATTTTAATTGGTGACGTGCCTTCGAACTTCTGTTACCAGTGACGTGCAGTTACTGTGACCGAAAAAGTTTTAGACTGATTATGTTCGTTATTTCATTTCACATCGAATTAACAAATTTGTTTCACGTTTAACAGAAGCATAATAAAGAGAAAATTGGAAGAGTTTGTAGTTCATAAAATAAACAGAAAATAATATTTTTAATTAATCACTGAGAAGAATTTCGGGTCATATATTGCTCCATTTTTTTATTCGCAGTTCACGTTTGAAGTACGTATAGAAGGGCTTCGAAACGATATTGACTACATAAAAGATTCTTTATTTTAATAACAAAATACACTGTTAAATGAAAATTATTTACGAAGTATAAACGTGCAAGTATAAACTCTACTACTGGTGAGGTGCGGTCATCGAGACCGATCTGTAATTTAAACAGATTTTCCAGAAGCAAACGGCTACAACTATGTAAGCTAGCCATACGCCCGAACATTGTTTAGAAAAAGATAGAAGGTAATGTAAACCAATACTTCCTGCATTACGCCGGTCGAGAGGACAGGGAATTTATTTTTCCTGGTCGGTCACAGAGACAGCACGTCACCTACTTAACGGTTAACTTCTTTGCAAAAATGAAAATTGGTTAAAAAGTTGATTGCGCAAATAACAGTAAACTCTCTAAAACTTCACTTTGTCACCACACTCGGAATTTGAGGTTACGCATCCATTAGCACGCCTCGCTTGATGAGCTTGCCTTGTGATGATTGTAAATTTGTCACTCTGTCTCTCATTCTTCATACAACTGGAAACAGGGTTGCAAAAAGTTGAAAGATTCACAACCAATACAAGGATTGTTCGTGCATATACTGAACGGTAACGTAATAAACACGGTGTGCGTGCTACTTCAACCATTCTGTATCACTTATTCCCGTTTTCTAAAGGGCGGACAAACGAATCAATATAAAAAGTCATGTTTCTATTTCTTGGGAGCGACATTATGCTTTTCGTTTCCTTTTCTTGTGTTTTTTTCAGGCTTATCTATCAAATTAGGATAAAGTAACCTAGACTATAATTAAAAGTGGTCAAAAATGAACAAACAAATACGCAAATTCAATTTTTATATTTTGAATATTTTTGAGACAGTCGGCGACAGCGACATCGGCAAACTAGAAGATCATCGAGAAATGATTATATCTGATAGGGATTGGAAATAACATCAGTGTGTGAAGCGATGACGCGATTTACGCAAAACTGGCTAAATCAGCTAAAACACCGATAACGAATGAATCCAGAACGGGCGGCACACCTGGTGTTATTTATCCAAGGTTTAATTTTCTTAGTTCAGTTTATTTACCTAGTTACTTACTTGTTATAGTACCTACATAACTGCAAGACGAAAAAAATTGAGGATGCCACCTAAACATTGGTAACATCAACTGCCATAATTTTGAATGCTTGTTATCAGAACGGGCCAAAGGAGCAAACCGAAATGTACTTGATGACGATGTTTTAATTTCATATGTTTCATGAGTTTCGTGAAGTATGAAGTTGGTCCGAAAGTATTTTTGATACATTTTCGTAATCGCAGATGGTAAATGTATTCTAAAGGATGGCCAAAAGATGGACAAACGATTGAATTTTATGCTAACATATCTGATCCTCTGTTTTTTAACTCACAGTCACGAACATGTAATACTTATCCAGTTTTCCAGGTAATACTTATCCAGATTTCCATGTCAACGCTGGTTGTCACACACATCTGAAAGAACCTAATCAGTCACGTGAACTATAATATGTGTTAATCATCAAGGTGACTTGTCTGCTTCCCACCAAGAGGAAGGTATGTATTGCCTCATCAATAATCCAACTTACAAGAGAGACTTAGTCATTGACGCACATACTACCTGATGATGGGGACAAACCGTCCTCGAAACTTTGTAATGTCTGTATTTAAATACATTTCATCAAAATGATTAAGTTTTAATTAGCGTTACCATTTCCTGTCAACATTTCTTCAGTGTGAAGATTACCATGATCGTGAAAAACTATAAATATTATATGTCCGTGACTGTCAAATAAAAACAGAAAACTAGATATAATAATATTAAGCGACTGACAAAAAACACCTAAGTGAATGAACAATTGCACAATTCATACGAATATCAAATTTTCAATTTTTTGGAGGCCAATTCCACGGAGGTAGCCCACTGTGTGGCTTCGCCGGTGGGCAGGGACTAGTGGCCGCTTCGCTTCAAAATGGATGAGACAGATGTGAACAAGTTGCTGGTCTCGACGTGGGATGTCACGGATGATTCACTTAATGCTCCAAAGGCTCTCTAGGGAATTTGAAATATATGGAGATTTTCCGCGGAGGAGGTTCGCGTTTCATTATCCCAAGCGATGTTTACGAGAAATTTGACTCAAATGGGGATTCTGGGTGTTAGTAAGATGCCTCACATTTGGAGAGGTGATTCAGAGCTCGATATCATTTATTTGAAATAACTTTCAGTCATAAAGTCGTTTCTTTCAGCGTATTCAGTCTTACAGCATCATTCTGTATCCTTTGGAGGGGGAAGGGATAAGGAGTTAAATCGAAGTTATCTTGAATGTGTTTCCCTCATCTGACGTCAACAAAATGATGGTTGGTGACTGAAATGTCTTATTTTTTGAATATCAGCTCTTTATATCTTTAGACAACTGCGGAAGCTTTCCAAACATTAAAAACTCTATATTATGAAATACCGAGTTTTTTCAACTTCAGTTATAAATATGCTCAAAGTGAGTTTTCATCCTAGGCCTGGTATTGTTATCTATCTTTTATAGAATAACGAAGTTTTCGATTTCCATAAACGAGTAGTTAAAACATTTTGTGCTTGGGTGCATTCATCGCTAAGAATATTTCTAGCAGTCACCTAACATGCATTAATTCGAAACACGGCAGCATCTCTTTGGACATGTCTTCAGAGTACAATGTCTCATATCATTAACTTCATAAAAAAGTATTCTAATTTGGATCGTAAAAATTTAAAATAACTGCTTTAAATTAAAATTATCTGAACTACATTGCCAAACTAATTGAACTAAGATCGGAGAACTTGTGTAAAAAATGCAAGATCGAATGAGTTTGTGTATACATAGTCTGCGTTTTCTTACATTTACTGACAAAAATAATTTTTCAGAGTATTAATGACATTCCATAAATACTCTGAAGGGCATTCTGAGGTGTTTTCGCAAACAATATCTGGAGATTTTCTTAATCACATATGAAACATTGCATTGAGAACATCTCATGGAAAAAGAGAAATAATATAATTGAGCGTGGTATATTTTTATCGTGGATGAACAACTGCCATTTAAAATTTCGGGAGAAGCCAGGCAGATTCTGCATGTCACATAAACAACTAACTTTATCTCTTTGATCCACCAATTCATTCAGGTATATTTTTAACATCCAATGCACTCCAGAAATAACATTTTTTTCACTTATTTCTATTGTGAAAGCATTGTATCTCATTTTTTATGAAGGTAAGCTGCTCATCCTGTAACTCACGGATGAGTCTCATCCAACATGGTTCGTTCTCGGGAAGCAGGTTTTGGTGGTGCAATATTTTGGAGGACCACTTACGTACCACGTTTCTTACCACAATACAAGATTGCGCTTTATATTCATTTATCTTCATAGTTTACGGTTTACGCGTATCACAGGGCTCCTGCAGCGTTGTATTTATACGCTTAGTACCATATTTATGAGCTTCGCAAAACCACCTCAGTCACCGAAACGAGGAAGAACATTTAGCTGCACAAGAGCTTCAATCTTTTTGAACTCACCTGCTACACATCATAGAGCTCTGAATGCTAAAAGAAGATTTCCGAGTTGCAAGGGGCCACTTTTCAACGTAGGTTCATACAAAAATGTGCACCAAACTCAGTGTACTCACAATGTTCTTTGAACATAAGCATTTAGATTCGAAGAATCTTTTGATTTTCGAAAAGCATATATCTCAATATTTTATACACTGTACCATTTTGTCGTCTTATGTTCCAGAAAACGGGAAACATGTCGCATTTAACTGAATTTAAATTGAGTTTTCAATTTGTTATAAGTTTGGTAATTATTATTTTGATAAATCAATTGCACTATTTCCAGCACTCTCCCTTTCTTTTCAAGAAGTTTCCCTTGCACTTTTTGTCGATTCCACAAATAAATATTTTATTGCAAATAATAAATTCGTTAATTTTTTCTCACAATATAATGCATTTAAGTATATAATTGAGTATTATGATGCAAGTTAGAATAAGGAAAAAAATAAATTAGAGAATTTATGTGCCAGTGTATTCAGGAAATAAATGTTTTGTCTGGGCCTTCCTCTTACACCTTGCCTTCAAGTCAGCGACCTTTCAGAGCTATACATTTAGAAGGAAGACATGTCTTTCTTATTCAAAATCCAACCTCTGCTTCGGCATAAGGTGTCGGACGCTTTTTCACCGCACACCTACTGATGCACACGAGTTAAATTCATCATGACGTACCATTACACGACACATTTGCACAACTATTAACGATGGGGGCAAGTCCCGAAATGTCGTTTTATATGCATCTTGGAAGTTTTATAATGTACTTGACGCAATAAGCTCAATGTCGAATTCGTTATCCAACTTGTGGTCTTGTTAATTTATATCTTTTTCACCAAGATCCAGTTTCTCCCAGATAAAGTATTGATTATCAGTAAATGTATTGAACCAAGGATATTGGTTAAAAATATTGGATGTGGCAGATGAATCAAAGACAAAGACGTCTGCTTCTGTGCACCCCTGGCGAAGGCAATGGTGACCGCAGACGCAAGTGGACCCTTCGCAGAAGGCGCCCAGCGTCTGTCGTTAGACTAACGGCGCTCGCGACGCCACTTTGGGCATCGCCGCAGAAAGGGGCGGCGCGGCGGGCAGACGTGAGCGGGGGCGAGGCGGGCTGCCAGGGGGCGATCGCCGGGCGCTGGGCTGACGCTGACCAGTGTGCGGGTGGTGAGGGCGGCCGAACAAGCTGACGAGGATGAGCGCGTGAAGGCAGGCGTTTAGGCTGGGAACAGGTTAGGGTGGAACGGTGATGGGTGTGTTCGGTGGGGGTGGAGGGTCACGAGAATTACAGGGGTGTAGTTGAGAGCGAGTGCGAGTGGGAGGGCGAGGGCGAGGGCGAGGGCGAGGGCGAGGGCGAGGGCGAGGGCGAGGGCGAGGGTGAGGGCGAGGGCGAGGGCGAGAGCGAGGACAACAGTGAGGGTGAGCGCAACGGCAGGAGTGGTGGCGAGGAGCGCGGCAGTGGTCAGGGTCGCTGGCAGGGGCATGGGTGAGGACGAGGGAGCGGCGTTTTTGAGGGAGTGAGCGGGGGCGTAGACAGAGGAGGAGGAGGGGGCGTGAATGGGTTGAGAGAGGACGATGGAGGGGCGGGGGTATGAGTGCGGGGACAGGGAGGGACGGGCGGGGAGGGGTGGGGATGGGGAGAGGGGCACAGCGGGGAGGCGATGGCGGCGGGCGAGGGCAGCGGATCATTTCGAAGTTTGGAGCTCTTTGCGGTTGAGCGTAGTCAGCCGCGACCGCCGCGCCGGCAAAAAACCCGCAATTTGCAGGCAAGAAGGCGCGTGCGCCGGTCGCGCCCGGAAACAGCACCTGCGACGCGCGCACCGGAGCGGAACCTTGTTTCTTCTGCGGACCGCTCGAAATCTTTAACGATTTTTCAGAAGTAAATGGTCACGATCTTGTGAATACGGTATAACTTCACAGCATTAAAACAAAAAGAGCCATATAATCTGCAGAGTGTGTTGTACGCGTCCTCAAATTTTCTGAATTGCTTCATTTTATGACCCATTTCTTTTATTGAAACAGAATAATGGAGAAGTTACGGGCTTTATAAATTGCAGATGTCTCAGAAAACTCACTTAAGTGGAGGAAGCTAAACAGGTACGTGCTTTTACACTATGAACTTAATGATGAGGTTTGTACAGAATGAAAAATAATATTAATTAATATAAAGCATAAACTGAACTGTGAGTTGTTTTTGCAACGTCTCGTATACCAATCTGTCCTTATAACTATATCTTCTTGACACTCGGTTGTTTTTCTCCACCTCTTCATTCGCTCTTTTTTATGTCACTAACATTCTTCATTGATGCCGAACAACGTCTTCCCTCTCAAGATATTCCATTAACCACGACTAACGGAACATTTTATAAATATGTCATATAATTTAGACTAACAGATGATATTTTTCATATTTTTATGTATAATTAATCATTAAATCAATTATAGAATCCATTAAATTTACCACGTTAATGTGCCACATTCGGTTCCTCTGATACTGAAATATTTATCATGATAAATAACCAATATGAGTGTTATACATATCTAGCTCTTAATTCAATTACCTGATGCCTGAGGTTTTTGGGTACCAAAACGAACACCAAAAGCAAATCCTGATGTATGCACAGAAGTTCCCCAAGTTTAAGAAACATATTTTTATTGTATACTTGAAAAAAGACCCCTAAAAATGTTTCTTGCTAAATTCATTTAATACATGCATTGTATGGTTAGTTGTCTGCAAAATAACGAATCAATTCTAAGAATAATTTACATTCCCCGCTACTGTTCTGTAACTCACACTACCCCACCACCCAGCGCCTCTCGCCATCTCCTGTCCGTGGTCGCCGCCGACTGCCGTCTCCCGCCGGCCTCATCCCTCCTCGCTCCCCGCGCCGCCACCGCATCGGAGCGGCTGCTATTGTCCGCGGCCCAACTTTACGGCGTCCGCCGCGACATAAGCTCGCCTAAACGTATTGCCCGCCCACGAGAGGCCTATTTACTGCCGCGGTAATCGCCGGAACGCGCCGGGATCCGTCGCGCAGACACCGCACGGCGCGCCGGGCGCCGCGGGCCGCCCTCTCCCTGTCCTTTGTGCCCGCCCCGCCCCCGCCCTGCCCCGCTCCCGTTCCGCCCCGTCTCAGACCAGTCTGCGTCACCGACTACTCTCCGACCAGTGTGCGGCCAGTCTCCGTCCCCCGCCTCCGTCCCCGCCTCCGTCCTCGCGGCCGTTCCCGTGTTCGTCCCCGTCTCCGACCAGTCTCCGTTCCCGTCTCTGATCAGTCTGCGTCCCCGCCTCAGTTCCCTATATTCGCCTCCGTCCCCGCTTCTGCCCCCTCCTCCGTTTCCGCCCTCGTACCCACCACCCCAGTCGCCCTTTTACCCGCCTCCGTACCCGCCCCGTATCCGCCCCCGCACTTGCCTCCGTACCCACCTTCGTACTCACCTCCATACCCGCCTCCGTACCCGACTCCTTAACCGCCTTCATACCCGCCTCCGTACCCGTCTCCGTACCCGCCTCCATACCCATCTCCGTACCCATCTCCGTATCCGCCTCCACGTCCCGCCTCCGTACCCGCCTCCATACCCGCCTCCCTACCCGCCTCCGTACCCGCCTCCGTATCCGCCTCCGTATCCGCCTCCGTATCCGTCTCTCACCTCTCCGTTTGCGGTCAGCCTTTCTTCGGCCACCACCTCCACCACCATCAACATCATAGCACACCTCTTTCGACCTCATTCTACGTCCATTGCCAGCCCCAGCTCCCCTCTCTCGGTACGCACCCCGTCCCTGTCATCACTCCCAGCCTGTCCCCACCCCGCCCCGTCACCACGCCCCCTCCATAGGACCGGCCACCAGTTCTTCTCTCGCGCCAACCTGTCACCGGATCCTGCTCCCGGACTCTCTTCCATGTCTCACTCCATTCCCGCCACATTCCCTTCCCCCTCTGCGGTTGCAGTTTCTGCTTCTGCCTCGGGGCTTCCGGTCCAACCTTTTCTTCTCTCTTTCATTACTCCCAACCTTTCCCTCCCCCTCTCGCTCCAACCTGTGCTTCAGTCACTCCTTCCCTGCAACTCTCCACCTCTCTCCTCTCTGTTCAATTTGTCCAGCAACTCCGACCACTCCCTTCCTACAACCACCCCCGTCCTCGCCCTTTCATACTTCTTGACCTATTCTACTCGCCACACCCGCTCTTACTCGCTTCCACCTCGTCCTGCCCCGCATAATCCCTTATCTTTGTATCATCCTTTCCTCCATTACATCCCCACCCGTCTCCATCCCGCTTTCGCTCCTGCACCCGCTTCACCCCTCGCCTGCGTCACGACCTCCCATTTCAGCTCTTTCCCGCCGTCCTTTTCCTCCAGATTTGCCTCTCCTCGCTTTCTTCCTACCTTCGTTCTGCACCTCATCTGCCTTCCTATTATACTCTGACATCCTCACCTCTGGTCCGGTTCCGGCACCCATCCACACTCCGCCTCCAGACACATTCATCTCGAACCTCCTGTCCCACGCTTGTCCCTGCCCATCTCTGCCCACCTCAGTCCGCTCTCCGATTACCCTCCTACCCACCTGATTCTTTAGGGTCATCTCCGCTTCGACCCTTCCTCCAAAGTGGTATCACGAAATTCTTTTCTGGAAAGGCTCACAGTCCCAGTTGGTCTAGAGATTCAGAAGCAACATGTCCTTCTCCGGGCGGCTCAATGAAGTAAAAATATCATCATGATTTATGTTAAAATCGTAACTGATAGTTGCATGCTATAACAGCCTCTTGCATTTAATAATTAATAAATAATTACGGTACTTATTTACTGTTCCTCTTACGAATGTAAAGAAACGAAAATGTGTTTTTGTTTTTTACATTGAATTTATTCTTTTCAGATTATGACACTATAATATTTTTAAAAATATCAGGGTTATGAAGATAACGCAGAAGAAAAATTACTTAAAAGTTGGAAAAAGGGAAAAAACAGTGTCATATTTATATTAAATTGCCAGGGATAAACATTTCACCTCAGCGTAAAAGTAATAGTGTTGCAACAGCTCATATTTGCTGCATTATTGGTAACGGTTGGGCAATGTTATAAGCTTGCACCTTGCATGCTACTATCATCTTCAGCCAGTATTTAAACACTCGAACAATGTAACTCAAAGTTACGCAAAAACAACTTATTTTTTGAAAGAAGTGTTGAAATTTGAAATATTGAAACTTTGAAAATTGAAACCTTCGATATGTGAAAATTTAAAATATTGAAGTAAAAACACTTCCTGCTCTCGAGCATTTACAAAACGATGTATTTCCGTCTCGACATCGTCTTTTGCATTGCATGACATTCTCTATACGGTATATACGGGAAAGTAAAATATAAATTTCACCACCAGTACTCTCCTCTATGGTTTAGGGATTAATAAATTGCTATTATTCTCTAATGAAACTGATGCGAACTCCAAGACAATTAGAGATTTCATAAAAAATCATTTAAATATTTATAGAGAGACATTAAAAGAACCTTATTTTCCAAACTGAATGATACCCAATGGGTAACGATCTACCGCAAGGGCGTAATGGGAACAAATCAGATCACTTTCGCTTCCCCGAGAACACGTTTTTCTCGAGGTGCGCAGAGGAAAAACGCACGACGCCACCCGCCGTCGCCATGCCTCTCATTACGCGCCGACAAGTGAGTCGGACGCATCCGCCCGGAGCGCTCCGCGCGGCGCTGCGCGGAATTGGCGAGTGGCGTGGCGTCGGCGTCGCCCGCCAGGCGCCGGATCCGGGAGCTGATGGACGCGGGGCGCGGGATGGTGAGGGGTGCGGCGCGGGGTGGTGCGAGGCGCGGCGGGGTAAGGTGGCCAGGAGGCGCGGGGCGTGACGGGGCGGGGTGTTGCGGAGCGAGGTGGTGCGGGGTGGAGAGTGGGCGCGGGGGCGGGGTGAGGTGACGGGATGCTGGTGGGGCGCGCGGCGAGGCGGGGGGGAGGCGGGGCGGGCAAGGACAGGGAGGAGCGGGGAGGGACCTGTGCCGGGCGAGAGAGCACGCGCCGCGAAAAAACAAGCGCTATTATTTGGAACGACGCGAGCGAACAAGACCTTTCCTGAGCGCGAA